>JAJNNQ010000051.1:641764-1283528 GCA_027886175.1 Phylloscopus collybita
AGTCAGACCTCTTCTCGGGTACTTCCCAAAGACAGAGTTGTCAGCCTTCCATGAAGCTTTCCTAAGTCCAAAAAACCTGTTCTCTGGAAAATTCAGGCCACTTAACCAGCACATACTGGGCATCTGCTACTGTGTCAAGAGGAAACTGCAACCAGAACATTATTTAACAGCCAGTTACACAGGAAACACTCTGAGCTGTAGATCACACCCTACTCCTTCCCCTGGCTTTTTTTTTTTTCTTTTTTTTTTTTTCTTAACATGGTGTTCCCCATCCCATCCCCACTGCTGAAGTAGAAGTGTTTGCTCATACCAGTGGGTGGGATTTGAACCCCAGCTGCCCATGGACTTGGTCCTGCACACCATCCCAGCCCCGCCGTGCAGAGAGGGGCTGGCACAGAGAGCCTGGGTGTGCTGCAGGAACTGCACTGCCAACAGCACACGTGGGGAAGCATCACACACCGGGTGACAGCACAGTTCAGAACCCAGCCAAGCTGGGTGGCTGCACAGGGACACCTCCCCAAGATGCTGCAAACACCAGCAAGGGGCACAAAACTACCCTTCACAGCATGACAGCCCTCTTTTCCATTCACAAATAAACACTATAAAATACGAACATATTAATCTCTTCATTAAAAGTATCTGCACTGCCACTGGCTACAATTCAAGTTTCAAGGGCATAAAGAACAAGATTTTTGCCCCCTTCAATAAAAAAATGTTTGTCTCTTACTGTCAGCAAACCAACAATGTAAATGAACATTTGAAAGTTACTGTGTAACTAAGAGTCATTTCATATAATCAGATTAAAAAGAGAAAACCAAACACAAACAGAAAACTTGAGCTTCTTGGAAAAAGAGAACAAATATGAAAATATGAAGAGGCCACTAACAGGAACAAAATGGGTAAGCCAGCATTAGTCCAGATCCAGTCCTGATCTAAACCTCTGCATATATAATTCTACCAGCTCTGTTACTCATTATGCTCATAAAAATAAATACAAATCTTTTCAAGCAACAGTTGAAGTTCAAGAGAAAACTTTTAAGATTATAAAATTTTCCAGACTTTCTAGAAACTTTAACAGGTTACTTTAGTCAAAACATTAAACACAATGTCAAGAATTCTCATTTGTTATCAGTTATCCATATGGTCTCAGAGTAAAAATACTTTTGAGGAGTCATACATTTGGGAAAAAGAAAAAAAAAAAAAAAGTGGATCTTCATTCCCCCATAACCATGGTGAAGTGAGGCCAGAAAGAGATGCCCACATCCCCCTCCTGTGAGCCCCCCCACTACTCACCATGACTCATAGTCCACATCTTTGGTATTTTTGAAAGTCACCTCTGGAACTCCAGCAGGGACAAGCAATCAAGAGCCATTTACTGCCTCCAAAATCGACTCTGCAAGGATCAGCACCAACCTCAAGGCTCAGCTATAGCTCTAACAGGCCTGGCAGAGCATTTGAGTTTGTGCATCCCTAGCAGAAAGCATTTTCCCAATGGCCATTTCTGGAAATGTTGCTCTGCAAATATTTTGGCTGGTCCTCATCTATACGACAACCTTAAAGTGCATTTGCAATTCTGTCTCCAAGAAATACATGTAAAGTTGATTCATTATCTTAAAATGCTGCTCATTAAAAGCACATTTCAAATCCCTGCACCAAATGCACAGCTGATGTGACCTGGGCACTCAAAACTGGGTTTCAGCGCTCTCTACTCTTCTTATTTCATTTGCTACCCACAGCCTGTGTTCTCTGCATCAGGGACAGCTGTATCAGACCTGAGCTACCATTGAAAAATGCCCTGGAATAAAATCCTCTCTCCCAGCAATGCCTGGCACTCCAGGCAATCGTATCTGATGTCAGACTCAGCCTAGATTTCAGGAGCAGCATCCTCCCTGCAGAGCAATAAACAGCTGTTCTGCACATCCCACACCCCTGCACACCGAGCCACTCGGAAGGGAAAGAAAAGCAAGGCAGCTTAGGTAATGCACGCGTTACAGTCCTCACCTTTAGGGAGTCAAAGCAGGCAATAACTCGACCATTTTCCACATGGCAACTCCGTGACGGATGGGCGAACTTGCACTCTGCATCAGACCGAGAACAAGTCCCTCTCTGAAACTCTCGACACACTTCTAACGTCAGCCATTTTGTATCACGAACCAGGGAAACGTTTACAGCCATATTAAAAAACCAAAAATTAAAATGCAAGCAATCGCACCCTTCCTCAGGGTAATATTTACTGCTGATCTTTTTTTTTAAAAAAAAAAGGGTAAAAAAGTGAATTCAAGTTAAACGTGAAGAAATAACTAACTTGTTGCTTTGGTAGAATTCCTATTCATCAGCACTTAGGTTTTCATTTAAGTCAAATCGTGTTTCTTTAAACAAGAATTAAACATAAAGCCAATCATAAAATAGAAATCTTATCAGAACAACTGAAAATCAAATTAGAGGCCAGCTCCCAAAAGTGCAATTGTAGAAGTTAAAATACAAGTGTTATATTTTGTGCCACTGCCAAAGTTACTTGCAAATAACTGGCAGACTTTCAAAATAACTGTGCTCTCCAGTTAATGGTTTTAACTGTTCTTGCAAAAAGCATGTGCTGCTGGCAGCACTTCAGTTTGTAGAATGGTCTCGGTCCTTGCGGAGAAAACTTCGGGGTTTTTTTGTTTGGTTTTTTTTTTCTCCCTTCTATTTCTTGCTTCTAAAAATTATGGTTCACGAGCATCAAAACAAGCAAAAGGATGTCTGATTTTTTTTTCCTCTTTCTTTTCTTTTAAATATGTGCTACATAGTCGGGAGAAGGAAAAAAATAAAATGGCTGAGCAAACTGCGTGTAGATGGGGAGGAAAAAAAAAAAAAAGGGCAAGGCTGGAGGAGCCGCCGTCAGGGCACGGACCGAAAGACCGAAAGCAACACCGAATTAAACAGAGAGGGGGGCGAGGGGCAGAGAGGCAGCCCTAGACAGAAATCCAAGCAGCGGTGGCTTCAGGAAAGGCACTTTTCAGCAACCTGCAGGAAAAAGAGAAATAGAATCAGCCAGGAGCCTGCGGCCCCGCTCTGGCGGGCGGGCGGGCGCGGGGCGGCGCCGGCGGCCATTGCGGGCACGGGGGCACTGCCCGCGCCGCGCATGGAAGGCGGCGCCGGCCAATGGCGCTTGCCGTTACAGCAGCACCCGCGGGCAGCCGACCAACACAAGAGAGCGTTTTATAGGTCCGCGGTGGGTGCCCGGCGCACGCCGCAGCCCCGGGACCCTCCGGGGGGGGGGGGGGGGGGACGGGACAGCCCCAACTCCGGGCAGCGGCGGAGGTGCACCCCACAAGCCCTCCCAGACTACGGGGGAATAGTTTGCTTTTCAGTTGTTTGTTTGTTTTTTAAATTAACATTAACTAACCCACCCCCCTCTTCTGTAGGAAACGTTCAGGCAGGAAGAGCAGCCGGTGGCTTTCTTATGTACAACACTCCAGCTCAGCCCTGCACCGCTCCGCACTTCCAAGGTGTTCCATTAAACCCATCCCCAGCGCAGGGCTGCTCCTGCGATGGCACATGGAGACAAATGACTGGTTTGCAGCCGCTCCTCTGTGGATTCAGAGCCTACAAAACTAAGAGCAAACCCGACAGGGAAACCTAAACCACACACACGGAAAAAATTAACTCATTGCTCACAGCTGTAGTTTTCCACCAGACCAAAGGCAACTCGAATTACTCTGACTCCAGCAACTCGTG
The DNA here is from genome assembly GCA_027886175.1 of Phylloscopus collybita. Taxonomy (NCBI): domain Eukaryota; kingdom Metazoa; phylum Chordata; class Aves; order Passeriformes; family Phylloscopidae; genus Phylloscopus; species Phylloscopus collybita. The sequence goes on from JAJNNQ010000051.1 coordinate 645,482, forward strand.
TTATACAACAACTTTCAGTGCGTTCCAGCTGAAGGCTTCCTTGGCATCCACTAAAATGTTAAGCTGTCCCTAGAGTCTCCTATTCTAATATTAGCGGTACCATTGCCGCCTGATAGGATTGGGCTGTTTCCAGGTTCCCAAAATCCAGCCCTTTATCTTCCTGAAGTACGACCGTCCACTTTTGCAAACATTTCACAGGCACGGGATGTTGCCTGTGTGACTGCTATTAAGATTTCAAGCTTTCGTAGGAGAAGAGCCTTCAACTACAAAAAAAGGAAGCTTAAATTCCTCTTTTATTATTAGTGTGTTATTGCAATTACACTGATCAGTAACTGAAACCTACTGGAGCTGAAAACAATGCTACCAAGGAAAAAGTGTGGGAAGAGGCTGTCATCAGCAGCAGGGGGTGGGGCACAGAGGCTGTTTGCTTCACAGATTCAATTATTTCAATTTAGAAAAAACAACACTCATTAAACCTACACTGCAAGTACTTTCTAGGCTTAATTAGACTCAAGCTGATAACAAAACCTGCCCAGATCCCTGCAATCCAGCTTGAAGCATCGGCACAAAGCTTGGTCTGACCCATGCTTCTGGAAGGACCTTTGCATTTTTGCACATCAGGTGGAGAACAGAGACTGCAAACATCATATTTGGTAAGCATGTTTTAAACTTCAAAGAGAAGGAAACAAGGTACATCTAACCATGCTCATGTCTTTTGGGTTTTGTAAAGAAGAGATGCTCTAAATCAAGCAAAAGAAAGGAAAAGATGAGCAGAAGCCTTCTGCAGGGAGCTAAGGACTAGCTAGGTGCAGCTCTTAAAAACGAGCTAGAACAGGTCAGATATGGGTGGGGATTAGAAAGAATGCACTCTCAGTTGTTCTTCTGAGCAACCATTTTGTGGATTAAGTGCCTATTCCACAGCTTCAGACTCTCAAGGGAAGTGAGGGTCTGCTAATACTGGAAATAGAATATGATGGGTCTGACTTAATACAGTTACACCAAACACCAAGATGTCCAAACAGTATAGTAACATCTGCCCTTCCCAGCCCTTCATCCTCGTGAAATCCCAATGTAACAAACCAAATGTTGATCTTGTTCTCAAGCCATACACCTCAGGAGCACACACTGCCCACAGGTACATGGCTGCACTAAACAGCTCAGTCCTCAAAATGAAGGGCATCATGTTAATGAAAGCTAAATCAAATGAATTTTACAAAACATTAAACTACAAATATCAAAACATTCAGACACATGTAACACTGGATATTTTTCTTTACAACTTGTGGGGGAGGAAACAAACCCACTGATGGAAACTGTCCTTGCCCCACATCCTGCAGAGGGGCACACTCATCTGTGCAACATTCAAGAGACAAGAAATTTTCTGTACTATGGAAACAACCCACCTCCCTGCAGAAGGACTGACTCATCTCAGACCCTGGCACTAGAGCTCCTGTACTGGAGGGAGCCAAATTAATGAATATATTTTTCACACCGCAATTCTGCAGCCTGTGAGGCACCTGACAGAGCACACAGCAGCAGCACACACTGCCCCATCACTTGTTTGCTGGGCACTCAGGAGAGTAGTTAAGCATATGCTTAACTCTGAGCATGCCAACAGTCTTTCTGGAAAAAAAATCTGAAGCATGTACTTCAGTGCTTTGCTGAATCAGGGCCTAAATAAATGAATCTGCTTCACAGGTTTATCAGGACTGGGAGGCCAGCAAGCACAGATAGCAGTTGTCATGTTTCAGCTTACATGATCACAGCCCAGAGGAGCACGAGTTAGGCTTTTCTGCAAGTCAACAAATACAGTTCTGTCAGTGTTAGGATTGCTGCAAATCCCTCTCCATGTGGTCACGGGGAAGGCTGGAAACGCATGCATGCAGGGCTGACATCACAGCAAGCGCTGCACACTGCTGCAGCAAGGCTCCCACGCACAGCCCAAGGACAGCACACCTCAGACAGGAACCCACCACTGACAATACAGAGCTTCAGCTGTCCAGGTTTCAACTCCTGGCAGCAAACAACTGTTCTCACCAGAATGCACCCTTACAATTCCTCTGTATTACCCTTTTTGGTGGGGGAGGGTGTTGGGTGGCTGGCATTTTATTCCCTTTGTTCTCCCGTATATTTAAAAAAAAAAAAAAAAAGCATCCATGCCAAAAACAACATACAACCTACAAGCATTAAAAAGTAGCTCCAGAAATCAGGGGCTTTGTTAGCATGCAGGAAATACAACAAAGGGTAGGTGCTGCCTTTTGAACCCTTCCCAGCAAGCCAGATCCACCTGGCAGGGCTGAGCTCCTCCACTACCAGATGAGCCAATCTCATTTCAACAGCATCACCATCAAAGCTGGAGAAAGCAGCACAGCAGAGAGAAAAACCTGTGGCCTTTATCCCTGTAAAGAAACTACAACATCCCTGAAGCCTCTGCTCCAGGGCCACTTGCTGGGCCAGGCTCTAATTGCCTGAGCTGCAGGAGGATGGGGCTTGCTCCAGATGTCAGACCCAGCCTTACAGCTACCGAAGTGCAGGGGAACAAGGGCAGTCTGAGGAGCAAAGTTCACACCAGGGCTCGCCTCTGGCAGGACTTAAGATGCCCTGACTGACCACTTGAGGCAACATGAGGATGAACGTATTCACTTGACACTTGAATTCCTCCTGCTTGCCACAAAACTGATCCCCTTCCACTGACAGCCCCCATGGATATGAACTTGTGAGGACACTTCCTGACAGCCAAGTTCAAAAATGGTAATTTATGTGACAGGATGGATTTGAGCAGCTCCCAAGTGTAAATGATGCTATTTAAAAGAGATTTTTTTCTTTTTTTAAGAAAAAATGACTCAGTTGAAGTGCCAAGGTGGGTTCCTTATTTACTGTTTCTCAAGGATTTCTGGGTCACAACTGCTCAGTTGAGAAACAGAAGTGCTGTTGCCCTAACTCACAGTCCAGTGAGTAAGAACAACAGCTATTCCCTTCACCTGAAGGGGAATAGGGGTAGTACAGACACACTGGAGTTTTCCCAAGGTTAAGTTCCAGCCATGCCCATTCTTTATCATATGCGATGCTGTCCATGCTCCTCTTCCACTCAAACCACCAGCACATGACCCTGGAACTGAGGACCAGCTCTCCTGAGTCCAAGCTCAGCCCTACACTGCCAGGCTGCAGTGTGCTTTACCTAGTTTTGCAAGTTACGGTCAGTGAAAGCTCAGACCCATCATGGATGGATGGATGGATACCCTGGAGGCACAGCAATAGAGAAATTGTGCTTGCAAAATCAAGACCTCAAATTTGATACTGATTCCACTAAAACTGAATATTGCTATTAATGTTCACTGAGTGTCTAGATACTGTCAGGGCCCAAAAAAGACTTCTGTCTATGGGCTTTCCTCAAAGCACTAAATTCAGCTGGCAGTAGAGATGCCACACTGACTCGTCAGTCCTTGCATCTTTGAGATGATTCTGTAACTTGGACTTTTTATTGAACCTTAATGAGTAAGGAAGAGCTTGGTGTGCCCACCACCACATCCTTGATAAGCCAGAATAGGGAACTCCTCACCCAAACAGCAGTGAGATGTTTCCATTATCAATCTTCCAAATAAACACAGTGTTCCTGGAAACACTGCAAGGCAAAGAGAAATGGGAGCAATGAAAATAGCACATTGAACTGTTTTGTTTTGAAAGAGAAAGAAAACTGTGGAGAATACCACCACCCATCCAACACCCTTCCTTTCTCTTCCACTTTCACAGCAAGTAGTAAAGAACACATGAAACTATATCCTTGCTTATCAAAGGAACCAAAAAGTTAGTCAAAGGCAAGATTTTACTGAAACGTGTTCTACTGCTACATTTATTGGCAGTGTTGCATGAGTTAATATAATGCACATTTGTGGGCAACTTTCCAAGTCAGTGAGGAGGGGAAACAAAAAGTTAAAACACCTTCATCTAGGATCTACCAAGCCAGGAACAGTGACATTAGTTGAGTTGGCTGACATTAGAGAAGTTCATTTTGGGCCTCAGAAAAACCCATGGCAAGTTAGGTGCTGTCCCCATTGGATCACAAGGCTTTACTTGGGACCGATTCAAAAGTGCTGCTTCATGACATCAAAAGAAACCAAAAAATAACCCCCATAAAGCCCAGGCGTGGATCCTCCGTCACTGAAGCACCGACGACAATGCTCTTACCCTACCTCACATAAAACACAGCAGTGCTCAGATTCCCACAGACACGATTCCTTTGCCAGTGGAACATTGACAGTTTGCACACAGTGGGGCTGCCTGGGACACAGGCTGGCTCCCACTCCCCACGCTCCCAAGCTGTGCATTGGGACCGGAGCCATCTCAGCAATGGCAGCTTCTCCAGGGCTTCTCAGCACTTGTGCGCTTAATGGGCTGCAGTATCAAGACCAAAGAAGGTCAATTTATTTTCTGTCACCTGCAAGAGGTATTTTTGCTTTCAAATTAGAAAATGATATTCTATTTTTTGCTCTGGCCCTCATACTTTAAAACAAACACTTCAGGGACACAGAAGACACTTTGAATATTTCTTTTGTGAGCATTCTGTACCTGGACACTTTCTCCCTCAGGGAACAGTTTACCTCATTTAAGGTAGACCTTTACAACTAAAAGAAAATAAGCCTCCTTTTGTTCTTCTACCAGTTACTCAGAAAAAGAGCAAGTTTCCCCTACCATGAGCATACATGAAAAGTTTCTGTTCAATGTCTAAACACAGATGTTGGGGGCCGTGAATCACCAGGGGTCACACCATGTGCCAAAAAGTCAACTCAGCTCCAAGTGCCATCTGTTCAGAACAGGATGGTAGAACCCAGAAATAAATAATAAACCCATGCAAGTAAAACAAACCCCCAATGCTGCTGCAATGGAAAAGCCTCATTTTCAGGACATAAACCCATTACAGAAGTGACAGGGTGGATGTTTGGGCATGCAGGTACCACACAAATCTGTGCTGAAGGAACCACTAACACTTGTCCTTCTTTCCCCACAGTCTCTCATTCTGCTGGCTTAGAGCAACTTTGGAAAGTGGCTGTTACTGGTCATGATCTCTTTGGACAGAGCAGCACAAAGAACATCCTCCTGCCCCTCAATGGGGAAGGCTGTACATACTGCATCCCATCTCTTCAGAGGCTCGCCAGCCTTGCTAAATTCCTGGATTTATGGCACCCTGGGAGATGGCTGTGGGGCTCTGTAGGGCCAGCAGTGCCACTGTCCTTGGGAAAATGGATCATGCATCACTGGCCTCTGAGCACTTCCCACTGCTCTTAGCTGCCCTGACACAACCTCAGCACCTCTCTTACACACAGAGGTGGGCAACTGAAAAAAAAAAGGGGGGGGGGGGGGAAGAGGAAAATATGCAAAATAAAGTAGCAGGAGGGAAAGAAGCCCTTTACTGCAGAGAAAAAGAATGTATAAATGCAGGGAACTTTATCCTCCCTTGTGTACATGCAATTCTCCACACTTACACCCTGAAGCAAACAATCACAGGATAAATTAATGCTGAGTTTAAGGAAATATTGAAAAAATCCCTTTGTTTTTGAAATCTACCATTCTTCAATGTGCACTATGGTGCTCCTCAGCCACCTGAAATCTTCAGTCTGTTTTCCTTCTTACTGAACCTTCAGCACTTCTTGTCCACCAAAGTTCAGGGAACTCTTCTCCCCTTCACTCCTACAGGATTAGTTCTTCAAAATGCTTCCACAGGCAAATGGCTGGGAGCTATTTCTCACTATCTGCTAGGGATTTCTAAGCCAAAAATTCACTACAGAAACATTGCAGTTTAAGGAGCTTTATTGTTTATTTGTTTGTCTTTGTTCAAAGTCAGAGAAGCTGCTGTGCTGGACTCACACACATGCCCTGGCAGAACAAATACCTTTCCATAGGGTGTTCCAGGGCAGCATGCATTGCAGTGCTTCAAAAGGAGCTTCCCCCTCTTCCACTAAATAGATTTGTCTTAGAATAACCACACATGCACATTTCTGTTCTTTTGGGCTTTTGATTTTCTGCCATCAGCTTATTTGGAACCAGTTAGAGGTCAAGACCCCTTTCCTACTCCAGCTCTCTACTAGGACTGATAGTGACCGACTGCCATCCCACCCCTGTGGGATCTGGGGGATGCTCTGCTGATCAGGCAGCCAAGTGGAAGCTTTGCTTGACTAAAGCCATTGCCAGTAAGAGACACATAGAGAAGGATGCTCCCTTCTATTAGGACCTGCTTGGTAAATCCCTTCTGGCCTCCTACATGAGGCAACTTCCCAGTGCCAAGGGCTAGGGAGCTGCCTTACAGCAGGGTGGCTGACCCGAAAGGAGCATTTCCTCTACAGTGCAGAAGCAGCTACTGCACTTGCTGTGAAACAGGGCTAAAATCTTCTCCAGTGTCAGCACTGCTTGGGAGGGGTTAGGGCCACAATTACACCAGCTGCAAACACAAAAGAAAAGGGAAAAAATAATTGTTGGCAGGGATCTCTGGAGGTCAGCTAATCCAAACCCCGTCTCAAAGCACAGCCAGCTTCGGAGGTAGATGCTTCCATATCCAAGCACAAAGAGAGCTGTCTCACACAAAGAGCGCTCAATTGAATCAAACAAATTTACAGAAGAGACAGGAAAGGCCAAGGCTCATTAAGGCTTGTTCCCCACCAAGTAATGGTAAAGAAATAGGATCAAGCAGATGTATCCCATAATCTACCTGATTATCCTACTCAATGTTCAAGAAACCCCCAAAGTCCTTGCCAATCAGATAAGTGTCCGCATGTGTTTGGGACAGCTGAGGGGAGGGAATGCTTTTACCCAACTGCCCTTCCTGGGATTCTGCTGACAGGAGCGACCTACAAGTCTCCTAAGCTCCAAGTATGATCCTAGCCCTCAAGACAAGCAATATATTCTGTCAGGCAGGAGAAATACAGAAACAAGAGCCCAGCTCAGCCATTCACTGTGCCACAGAGGCAGCCTGGGACTTTCAGGAGGTATCAGATGTGTTCTATACACAGGGGAGACCAACCCAGGTCTGGTGCTTCATAGGTGCCTCTCCCCAGGCACACATACTCGTGCCTAGAAAATTCCCACTCCAGCCTTCTCCATCACAGAGCCTTCTGCTCAAAGAGACAGGTCTTTCTCCAACAGAGACACTTTCCCTGCAGGTCCCATATTATATCTTCTATAAGCACATACATGCTCCTACACACATGCTACAGCTGAAAACACTCCAGTGTTAACTGCCCTACCTGGTCACCACAGGCCTGCAGAAAGAGGAGACAGCATTTGGACTGTGGTTTGAATTCTTTCTCAGCTGGAAGAATTCAGAGAAAACAAAAAATGTTTTTCTTTTAACATTCTTTGTACTGAGTGCTTGGATAAGCCATAAGTAACTTGGCAGCAAACCAGTTTGGTACAAACATAGCACACCAGAACACAATGCAGTCATCACAAAGCCACTGCTCTGAGCCAGACAGTAATTTTCCCCTTCGCACAGGGCAGGCCTCCAAAGTCTTTGTGCTCCTACATTTGAGTCCATCTGAGTTACATGATGTGTTAAAAATGAGGACTCATGCACAATAGGGAAAACACCTATCATTTATGGGCTACATGGAAGGGAATACAGTGCACAAAGGTATTCAAAATACATTTGTCAAACAATTCAGGACTTGAGAAAACTAAAGCCTTGAATTATTTCTCAACTCAGACCTCTAACAGCATCCTCAGGTTGCACATCAAATATGCAATGACAGAAGGAGATTGAAAGGTTGGTAACAAAAGCATCCAAAGTATTTACAATATTTTCTTTCAGAATTAAAAAAAGTTAGAACATGTAGGAAAGCAGGAAAACCAAACATAGTGGCAACTGAGAGTATATTTTCCACTTCCATATGCCAGTGAAAATCCAGAGCAGCCTAGTCCCAAACCCCAAAGGCATTATCATTGCACAGGTAGTCATCATTTTGACAGGAAAGATGCTCTAGTCCTGTCAGACTGGGACCCTGGAAACAGGGGCTCAAACACTGCTGCAGCCACAGGTGCCACAAGTGACAAGTCACTTAATCCCTCTGCAAAAGGGGATTGTTACTTTCCCATCTCTCATTGATGTCTGGCAGATAAAATGCAGGAGCTGCAATCAGGCATTAAGAAACTGCTGCAGTAAAGGCTGCACAAGCCCCAGATGAACAGATCTGTTTCAGACCCCACAGCCATTACAGTATGAAGCAGGATAGAGAAGAGAGAGCAGAAAGCATGCACATGCACAGAGATCTGTCCCATTAATCCAGCAGGATGAAAGGCATGTCCAACGATTCCAATCCTGCTTGTGCAGCAGTAAACACCCTCCCAGCATGCAAGGGAGGCACTGCTGTCATACTTACAGGGGAGCAGCCAAACCAAAAGGTACCTAAAGGTGTAAGGGCTAGTTATAGCAGCATACTTTGGCACCAAGCACCACCCACTCTACTCTCTGTCCAGTGCCCCTGTGGGAAACAGGGTTTAGGGGTGCATGCAGAGAGAAGCCAGCACAGCTAAGCCCTAAAAAAGACAAGAGGAAGTCAATCACCCTTGAGGTACTTCCCAAGCCATCCAGAGTTAGTGTGTTGGCCTCTTCTGCCTTCTATGCACTTCAAAATCTGTTACTCATTACTCTTCACCTCACTGTCAGGTGGATGAATCAACTTTTCAGGGACTGAATATCCTCTTTTCCCTGACATGCCTGAGTCATTGATATCAACTGAAATTCTCAGATCTTCAATTATCTCATTACCCTCCTGCATCTGTAACACCACAACCTGTAACTCCTCTCCCCTGTGGAAGTCTTAGTGACCTGAATTATTTTCAATTTCCCCCTTAATGCCCGTGGGCATGCTTTTCTTCAGAAAGCATCTAAATCAGCATGAAACCTCTGAATCAAAACCAGGAGCCCAAGAAGGTGGGCAGTTGTACAGATGAACAGTGTCTTCCATGTACCCCACCCTTCCTGCCACCAGTCCCCAGCCCCATGCAAACACACAAGCACCCACCCCTGCCTGGGTGTCTGTCCAAGCTGAATTTTAAAGAAGGGGGCAAAAAAAAAAAAACCAAGTAGGGATATATTTTGTTAAACCTGGAGCACATACACTGAACCACTATCCATTAATGCACTTCTGTCCCCCACCCAAGAGAAGGAGATTGGGTGATAGCAGAGGGAAGAGGGGATAGATGGCAAGTGAAGTCTTTCTTTTAATTGGCTGCTGTTAAGAACATTAGAAGGATGTTTGAAGGAGAATGATTACAGGCAGAGTGCAGAAGAGGTAATCAGAGGTGTCCAACAAACTGAATTTATGATGTGGCTTAGCAATCCATCACCTGGCTATCATTCCTATGTACATGCACATACATAAGCCTCAAAATATATTTAGCTCAGGGGGTCTGGAAAAAAGAGGCTTTTCTTGCAACCCAAGCTAACAGTACTTTGCTCCTTATAATATTACAGAAGCAATCTTTTTCCAACAAGGGAGGAAAATCAGATATAAAGGATAAATTGTTTTAAATTCTTCTTAGTGTGAAGACAGCTTTGTTTACTAAACACATACAAGGGAACATATGTGTACAGCACAAGCTCAGCAATGGAAATTTGGCTCCCTGCAATTCCCTGTTATATAGATGCATTTTTTCCAGAGGAAGTCCAATGGTCTTGTTTTCACCACTAATAGAGGAGTTCAATTAAATTTTCTATTGGGAAAGTCTAATGAGGTCAGAATAAGAGAACAGAGTAACTAGGAAGGAATGTCATTGCATTTTCTTTTTAGAAGAAGGATAAAGGTGGGGCCTCACAAGAGGCAGGGGATGGGCCTGTTTTGGCACAGAGGGCCAGGCTGGAACGCTTGGTCCTGTGAGCCTGAGGGGGTTTAGAGCTTTTCTTTTTTGCAACAACGAATCCCTTGCCAAAATCAGTGAATGAGTGGAGGGGTCCAGCTGGGAGTAGAGCAGGGGGTGCACAGACAGCAGGGTGGCAACAGCCCTGGGGAATGACTGAGGGGCAGCTCTCAGCCACACTCCCCTCCCCAAGCTGTTCCCCTTTCTTTCCTGGGAAAATGAGCCCCTTCAGCAGCTCCACTGATCTGTGGACCTCTCTACTGCAATTTAAAGGGAATCCAAGTTACAACAGGGTAAACACGGAGGGAATCAAGAGCAAAAAAAGCTCAATGCAGAAGTGCAGAGGGGCACATGGCTCTGCAAATGGAGCAGTCATGATTATGACAGAAAATGGGATTGACTGTTAAGGCTGGATGTCAAAACCCAGAGAGGCAGCCTCAGGGAGAGATGGGCCAGAGTAAGGCGGTGAAAATGAAAAGGAAGGAACAAAGCTAAATTAAAGAACCGAGTCAGAGCAGAAAGGGGCTTGGCTGGGATAAACAGGTAAGGAGGAAAAAGGGTGCATTCAAGAGCAAGCAGGCTGTGGTCTGTTTCCTGACATCAGCTAATCTGATTGGCACAGAGATAGAAGAAACAGAGGTTTAAATAGCTCATGGGAGCAGACCTTCAGCTGGAGAGAGCCATCATCACTCAGCAATTAACTCCCTCGAAGGCTCTGCCCCCAAGCCGGAAGTGGAGAGCTGACCCTGCCGAACAGTGCCAGTGCAGAACGAAGGAGCACAAGAGGAAGTGTCTTTCCAAGGGTTAAGAGACAGCAGAGAACAAGCTGTTCCATGCATTCAGGTCACAAAAAACTGAACTGGGACTCACCACATGAACCATGCAGATGGTGCTCTGCCAGGATCACCAGAGCTCAAGTGCAGGAACAGCCAACTCTACCTGCTAGGAATGAGACTGCAAGGAGTTTCACCTTAAAAACGTGCAAGGACAGCATCAACCCAGGGGAGTATTATTTAGGGAACATTGAGGCATCTGAGAAGACCAGAAACCAGAATCTCTGTTCTGCCTCCTGATAATCTGTCTAGGAAAGGAGTAAGGAAAAACTCTTTAGGGGGAAAGTGTGCAGGACCAGGCATAAAGCAGTCTTTCACCCTTTCCTGTGCTGTCAAGTGCTGCAGGTTTCCTATTTGTGCTGAATATATAGGTGGAAGCAACCCAGAAGACTGGAACCAGAACCCCAGGAATGGTTCAGGGAGGGCAAGAAAATGCTCCCTGACAGGGAGTCATGAGAGGCTGGACTTCCCCTCCAGCATGCAAGCCCTCAAACATCATGTTTCAGAGTGGTGTGCTGTTTGTGGGTCCTTCCTCTGCTCCTGTCCACAGGCAGGTGTGGGCAAAGAAGGCAGGAGCAGCAGGAGTGTGGAGGAATGACCCTCCTTCCAACTGGGCTACAGCTGGTGAAAACAATCCAGCAGCCCCCATAGATGCCCAGGAGTAACAGCACAGCAGACATGCATGATCTCCGATCCTGGTGCTCCAGCCTCCCACTCCTTCTGAGGACTCCCTAAGCATGCCACTGTTTGCCTGCTCACTATTCCCCATCCAACTCCTTGCTTAGTTAGTGCTTGCCCAGTCTCCACAGCACTTTTGAAAGCTTCATGTTCCCACAACACCTTTTGGCAAGGACCTCCAGAGCTCCACTATGACTCGTGAAGGGAAAGACCTCCTATAAGTCCCTAGCCACAGTCATGGCCTGATGTCCCTGCCCTTCCCCGGTTGGTTTTATGATATGCCACAGACTGAGCATCAGTCTTTTCCCAGAGACACATGCTTTTTGGGGCTTCTAGTATCAGCAATGAACTTAAAATATATGTACAGCAGTTTACTGGTAAAACTTATTTTCCTGTTAGATAAAGGGAAGGGGCAGAGTGAAACAGTCACTGCAGGATGAAATGCCACAATTTCCAACCCTTTCTGGGAGCTTGACACAGCAAGTCTCATTTCTGACCCCAGACTTGGGAGAAAGCTTGCAATTAAAAAAATTAACAGTGACCTTGAATACAATGGCTACAGTTTCACTAACCCACATTCAGGCTTTGTTAATCAAGAAGCCCTTCTGTAAACTACAGCACAAAGGCACTTTTCCAAAGATCAGGTTACCTCAGCCCAGCCACACCAGGGTGGAAATTTTAGAGACCTTTATTTAAAAGCTCAAAAGACTTCTCCACTGCTGAAACCACCCTATTCACTCTTTACCCTCTGCTCTGCAAGGAGCAAGGTGAGCAGGAGTCTGGCTCAAGCCATGGCTAAGGCAGGGCTTGCAGTTAAGCAGTAACAACCACGAAGCATTTCCAAGGCGCTGATGACCAGCTGGGTGGGGTTACATCACATCCATGGACCTAATCAGCATCTGAACCTCTGGAACTGCACCAGGATTATAAAACAAAATGAGAAGATACTCTTCAAACATGCACCTTTCAAGGCTCTGGAGAGACTTACAGCTACATCTTCACAGATAATCACATCACAGGTACAGGACAAGGTTAGCAAATAAGTGCCCAGAGCTAATGAGCCAGTTTATCCATTTTATCAGGCAGAGAAGTGGTTTTTACCCTCCATTCCATAGTAATGTTACCTTGACAGGTGCAGTGCCCACAGTAAATATGTCTGTCCCATATTCTGAATAATCCCTTTAGGGATGAAAGCAAAGATACATATTCAGGTGTGGGCCTGCAGGGCCTGGAGCTAGAGAGCCGAAGTGGAAGTATGGCTGCACTCATGTCAAGAGCAGAAGAGCTAGGCCTCAAGCCTTGGCATGGCAAAGCGGGATTTTGAGAAAGTTGCTGTGTTAGTGCATTTTAGGCATACCTGTGTTAGTTAGTACGAGGCATATGTTAAGCAATATCACTTGGCATGTATTACTTGTTATATAATGCGTGGGTATAAAAGCACAGCTAGGTGGATCAATAAACGGCTTCATATGGGCAATCTATGGAGTCCACGTCTCTTTGTCATCGCCATCAAATGGTGCCCTCGTGTGAGGAGCGATGATCGCCTAGCTCTGCAACCGGGTGGCGACGCCCTGCAGGACGAGACCGCTGAAAGGAAGCGGAGGCCGGCCAGCAATCAATTCCTCCGGGAAAAGGAGGTGAGCTAACCCCTGCTGGGTTGGGGTAGCGCTGCAGGGAACGATGGGTCAGGGAATTTCTGGTCCGGAAAGAGACGTTTATGAACATATGCTTAAGCTCTTACAGCAACATGATAAAACTCTGCCTTCGCATGATTTAAAACTTTTATTACGCTGGGTAGCGGCAGAAGTCCCGGGAGTAACGGAATCCACGATCTTTACCTTAGATCTGTGGGATGAGGCGGGAGTTAAGTTATGGGACTCTGCCACGAAAGGAAACAAAGCCGTTGCACAAATGCTGCCCTCTTGGAGGGTGATTTTTGAAGCCTTGAAGGCTCAGAACAATTCCCAAAAGGCAGAGAAACCTTGTACTGCTACTGCTGATTCTCAGTCTACCTTTAAAGTCGAAGACACTGCTGCTAAAAACCAGAACGCTGCTATCTCTAAAACTGCTGCTATCTCGGAAGACTCCCCGAATTCCTTGAATTCCGAGGAAACTGCATCCCAGTGCTTGTCCACCTCACCCCCCCTCCCGCCGCACAAATCCCCTGCTGCTTCTGCGTTGTGTGTTGAGGGGAAAAAGGGAGGGGGGTCCCTCGCGCCGACCTGTTGCTGCTAACTATGACGATGAAGACAGTGGTCCGGAGGAGGATCCCTTCGACCCTGGACTCATAGACCCTGACAAGGAGCCTAATTTGTTTCCCCCTGACCCCCATGACTACTGGCTCCGCTTAAAACAACAGGCATTAAGAGAGGGGGATTTTGAGGTTGCTGGGAGGATTGTGGCTCCGGTGATTTATACTGGTACTAGGAAACGTTCAGCGCACTGGGAACAGCTTTCTTTCTCTGAGATTAAAGAGTTGCGGCGAGCAGCTACAGATCATGGTATTGGGTCACCGCATTTTACAAGTTTGCTTGATTCCGTATTTGCTGCCCACACTATGACCCCGTATGATTTAAAAACCCTCTCCAGAATACTGTTAACTCCTGTACAATACAGCTTATGGGAAAAGGAGTGGGAAAAGGGCTTGCAAAGCCTGCTGTTAACTTATATGGGCCATGCAAATCCAGCCCTGGCTGCTCTTACTATCAGGCAGCTAATGGGAACAGGTCCATTTTCTGACCCTGCTACTCAGGCGCGTGAATGCCCGCGGGAGGCTCTAGATGGGGCTCGTGATGCGGCGCGCCAAGCTTTCCTTAAGGTCCCTGATGCAAAAACACCCCTGAAGGCATTTACAACTATTGTCCAGGGACCCCAGGAGCCATATATGCAATTTATTGATCGCCTCAAGCAGGCACTGGAACGTCAGATTGATAATGCAGATGCTCGTGAAATCTTGCTTTTAAAACTTGCTGTTGAAAATGCAAATGCTGACTGTAAAAAACTCCTAAAGTCCCTGCCGAACCAGGAACCGACCATTGTCGAAATGGTTGAGGCATGTAATCGTATTGGGACTCTGGAACATCAGTATGAGGCTATGGCTGCAGCTTTTGCAGCAGCTAAGGGTACGTCACCCGTTTGCTATAAATGTCATAAGCCCGGTCACCTGAAAAAACACTGCGTTGCTCGGGAAGGAGCCAAATCTAAGATCCCTGATATATGCCCTCGGTGTCGTAAGGGTCGTCATTTTCCTAATGAATGTCATTCTAAGTATGATTCTGAAGGTCGCCCGGTCCAGGGAAACTGGAACAGGAGCGCGGATGGCCGGAGACGCGTGACGATACAAATCCCCCCCCGGCCCCCGGCACAGTATGTCCGACCACAGACGCCAGCGCCAGCTCCGCCAGCCCCGCAGCCACAGCCCAGCCAAGGACCATCTCAAGCCTACGTCCAGCAACCCCAGGCAGCTTCACCATGGACCTGGCAACCTCAGACACAGTAACGTTGCTTGATTCTACTGTTCATTTACTCCCTACAGGAATTTTTGGCCCACTGGGCCCCAGACGAGTGCCTTGCTCGTGGGCAGGTCCTCAACTACCATCCAAGGACTTTTTGTTTTGCCAGGAGTCATAGACTCGGACTCTGTAGGGGAAATAAAAATAATGGCTTGGACTCCTTTTCCACCTTGTACTGTTCCACGAGGGGCATGCATTGCACAATTGATCCCCTTTACACACAGTTTAACACCCCCTGTACCAGAGTGTAACACAAGAGAGGGAGGGTTTGGTTCCACAGGTGCCCCGGAAATATTGTGGGTGCAGGAAATTTCTAATAAACGCCCTGTGTATACATGTACCTTGACACTGCAGGGACAGCAGGTGACAGTCACCGGAATTCTGGATACGGGTGCGGACGTGAGTATAGTCTCTCAGGCCAAGTGGCCCCCCACTTGGCCCCTCACCGAGGTATCACAAACCCTCACTGGGATTGGGGGACATAGCAACAGTCATCAAAGTCTCTGTCCCATACAGGTGACAGGACCTGATGGTCGCATAGCCTCTGTTAGGCCATTTGTGTTACCTGTGCCTATGGTGTTGTGGGGACGGGATGTGCTCTCTCAATGGGGAATAAAAATGCAGTCAGATTTTTAATTGGGGCCATTGCGGCGCATAGCACCCTGAAATTAACCTGGAAAACTGAGACACCTGTCTGGGTGGATCAATGGCCCCTTCCCCTGCCCAAATTACGCGCACTCACTGACCTTGTCCAGGAGCAGCTGGAGAAGGGACGTATAGTCCCCTCTACCAGTCCCTGGAACTCACCTGTTTGTTGTTAAAAAACAAAGTGGCAAGTGGCGCTTGCTCCAAGATCTCCGTAAAGTTAATGATGTTATTGAGGACATGGGGACCCTTCAGCCTGGTTTACCTTCCCCTACCATGATTCCCCGTGATTGGAATCTCACAGTAATAGATTTAAAGGACTGCTTCTTTGATATTCCTTTGCACCCTGATGATGCTCCTAAATTTGCCTTTTCTGTTCCTAGCCTTAATTTACAAGCCCCCTTGCAAAGGTACCATTGGCGTTTTCTTCCCCAAGGAATGAAAAACTCTCCTACAATATGTATGTGGTTTGTTGCGGGGGTCCTAGCCCCCATTCGTAAGCAAATGCCCGCTGCTCTGATATATCATTACATGGATGACATTCTTGTTGCAGCAGAACAGCAGGAAATCATGGAGGAAGCCCTAGCCCTTGTCACTGCTGCTGTAACCCAAGCAGGACTTTGTATTTCTCCTGAAAAAATCCAGCATCAGCCCCCCTGGAAATATTTGGGATGGCGCATTAGGACCCAGAGTATTTCTCCTCAGCCTTTGCAAATTCATGCTGACATTCGTACTTTGCATGATGCCCAGAAACTTCTGGGAAAGATAAATTGGGTTCGTTCCTTATTGGGAATTTCAAACACTGAATTAGCCCCTCTATTTGAGTTGCTGAAGGGGGAGTCTGATCTCCTTTCACCCCAGCACCTCTCACCAGAGGCCTGCCAAGCACTTCAATTGGTAGCTGATGCTATTTCCAGTCGGCAAGCAGCCCGATGGGCTCCTGAGTTGCCTTTTTCACTGATAATTCTGAATCCAGGTAAACAACCTCATGCTTTAATTTTTCAGTGGGATCCTAAAGCGCCTGACCCCTTGCTGATTATTGAATGGATTTTTTTGCCACATCAGATGTCTAAAACTGTAACTACACAACATGAAATGTTTGCTATGCTTATTGTTAAAGCAAGACAGAGACTTACCACACTTGCAGGTGTGGATTTCTGTTATATTTGCTTGCCTGTTACTACTTTCTATTTACAGTGGCTGTTGCAACAATCTGAAGTTTTTCAAATTGCCCTTGCAGATTTTTCTGGACAGCTTTCTACACATCCCCCAAAGCACAGACTTGTAGCCACCAGTTTTAACCTCCTGATGCGTCCTAAAAGAAGTGAGATCCCTTTACAAGCTTCAACTGTTTTTACAGATGGTTCCGGACGCACTCAGAAGTCAGTACTGCTGTGGTGGAACACCGATCTCGCCCGGTGGGACTCAGATGTCGCTACAGTTTCGGGTTCCCCCCAGATTGCTGAATTAGCAGCTGTTGTTCGAGCCTTTCAACGTTTTGTTGCTCCTTTAAACTTAATAACAGATTCTGCTTATGTTGCAGGCCTTGTGGAGAGAGCTGAAGCTGCTGTCTTGAAAGATGTGCCTAACAAGGATCTGTTTTACTGGTTGCAACAACTTGTTTACTTTCTAGATAACAGACAGCACCCCTATTTTGTCATGCATGTTAGGTCTCACACTACTTTGCCTGGTTTTATTGCAGAGGGAAACCGCCAGGCAGACTTGCTTACTTTAACTGTTCATTTACCAGATCGCTTCTCTCAGGCTAAACTCAGCCACTCTTTCTTCCATCAGAATGCTGCTGCACTTGCTCGCACCTTTGATTTGACTACACGCCAAGCTGCTAGTATTGTGGCTGTGTGCCCAGATTGCCAGAGGCACTCCTTCCCTGCCCTTGCTGGAGGTGTTAACCCTAGAGGACTCGAAAGCCTCCAGATTTGGCAAACAGATGTAACTCACTTCCCTGAGTTTGGGAGACTCAAGTACATTTACTCCTCTATTGATACCTTTTCAGGTGCCTTATTTGCCTCATGCCACACAGGAGAATCAGCAAAGGACGTGTGCCGTCACTTTTCAAATGCCTTTGCAGTTCTTGGTGTTCCCTTACAGGTTAAAACAGATAATGGGCCAGCATACATTTCCCAGAGGGTTGCGAACTTTTTCGCTCTCTGGGGAGTAACACACAAGACGGGGATTCCTCACTCTCCCACAGGACAAGCTATTATTGAAAGGGCTCATGCTTCCCTTGAAGACTTTGAATAATCTTGGCTGCTGGCTTGCGAAACAAACTAATGCTACTAGCTCTGCTTTAACAGGCTTGCTAACAGATGTTGACAGTATTAGGCATGCAACCCTTCAGAACAGAGCTGCGATTGATTTTTTGCTTTTAGCCCATGGACACGGTTGCGAAGATTTTGAAGGCTTATGCTGTATGAATCTGTCGGACAACTCCTTGTCTATTCATGCTAGCATACAGGCTCTTCGGGACAGCGTGACCAAATTAAGAGTAGTAGATGATAGTGACTGGCTTGGACACTTGCTTGGCGGATGGGGACTCACTGGCTGGCTTAAACATTTAGCTAAAACAGGAATTTATATCTTAGCCATATTGTTGCTGATGATGATTTGCTTGCCATGTATCTTGCAATGTGTGCAGAGACTGATTGACAAGACCACCAAGAAGATCCTCTTGGTAGAACAGAAAGGGGGAGATGTGGGCCTGCAGGGCCTGGAGCTAGAGAGCCGAAGTGGAAGTATGGCTGCACTCATGTCAAGAGCAGAAGAGCTAGGCCTCAAGCCTTGGCATGGCAAAGCGGGATTTTGAGAAAGTTGCTGTGTTAGTGCATTTTAGGCATACCTGTGTTAGTTAGTACGAGGCATATGTTAAGCAATATCACTTGGCATGTATTACTTGTTATATAATGCGTGGGTATAAAAGCACAGCTAGGTGGATCAATAAACGGCTTCATATGGGCAATGTATGGAGTCCACGTCTCTTTGTCATCGCCATCATTCAGGGAATGGATGCTTCCTGCAGCCTCCTGCACAGCTCACAGCATCAGAAAATTAAGAAGACTGGAAGAGAAAAGCCTGATGCTGCTCCTAAAGCAGAACTTTTTTGGTATCATTACTCATAGGCCAGTTCAACTAGGGAGTTGGCTACTCTGGACTCTTTTCTGCTTACTTTTTTATGGATTATAGAGCAAAACATAAATTTCAAAGAAATGTCCTGGAAATGCCATGTGCCCTAGGACACTGAGCCTAACTTTGCCCCTCTCCTTAAATTGTTCCCCTTAACAAACTATCAGCTGCATGCCTTTGCTCTTATTGACTAGCTGGAATACCACTGAAATGTGGCAGCAGTTGGTAATTAGTATTATTAACTCTTGGGAAGTGTTTTTTATGACAGTACTTCCTGCTGGGGTTGGTTTTAACATGTTGTCCTCACTCTTCTGGAAGGCTCACCAAGACCACATCAGATGTAGACATCTGTGCATGTGGACAGACCAAGGTCTTAGAAGTGTTATCAGACTACAAGAGAGCTCTGAGGTCCAAACAGTCTTGTTTCCATCCAGGCAGATGTTCAGCATTGTAGATTTGTGCAGTTTTCCCATCATTCTCCTCTCTTGGCAGTTTTAATTGCTAGATCAGTACATCCCTAGAGCTCCACATCATTTCTGTCCAGCCTGAGCTCTGCCTGCAGACAGGAGGGCTCTTTTTGTCAGGATCTTTGTTCTTTCAACATAACCTAAATATCACTCCCTTAACACCTGATTTAGTATTTCACCCCTTCTAATTACACACAGTGAGATTTTATCAGAAATCTGATTATTGTTTGAAACTCTGAGCATTTCATCCCAGCCTCAGAATTGATCTTATGACTGCCTTTAAATCTCACATTTTAATTTAACATTTAACACTTTATACCCACATTAATTACATTTCCCATGATCGATATCAACAAACACCATCTCTTGCCCTCTCCTGATAGAAAGACCTTGGAGACCCTGTTCTGCCAAACACTCAAGACAGCTTTGCTCTTGAACATGGACATTTACAGGGCTGATCTATCCAGTGGAAGAGAAAGGAAAAATGAGAAACAGCAGTAGTAGGTAGCAAGGTTCAGTAAGCAACACCACCAGAGGAGATGTGCAGGTGCAGACCCGGCCATGGTGGTGGCACGGGGACTGGCCTGGCCCCAGGATGTGGGGAGCAAAGAGTCCAGCCAGCTCAACATCCATCTGTCCCACTCCCACCTTGGCTGGAGGGAATCGGGGCTCTGAAGCAGGGAGCCACCAAGTACAGGCTCCATTGTAATTCCTGCTCATTCCAAACAGTGGGTGAGCTGGGCTTGGCCTGTCCAAGAGCTGCACGCAAGCACTGGGCCCCTGGAAACACCTGGCTTGGTATCTCCTGGCATTTAACCAGCCTGCAGGTCTAATCCTCCTGTTTGCCTCCACACAGCACAACAGGAAGAGCAAAGTGCCCCGCTGATCTCTGAGTCTAGCAGATCTCTTATTAGTGGACACAAACTGCACAGACTAATTAAGGAAGACACCCATCAGGTGGCTTTCTATCCAGCCACTGCCAGTCTCAAAGGTGGCTGCTATAAGGCACTGGATCCAGCCTTGCAAAGAGGACAGTACTCAATCACTTTCTCTAGGCCATAGGAAGCAGAACTGGCTGTGCTTGAGGAGGGTCAGGTCCTCCTTGTACCCTATCTGCAATGTATTTGTGTTGCGACTGGAGATGGAAGATGACATTGTCCCCAGTACTGCAGAAAACAGGAATATTTGTCCTTGAATAATTTCTCTAGCATATTAAGCACAAGTCATTCTTATGCAAAGACTGCCCTGTACAGCTGCCAAGGTCAGTAAGACCTTGCTTTATTTGCTGCATAAGGGCTGGCTGTGCAAGTTTTACCTTGTACATATTTTTCCATGTGTTGTCTTAGATTTCCCTGCTGCTAGTGTCTATGTATCTTGCTGTCTGTTCAGTAGGTCATGCTACCTTCTCTGCCTGTTAATAATGACTACCCAATATCCAGTGCTCCAGAACAGTCAAAATTCCAGCAAACCAACTCTTACAGTATGTTTAATTCAAAAGACAGCAAGAACAACATTGAATAACAATTTTCAAGGAAAACATGCTCCACAGCTTTTGCTAACAACATCAATATGTTTC
Source organism: Phylloscopus collybita (assembly GCA_027886175.1). Classification (NCBI taxonomy): domain Eukaryota; kingdom Metazoa; phylum Chordata; class Aves; order Passeriformes; family Phylloscopidae; genus Phylloscopus; species Phylloscopus collybita. Next base: position 666,180 of record JAJNNQ010000051.1, read on the forward strand.
TATTATCAGGATGCCATGACCTGCCATCCACTCCCACAGACATTACTGTTCACATTCTAGTATCTACATACAGATGATTTTTTGTGCAAGGATTGCATTCAACCACATGGCACTGCCTGCACACACAGGCTCTGGATTACAATATCAGTGAGTGCAGTCTTCAGGAAGCAGCCAAGTACTGAAGAGCCCGAGTTTAAATAGATGACAGGATCTGAAAATAATTCCCAATGTTTTTTAAACTGCAGACACATTTTTACAAACTACAGCCAATAGTTATACCTACACTAAGGATTGTCCCTCTCCCCAGTTTACAAAATCCTGTAACATTGCAGGTACAACAGTCAAATTTAGATATTCCCACAAGGAAGAAAAATAGTATTTTGAAACTATACAATATCATGATACTGCAAAACTCAAAGTTCTTGACATTTAATCCAAGTAACTCCTTTGCAGAAGAACAGAATTAAGTAATCTGAGATCAGTGGCCAGTTAGGAAAACTTGTCAACAGCCTGCTCTGCTCAGGAAGCACCCTGCCTCACCCCAGCCTCTGAACCCAAACCAGTGGGGAGATGGCAAACAAAACTGTCTAACACATCCCCTTATCTGCCAGGAGCAGTGCAGCAGAGTCTCCCAGCAACCCATCTTTCTTGCTGCTTTATTTCCCCACATTTGATCCACCACAGCAGCATTTGGTGCTGAGCTCTGGCTTACCAGTGTCTGATGCAAACAAGCTTCCAGCCAGTGAGATCTGCTCTGGTGGGAACAGCAAGCCAGGACCCCAGACAATGGCTCATACATCCTTCTTCCAGCTCAGAAATCAAGCTGTTTTAACTGTCTCACTTTGCCCCCCAACACTGCTTGAACCATTTACAATTTACAGCTAATAACACTAATGTCACACACCCTGAGGGCTACAAGCTCCTCGGGGTAGAAACCTTCTTCCCCTTTACCCTGCAGCAGTCTCTGACCTTGGTAAAACTCCACAGCCATTACTAGTAACACAAACCATCGTTCAAACTTGAACACCTCCTGGTGCCAGCAGCCTCTCAACTGGAGACAGGCAGGACTACAATGGGGCTGCACAGAGGGGTTAAGAAGCACTGCTGAAAAGGGATGCAAACAAGGACTCCAGGTTCTGAACAAGCACACTCTGCCACGCAAAAGGCGAGCATCACTTGCAAGCAAGAGCTGTGGCTGAGTATACTGCCTTTGTTAACAGAGAAGGCTAGAATGATGGAGTAGGCTAATTAACTGCATTTTACTTTGGGAAACCCAGGCTTAAATCCTGGCTCTTGTCACAGCTGAAAATTAATTTAGGGACCAAAATAAAGGTCAAGATAATTTAATTTCTACAAAATCATCAAATTGTGTCCCATCCCCTGACAGAGAGGCCCAGAATTCTATGCGAGGCCACTACTGCTTATGCAGTTATTTCTCCAAATACAAAAGTTATTAACTGACTGACATGAGTGGTGATCACAACTATCCATGCTGCTTAGCTGGACTGAGCACCCACACGTGATGAATTCTCACCACTGAACATGGCCTGCGCTTCATGATGCAGTGCCACACGAGTTGCAGGTCCTACAGGGAGGGACATCATGCCTGGCAGGATTTAAAATTCAATTTTCATGTGGAGTCATTTATCCCTTAACTTTGAAGGGCTAAAGCACATCTCTGGTGTAACTAGTTACTTCACTGGAAAACCACTAGGTCTGGTTGCGGTCCAAGGGAGCTGAGGGTAATTTCCCCACTTCCACCCAGCTGAAGGCTGCCCAGCAGAGCCAGGAGGGAAGCAAGTACTTTCCCCATAAAGTAATTCTCTATTTTTATCATGCTAAGAAAGTTTTTCATTTGGAAACTAAAACTCCTGCTTCAGGAAGAAGCTAAGCACCCTCTTCCTTTCTGATTTATACCACAGAAATGTTCATCTAATCAAATCAGCCATTTTTTCCTGAAAGGAATCATTGTGGAAAAAAATCAGAACAGCAGACCAGCTCCTGAAGGTCTCCAGGCAAGGAGCACAAATAAATTACACTCCTGACCCTGGAGGTGGCACGTTCCTTCATACTACTGTTTGTAGTGACACCTCACCCATCCCAAAGGACAGAGATCCATGGTGTCAAAGGACTTCTGAGAGCAACATACTTAGTGTGCAAGCAGCAGCTAATAATCATGAGGCACAATTTTGGGCACAATATGCTGTTCTACCAAAGTATGGGATTGGTGCTTCTGAAGTGCCATCACCCTCCTCTTTCCTTCTCTCTCTAAAAAGAGACAGCCTCCAACATCTTCAGCCATCAGCACAACTGAAGTTGGGCAGGAAGACACAATGGAGGTCAAAAGGGGCACAGAAACATTTTCTGAAGCAGCTTCCAGCACATAATGCTCCAGCATACAGCACAGCTCAGCAATACAGCACCTTTCATCTGCACCAAGCAGGAGACCCAGACACTTGACCCTCCAACACAACAAAGTGAGGGGTGGGTGTTGTCATCACAGTAGGGTTTTACACCAAGCCAAAGGTTTGTGTGGGAGGCATCCCTTGAACAGCAGAAGAGGAAAGTTTAAGTCAGACTTCCATCCAAAAAGTCAGACTCGGGGGGGGGGGGGGAGGGGGGGGAAGGGATCAGTCAGAAGACACCCATGAACTGGAGCAGCAGCCACAGTGGCCTGGGGTTCACAGAGAACTCAGAGACCAGGAGGTCCCTGCTCCCAGGCACAGCAAGATTCCCAAGGCCAACCCAAATTCTGCAAGTGAGGGCCATGCATGTCCCCCCACGGTTATCTTTAAATCCTCTTTACTCTGCAGAACTATTCTCCACCCTCCTTCCCTTTTAATCAGGCCTGACTGTCTTGGGTTGCAGAGCCAGGGGTGTGTATTCTATTTCATCTGTTGAAAGCAGTTGGGGAGATGTTTTTCTTTCTCTCTTGTGGCTCTGGGTGGATGCCTTCTGATGATGGGCCAACTGTTAAAACTAGGTAGGGCATTGTTTCTTATCTCTTTCACCACCAGTCCTCCCTCCAGGGGGATATTTTCTGCTAATGGACCATTAACACCTCCCCAAACTAACACATCCCCAAACTATACCCTCCCCAAAGCAGTACATTCCACATTACATCATCCTTTTGTGAGATACCCCACCCAGTGGGGGGAGCCAACCATTCCTACCTGGATAAAACTGAGCCACAGGAACACAAAGGCATCCAGCTTCACCTGATTTCTGGGAGGAAGACTGGACCCCTTCTCACCACCACTGGACTCTTGTTCTACAGGATCATCTCTACTCCACCAGAACCACATCTGCCACTCCAGGAGGACTCACTTTGGGACTGCTTCCAACACCCTGACCCACAGGGTGTCAGGTTGTAGCTCTGACTCTGTCAGGGTTTTCCAAAATTGTTGTTTGTTTGCTGGTTTGGTTGGGTGGTGTTTTTTTGTTTGTTTGGTTGGTTGGTTTTTTGTTTTTGTTTTGGGGTTTTTTTTTCCTTCTACTACATTTGTATTGTTAGTATTCCTAGTAAAGAACTGTTATTCCTATTCCCAAATCTTTGCCTGAAAGCCCTTGATTGCAAAATTATAATTTGGCGGGGGGTGAGGGGTTTACATTCCCCATTCTAAGGGAAACCTCAGTTTTCCCTGGCAGATACCTGTCTTTCCAAACCAAGACACTGACCTACAGAGGTCAGCCTCATTTTGGCTAAGTCAACACAACTGCCACATCTAGGATGCTGTTACAGGAAAAACCTTACACTCTTGGCTGGATTCCAGAGTCTACTTCTTGGTCTAGACCTGACCTCATTCCTTTTCTGCAAGCTTAATCCTATACCTGAAGGGCACAGTGAATACACAGCAACTGCAACGTGGGCCTTTCTGTGCTCAGTCTCCCCTTCAGCCTGCAGAGACTCTTTTGATCACCCTACACAAATACCAACAATTGACAGAAGGCTCCCTCAAAACTGATTTTTCTTAAAACCCACACATGTTCAAAAGCCAAAAAGCAAACAAAACACACAGTACTTTCTGAAAGCTGAATCCTTACCCTAGAGCTCACCCAACAGGACGTGAACCTTAAATCAACAGTCCCCAAAGTTTCCTCAGAAGCAGCTCTGGCCTCACACTGAAACCATAGCCAAGTCTGGTATATCCAGCTTCATCTAAAGGTTAGAATGGAGATGAAACCAACCTTAAAAATCATTTCTTTCCAATGCCTCTGTCATGGGCAGGAATACCTCCCACTAAAACAGGTTGCTCAAAGCCCTATCCAACCTGGCCTTGAGCACTTTGTCAGAAACATAAGTCAGGACACCAACTGAACACAAAGGACTTCACCCAGATACCACATCACCCCCAGACAGCACCTTACCAGGCACAGCTCAGTGACCTTCTGCAATGGTACAGTCAAAGAGCAAGCTGGCTCCTCTATTTTGCCACACGTGGCCTGGTCCCTGCTGTCCCCACCCCACATGGCCAATATACAGGAGGCACAGGCTAGAGATGGATGGACAACAGCTTGCCCTATCTTGCCCAAACACACCATACAAACAGGGTATCAACACTGAGCAGGATCTAGCTCCTGCATTCCACCTTGTGACCTAAAAACCTCGACCCCAGTCACACATCAGTAGCAGCAGTGGGAATATCAAACCACAAATAAGGTATTAGTAGCTTATTTGTTATCTGCTTATTCCAAGAAAGCAGCTAGCTGTGGATTCAACCTTCGGGCAACAACGCAGGTTTTTGTTACCTCTCAAAAACATTTGCACAGTGCTTTGTTAAGTGTTTGTGGGCAATGTTTGAAATCCCAATTATCTGTATCTGATGTGATGCTGAACCAAGAGTCTCCTAATTCACGGGAGCTGTAAAAGCAAAACTCCAAGACTAGGAAGAGCCTTTGGATCAAATTGTCTGAGCTCTGAAACAGTCCTTGAATATGTGCTGCAAAAAATCCTCCATACAAACACACCTTTGATATCATGAGAGGAAGGAAAAAAGATTAAAACCAAAAGCCAGATCCTCAGGTAACAGAAAAATCATAGGTTCTCCCTCAGTTTACAGTACCACAGATTTGAGCCAAAGGTGCTTTTAAAGTCCTTTTATGAAATATTTTAATCTTTCTACCTGCTATGTGTGCAATCTAGGCAGTGCTTTTCAGAGAAATTATTTATTCAGCTTTACAGTGACTAACCTGAATTTCCAGACTGCTTCAAAAGAAAAACTGAAGCATTTCTTTACAAAAGACAAAGAGCATTACACTTCTTCCCTCCTTGGTTTTCCTTTTCTTTTTTCCTCCATCCCTCAGCTGAAACATCTCTACCTCTCATCTAATAAACAAACAAATTACATATCTTTCCATAAATTATGCTCTTCCCTTCACCTCCATGCTAATTTTTTTCTTTTTTTCTTTTTCTTTGTTGACACCACTCAGAATAAATTCCTTTCCTTTTTCTTAAGTTGATTTTTCAGTTTAGCTACATACATAAAAAAACTGCAAGTCTTACATCACTAGCTGCAGTCTTACAACCTGGAATAAACTGAACATCATGCTGCAAAGCATGGGATTACCACAGGCTTGGCATTAGTGGGATATCCTAGGAGAAACAGCCACAGTGAAAAGGAAATTACAGGGTCAGTGAAAGTGGCCACACTGTTGCACGAACTGCCTCAATGTTACTTCCCAGTAAGTAGCATCATAACACTTTAAATACAATTAAGGCTTTAATCCAAGCCATCAAATGAAAGACCAGTTCCAAAAGGCATGAACTCACCAGGATATGCTTCCTGGCACCCAGGGTAGGTGTCCTGAGGACAGGGAGCTCAGGTAGCACACACCTCTCTTCACCATGCGCCTGCCACAGGGGAAGCAATATCACAAATTGCAGGTCTGGTTTAAGGCAAGGTTTAGGGTTCTTACAACTGTATTTCATCAGGTGTAAGCTCCAATTCTGCAATGTGAAGGGCAGATGTACATTTTTTGGGGTGGAGATGCCCTCTACTCAACCCAGCCTAAGACCTTCACTTACATAGGGCTGTGATTAGGGGATTCAGGTCATAAGCAAGCAGATCTCACCCTTTAATTCTCTCTCATTTTGGTTGCCTGGATCTCCAGGATGAGCAATATCACATTCCCTACAGAAACCCAAGCTTGTGTGCACCAGCTCTCTCCCTCAGAAGAGAGAAATGCATGAGGTTGATCATAACCTCCCACCTGAAGATGTCTGATGTGCTACTGCACTTTTTCCCCACATTGAAAGCTCCAAACAGCAATCCTAAACCAGTCTTGCCTCCTCACCTCTACAATCCAGCTAACAGTACTACATCAAATTCGTCAACACCATTGTATTCATACCACCCCTCTGGAAAACCATCCAGAAAGTTGCACATCCAAAACTACAGCAGCCTGCACCCTCTCACACTCTTTCAGCTTCCTAGTAAGATCATGCTGCTAAGAATCTCTTTGGCAACATGTTGTAGTTGAGACAGCCATGCACTTAGAGTGCATCAATAAAAACTTTAGAAGGCTTCAAGTATCAGCACCGTGTTATCTAGAAGTCTTTCATACCTTTCCTATGTAGCCTCCCATGAGCAGCTCCACACAGCTCTGGCTCTTTCTCTCCTTCCTCTCTCTTCCTTCTACAGTTCCAGCTCACTGCTTCCTCTCCCTAGCACAGCCACCTAGCCCTCTCTGTCCCTCACACAACCTCCTATCCCTTCCTCCTCACAGCACAGCCAGCAGACTCAAACTAACTCTCTACCAACTCACTCTTTTATCACACCCATAGCTGTGAGGGCAAGGCTGTTCCCACTCTTTGGTAATTAACACAGCTGCAATATATCAGAGGCAAGATTGCCTTTAGCACTATGTCTTCCCACAGCAACACACAGGTTTAAGACCATCCTAAAACCACCCAGGAAAGGATATCAGATTGCAGCCCTTGTTTCACTCTCCTGTAAGCATCACCCAGGATTAACCCCTTGCTAAATGATCTGGGACTATGGTAACACACTCCCAGATTTGTTACTTATTTGTGGCAGCTTTCACTACCTGCAAATGCTGTCCAAAAATACAGAAGAAAAATGTGTGCGCTTGGGAGCTTTTAGTCTAAAGGCAGAGGTCAGGAGAAAAACTCTGTTCTTATTAATGGAGTTCTACAGAGAGCTGGGAAAAAAAAAGAAGCCATGTCTGTATGCTTCTCAGAAGCAGATTATGGTTAATAATACAAAGATTACTGACATTAAATGAATTTAAATTCATTCTTCTATCATTGAGAATATTAAGGTTTTTTACCTTCCTCCCAGAATCACTCCCATTTGTAGTCAGCCCTCACTTTCTGCCTATCACAAATTATATTTGGACAATAATCACCACAGTGGACTTCTCCCCCTTGACAGTTTTGTTGTATTAGGAGTCTTATTAAAAAAAAAGTATTTGTAGCATTAGTTTAACCTTAAAAAAAAAGGAAGATAGGATGCTTACAATTGCTGCATAAATCTCTGAAGAAGTTTCTGCAATCCTAATGGGTTCTTTGCCTATCAACAGGCAAGGGGAGAGTCTCACTTGTGCTGTATAAGTGTCACTCCTGCAGACAGAACAAGTGGTGTTCAGCCCTGGGCTCTGCCAGGGAGAGGGAGCTGACACTTGCCAGCATAGACACACCAGAACACCAGCATGTGTCACAGGTACATGGGACTAACAAAAAAGTGTCTGTTGCTGGTGACCAAAACTTGATTTTAAATTTGAGTTGCTCCTCACTAACGTTCAGATTCAAACTGAAGACACTACTCTGCACCACCCCACTAGGAGTGTAACGGTTTTACAGCCAGCACCAGCAAACTGAAGATGGAGTACAGTAACAGCAGCAAAGCCAAACACAGATTTATTTTCATGAGAAAAAACTCCTTTTTAAATTTAACTGAAACTGTAAAATCCCTCTCCCCAGTCATCATGACAGAGAAATATCTGAGGATGCTCAACAGAAAGCCATCAGACAAGCAAGTCACCAGTCACGTGTTTGCTGCTGAACATCACGAATGATTGCGCTTAAAAAGCGTCTCACAAGTGTTTGAATCTACATTTTACTGAGAGAAAGGGAACTTCATGTTGATGCCTTAAGCTTTCATGTTTTTCAGATTCTGTGTTGCCTAGGGGTGTAGTTCCGAGCCTCATATTAAGTGTTAGTAAGCTCTCTTCACAGAGTAGATAGACAAAAAAAATCCCTTTTCTGATGAAGACCAAGGACAAGTTTCAGGCTAAAAAGTATAAACAACGGTGGACCGAAGAAGGAAAACAAGAAGGATGAGACTTCACAACCCAAAGCTGTAATTGGACAATTAAACCCCAACATGCAAATACACCAAAACTTACAAAAGCCTAAGACCTCATGGCCGGTCATCCATTTTGTGACCATTTTAAGTCCACCTTGGGTGTAGCCCTGGTCAAGCTCTTGTGCTGCCCAAGATGTACCCTTAAAGGCCTTTCAATAAATATCTACTTTATTCTCTAGCTCTGTTCAGTCTCTGTTCCAGGTCAGCCTTCCCAAGGCATCAATGTCAAAAAACCTGCAAATCACTGCCAGTCAGTTCCAAATCTGGCATGCTTGGCTGGACTGTGGCATTCCCCACTTGCTCTCCTGGTTCCTACCTTGGGAAGTCAAGCCAACACATCCCCACACCTACAAAACCAGAATCAGTGGACAGTTGTCTGAAATGTAGTATGTAGTGAATTGCCACTGCATGGAATCAGTCCAACTCAACTGTCCAGTCCTTTTGTTTCACAAAGGGAATTACTCCTGCTAAAAGGCACCTGCCTTAGTTCACAGCCTTATGCAATTGATGCTGTAAGCATTTTTCTAATTAAATCAGTACATAATTATGAGAGTGTGTTATTGAACCAAAAAACCCCAGCACCTTGCGAAAGGCTGCCAGAGACTGACTCAGCCTCACCCATGCAGACACTCTTCTGCAGCACTGGGCATCCTCCAGCTCTGCTTTCACCACCTTTTCCAGGTGACCCAAGCACAGGCTGCATTGGTCCAGGCATCATTCCTGCCCTCTCCCTCAGCCAGGACAAGTGTTCATGAGACTGACAAAACAGAAGAAAGAGGACAGCAGCAGTGGGGAAAGAGAACACACCTTTCAGTGCCAAAAAACATATGAAGTGCATGAAGGAGCAGGCTTAGCTTCTCATGGCACCCATGAAGCCAAGAGCACTTGGAACAGCCTGGGAGCTCAAGCAGCCAATGGCTCTGCCTTGGCAATGCCCCATTGTCAAAAGGTTTCCACGTCTTGTCCCAAATACACACATTCCCCACAAGATGTTTCAAGACCTAGGGGAAAACTTTATCATGTAAACTGGCATGCAAAATTGTGGCACCACCCAACTAGAAGCATCTACAACAGTCTCTATACCTGGGCCAAATTTAGAAATCCAGGTATCTCTAGAAAAACAAGATGGGTGGCACTATACAGAAAATAAATAAATCTGTTATTAAACACACAAGAAGCTTCCCTGTACCTTATTAATAGATCTCAAGATCTTGTCAGAAGGATAACCTTCCACCTAACACAGGGAACAGAATGAATTTGGTGCTTGGCAGCAGCATCGTGATTCCAACTTTGGTACCTGAGCATCAGCTACTGAATGAGTCATATTACAACAGTTACCAGAGCTGGAAAGTCCCCAACCCAGCAGGGCTCTCCCTTCAGCAAGTTTCATAAAACCTCATGCAGAATCCGCCCTACATGCCATATTCATCTCCACAGTCTCAGAAGAAACATGGATCACAGCTACTCAACGCACTGCTCTGCAGCTCCTCAAAATCATGATGAAGGTGGTCAATCCCATAAGAGAGCCACCCAAGAGAGGTGCCCTGGGCAGACCGGTTCAAGGGAGTGTGCAGTGCAGGCATGGTGAGGACTGGGGATAACCTGCCTGCATTTCTGAGCAAGGGGGAGAGGCTGGTTGCACCCAGAGGCAGCAGGGGAGGTGTCACCTCACTGCAGAGATGCAGGAGGGAAGGGGCTCGCTCTTCATCCTGCAGGAGAGCAGCCCACTCTGGTTTCCTTATTTACGTGACCTGAAGTGCAGCTTCCTCAAGCACCATGTGAAAGGTGCTGCTTTATTAGCCAGACCACACCTAGGCACTTGGGACACTGCCAATGTTAGCTTGTTACCGAGGCTCTGCTTAACAAAGGGCGCTGAGGTTGTCACACCAAGTGCTTCACTGAGTAATTAGTCAAGCCAAATTCATCAGTGATGGACTTGGTCTGAGGAACAAGCAGAGTACACAGAATGCAGGTGTATGTTTGTGGATCCAGAAGTCAAGTGCAAATGCAAGGTGGAGATGCCACTGCCAAAACCTGGGCAGTATGTCTAAGGGCATGGAGGCTTCACAAAACACCTCTGCACTCAGACTTCCTCAGTCAGATAGAACTCAGCATCTGGAGGCTTAAGAGAAAGGAGGATAAACCACCTGTAATCCTGTGGATGGCTCCATGCTACTGTTTGTTTTTTGTACTTCAAAAATAACTTCACTGAAATGTATCTGAATGCAATACAAGCCCCCTGGGCCAGCACTGCTTATTACTATTTATATGAAAAATATTCAGACTATATTTGAAAAGAGCCCACTAATACCTGGTATGGCCATAAAAAGATTTATCCATCCTGACTTGCTGGCTACAGAGTAGGAGATCCTACAACTGAGCAACTTAAGAAGAGTGATCAGCATTGATTAAGAGTTTTGACCAGATTTTGGGGAGAGAAACCCAAACACCTCTGCTGCCCAACCAGGGAAGAGCCCAAAGAGCCTGATTCTCTCTTCTCCATCAGTTTTGCACCCTACGGCCTGAGATAACATTTTGCATGCTGTGGACTAACCTGGTGCTTTGGAGAACAACTCCCAGCAGCAGCCCAGCAGTCAGTCATGACTCAGAGCTTGTCCTTTACTGGGCAGGATTTCCCAAAAGTGACATGGGGATGTTTTACAGCTCACCATTCCAGCCTTTAGGACCACTTTAACAACTGGTCCATCAACCCACACAGGCTCCTCCCAGCATCACAGCCCTGAATTGCACAACCACACCTCACCACCACACAGTCCCAGAACCTTCCACCAAAACATTTCCAAACACTTCACAAGCACTAATGAATTAAGTCCCAGCATCCCAATTAACTCCAGGAGCAGAGAAGCAGGCTGAGGTGTCCCCATCTCCCTGCGAGCCTGCTGAGGAGCCAGGCATGGCAGACAGACCTGTGAGCTCCCTCCCTCTGCTCAGCTACAGACCTGTGAGATATTTCAAAGGCTCTTTCCAAAGCAGAAGGAAAGGAGAAAAAAAGAAAAAGCTTTCTGTTTTCCTTGAAAAGCAGGTCGTACAACAAAGAAAGCACTAATAAAGGTTTCACCATCCAAATTAAAAGTCAAAGGCAGCAATGAAGTGTCTCTAAAATATAAGAAACACGTTGTGCACAGTGTGAAATTTATTGCTGCCTAGCAGAATGAAGCCAAACATCTTAATATGGAAAAACACCACTACTTTTGACCCAAACAGATTGGGAACAGGAAGTAAAAACAAATCACCCAGCTGTGGCCTCCCCACACTAAGAGGAGCAGCAGCCAGTGTTTCCTGCCCACCCTCACCCTGTCCATGGCCGCCATGGTCTGCACACTGTTTGATCGGGGCCAATCCCACCTAAAACAGACAGTTTGTTATTAAAGCTGTTGTAGGCAAGATCAGGCCTTTATTGAAGGGGATTCAGCTGGAAAGAGCCAGGAAAATAGAACTGCAGGAATCACCCCAAATGCTGCATCCATTTGCAAACTGCACAGACTCCCTTACCAGGAGATTCCCCTTCTTTCAGTGGCTCTACATTTTCACCAGCCAAATTCCTGACTCAGGACAGGCATATTTCAGGAGTTAATTTTGGTTGTATTACATCATCACCAGCAAACCCTGAGAAATTAAGTCAAGCCTCAATTGGCTCAAAACATAATTGCATTTCTCTTAAATAATAATTTTGCCTCTTTTTTTTGAGCTCGTGCATATGACATTCTAATTATATTTTAAAGCTTTCTTTTCCAGCTACAAGAATAACCCAGAAAGACATACAGATGAGCTAATTTTCAAATCATCACTTGATGAAGGACATGAAGCTTTAAAAAAAGACAGATAGATGAAAGGACTTGGAAAAAAAATGAAACATGAAAAACTGAAAGTCCATTATCTCTTTTCCTAAAGCCAGTAACTCAGTGCCAAAGAGAACGGCTTTAAGACCTCAGCAGAGCAAACGCTGAATATCACACATGTAATGCAGCAGAAAATGTCATTTACACAAACACTACACCCTGAACAGCAGCTCAGAACCTGGTACTCTGACTAAAATTCTGCTTTCAGCAAATCTCATAAGTACCATTTTTATCAGCTCAAGCAGTTTTTTCCTACAAGATTTAAAAAGATTACATGCCAGGTGTAGAATACTTCATAAAGCAGAATTAGATTTTTGCTTTGCATGATGTTTTTAATTTTTTTATATATATAATAGCAACCAGCAAATTACAGCCATTAGTATGACACTGCCTTCAGAGCAGATTTATGGCAGCATTACCAAAAGCAGAATTTCATCCAACAACACTTCTGGATAACACACACATCTGCAGAACCAAGGGGGGAAAAAGCACATAAGCATGCACAACCACACATTTTGTGCATTACCATCCAAGACTTTCACAAGGATGGGTGTTTTGTGCCACTGTTCTGCACGACAGTACCCTGAGCACGCACAAGGGTATGGTATACTCTCCTGCACACAGCAACCTCCAGTCCTACCTCATATTCTTTCAAATCCCTCACCTTCATGCTCATAAATACAGCTTTGGCAGAGGAGCTGCACTGCAAGGAAGAAAACTCCTGTTACAGTGCTACATGAAATCCTCCCTCTGCCCCAGCAAGCTCCCAGCAAAAAATATCCAAGTTTATTACGCCGAGGAAAGAACAATAAGTGGGAGTCCGAAAAGGCAGTCAGAAGTACCGCCAAAATATCAGAGTTTTCCCAAAAAAAGGCCCTCCCTTAGGAAGCCTGCCAATCAAGCTCGATCACGAGGCTGTTTTCCGAGGGTGAATAGAGTTCTTATTGACACAGCTTATGTCTGCAGCATGCAGCCCTCCACAAGGCTTTCAAGAGCAGATCGGATTACACAGACACATTCTCCCTGATTTTATGCATTCAGAAGCCCTCAGACATAAAATACCCGGCTCAGAAGGCCACCGCTTTTTCAGCTTGCTATCGGCCTACGTGCTTTTACAAAAGAAAAACAAAAAAAACCCAGGCAAACAGATCCTGGCAAACGGACTCCCAAGGCCCTCATCCTCACTCAGCAGGGCCTTATAATTTGCAGGCCAATCCACAGATTTGCTCCATGTGAATAATACAAGATGACTCATTCCCATGGTGAATACTTAGCATCAGAATGAGAGAAGGGAAAAAACAAATATCTGCTGACACCATTTAAAATGAGAGATGATAACATCGATCTGGGTAGACAATCCTTCCTTGAAGATGGCATGGAAAAAGGGGAGGATACACACCTTTTAAAAGAATAACACACTGCACAGCTTAGCAGGCAAGAGGTGGACAACTGCAAAAGCATCACAAGCACAAATTCAGGTAAATCATCTATCCAGGGGCAGCAATTTGCACACATGGAAATCTGAAGAAAACAAACTAAAAGGATCCATTTATACAATTTCTATACCTAGAGGGCACGATAAGGAATTCCATTTCAGCAGCAGACACAGATAGAAAGTCTGGGGAACCTGTGGTGTTGCATGAGAGGCAAACAGAGAATTACAAAATGTTTTATTATAAATGCTCCAGCTTAAAGATTGAATTTCAGCAAAAGAGACAAGTCTGTGCATAAATCATATGACAAATTAGAACCTGAGCATTGCCCTAGAGATGGATGCATGCACTGCCCAGAGGTCTGGACTACACCAATTGAAAAGAAGCTCACAACCCCCCCTCCAAAAAACAGTCTAAAAAGCAAACCAGTACATTACACATGGGTAAGTGGATCCCTACCACCTAAAAAGGAACTCCTACATCAACTCAGCCACACTGAATTGAAACTTCTCACTGAAATATTACATATGGCAAACACAGCAAACCAAGCAAGCTCGAGCTTCAGAGCTTTTAAGGGATTTTAAGAGCAAACACACACTGTTCAATACAGACATCCTCTCTTCCCTGCTTCCAGGCTGCAGTCGCTCCCCAACCAAAATTTTCTAGCATTTGGCAAAAGATTTTTCTCACATTTTCACTGATGGCTGCTGGGAGCTAGACCTGGGCAATGATGCCATGTCTGTCTGACGTGGCAGTTCTTCAGTTGGATGTTTGCATTGTTCTCAAAGCACACCAAGAGCAATCACTCCTGACTACCTTTGGATATCGAGATCTAAGCAAACTGTTTTTCAGTGCTCAGCCTCCCTCTCAATGAGCAGCCTTGTGTTTCTAGTACTCAGTTTCCACATGTGACTTCTAATATGTTCACGGTCCAAAAAACCTGCTCCTATGAATGCTCCATACTCTTTCCCAACACATCTGAGTCATGCAATGGTTCACTTCACTGACAAAGCCAAGTTGTCACCAGCAGCACAGAAGGGGTGTCCTACTGTGGGCACGTAGTGGTTTCACATTCACCAATTCCTGTTTCTCAAAATAAGTGTAGTGGTTTGAGTGTCTACCAGAATCATTTACTCTTTTTCTGCTATGAGATAGGATTAGGAGAAAAACAAAGCAGGCTCAAACTTAAAAGGTATAAAGATAGGTTTATTAACAAACACTAAAAGAAGAAAACGAGAATCAAAATGAAACCTTCAAAACACTTCCCCCTCCCCACAAACTGTTCACTTTCTCACTAACAACATTAAGAGACAAAACCTGGAACTCTTAGTTTACCACCCATTAAATAGTCTTTCATCAGTTCATTTAGAGAGAGAAGTCTCTTTTAGTCTACCATGGAATTTTCCCACTGACAACATAGAACAATTTTCTTGTAGGTTTTAATTCTCACAAAAACAGCCGCCCAGAAACCTGCTTTTGTGAAGTCCCTCCCATTGGCAGCTTTCCCACCTGCTGCATATGGGTCATGGACGCTCTTGGGGTATCATTTTTAAAAATGAACGGTTCCAAACGCAAAGGATTTTCTTCATCTCATGGAACAGAGGTCTCCTTTTCCCTGGGGCAGAGGGCTTCATATCTCATCTCTCTCTCTCTGTGTTCAAACTTCTCATAAAATCACAGCTTCTCATAGGATCACAGCTACTTCAATATTCACTTAGTCCATCACAAATACCTTTGCTCCAATCCACAATCTGAACAATTTTATCATTTTCCCCAATGCATATTTTCCATGATTTAAAGGGATATTCTAGCATATCACAGTCTGTTAGCACACAAGACTTTCAGCCCAAAAATCAAGGCATCTTCTCCATCTCCTCATCACTTAGGATCTTTACTCTTTCTCTCTCTTCACTGGCTTCAGTTTCATGCTGTGTCTCTCCACGTCTCACTCTATTTTCCTCTCACTTGGGGAAAGGGTTAATATCCTCAGGTCTCAATTTATGCAGTGAAAGTTTCTTGGGCTGTGGCTCATGGTGTTGGATTTCAAAAGCCCTGCCGATGGGGGGGGGGGGGGAGCTCACCCCAAGAGATCGGAGGGGCCGGGAAACTGGCGGTCACAAATCTCAGCGGCCAGGACAGGCTGATGGACACTTCCCCCACCCCTCTCTGGTATCGGGGTGGCCCTAGCCCAGCTTGGGCCCGGAGCCTGTTATCAGGGGCCCAGCGGACACCTCCCTTGGCCCAGGCCAGCGGTGGGGCAAGGGTGGGGCAAGCTTTAAAGTCGGCTAGATGTTAGTAGGCAGGGCCTCCCTCCCCCCTCCCCCCCCCGCCGGCAGCTGCTGAGACCTGGGGCCCAGCTCGGCCCTGCCAGGGCTGCAGCAGCAGCAGAGCCCGGCCAGCCTGCACCAGGCCTGGGCGGGGGGGAGGCCCGCAGCAGGGCGGGGCCAGCCCGCCGCTCCTGTTACCTCTCTCCAAGGCCGGAAGAAAGAGAGCGATTCCTGTGAGTTCTCTGATTTTAACCCTGTGTGTTCGCAGAGGCATGTCGCCTTCCTAATGGCTATATTAGCTGACAATTTTCATGCCTAGTCGCTAATTGGTTTTGCTATAACTTCCTCAGAAGAATCACTTCCTTGCTAAACCAACACAGGGCATCAGTCACCAAATCCCAACTGTAGATTCATCATCTTCACCTGTGCCTGCATTAGCCACAAAAAAAATCTTCATTTGTTTTCAGGCTCCTGACTGAGCTGCAGACACTGGTGACTAGGCCAGCCATGGTTTGACTTGTGCCTTTAGAAGGATCCATTTGCCAGACATTAGCAATGCAGTTATGCTGTGGCCTAGCCTCATCCTGTCCTGCCTGGGTCCCCCAAGTCCTTGTGCCAACACAACCATTTCTGTGGCCACATGGAGAAGATGAGTGATGGCTAAAATGAGCATCCTTTTTTTTCTTGTTATTCAGCAAGATTATTCTTAAATCACAAGGATGGAAGAGTCTGGAGGAAAAGGCCAGAAGCAGCACCACTTCCACCACAGCACCAGCTTCAAAATTGATTTGCAAGCTATTTGCAAGTAAGAAAGTCAGCCTCTCTCTCTGCGGTCACAAGTTTTTAAGTTGCACTTTGAGATTCCCTTAAATGTACAGAACAGCCCCTCAAAACTTCACGTCTGATGGCATCATAAGTGCAAAATTCTAAGCTCCACATATTCCTCTTGCCAAGATGGGAGAAGCCCAGGAGAAAATTTCTAGGTCTGTAAAATTCTAATAGCATTTGAGGCTTATGCCAGCCATTCCTCAACAGAGAATAAGAGGGCAGAGCAGGCTCCCATTGCTTGTGATGTGGAACTGGGCACAAAAACCACTAGAAAATCCTGTGTGGATTCAACCTCTCAGAGGGACAACTGCCCAGCATCCCCACTGTCAGTAACCTTCCTGCAGCACATGGTCCAGCACTGGGAGGGAGGAATAACAGGTCTAGATCCACTCCCTCTTTTTCCATGTGGGTCCCTCACTGCCCTACAGAAGTGGAAAGGGTGTGGCACCCTGAATTCTGCTGATCTGGCCAGATGCTGCAGGAGGCTGAGCAGGACAGTTTACAGCACCATAGAGCTAATTTCCTTGCTGACCACCAGGTCTGCTTTGGGCCCCTGCAACATATCCCAAAAGGCCCATAAGGCAGCACCAGATCTGCAGCAGCCACACAGCTGTAAACAGGCTGAACCAGGTGCACACATAAAACTCAGCTGCTCCTAGGAAGGCCAACTGAACCTGAAGTAGACTGCTCCTTCTTCTGCTATCAGGACATCCCATAATACCTAGAAGCTTCAGCACAGTCCATTGTCTTTGAAAGAGAAACACTCAAAACACTGAAATAGTTCTCAAAACTTTTCTGGGCCATCTCTACTTTAAAATGACTTCATTTAAATATGTACCATGTCTATATATATATGTACACACACCAAGGGAAATTATCACCCGTGAGCGAAGCTGGTGCCCACACATCATACCTCTGCACAGCCTCCCAAGTCTGCCTGTGCAGCTCCACACCACTACAACCCTACAGCAAACAGAGCTGCCTGAAGCCACCCCAGGAAGGTCCTGCCCCACTGGCAAGAGCACTGAAAAGACTACAGCCTGCAGGCTCTCCAACAGACCAGGCTCTATACCAGAGTTGCTAACAACTCACCTTTCCTGGGGTTTGGAGAGTAATGGGGGCAGGGAAGTTTCAAGACCAAATTACAGTCCTTTAAGTCCTTCACTTCTGCACAAAGCTGAACCCCCAAGTCCTCCCTTCAGGATTTTTTTTCCCTCCCAGGACTGAGATGTGTGATTTGGATGTTCATTAGTAAATTAAGCTCCAAGGAGCAGGACTGTGCCATGTAAGGTGTTTCTCCAACCTGGAGAGCAGCACCACTGCAGCCTCCACATACTACCTCAACAGCAAAACACTCGTAGGGAGGACCAAAGGGGGAAAACATCTCTGCAACCCCATGGAAGCTGCTCTGTGGAAACTTTAACTGCATTACTTCCGCTTCTGTATAATCCCAGAATAACTAGCTTAATTCAGACTGCTCCAACTCAGACATTCAATAGTTTCAACATGGTATAGACTATAACCTCACTCTAATTACAGGATCATGTTACATGTCCAACAACTGCTGCAATTTAGTCTTCCCTGATACACCCCAGCTGAAAATTGCTCATCCCACCTCTCACTCTCTTAATTTTGGCAACCTTTGAATGGAGGCAGGGATACCTAGCAACACCTCAGCATCTGACACACACCCCAAGCCTCATAAAGATCAAATCATTATTTCCTTGTGGTAACAAAGGCAATGACTTCCATCAGTGCAGAATAAACTAGTTTTAGGCAAATAGCACAGACACGACACTACTGTTCATACACTTCTCTATGCAAATGCAATATAGGATTATTGCTAAGAGCCACAACACCACGAATTCGCATGTCGCTCCCTGAGCCTGGTGCTGATCACACACAGAGCCTATCTGAGCAAGAGGGAGTTTTCAGAGGCAAAAGCTGGAGGACCAGTAAGTCGGACTTTCACTACCTCAGAGGCAGGGGATGTTCCTTACAGGAGCGCACGTCTTGCCTTTGAGCTCAAAACTGCCTCGGCGGCTCCCGCTGCCGTGAAACGGGAAGGTTTTCTCCCCGCAGCCGCTCGCCCGCGCCTGAGCCGAATGTTAACAGGTCTCTGCCTCGCGTCAGCCTCGCCGCCGCCTCATGCTCGGCCCGGGAATGCTCCGCTGCCCGAGCGGACGAGCTGTCCGGCCATGGCTCGGCGATGATTCAGCAAGGGGGTGGCTCCCGGCGAGAAGGCACACCTCCTGCGAGCTGTCACACCGCGGGGCCGAGGCAAAATGGGAGAGAGAACTTGCTCTATCATGGCTGCACTTTCCAAAATGCGTAACCTGGCCTAGTAGGGGCGAGGGGGAGAGGCGGCGGGGAGGGTGTGTTTCCATCAGCAGGCACATGGGAATAATTTAAGGAAACATCTCGAGGCTTTTACCGATGGCACAAGAAAATGAAGTAAAAGAAGAAGGAAAAAAAAAAAAAAAAGTCAGACACTTTGGGAGCCAGTATCAACTTCGCCAGGCTGTGTTCTTTGTTTCTAAGCAGACTCCAGTGCGGTGGCAAGAATGAACAAATGCGCATGTCTTCGTAAGAGCCCAAAAAAAAAAAAAAAAAAAAAAAAAAAAAATCCCACCTCCGGCCCCTCTCTCGCCGCTGCGGCGGCCGGAGCCCTCCGGAGAGTTTGGGCTGCTTTTCCAGAAGTAAAACTCCGCTTCCCGCTGCTCCGAGCAGGGGTTTGCCACGCTACCAGGAGTCCAGGGCTACGGCAGCGCCTGTAACACTTTCGGGTGCAAAAATTAGTTCTGGTGTGGGGTTTGTGATTTTTTTTCCTATTAAAGAACAGAACGCCGCCTCCACCATGCTCCAACCGCCCTCCGCAGCCGCCCGCCGGAGCGGGGCCCGGGCCCGCCGCCGCCAGACAAAGGAGCGATGCGGAGCCGCGCCGGCACCCGCGGCGGCGGGCCCGCCTGTGCTCCCGGGACAGCCACCCGCGGGACCGGAACCAGCCGCCGCCTTGCCCCCTCCCCGAAGCGCGCCCCCCGTCCCCGGGTGCCCGCGGCTCGGGAGGGCACCGATCGTCCCGCGGCCGCCCCGGCCTTACCTCGCAGCAGCGGCGGCGGCGCTCGCAGGCAGCGGCGGCCGCTCCGTGCCACGCGCGGCGGCGCGGGGCGAGCCACGAAGGCCGGTTTAGCGCGGGGGCCGCCTGCGCGCCGCCATTTTAACGCCTCCCGTCCGCCCTCCGCCCCCCTCTCCCCGCGGCCACGCGCGGCGTGGAAATGCCACTCAGCGTCCCCCCTCATCCTCCCCGTCCCCTCCGCCCCCGTCCCCGCCGTTACATTGACGCAGCGGCTCCTGGTCGCCGGGCCCGCCGTGGCGGAGCTATAGCAGCAGGGCAGCAGCAGCCGCCGCCGTCGTGGCCCCGCCGCCGCCTCCCGCCGCCGGGCGCACATGGTACGCTCCGGGGCCGCGCCGCGCCCCGCCGGCCGCGCGCGCCGCCGGCTGCTGCCATGGCAACCGCCCCGCGACCCCCGCCCCGCCGCGACCCGCGAGCCGCGCCCCGGGGCCGCTGCTCCCGCCGCCGGCCGGGATGCCCGGGCACCTCCCGGCACCCGCACCTCTGCCCAGCGCTGTACACAGAGACACCGCGCTCCCGCGCCGAGCCCACCTGCCCCCAAAGCCACCGCCACCTGCTGAGGGGCTGCATCGCCTCTGTCCCCAAGCTACCGCCATACCTCCCTGCCGTGTCCCCTCCTCCCCCAACTGTCATCACACTTCCCTGGCTTGTCCACTCCATCCCCAAAGCCACCATCGCACGTCCCTGACATGTCCCCTCTATCCCTGAAGCCACCATCACACCTCCTTGCTGGGGCCCCACTGTCCCTAAAACCACTGCGACATCCCCCCACTGAGGGGCTGCATCCCTACTGTCCCCAAATCACCGTCACATATTCCTGCTGTGTCCCCTCTGTCCCCAAAGCCACCATCATACACTCCCACTGTATCCACACTGTTCCCAAAGTCACTATTGTAATAAATTACCATCAGTAATTGTTCACTAAACCATGCTACGGAAGCACCTTATGATCTCATCAAGACTATTTCTTCAAACATCCGGCAAAGTAAACAAAAGATAAGCAGAACTAAAAGCCGAGTAACCAGTTTTTGCAGGGATCAGCTACAAGACTCCATTCTCACGACCACCACTACCAGGAAGCGATAAAGACCCCCCCCAGCAACACTTCGCACAAACACAAAAGAAACAGAAAAGATATACACGTCACAGGAAGCTGCAAAGTATAAAAAGCAGAGACTTTTGGTGGTATGGCGCGAGCCGTGGTGGGACAGGAGATCCCCCGGCCGCCCCGCGCTGTTTTGCTTACTGTTGCTTGCTTAATAAATTCCAATATTATTTTAATTGGGCTTGTGTCCAGTCAATTATCGGGACACACATATAACAACTATCACACGTCCTCACTGTGTCCCTGCTGTCTCCAAAACTACCATCACACCTTCTTGTTGTGTCCCCACTGTCCCCAAAAATACCATCACATCCGCCTTCTAAGGGGCTGTAGTCCCACAGTCCACAAAGCCACCATGATACCTTCGCACTCTGTACCCTGTCCCCAAAGCCACTATCACAGCCCCCTGATAAGGGGTTGAATCCCTACTGTCCCCAAACCACCATCACATATCCCTGCTGTGTCCTCTCTGTCCCCAAAGCCACCATCACACCTTCTTGTGTGTCCCCGCTATCCCCAAAGACACCATCACATCCACCTGCTGAGGGGCTGCATCCCCAGTGTTCACAAAGCCACCATCTCACCCCCCCCCCATTGTGTCCCTGCTGTCCCAAAGTCACCATCATATACCCCCCACTGTGTCCTCTATTGCCAAAGCCACCATTACACCTTCCTGCTCTGTCTTCTCTGTCCCCAAAGCCACCATCATATGCCCCCACTGTGTCCCCACTGTACCCAAAGTCACCACCATACCTTCCCACTCTGTACCTTCTGTCCCTAAAGCCACTCTTACATGTCCCCACCGTATCCCTGGTGTTCCCAAGGCCACTATTACACCTTCCCGCTCTGTACCTGCTGTCCCCAAAGTCACCATCACCTCCTCCACTGCACCTATCCTTATGTCCAAAGCCATCATTGCACCCCCTCACTGAGGGGCCATATCCCCACTGTCCCCAAGCAATCATCACATCCTCCCAAATACATCTCATTTTTCCTCAAAGCCACCACCACAGCCTCCCATCGCCAAAGCTGTTGTCACTCCACACCCCCCCCAGGGGCCGTGTCCCTGCCAGGTTTGGCCACCCTTACCTGGGTAGTGGCACAGCTCTTCCATGCTGCAGTGCTCATTTTCACTCCTGTTTTGCAACAGAAGATTGTGTACGCCAGGACAGTGGCAAGGGAAAGTAGGCGCAATGTGAAGCAGATGAGCGAGTAAATCATGAAGCCCCCATACATGTCTCTGTCGATGGGGCCCTTAAAACCCTCTCGGGCTGCGGCTGCAAGCAGCCCTGCTCCTTTCTGACTTTAGCATCTAATTCCCACAAATATAGATAATTGAATTATGCATTTTGTTAGGGGGAGTGGAAAACAACCAGCAGCCACTGGATCACTGAGGAAAACAGTCAGTCACCTTTTTTTTTTTCCTTAATTCAGCAGTTTTTGGGGGTTCGGTGACATTTTGTTAAGCATGAACTCAACCAGAGGCAGAGAGAAGCAGCTGAGGGTTGTTTATTGCATGCAGAGTAGCCCTCCCTGACAGCAGCACTACTGGAAACAACACTAATAAAACTGTCGTGTTCATGGTCTGAGCAGCAAAGCGTGAGCCCTGGTTTCTGTGCCCTGTTCTGACAGCCACTTCCCCAGTGACCACCAGCAGACCACTTCGCCTCCTTTCCTAGCTACCACCACTGATTCATAGTTAAGATCAATTAGTTAATGTTTGCAAAGTCAGTTGAAGATGACAAAGCATTACATGCTGCTAATAAAACCATAATGATCCCACTGTTAAACATTAAACACACAATGAGGTGTAAAAAAAAAATACCACATTTATGAAAAATTCCTCTTCCTGCAAGGGCAAAGGATTAGCTCCTAAAAAAAGAAGGATGAGCACAAATTTGCACCATAGGATTATGTCTCAAGGGTTTGGCTTCTTCTTGGGTGTTTGCTACTGATTATTTGTGTGTCCATGGGCACACCACTTGGGCCAGCAGTTGCTGACTCACCTGAACATGGTGACTTAATCCAGAGCTAGCCAAAAATCACCAGGAGATGGTCCTTTCCATTTTGTCCCTCTGCTTCCCAGTCTGCTAAAGGGGATGAGGACTGCAGCTGCATAAGCCTGATTTGTGCAGACAACATAATACAGCAGTTAGCAAACCCTCGCAACATGGTCATTAGAAGCCTGGGGAGCTGTGCTGCCTGCGAGACACGTCACACCACAGTGCGAGGAATAAAAGCGGGTGTGTGGGACTTTCTAGGAGATTTTTATTGGCAATGAGTCTTGCTTTTGTTATAAATGGGCCAGGAGACCAGCTCCTTTAAAAAGGCCTTTATTAGAAATCAGCTCTGGGTAGGGGGCTCGAGGGGCCGCGCACGCCGCCGCTGCTCCCAGTGGACACCACGGAGGAGGAGGTGCAGTCGAATCTGCTGCTGCTGCTGCTGCTGCAGAGTCGGGATTCCTTCCTCACGGGGGTTTCCATAGAATCGCTTTGGCTCGTGTGGTCCAGGGGGGTCACCTCTCTCCAGTTCCTTTCAGGTCATGGCGAGAAAGTAACAAAAAATACCTGCTACCTTCAGGTAGCTGGACGTGTGCCTCGCACAGTTTTGTCCTTCTTAGGTCCAGTTTCTGTGTCGGCTCGCTGTCCCAGGGGCTTTTCTAGCTCCAACTGGACTCTCGGCCGTAGCCAGGCACCATGGGAGCTTCCTCATCTCCATACTGGGCGGTGTCCACAGCTCGACGGCAGGCGGCAGGGAGCAGCAGGAAGCAGCAGGGGGCAGCAGGAAGTGGCAGGGGGGGACGACAAGGCGGCGGCAGCGGGCTTTTACCCGGTGGAGAGGGGAAAACCCAGAATTTAGGGAGAAAGGGTACAGAACTTGGACATAACAAGCAGAAATTCAGGGTACAGATTCAACATGAACAGTTTAAAACAGGCAAGTAACAGTGCAACTTTAATTTTACAGCAAAACAGTGTAACAGTACAACTTAGGAGTGCATAACCTGGGGCTATCAATTTCTTTCAATCCCCCCTCTATTTCTTTGATCGGGCTTTTGCCCGCATCAATTGGCCATGTCTGATTCAAGGGAATAAATCTGTTTTAATTCCTGGTATTGGTTATAAATTCTTTTTGCTGTGCTTAGTTCTTCTTCTTGGGGTTCTAATACTTTAGGGATTTGGAGACTAGCTGGAACAGTAGTGGCTATAGTTCGAATTAGACAGGGAAGTATGCAGGGGAGAAGTAGGAGACTGACAAAGGCACTTATTGCAATGAACACTACTTTTTCTCACCAGGTCCCTTCAAAGGACCAGAAGTTGTCCCACCAGTCCATATTAATTAAGGGCTTCCATTCCTGGGTACTTACATATGCAATTTTTTGTATTTCTTTGGAAATATTTTTTATTGCCTTACTTTCATAATCGACTGCTAGTTTGATTTGATAAACTACTGCTCTTGTCTGTGCCAATTGGTTACTGATATGATCAAGGGCAAGGGCTGTTTTGTTTGATAATCTGATAATTTTATTCAACATGTAAATTGGAGTTCGGCACCTCCATGATCTATCTTGTGTCCAAGTTGCTGGCCTATATGTTTTAACTATTTCTTTTGGTGTCTGTATTTTACTTTTCCATGTTTGTGTGCTGCCCCTCCTCCTCTTTCGGTATTTTCTTTTTAAATTTTCATATAAGGGTATGCCTAAATGGTTTCCTGATTCTCGTGGGAGGAGGGAGAAGGCTGCTTTGCTGATTCCTCTGGTGCAGCTACCCGCCCAATCTCCTGGGAGATGGGTGTAGGTTTTGTCATCACAAATCCAAAAGAGGTGTTTTGGGGCTTTCCAGGATGTGTTTTGTGTGTCATAGGGGTGTTCCCAATATTTTGAAATCTCTCTGATTCCCCAAAAAAGATTGGTCCCTTTATTAGTGCACTCATGTAGACCATAACTTTTATTACAGACGCACCCTGATTCTTTTTTCCCAATAGACCAATATTTTTCAGGTTCCCTGTGGATATATTTTTGTTTTAACTCTTTGATCAGTAGGTACCTTTTACAAGCCATTCTTCCTAGGAAGGTTTTATACTTTTTCCCCGTTATTAACTTCCATCTCAGGATGTCTAGGGGTGATAAGCTTGTCCCTTCCCAGGGCCATACATCACACATTTGTGTGCTTTTACATATCCAGCAATTTGTTATATTTAGTTTATGGCTGATTCCTCTACCAGATCAACAAATAGACTTTTCCCAAGGGGTTCATCTATTTCATTCCTTTTTACTACCAGTGGTTTTTCTTTTATCAGATCTGCTACTCCCTCTGTATTTCTTAACTCTTTAAAACAGAACCACTCTCTGATAGGGCACTCCCCAATCAGGCACTGCTTAAATGTGGCAGCATTTTTTGCAATCCAATATTGTTTTTCCTCTTTTTGACAGGTGGATAATTGGGTCATGTCAAAACATGTGGGATTCACATGGGTGTGAACTCTCATAAGGGATTGTAGATTCTCCCCATCACAAACTGAATGACAGCATTCGGAGCAAGCCCCATCTGTAAACTTGCTTATCAATAGGACTACTATCAGTCCCTCCAAGAGTCCAGTATGAACCATTCTATTTGTGGATCCTTTGGTCTCACCTGGCCTTGCCTCTTAGGTCAGGGGGTTCTTTCTCCTCATCATATCAATAGGACTACTATTAGTCCCTCCAAGAGTCCAGTATGAACCTGCCCCCATCTCGCTTTGAGGGTTCTCTTTGGTCTCACCTGGTCTTGCCTCTTGGGTCGGGGAGTTCTTAGGCTGGATTTGTGGAGTTCTCCCTTGTTTATTCCCACCTTCCACCTTTTTCTTAGTTTTAGTTAGCTCCCTTTGGGTGTGCCCTATGAGAGATTTAATTTTTAAATTAAGAATTACTGTTACTTATTACTTTTACATTAACACATTGTGACTCATTATAACAATTTATAACATCGGATTTAACCATTATTTTACACTTCTATATTAACACTTTTTAACCTCTTGTAACAATGTGGATTTTTAACAATGGTAACGACAGCTTGTAGTAACTGTTATTGTCCCTTATTGACTTTAACTGGTTTTTGGTTGTTTCCTGAGAGTTACTTTGAGGGTGTCTGGATCTCGAGTGGCAGTCCACTCAGAGGGAACCCTTGTTGGGGTTTCAGGGTCAGAGGGATCTGACCCCTTGTTGGGGTCAGAGGGATCACTCGGGGGTGGTAATGGTCCTTTCACTCTAGTGATGTGGGTCCAGCCCTTTTCCTGGGTTCGCACTGCAGTATGAGTAGTGAGCAGAACTTGGAACGGGCCTTCGAATTTAGGGGTTAGTGGGGTGGTATTCCAGGACTTAATTAAAACCCAGTCTCCTGGTTTTATTTGGTGCATGTCAGTGTCCAAGGGAGAGGTTTGAGGAAGATACCCTCTTCTTTTAAGATCTGCCAATGTCTTTCCAATTGTTTTTACATATTCTTGGGTAGCGGCCTCTCCTTCTAAATAATCCCCAGTGCTATAGGGGGTCAGTAAGAAGGGGAGTCCAAACATCATCTCATATGGTGAAGCCCCTATGTCAGATCTCGGTCGGACCCGGATTCGCAGAAGGGCCAGGGGCAGACACTTGAGCCAATTCATTCCTGTTTCGGTTATCAATTTAGTTAATACATTTTTGAGGGTTTTATTCATCCTCTCAACTCTCCCTGAACTTTGGGGATGCCAGGGTGTATGCAACCGCCACCTGATTCCTAAGGCTTTATTGACATCATGTAGAATTTTTGCCACAAAATGTGGACCTCGGTCTGAATCAATATTATTCACTAGCCCATACCGGGGGATGATGTGTTCCAATAATATTTTTATTACCACTTGTGCCGTTTCCTTTTTAGTAGGAAAAGCTTCCACCCAATGGGTTAAATGATCAACTATAACAAGTAGATACTTGTAACCTTGTACTGAAGGCATTTCAGTAAAATCTATTTGTATATTTTGAAAGGGTCTTAATGCTATTTGCCTTCCTCCTGAGGTACTCTTCCTCATTGCTTTCTGATTCACCTTTTGGCATATTAGGCACCCTTCAGTAACTGCTTTGGCCAGATTATATACTCCAATACATAAATATTCTCTTAAGAAATGATCACATAACCCTTGGGTGCCCCAGTGTGTCAGACTGTGTATTTCTGTTAGCATTTTTCGAGCTAGGGCTTTATTTAAAAACTTTCGTCTACCTGGGGTTAACCATTCCCCTTGCTTCCCTTGGTGCAGCCCTAACCTCTTTATTTCTCTCAACTCATGTTCATCATATATTGGTTCTTTTTCTTTGTCAGCTGGCAAATCAGTCACAGTCAAAATCTTTATTGGCTCCCCCGGGTTTTGGGCTGCTAACTTGGCAGCTTGGTCAGCTGCTCGATTGCCTCTTCCTTCAAAGGTATCCCCTTTTTGATGTCCCTTGACATGCACTATTGCAATTTCCCTGGGTTTCATAAGGGATTTTAATACCAACTTAATTAGTTCTTTATGTATCAAATCTTTTCCCTTGGAATTTAGGTAGCCTCTTTCTTCCCAAATTTTTCCAAATGTGTGCACAATTCCAAAGGCATACCGTGACCCAGTGTAAATTGTACCTTGATCTTGTTCTAACAGGTCTAATCCCCTTTTAAGCGCATAGACCTCACAGCACTGAGCGGACCAGCTCGAGGGCAATTTTTCTTTCTCTAAAACTTTTAAACTCTGTTTGTTGATATCCTCGACTATTGCATAGCCTGATATTCTCTTTCCTTCCACCATTTTAGATGATCCATCAATGAAAAACACCCTCCCATATGGCAGGGGTATATCCTCAAGGTCCTCCCTTACTTTTGTTTGCAGGTCCATGACTTCCAAGCAATTATGTTCCAGAGTGGGTATGGGCTCCCCTGAGAGGAATTGTGCAGGATTTAAGCTTTTGGATGTGATTAATTCTAGATTTTCAGCATTTGTCAGAATCACTTCATATTTTAGGATCCTTGAGTCTGTTAACCATTGTTGGGCTTTTTGACTCAACACTGCTCTGAGATCATGGGGGGTGTGTGCAATGATTTTTCCTTGTAGTGTCAGCTTTTGTGCTTCTTCTACAAGGACTGCTGTGGCTGCCACAGCTTGAAGACAAGCTGGCCATCCCCTTGCGACTGGGTCCAGGAGCTTA
The DNA here is from genome assembly GCA_027886175.1 of Phylloscopus collybita. NCBI lineage: Eukaryota > Metazoa > Chordata > Aves > Passeriformes > Phylloscopidae > Phylloscopus > Phylloscopus collybita. The sequence goes on from JAJNNQ010000051.1 coordinate 694,313, forward strand.
GAAAGGTATGCAACAGGCTTTTTGTGTCCCCCCCACTCTTGGGTTAACACCCCATAGGCTATTCCCTCTTCTGCATTTATGAATAAGTCAAACCCCTTCTTAAGGTCAGGAAGACTAAGAACTGGGGCTGAGGATAATTTGGCTTTTAAATTTTCTAACTGTTCTTCATTCTCAACTGCCCATTTTACAGGTTCAGGTTGGACTAGTTTTTCATATAGAAATTTGACACTTTGTGAGTATTTTTCTATCCATAATTTACAATAGCCAAATAGTCCCAATAGCTTTCTTACATCTCTTTTTGTGGTTGGAGCCGAGATGGACAGTATACCTGAGATTCTCTCAGGGCTTAGTTTCTTATACCCTTCCCCAATGAGGTGTCCAAGATATGTTACCTGTAATTCTACAAACTGTAATTTGTTTTTAGATACTTTAAGGCCTTTTCCCCCTAGGAAATTCAGGAGTTTAATGCTGGTTCCCCTTACTTTATCTTGCTCCTCCCCTGATATTAGGAGGTCATCTACGTACTGTAGGATTTGTACGTTATCTCCAGGGATGAATTGCCTTAGCAGCTCTTCCAGAGCTTGTCCAAATAGATTTGGGCTCTCAGTAAAGCCTTGGGGAAGGTGGGTCCACCTTAGCTGCTGCTTTCTCTGACTTTCCGGGCACTCCCACTCAAAGGCAAACCAATTTCGGCTTTCCCTAGTTAAGGGGCAGGCCCAAAAAGCATCTTTCAGGTCTACCACAGTGAACCAGCTGTGTTCTCTAGGGATTCTGCTTAGAAGGGTGTAGGGGTTTGGTACCACTGGGTACCTTGTAATTGTCCTTTTATTTACTTCTCTTAAGTCTTGCACAAGCCTAAATTTATTTTCTGTCTTTTTCACTGCCAAAATGGGGGTGTTATGGGGGGACATACAGGGTTCTAATACTCCTTCAGTTAGTAGATGATTTATAATTGGTGTCAGCCCTTTTTTACCTTCCACAGAAATAGGATATTGTTTCACTCTTACAGGGGGTATCCCTTCCTGCATCTCTATTCTTATAGGTGGGATGTAAAGCCAGCTGGCGCTGGGGTTCGCAGAGGGCTCTGAGGCACTCTGAGAGTATCTCGTTAAAGACACTTTGGGGGGTTAGCGCAGCTTCGTCAGCTGGAGAGAAGGCTTCGGCAGAGAGCAGGCAGTGATTTTAGCTCAGTGATTTAGCTCAGTGATTCCAGCCTTGCTCTTGCGAGGTTTCTTCTCTGTTGCCTGGCCCGGGAGAGAGAGAGGGAGACTTCGTCTGGCAAATTCCGCAGAAGGTAGTTTATTATGAGGGTTCAGCGAAGGGAGCTAGGACGACAGCACTCTCTGGGAGACCAGGGAAACCCAGGGGTTTTATGGGACACAAAAAGGGGAGGGAAAGGGTACAAAGCTAACCGTTTAAGACAGATTTGCATAAAATCTCGAAGGGGCTTTTGGGTTTATCCAAAAGGTCGCCGTGACCAAAAGCTTACTCTTATCTTAAGGGCTCTGTAGGGAGATTGTGCAATCCCTTTCAGGCTGCTCTCCAGGGCAGGGCCACCGGGGCTTTGTCCACCCCCACAGGGATGTTTAAGTATCCGTACTTCCCCTCTTCAGCCCATACCTCTGGATTTATTTCATTCAAGTCTTCAACAGTCATTCTCATCATTTGGACCACCATTTTACCCTCTTTAGGAAGAATCCCTACCCCCAACTGAACTTGTAAGTCCCTTCCGAGTAAATTACTGTCTAACTTAGGCAAGTATATGAGATTAGTGACACATTTTCTTGAATTTCCTTTGATCTCTACATTTTCTATGACAGAAGCTTTGAAGGGTTTCCCTTCTGCTCCTAAAATATCACATGTCAGTTTCCCAACTGTAGTCCCAATTGGAAGCTGATTAATGCTGGATTTGTCCGCACCGGTGTCCACAAGAAACTCAAATTCCTCATGATGGGGACCTACTTCAAACTTTACCATGGGCTCTTCTTGGTGTTTCATTGGGTCCCCTAACATATAGAGCCCATGACACCCCTAATCTTCATTACCCTCCCCCTTTAACAACTTCTCCAATGCCTCTTGCTCCTTCATAATAGCGTTGTCAAAGGATACTTTTTTACAATATCTCCTTATGTGGCCCACTTCACCACAATAGTGGCATATTCGGGTTTCCCCTGGCCTCGGAGGGGTACCCCAAGGCGACAAAAGTTTTCCTCTGCCTCTCCCTGATGGAGGCTTCACATTTCCCCTCTCTTGTGAGTCTCTATTATCCCTTACACTTTCTTTGGCCACAGCTACCATAATCCTAGCCTTTGTCTTTGCTTTCTCATCTTCTCTCCTCAGATAAACTTTTAAAGCTTCTCTTAACAAGTCATTTATTCCCTTTTCCTGCCAGTCTTCCACCTTTTCTAGTTTCCTCCTTATATCTGGCCAGGATTTGGTAACAAACTGTAATTTCAAAAGCACTTGTCCCTCTGGGCTATCTGGATCTAAGTTAGAATACTGCTGGAAGTTTTTTCTCAGTCTGTTTAACCAGGCTGCTGGGGTCTCATCTTTCTCCTGGGCTCCATCAAAGGCCAGTTTTGTGTTATTACTCCGGGGGACTGATTCCTTGATGCCTTTTATCATCAAGTTTCTGTAATCTTCCATATTTCGTCTACCTTCCTCCCTGTTTGGGTTCCACCCGGGGTCAGCCACTGGCAACTTCTGGTCTCCTGGGAGTCCCATCTGATTTTCCCTTTCCCAAACCCGTATGCCAGCCATTCTAATCAGCCGAAATTCTTCTGGATTAAAAAGTATGTTTAGTATGGAATTTAACTCACTCCACATATAAATGTTTGGGCCCAGGAACTGATCTATTTGCTTAGCAATCCCCACAGGGTCTTCAACCAGATTCCCCAGTTCTTTCTTAAAGCCCCTAACTTCTGAAGCTGTCAGAGGTGCATTTACAAACCCTACCCCCCCAGCTGCCCCACCCATCGGGACTTCCCTTAGGGGGAAGAGCTTTGTTCTTGACCTAGTGCTACAGTAGGGTCCTTTTGGGGTTTCCACAAAATCAGTAGTATTGGCTGGCAAGTCCAGCTCCCGGTTGTGTGGGGGTGCAGGGACAGTAGATGGTGAAGGGGAGTGGCCTAGGCCAGTGTTAGGAGAGGTCGAGGACAGAGTTGAAGAGTAGAAGGGGTTAGTACTCGAGATAGTCGGGTTAGACTGAGGTGGTAGAGAGGGTGGAGCTGTAGGGGGTAATCCTGTTGGGGAGCAAGCTGAAGAAGGAATAGGGATCATGGTTTGGAGAGATGGGGAGGAGTTCACAGGTAAAGCTGGAGGGTTAGCAGGGACAGTTTGGGGTATTGCAGGGTAAACGGGAGGAGGGGGCAAATAATCAAGAGGGTCCCAATGGTGACTGCTTTCCTCCCTTTTCTCTTTTTCATTTTTCCTCTTTCCCTCTTGTAGCTTACAAATCTTAACTGTTTCACTTTCAGTTCTGTGTCTCTGCCAGCAGGCAGCATAAAGGATCTGCTCAGTATCTGAGTCCCCTCGGGATTTCAGATACTGGTTTAATTGTGAGCACATCCAGGGGTCCTTAGTTCCACACCATGGCCATTTTCCAGGTAAATTTAAAGCGGGCCAAACCTCAATACAATAATGAATCATTTTAACCTTGCTCAAATTTTTAGTGGCCTCATCAGTATCCCATAGTTCCAACATTTGTCCTAATGGACTATCTGGGGGAATGTTCTTTATCTTCCCCTTTTCCTCCTCAGGCGGTTTTTGCTTATTTATGTATGCTCCCATTCTCACTGGGTAATCTTCACTCACTCTACGAACACCTGTCAGTGGCCCCAGTGTCACCACTCCTGCCAGTGCTCAGAGTGCCCTGTCGGTAGCCTGATATCCCGCCCTTAGAGATTCAGTCACTACCCCAGCCAGCACCCCTCTTCCTCTCCTGTATATCAATCGAGTTTCCGTAAGCAGCCGGTCAACCTGGGCCCAGAGTTCCAGTCACCACTTACAGCCAGGACCCGGACGTACAGTGTGCGACTCACTCACTCCCCCTATCATTAAATCACTCGCACCTTGGGACTTCCCTAACTTTCATTCATCCTACACCCAGGCGGTATACTCAAAAGACCCCCGGCTCTGTAGGCTCTTCGCACCCGGAACGCATACCTCTCACTTCTAGGTACCCCCGACCAGTGCGCCCACTCCTATACCCCGGCAGGCTACCCCAGCCAGTGTCCCAAGCCAGTGCTCAGACTGCCCTGACTGTCAGCCAGCACCCCTTCCTCGCCTGGACACCCCGGGCCGTAACTCGGCCAGTACCCTCTCTCACTCCCCACACCCTGTCAGCTACCCCAGCCAGTGTCCCAACCCGTGGACACCCCGGGCCGTAACCTCAGCCAGTGTGGTGCGTGCTACACACACAGCTCTAGGCTTTCCGCACGCTTGGATCAGCCTGAGCAGCCTGCCTCCATAGATTCTAGAATGGAGGCGGACCTATCCTACAATCATACACCCTGTGACGTGCCACTCACTCTCTAAATTACCTCCACACGCCCGGAGGGCGGCGCCTATGCCCCTGGAGACGCCTCTTTCACACCGTTCTTCTTTCGCTTCCCTCCGTTCCCGGCCAGGTCCCTCACGGGAGACTGGAACCGCGGTACTAGGAGGCCCACACTCGCTTCGAAGATCCGAGCTACCGGTCTTCGTCTCACACACACACCATTCGCTCGTCTCCACTCCCGCCACCGGCTATACTTTACCGGCGCTCCTCCGCGCTGTCCGATCCCAGGCTGTCTTCCTTGGGTCCGGTGTGACCAGCTGTCCTGGAGATCCAAAGGGCGGTCGGCCGTCCCGTCCTCGGTCCTCTTCAGGCGTGGTCACGTCCCGGACGAACCCCCAATTTGTTATAAATTGGCCAGGAGACCGGCTCCTTTGAAAAGGCCTTTATTAGAAATCAGCTCTGGGTAGGGGGCTCGAGGGGCTGTGCACGCCGCCGCTGCTCCCAGTGAACACCACGGAGGAGGAGGTGCAGTCGAATCTGCTGCTGCGGCTGCTGCTGCAGAGTCGGGATTCCTTCCTCACGGGGGTTTCCATAGAATCCCTTTGGCTCGTGTGGTCCAGGGGGGTCACCTCTCTCCAGTTCCTTTCAGGTCATGGCGAGAAAGTAACAAAAAATACCTGCTACCTTCAGGTAGCTGGACGTGTGCCTCGCACAGCTTTGTCCTTCTTAGGTCCAGTTTCTGTGTCGGCTCGCTGTCCCAGGGGCTTTTCTAGCTCCAACTGGACTCCCGGCCGCAGCCAGGCACCATGGGAGCTTCCTCATCTCCATACTGGGCGGTGTCCACAGCTCGATGGCAGGCGGCAGGGAGCAGCAGGAAGCAGCAGGGGGTAGCAGGAAGTGGCAGGGGGGGACGACAAGGCGGCGGCAGCGGGCTTTTACCTGGTGGAGAGGGGAAAACCCAGAATTTAGGGAGAAAGGGTACAGAACTTGGACATAACAAGCAGAAATTCAGGGTACAGATTCAACATGAACAGTTTAAAACAGGCAAGTAACAGTGCAACTTTAATTTTACAGCAAAACAGTGTAACAGTACAACTTAGGAGTGCATAACCTGGGGCTATCAATTTCTTTCACTTTAAGTGTAGAACTGGTAGCTGTGCCACTGGTAGGGCCCCAGGTCGCTGTATGTAGAGCAGCGCATGTCTGATGCTCTGACCTACAGGCAAGAAGGAGGAGAGGAACCAGGAATACCACGTTTGTCTGTAGCTTTGGGCCTGCACGGGGCCACATTCATGGTGATGAGACACTGGTGTTTCTGGCAGGGCAGAAGCCATGGGTGGGGATTTGCACAACAGGAACTTCAGGCAGTTTAGGATTTGGCACAGAGATATCAGAGAGGAGAACTCCTCTCCAAAAAGAGCAGCCCTTTGACAAGGTATCCCTCATTTCCTCCATCAAACTGCCCTTTGCAAGGAGCACGTCTGAGCTGCAACAGACTACTGCATCTTCCTCCTGAAATCTGATGCTGCCCTGCTTTGATGGCGATCAGTTGATGACGGCAGAAAAGCTGAATCATGAAACAGAGGTTATAAACAAGGTTATTTTTAACAAAGGGAATGAATCCCACATCATTCAAAAGTCGGGGCGAGGGACTGTCAGCTAGGGTTTGCAGGTCTCACTTCTGCCCTGACATTCTTTATGTCCTGGAGCAAATTAAAATATCTCTAGCCTTTAATTTACCTCCTTGTAGCATGGACAAAACAGCAGACTCCAGTTGTGCTTTCTTTGTACAGCAAAGCTCCTGGTGTGACAATAAAGCAATGCTGGGAGCTGTGTGATGCCAAGGGCTGGATTGCATTGCCACCAGGAACCTTGCAGAGCTATTTTCAGCCATGCAAAATGATCACACGCAATATTTCAACAATGTTCATAAACATTTCAGATGCAGAGAGAGACTAACCAGTCTGATTCCCCTCTTCCATGTTTCACAGTCTTAGATTTCAATTCCCACATGAAGCCCAGTAACTTCTGTTTCATTTTGCTCACTGCAAACTCAAAATAGACAGGTTTTGCAACCCAGAGACTCAGGCTGTGTCCTTCAGGCACTGAGGTGCTGCTGATGTGCTGTAGGTAGCCAGCCCAGGGGGAGGGAAGATGGGTCTGGTTCACCTACTGGGAAATTTCCTGAGGATGCCACTTTCTCACATTTAAATTCTTCCAAGAAAAGCATATTTCATTTTTCCTAGGAAAGATGACTCAACTCAGAGAAACAGGAGATTGAGGCTGGGGCTGGCCAGGCTTCCATGCACTTCCCAAGAAATATGAACAACTCCACATACAGACCCTTGCAAACCTGTCTTCTCTGCTTCATGCCTGAGTTAACAAGTGCTTTGGGTGTGTCTTCCCAACATTACAGAGATAACTACCAAGGTTAAAGAACTCTAGATTTTCTGAAAATGTTTTGTAAATATATGTATTTAAATATATATATACATGTATATTTATGAAAACTTTAGGAGATTGCAAACTTCCCTGCCATACTTACTTAAAATGGTGTTAAGGAGGATTTTTGCTCCTGGAGGAGTTTACCTGGCTCACTCAAGTTTTCTTTGAATTAAGTAGTGATTTCCACACAGAAAATATCAGATAGAACCCAAAGCAGAAATGGGTTGGATCCCAAGTCTGTTCTTTTCCCCCTGGCCCATCTTCACTTACCTGCTGTGGAAGCAGACACCAAACCTGCACTGGCTTGGGACACACAGCAGCTCCTTGGCACAGGTGCCCGAGAACCTCCAGTCCGGCTGTGAGAAGTGGAACAGGACCAACCTTGCAAGCCAGTTCCCTCTTGCTGGTGCCTGCAAGGACATGTGGCTGCGTGCCAGCAGATGGAATAACCCTTGCCCCGTGCTAGTTATGGGGCAGGGATGCTGCAAGGCTGTGCTAATTAGTGCTTGAGATGTGTCTGTGATCTGTAGATGAAAGGTGATTTACAGCTGCCAATTATTGCTCTCCTTCATGTGAAGTCTATTATTTCCTGGTGTCCCTCATTTTGACTCATGCCACATCCCGTATTTGGCACAGGGCAGGTTCCTCTCTGTAGAGGTGGTGCTTTTACATCTCCAGCTGCTTGCACACTGCACAAGCGTGTGATCTGCTCTCACCATCCATTCGAGGCAGCCTGGCTGTGTCGATGTTTGGGAAACATGAGCTGGAATTTGCACAGAGTTGCCACACTTGAGCAGATGGCTTAGCTGGTGGATTCAGAGGGGCTGCATTCAGTGCTGGGTACTCAGCTGGGTTGTGCACTCAACCCTGTGAGCAGTCAGAGGACCAGCTGGGTGAACCAGAGAGGAAAAACAGGAATATCCCGAGCTTCTCTGCTTGGGACTGCCCCAGGGAAGGGGAAGAACCCAGAGAGGACCAGACTGGGGCCTCTTAGTCTATGGCTTCTCATCTGTGTCCCAAACCTCCTGGTCAGGAATTACAAAGCAGGAGAGGTTCATGTCTCTGGCAGGTGTCTGGAGGGAAGGGATATTAATGTGGCTTTGTGAACAGCCCATGGATAGCAGAAGGAGCAGGTATACTCAGTGTCCTTCCCACGTTATGCCCCATGGCACATACACGTTGTCAGGTTGCAAAAGCGAGTGATATTTTGCTCTTATTGCTAAATAAAACAGCAGAAAGTCGCATGTGGAGTAAGGTAGCTGTAACAACAGAGGAAGAAATATCCCTGATACTCTACACCAAAGCAATTCTAGCACAGAGTGGGATTTCCTTCCCCCTCACTCACTGTGCAGCTCTCCAGCTGGGAAGTAAATGGCTGCTCACACAAGCTGGCACAAGGCAGTGAGGGATTTTTACAGCTGAAAGAGATCTACCTCCTGCCTAGCCCACAGCAGTTTCTACCTTCTTCCCTGAAGTCCACAAGATTTTAAACCTGCAAATGATGAGACTCCCAGGCATCCTCACATACCAGAGAACAAGGAGGACTGGATGGGGCTTCCAGTCCCAGTGCAGCCCTCTCTCCATCACCCTGTTCCCTTGGCTCCACCAAGCCCTCCTGGCTGCTGTTGCCTACACAGTGAATTGGTCTGGGGCTGCTGTTACTCTCCCCATGGACACAACAGTCTCACTCTAATTCCAGCTTTGGCTTGCTCTCAACAAACTCATTTGGGTCCTGTGCCACCTCCCTGGGAGCCAGTGATGGCAAGGGCCCTGCTTGTCCTCTGCAAAAGCCCCACTAATGTACACACAGGCTGCCCACAGGTGTGTAACGTGAAGGAATCTGAGTGCTGAGCAGAAACGAGGTTGCAGAGCTGCACTCCAGTGGCAATGCACGTGCATACAGAAAGAGACTATTTCAGAAGTGTTTGTTCCCAGTGGGCTGATGAAGGCAGCAGCGGTTCTCTGGGTCAGTGTCACCCTCACATCCACCTGCAGACCCCTTTGTCGGGGCCATGAGACCCATGGTCCCTGCAGCCCATGCTGGAAGAACTTGGTGCTTGAGGCTGATGTTGTGACACCTCCCCCTGCTCCACATTCTGGCAGTATTGTGAATCTTGTGAGGTACTAAGAAAGCCACAAGCTAATTCCTTTTCTTGCTACAAGACAATCAATGGAGTGAGTCAAACTGCTATGGGGAGCGTGGCGTGGTTACTCATTAGAGGTCTCACCTATGCTGCAAGGGGAAAACACAGAAAGATCCCCACCATAAAATCTGCCTGCTGCTGTGTTGTATTCTTTTGCTGCAACATTTCCTTAAGAAGCTTTTGTCCTGAATTCCTCAATGTGTCGGGGCAGAGGGGCCTTGGGTCCAAAGTTGCTTTGCACATCACTCACCCTCATGACAGTGAAACCCAGCATTTGCTGGGACAGGGTCCTGCATTGTATTCCTGCACCTCTGTATGGATTCTACTAATTATGGGAAATGTGGAAAATAAGTCTTCAAAACCTAACCCTGCTCAAGCAGAAGCTGATTTTAATGGCCGCTGCTGAGTATTAACCTTAAATATGTTACTAAGGAGTGAGCAGAGACACATGCCATGAGCACCACCTAGAAATTGACATTTTACATAAGAGGTTGACAAACCAGGATCATTTTGACACCTTCAACAAGATAAATCATGGTAGAGTATTAGAATTCTTTTATTTTTAGCAGCTGACTATTCACAAATAACAGTTTTTAATAACCACGAATGACGATGTCAAACTGCCACACCCCTAGCTGAAATCATCACTCACTTCTGGCAGGTAGGGAGGGGTTTCTCAGCCTTCCTCCTCCTTTTAAACAACCTCTGCAGCAAAGAAGCACTAAAAGGTGGAAAAAACACACAATCTTGCGTGGTGGTGACATTGATAGATTTGATGGTGCAGGCTGTACATGACGTTGTGATTTTTATTAATAACTCTGCACTGCAGAGCTCAGTTAGGAAAAGAAGGAGTGCCTGAGTGCGTGGGGAGGACAGCTTTGGACTTGCAAGAGAAAGAATGTAACGTCAAAGGTAGAAACACAGGAGGGGAACAAGACTCACAAAGAAGGCAATTGGCTGTGGGTGGCCGTGAGCATCAGGTACGTGCAGCAAATGAGGCCCCAGCCATCAGGTATCCAGCCCTTCAAATCAATTGACTTGGATCAGCAAAAAGAGGGCAGGAAAAGATGCTCTCAGTTTGTGGGAGCAGATAAGAGAGGTCCAGTTGTTTTAAACAAAAGGGTTTGGGAGTTTTTCTTTGCTGACTGTTACGGTGGATTACCTACAGAAAAATGCTTGGTCCCTTCCTCCAGCAAGGGAGTGTTCTTGTCCCTCCTGGCCCACACAGATCACCCGTGCAGGGGTGTGCAGAGCCAGGCAGGATGGGGAAGGAGGGATTCCTTCTCCAAAGCCAGCAAATGGCTGCAGCCGCCGCGTTTGTCCCTCTCCCAAGCAGCCATGGAGGAACTGCTCTGCAGGGAGGACACGGGCCGCTGTAGGAGCAGCCGGGCTCGGCCCCGCAGAGAGCCCGAGTGCCAGCATGTGATGAACACACTGTCCCCAGTCACGTCGCTGCAACGCCGAGGGGAAGGAAACCAAGCTTCAAAGGGAGGGAGGCAGGAGGGGCCCGAGTTTCCGGGGGCGGCTGCTCCCCAGCGTTTGTCATCATCCAAAAGAAGAGTGAAAGTTTTCACTCTTGGGATAATTATTAAAGACATTTGGGTCTTGCTTTCACATGCCCTCTTCTCTCTCTCTCTCTCTTTTTTTTTTTTTTTTTTTTTTTTTTTTTTTTTTTTTTTTAATTATTAACTGTAAGCCACATCCTGGCTGCTAAACAGGGATCTGCGGAACTGAAGCTTGTTTAAATGCAGTGATTTATGCTCCTTTGGAAGTGAACTGGCATTTCTGAGGAACCCCACCCAAGCCTAGCAAATACCACGGAGTGCACTGACTCACTGGCTGCTGGCACTCGCTCCTCTCCCTCGATGGCTGGAGCCTGCAGCCAGTTTGGGCACATGTGAGACAGTCCCGGTAAGTGAACCCGGGTCCCCAGAGACACCTTACACCGAGGAAGCGCCTGCCAAAACCTCCGGCTCCCAGGAGAGGCTCAGGAGGGAAGAACAGCAGCACGGCAAGGCTGAGTCAAGCTGTAATCACCGGAGCGATGCGCTGGAGGAAGCAGCGTGTTGGCACAGCCTCTGCCTCCAGCGAGGGCTAAGAACCTGCTGCCAATTAACAAGCGCTCGAGTCACCCGAAGGCAGAGAGCCCTGCCGAGTGGCCTGCCCGACAAGCCTTGGCAGAAGCCCCTTTGCTTTGCTACACCGTGAGAGCAGCCGGGAGGGTAGATGAACTTGAGGAAGCTCTAAAAAAAATCCAGTGCTGCCTGCAGAATGATCAGCTGAGGCAGCAATACCCTCTAAGCACCTGACACGGAGGAGCCTGACTTACAGAAATCAGTTCAGCCATTTGCAGGTGCGATCTTGGTTAAACAAACAAACAAACAAACAAATGGACATCACCACATTGTTAAAATGGCCCCTGCCTACTCAGTGCTCTGCTCCATCACATTAATGCAGTTGTGTTTGATGAACTGAGGCAGAAAAGTCGCTTTTGACTGCAATGCTCCCAACAGGCTGCAGGGCTACCCTTACAGGCTGGTTCTTGCCTGGCCCATGGGGCATCTCCTAGCTTTTGCATACATCCCATATACAAGAAAGTCCCCTGGGACCACCTGTTCGCTGCCCCACCCACCCTAAGGGACCCTTTTGCCATGCACCCAGAGATAGCAACACTGATCATGGATGTACCTGGGTGGTGTTAGCCTGGAAGAGCATGTGCTGGGCTCCTACAGTTTCCAAATGCCATAAAGTGAACCAGCTGGGCCAGTCTTCCAATTTTTTTCTTTTTTTTTTTGCTAGCTATCCATCCATCCGTCCAATATCTGCTGTAATAAAAAAGGCAAATCAGAAAACAATGCTGTCTGTTTGTGTGTTATAAACTGGGAGAACAGCTGCTACTCCTGGGCTAAATGGGAAGCCTTTCCTTGAAAGCCATAAAAAGCAGAGTTTCTCCTTTCAGTTGCTGCATCATATCACAGAATGGCTTCTGCCAGCCTTGCTGCCTTTATTCTAAATAAAACCAGATACAATGGTGGGGAACAACACACAGAATGCAGCTCTGCCCCTCAGCACCCAGCTGTGCCTTTGGAGAGCCCAAGATGCATCTGAGAAGCAGAAAAATTGTTTCCCGACAATGTCCAGCATGCAGGGGAACCCAAACACACACTGTCCCTGGTGTGTCCCTCTGAATTGTGGCATCATCTCCAAACACAACCACCACCCCCCCCCCCCCCCCCCCCCCGAGACTTTCCCTGCAGATCACAGCACTGAGAGACACACTGGTGTGCATTGCAGATCACTTTGGAATAATATCTCAATCTCAGATTGAAACAAACCTCCCTGGGTCATTGGTGGACTCAGGATATGATGATCTATGGAGGTATCATCCTTTCCCAAATGGGTTCTCATTTCTTCAAGCAGAAGTGTGTGACAGGCTTCATCAGAAGCTAAAAGCTGCTCTAAATCTACTCTTGGGCTGCCTGGGTAGCCCAGTCTGCACACTCCCCACTGTCCCCAAACACACAGAAGCTTTGTTTAAGTATTACTCAGCTAATATTTCTTTTTCCATGACTTATAAAAGGTGCACTAATCACTGTGGGAGAGCAGGAGAGGCCAGGAAGGACTGCCACTCCTTGCACCACCACAGCTCCAACCTCTGACCCTCAAATGCAACAGTGTGTGTATCTTACCCACCGAGCTGTGCATGCACCTCTGTGCCAGGGTTTGGCTGCAATCCTGGAGAGCCTTCCCAGTTAATTAGCTAGTGTCTGTTACTCTCTCCCAGCCTGTTGCTGGATTTATTTACCTCAGTGACAGGTCTTTAGGGGACTTGCAGTGTCAGGCCTAGAGCCCCTTTGAAACTTTATATAGATGGGAGTATGAAAAGAGCACAGGAGCAAGAGGATATAAATAAATGGGAGATGTCTGCTCTTGGCTGAGAATAATCCTGTTTGATGGGAGAAAACTTTTGTTCTATTTTCTGTTTTATCGGTGGAACAGCACTTGACAAGACCACTGCTTGGCTTTTCTTTTCTTGCCATTCAGAGGGAAACACTTCTGCCTTAACAGAGATGATGTTTCCTTGCAGACAGAAAAGCAGCCCATACCCGAGCTGCAGCAGAGACAGCTCATCAAAGCTCCAAGAAAGCTGCTGTTGTGCTGTAAGGCAGCAAACAGCCTGTTATCATTCAGGCTTCACATGTGCAGCACTGTGACCACCATTAAGAACAGCATGGGCTAAATTCTCATCCCTGCTCTGATTCCAGCCATGTTCCACTAACAGACCTACTCTTTTCCATAAAGCTGCCAGGAAAATAGTCATTGTGAAAATACAGGACTTGGAGTGGCTGCATGGCTCATCCTGGCCTTGCACAGTGCATTAACTCTTCAAGAATCCATCAGCACACAGGGATTGCATCACCAGCTTCCAATATTAGCTCCCAAAGGAGGTAAAAATGAATATCTGCTATCCTAAATCATACCTTATAAACAAGCCTCATTTAGCTGAGGAAAATGGGGGCTCAGGAGGCTGCCAGAATCTGGGACTTCGCTGGTGAGCTGGCAGCTCTCTTTCCCTGTTTCCCAACACAAAGAGGGCTCAGGCAGAGGGAAAGCAGAGGAGCTCCCTCTCCCCCAGCCCCAAGGACTCCCCTCTCTGGGAAGTAGTACTGGGAGCACAGGGGACTTTAAGAAGAGATTAGGTGAATTTGTGGGTGGTGGGCACACAAATATCTGGGAAGCAGAAGAAACAGATGGAATTTCAGATGAAACAGAGTTGCAAAAATAATTTCCTGTCTCCTGAAACAGTTTAATTTACTCCAGGATACCTTCAATAATGGTTGTCTTCCTGAGAGTGGGATACTGTGTAAAAGCATCTTCTGGATGTATACACAATGTTTCAGTGGGGAAGAGGAATACAGGGAATCCCCAAGGGACCAACATCACCTAACCTGGGACATTCTCAAAAGGCAGTATTTAGATGTATTGAAATAAACACCTTTTTCCCATCTAAAATTTTGACCAACACCAGCATATTCAAGCAATGCAATTTACTTTCAACAAACTGCTCCTACAGCTTTGCTTTTTTTTTTTTCTTTTTTTTTTTTCTTTTTTTTTTTTTTTTAAGTTTGCTCCTCAAAAACACCCATTTTCCCAGGGGAGAGGTCAGGAGCAGGCAGGGCCCGGGGCTTTTGGGAGAAAGGCAGGAACCTGGTAGCAGGCTGGGGATTGGTTTTTCCATGGCTCCCTCTAGTGTGTACAATCCAAAATGGGAATGAACACAGACAAGGAATTTCGTGCACTCCTAAAATGCAACCTAAAGTAGATTTAATACAACAGGCACTTAAAATGTATTTCCAGACAAGATGTTTGCTCTAGTAGAAATTCTGCTACTCTTGCACAGAAAACCAGCTACTGAGGCTGCAGGAGCAGCTGGCTGAATTTTGTGTGCTCACAGTCTGATTTCCTGTGTTTCTGAACCAAAAATTAAAAGGTCAGAAAGACTTCTGTAATAGCAGCTCTGGCTTATTTTTCTCCTATTGCTTTTTCATTTATTCATATCTTCCTCAGGGACTGATCTCCCTATTAGAATAATAGGGTTATTTTCTGAGACTAATCTAAGAAAATAAATTTAAAAGTCTAAACCTTTCATTAGATTTCAAAGAGACAGAATTTTTCAGTCAAGGAGAGCTGAGACACTCAGGAATAAATGTCCAACAAATAACATTTATTAATTATGCATATTCATACTTACAGCCATGGACAAAGGCAACCTCAACCAGAGTGCTCGCAGGAAGCTGCCTGCAAACTGATGTGTTAAGTAAACAGCTCCTTTATTGGTCTAAGTAGTCACATAGTAAAGGAGCTCACATTTCCAAGTAGCTGTGGAGCAAAATAATAGAAAAGCTATTAAAGTCCAGAGAAAGATTGCATTATATTGCCTAAATTAAAGCCTAAATCAGTATGGATGTAAATATTAGGGTTCCTACTTTCTTCCACTTCTGGATACCAAGCAGAACTTGGCCAGCACATAGAAATTCTTTCAATAAATGCCTCTTTTCCCCCTGGATCTCAGATGGGGCCAGGGAGGGGAGAACTTTGCCCTGAGGGCAGAGATCCTGGCACTGGATGAGGGCCAAGATCAGGCTGGGTTGTGATGTCCAGGCATCTCTGCTTCTTGGCAGGTGGGAACATCTAATACTGAGCCCCATGATCAGCAACAAAGTCTTCCTCAGACAACAGCCTATGGCAAGAAGCATCCTTGGCTTTGGAGGCCTGAGAAATGGGCTCTTCTCTGAGGTCTCACAAGAAAGTCAACCTTGAGATGTGCTCTATTAGTCCCCTCCTATCCCGACTGCATCTTGTTTGCTCCCCTGGATGCTGAGCCCTCCCTTGAGGAGCCAGGCTGACCATCAGACAAAGCAAAAGAAATGAGCCACATGCCAACACTTTGGTCAAGCAAATCCAAGGTGCATCCTGCTTAATTATCAGCCCTGAGAATTAATCAGAACAATTTCCCAGGACCAGAGCTATGGTGCTGCATGCAATTGCAGGGGATGCATCCAACTCCCCACACAAGGTCTGTGAGGAAGATGAACAGTACCAGGGTCAGATGAGGACCATTGGCCTCTATCATGACTTGCTGCACACAAGCAATATATAAATTGATCAAGAGTTTGCAAAGCAGTAGAGTTCTGTTATGCAGCTGACTGATGGAAGGCAGCTTTGCCATGCTGTCACCCTCAGGGCAGCCTCCCTCCCACCCCCAAAAGCAAAGTGCTGCACCTCTCCATGCCTGAGTTTCCCTTCCAGGAAAGGCTGTAGGGCTGCACAGAATGGCCCCTGCACAGCATCCTGCAGGGGACAGAAGCCTGCAGCTATTGCACCATCCCCACAGGCACAGAGAACAGCACCCCTGCCCCAGAGGCTGGTGCCAGATGAGATATTTCTTTAAGGGGACAGAATGAACTGACACATGAAGATTCAGAACCCACATAGCAGCAGGACCTTTTCGAAGAGCATGTCACAAGTGTGAAGGGTGGCTGAGATGATCAGATTGTCTCCACTTGGCCTCTGCACTTGGTGGGCTCCCTCCACAATTCAGCTGGTTGCACTTGCACAGAGTACAACTTTATCTGGCAAAAGTGTCCCTCACAGAGCAGCAGCCAGCCTTCATCTGGAGACAGCAGGAACTGGAAGATCTTCTGCTCCCCTCAGTGGCTTGTTCCAGCAGTTAATCACCCTCGCTCAGAAATTTGTTCATGAACCAGAAACATAAAATTAATGATTTCTTTCATCTCCTGCTTTGGCAGCCTGTTTGGGCTGCTTGTTCTACTGACAGCAATGATTCAGTAATCTGAAAAACATTGTTCTTCATGTACAGTATTTACAGCTGAGTGTACAGATACAGAGATTGTATTTACTCTCATGGAAAGGCTGTTCTGCAGCCTGCAGAAGGTGAAAAATGACTGACCTCCACATCTTAATTTCTAGCATTGCCTCTGCAACCTTTGGTTTGGCCTTCACTTTTGTGCAGAAGTGACAGAAAAGCAGTCAGGTCAAAGGGGTGAGGATTTAGGTCATGGGCTGCCAGATTCAGCAAAGAAGGAGGCAGGAGTATGTGCACCCCACTCTCCCTTTATCACAGCTCATGGTCCATGCCTTACAAATCTCCAGCCCAAACACTGTTGTCTTATCCACCACCCAGGTGTCATGGGAGGAAAAACTCTGCTGACAGAGTGTGTTCTGTGAGTTCCATCCTGCTCAGGAGCTGAGCACCACCGGGAAAAAATGGAGAGTCGGACATTTCAGTTCTGATCTTATTTTCCCCATCTGAAATCTGACTTGCCACTCCCAGAAAATCTATGCAGCCAAACCAGATAATGCCACCCCTCTGCCCTTCCACAGGAGAGATCAGCTATGACAAACGCAGAAGGCCACAGGAAGTGCACTGCCTTAAAGAGCCATCAGAGTAATTTTAAAATTAATGTGATGTTTGACAAAGAGCCAGCACAACTCCTTCCAGACTGGCAGCGACATCCTGAAAGGCCCTGGAAGGGACTTGTAATTCTGCAGGCAGCACTTTGCACACACTAACGCTGATGCAGCATTTTCTCAGCAAAACCATAAAAAGCGAATTAAAAAAAAAAAAGGCAGCATTGCAATGGCGTGACCAGCTGGTAAGGGGAAGTGGCACCGTGTGTGAGTCAGCAGCAGCACAGTGACCCTGCAGAGCCACCCACACACCACGGGCACGGATGGCCAGGCAGTCACAGTGCGGAATGTGCTCTGAAGGGCACCGGAGGAAGGCAGGATGTCCTTAATTATAATTTGTGTTCTCTCCACGATGGAACTTGAGGACAAGATGGAAGGGACTGTTTGAGAAAGCTGCTGCTGCCAACCGTTCCCCCTCTGCCTGGTGTGCTGCTGGCAGTGCCTCCCTGGTTCATCAAATGAGCCCCAGTAGGTAGCAATATTTTGGTAGAGTCTGGTGCATGTGGGCTCCCTGGGCAGGATCCAGCATGGCTGGACTGGGGGATCCATAAGCAATCCCAGTATGAATGTAGCTGAAACACAGCAGTGGTACTCACGGTATGGCAGGGCAGAGGGGCACAGGGCTATGACAACAACTCACCATGGACACTGCTTGTCCTTCTCTGTGCCCCCACTCACCCTCCCTGAGCAGTCTCAGTTGTGAGGTCCCAAACATATCTCACTGAGGAGGGGATTAGCCCACTCATAGCTCACAAATCTTTAATGATTTCCAGAATGATGGTCACAAGTTTCCTCAATTACCTAATATTTCTGGCTCAAATTTGAGAGAGGAGATGTAGTAGGTTTTCTTCTCCTCTCCTCACTGATTTCATGAGCAGAAACAGCTGAAACAGCAATTGCACTGGTATCTGTCAGGTGTTACTCATGGCTCTGATATTTTGGATAATGTGTGAATTTTAAATACTACACAAAAAAGCCCATTAGTTCATTTTTACTCAAAAATTACATCATTGGAAGTAAATGTATTACAGCACACTAAAATGGATCATTTGCCATATAAAGAGGATGCAAAGGTCATTTACAAAAATCAGCTGAGCAGTTCACGTCCAACAGCCTTTACCTACCAGGTACCCTTTAGGAAAGCTTTAGTCCCAAACTCTAAGACCCAAATATGGCCCTTTGCAAGGCCACACAGGTCTCACAGTTATCAACTTTCCAATTTTTTGGAGGGCAAAAGGAACTAAGACTTTCTCTTTAACATTAATTTTAGCACTACACGTCTCTATCTCTTCAACAGCCCTGGGCTCCACACCGACTGGCCCAGGTGGATGCTGGCAGTGCTGGAGGTGCTGACATCCCTTTCCATCCCTGGAAACTTAAGAGGCATCTCGGTGCTCCAGAGTTTTCTTAATGTGTCTCCAGCCTTTTCAAAACTCACCAAAGGGTTTGAGACCTACTTGATTTACTGCTGTAGCTCCTCAGCTTCTGAAGTTTGTCTGTCCAAACACATCCCCCACTCCTCCATCCTTCCTCTCCTGCAGTAAGTTTTCTCAGCTGTCAGATTACTCCCCTTAAAAGGCAACCCCAATTGGTTTTATGCCAGACTTCACTGCTGGGTGCTTTTTTAGCTGCAGGGAGGCATCTCGCATGACCTCTATCCCATTAGCAGCTCCTGCAGCAGCTCTCTCAGTGCACTAACAGACCTGTCTATAAAGCCAGTAAAATGCAGATCTGCTGGCAGATCCCTTTACTCCCTGCTCCCTAGGGCTCAAAAAGCCTCACAGAGGTAAGATGCCCCTGCAGGTACTCACAGGAGAAGGGCAGCTCTGTCCTTGCAGGGGAATTCCAGTAGATCAAGGCAAAGTCTCCCGTGGGCACTTTTATGTCAACTGTCCTGCTGCAAGCCTGGCAAACTTGTAGATCTTTTATAGCCACCAAGAAAAAAATGCCTCCACCCAAACTGTCAAAAAGTATCTTTGTGGCATCTCTGGCCAAGAAGATGCTCAGAGGGCTGGAGAACCTCTGCTCTCGAGACAGGCTTAGAGAGCTGGGGGTAGGTATCCAGCCTGGAGAAGGCTCTGGGGAGCCTTCCAGTGTCTAAAGGGGCTCTAAGAGAGGTGAAGAGGGAGTCTTGAAAAGGGCATGGAGCAATAGGACAAAGAGGAATGGCTTTAAACCAAGAGAAGATATACATAAGATATTAGGAAGAAATTGCTCTCTGTGGGGGTGGTGAGGCCCTGGCACAGGTTGCTCTGAGAAGCTGTAGATGCCTGGAAGTGTCCAGGGCCAGGTTGGACAGGGCTTGGACCAACCTGGGAGAGTGGAAGGTATCCCTGTCAAATTTTTTTTGTGTCCCCAGAAGGGATACAGTGGGATGCACTGGAAGTCAGTGGCTAGGCAGCATCCTCCAGAGTCAACATAGAGGGTGGGTATCTCATAAAGGATAAAAAATAAATCATATGCATACACACACATATATGTACACACAGATAAATAATTCCTTAATGCTGCAGACCACTAACAATCATATTTAAAATCACCAGAAACCACAGCTTGTGTTTCTGAGGGCTGCTCAGAAAAGAAGTCGAAACTTCTGCAGTAACTCCTGAACCAGAAATGCCCAGTGGCTTTGTCCTTGAAAGCTGTAGTTTAAATAAAATTCAAAAAAGCTGTGACTTCAAATTCACATACTTGCTGTCAACTGCTATTTCACTCATGTCAGAATTACCATCCATTCTCAACTGTGCAGCTCTCAACACATTGTCAGAAAAAGAAATAATCACATGAAAATCAGAAGTCTGTAGTTAAATTTTATTTATCAGTTCTACTGTTAAATCACACAATCAAAGTCAGTGGATTGGCCTGTAAATCTACACAATAAGACAGCATCTACAGTGGAAATCAGTAGAATTTGATATGGTTATGACAAAATGGTATCCTTATATTTGTACATCCCCTACATACAATAAACAGTATACAAAAAGAAAATGCAACTCGTCTCTGTAAACCATGCACACCACAGCATATAAACAAGATGTACCTCCTGCACCAGGCCTCCAGCTGGCCCACAGTTGTCCTGTTTACAGCAGCGCCTTTCAGTTTCAAGAGTGAATTATTTTCCCCCGTGAAAACCAAAATACAACTGAGATATCATATTGGCAACTGCAGTTCTCATTTAAAAAAAAAAAATTGTACATGAAGTTATTCTCTTCTTGAAGCTGCTAATGCAGGCTATTGGTTTGCTGCTGCTTTGCTATCCCCTTGCCCTTGGCAGGGTTGCTGCCCCCAGGCTGCCACACAACATCAGATGTAAAACCACCTCCAGGTAACTTAGGCATGGAGACAGAAGATTTTTTAAAGCCTTCTGCCTCATTTTCTGCCTCCCTGCCTTCATGGTGTATAGAGTATTACAGGTGAAAGGCAAGAGTGCAAGTGAGCCTCGTAAACATCGTGTCCCTGGGGCCACAGAGGGCCCTTCCCAGGTGTTTCTGCTCAGTGTCAAGCTCAGGAGCACTGCAGGACAAATGTTCTGAACTTGCTGAATGTCTGGCCCAAGCTTTGCAGAGGTTTATATTTTTTTTGCATAGATTTATAGGAGCCCCTCACACCACATGCCCCATTTGCTCTCCCTGTGGGTCTGGGGGAGGCTGGAGAGCTGCAGGTGATTCCGCTCCAGCTCCAGCTCTGCACCCCAAGCCCCAGCAAAGCCTGCTCAGAAGCAAGCTGCTGCACCCCATGCACCACACATCCTTCTCCTCTTCTGTAACTATGGCTATGGAAAAATTGGCTTCTGTTGTTTTCAGTCCTCATCTGTCATCGCTATGAAGGGCTCAAGAGCATAGGAAAAAAAAAAAGCCCTGTTCTTATCTGGTGTAGCAAAGATTTACTGGAAGTGAATTCTAATTCAAGTGTAAATCTACTTCCATTGAGCAATTCTCTTAATAATATTGCTGGGATTAGAGAGTTTTATGACTTTTTAAAGACACTATACAAATATCAGCAACATCATTTCATCTAGTTTATACCACCAATTATTAAGGAATGATAAATTCAGCATTATGTATTCTAATGGATAAGTGTAGTGGTGTGTTATTTTGCCTTTTAATTGTTAATGGTTTGTTCTATGTACCCCGGTTTAATTCCCAGTTTGGTTTATCCCACAGCAGCGTCCCCAGTTGTATGTCAGTCTCTGTTCTCCCTACCCCTGAGACCGGCCAATCCTGACTCGGTCTCTCCCTGCCTCTGGAAAGTTCCAGGGAGAGCGTCGAGTGATTGGCCGGGATGTCAGGGGTCCGTCCCCCCCCCTCCCCAGGGGATTTGTCCCCTATCCTGTCTCTCACCCCTGGAGAGATTCCCTGACCTTCCCTGATTGGTCCCTTCCCCCTGTTCCCCCCCCGGTATGAAAGCAACAGTCACTGGGCAATCGCTGCTTTACCCGGGGAGACCCTCTGAGGTGAAGTTGCTTCCTTGCTCGGGGGTTTCCAATAAAACCTCATTGATAAACCCCCGCAAAGTCCTCCTTTCATCACCCTTTGCCATAGTCACGCTACTGCTGCTGCTAAAGGACCCACAGGATTTGCCCGGGTCGGCAGTGTACAAGGCAGGACCCAGCAGGCGCGGAGTGGCGGCAGCGCGGGCTAGCTGAAGCAGCCGGGAGAGGACGTATCCCGGAGCCCCCGCGCCTTCAGTGTGGCGCCCAGCCATGGGGCAGTCGGAGCCCAAACGGACTGAGAAGCCGCGGCTTCAGCCGGGACAACGCCGAGCCGCCGCGCGCTCAGTCCTACCCTGCCGGGAGACAGACCGCGTGCAGAGCCCGTGCCGTGCTCCGCCGCTGCCGCGCGCCGAGCCCGCACCGCCTGCCTGCACCGCCGCGCCGCGGCCACACGTGCTGCCCGCGCCAGCGGCTTCAGGTAAGAAAGACTTAAAATGAGACACTGTCAGAGGATTATAATTTGGAGAAGGCTTTATGAAACAAACATGAGAATGTGCTGTAACTTTTCCAGAATGGCTAAAATCATATTGCCCTGAAAAATTCTGGAAACAATGTCTATAACGTTGGCATTGAGTTCCAAAAAGTATGTATGTCTTTTTTTTTTTTTTTTTTTTTTTTTTTTTAAATATGAGATAGACCAAGCTTAAAACTCTTAACAGCAGTAGGTAGAAAAAGTTTAAAATTTTAAATATTTACATAACTAGAGAAATTACTTCTATTAATTTTAAAAGCCAATTTATACATAAAATGAGTCAATAATTTTTCTAGACCTTTATTGTTCCTTCCATAGTCCTCTCATTAACTTGGTAAATATCATAAGCAGTTGGTGCCCTTGAAAACACATTGTTGAAATAAAATTAAGATATAATCAAAGGGAAAAGGTTTTGTTTGTATACTGTATTGTGTGAATATGCTAAATGCTCATTATTAGGAAATGAGTTTGCTTCCCAGATAGATTTCAACTGAGCATCATAAACATTTTCCAGCATCCTGTTTTGTATTCATAACCAATTTAAGGATTCTTTTCTTTCACTTCTTTTAAATAAATGTCCAAGCAAACATTTCCGATGAGCTGAGACGGCTCCTGTATTTCATAAATAATCCAACAAACCTAAAAAGGACAATTTAATTACGCGCTGAGATTAAGTGTTCTAAGTACAGTACAACATGTACTGCAAAGGCAACATTTTGACCTCTTTTTGCTTCAGACCCTTGAGAAGCATCACTTTTTGCAGGTTTGCAGGTTGGGTTGGGCTCTGCTGCTTTTCTGTGCCCAGCAGGGGCCCCCCACTATCGCCGCCACTGCTCCACGTTCCCTGTGTAGTCAGTGCTGGAGCTGTTCTCCCCCTGCTCCCTCAGCTGCGCCTGCTTTGCCTGCAGGATCTTCTGCTGCTCCTGGCGTCTCCGCCGTGCCTCCTGGTGCTCCTTCTGCCGTATGTACTGGTACCGCTGCAAAAACAGGTCTTTTGCATAATCGTACAATTCCATGTCTAAAAAATTGAGGGCCTTGATGCGCTGCTGAGTCTGCTTGTCTATCTCCACGCTGGAGGCCCTTGTGCTATTGTACTGTGTGAACGGTGAGATGAAGTTCATGTTGAAAGTCTTCTCAAAGAGATACTGAGTCTTGCGCTGGAACTCGGTCAGGCCAAAGAAGGCCATCTGCTTCAGGTTCTCCTTGGCACTGTCCAGCAGAACCTTATTTCTCTGCTCTTCGGGCATGACCGACAGGTTGTAGCATCCCACCAGGCTGAGATCGGAGAGCATGCGGACCTGGCGGTTGTTGGCCAGGTTGTAGGGGCAATCCATGAACTCCTGCAGGGAACAGCCCGACCAGTCATCCCCTGTGTAGCAGCTGGGCAGTTCCTCGGTGGTCGGGGACCGGCCGTCGCAGACATGCAGAGATGCCTTCCATGTTGCTCCTCGCTGGACATGGCGCCATTCACTCAGGTATCGGGACACAGGGTCACGCAGGATGGTGATGTAGTAGAAATTCCTGCTAAGGGGAGAGAAAAACAGAGCGTTTAGTCCCGCATGTCTCCAGCACAGAGCGCATTAATGCTCAAAATCAATGCAAACAGGGAGATGCACTTAAGAGGCTTTCAGCAGCCCTGCTGCGAGTTCACCTCCACAGGATGAAGGATGGCTGAAGAAATCCTTGGGGGGAGTGCAAAGGGCTGTATCTACCTGCACACATAGAGCTGTCTAACAGGTGTTGTCTCTACAGAAGCCGAGGGAACCCAAGACTTCCCTCTCTGCTGGGCTGTCCATGTGGCAACAGGCTCCTGCTGGTGCTCCAATGGATGGTTGCTCTAGACCTTGGGAGTATTCAAGTATCTCCCAGGATGTAAGCCACAACCCAAGCAGGACACAGGTAGCTCTGGCTCTTTTAATTTCCTTGTACAACAGAGCTGTGCTGAGAGGTTTCCACAGACAGCAAAGAGCTGCCCATGCTATGTTCCCTGATGAGCAGTTGTGGGTCTCAGCTGCACAAGCCCCAGAGCAGCATAACACCTCTGAGGAAGGCATTTCCTACAGGAACTTTCCTTTCGCAGACCAGAAAAATGGGGTGTGCCCAGAAGTCCCAAACCACTTCCACCCTAACAAGGACCTTGGCAAAGCCCATGTAGATCCTGTTGTATTCTCTTGCCTTCATCTGATACAGGACTGAAATGATGAGAGAGGAGAGAGAAGTGACTAACAAGAAATTAAAGACTGCATTACAGCATTTTGTAAGAGAAAACATTTTCAAGGGAGCTGCTGGCTTTGGTTTGAAGCAACAGGATAGTAGCACACAGGGGGGACATGCTGCTACAGGGAACCCATCAGGCCACCAGCTGGAAAAGCTGCAAGTTCAACCACAGAACTTGCCCAGAGTTCACTCTGGGTTGCACATTAATATCCACCATCAAATACCATGCTGTCCACCATCACAGCCTGAAGATGAACACCTTAGCTCTTTGAACCTCCACTAACATGAGCATGGCCTCACCTGGATGATGCTGGAGGAACACCATCAGGATACCAGTCATCTGCTTAAGCAAATGGAATGAAAGTAGCTCAATAAGCAAATCATCCTGCTAGGGAAGGCCACTGCTCTGTGGGAATACAGCTTGCAAGCAGGACTCAAAGTACTGCTGAACTAATTATAGAAGTAGATGTGCTAGGGGGCTACAAGCTCTGGCAAGTTGAGGCAAGACCCTGAAGAAGGAAGAGATGAAGGTGTATGTATGTATGTTTGTATGCAAGATAGTACAGGCCTGTGCAAGTCTGTACTAGCCCATAGTTAAGCAATGTTACTAAAAAACACAGATATGGTTGTTATGCTTGAAAGGTATATAAACCAGCAGTGTGTTCAATAAAATTGGCTTCATGATGCAAACCATGGAGACCCTGTCTCTTCAATCACCTGACACTGCTCCAGGAGGAGGACACCAAGGAGTGTGTGCCCAGGAGCCCTGAGTCCCCAGGCTGTGATTGCTATGTCCTTGGTGCTGTGTAAGGAGGAGAAGGACATTAATTTGCTTTCTCAAGTGACATTGTGACTGGCCACCTTGAAGTCTAACTTTTGTTCCCTGTCATTTCCTTTGGCAGAAAAGCCACTAGATGTCAACATTTTACATAAAATTGTCTTTGAATGGACTAAAAAGTGAATCACAAGCACAAAAAGGATCCAACTGCATAGGGAAAGAAAACCTGGAGAGTCACCATTCCTCTTCCTATTTAGAGCATCCACACTCATAAATAATTAAGTAGAAAGTACAATAAATGTGCAAAGCCAAATAAAGCGAATGAGCCCAGTACAGTGTCAGTGGCTGGAAACAACAGCACTCAACGCTTCGAGCTGGGGCACCACAATCAGCACCACCCCCATCATGCTCACCTGGGGTGATGCTGCTGCCACCCGCCTACTCAGAGGGATTTGGCCACAAATTCACACAGGCAAAGGGAACCAAAGTCCCTGCCATGATCCCAAGGAAGGTCCTTTTCCACAGAAATGCCATTCAATGATTTCACTGTGAGAGTTGGAGGTAAGAGGGAGCAAGAATAAAGCTCACTTTCATGAGTGAGGGGCAGCTGCTAACCCCATACTGTCCCTTGCAGAGATGGGAAGAGTTTTGCTCTGTCTTAGCAGGTCTCTGGTAGCATTGGAGAACCCAACCTGGCAAAGAGGAAGGGCTTTCCATGAGCACCACCTCAACCAGCTGCTCCAATGAGCAGGAGCTGTCTCTGATTATGCTTGTGCCTCAGGCTCCTTTGATGCAGCAGCAGCACTCTTGTCAGGATCCCCAACACAGGGAAATGGAGCATCTCTGGGACAAACCCAAGCCCCTTCTTTACCTTCTGCCAGGACTCCTGAGCCTTGGATCTAGTTTATTGGGACACTGCACTAAAATAATGACTCAACCATATAGCACTAACCTCTACATTAACTATAGCAACTAACATACAGCAACAAACCTCTGATGACTAAGGAGGCAAAAGCAAAGCCCTGCTTATCCCAGAGCCCCTTGTATGAGCTGGCTCATGAGCAGTTCAGCTCAGGGGAGAAGGGTACAGGCCCAGGGGTGCTACCAGCTGATGGAGAAGGCCAACCAGACTATGCTCTAAGGTCATCACAGGAATCAATGGGGAGTTAATGCAAGAAGGAAAACAAATCCTGAGCCAAGATTGATACAGTGAGCGTTTTATTATAGTTCAAACTCATCAGCCACTCTCCTTTTGTGCTCTTTGGTCACAGGTGGTGACAAAGTGCTTGGCTGGTGCTGTAAAAACAAAAGAATGAATAAAAACTCGTGTGTTGGTGGAAGAGGCTGTGTTGTAACAGATCACCATCAGCCTGGGTTGCCTCATCTGGGCAGGTATGTTCATCTGTGCCTGCCAGGGAAACACTGCAGTCAAGGGAAACCAGGGTGGGGCAAGGCTGAGTAAAGATGCTCACTGGACTCTGCAGTGAGCATGGAGGTGTCTGGGCTTCCCCAGCACCCTGAGCTCAGGATGCCAGGCAGGGATACTCATGGGATGCCCCAGGCAGGGCCCATATCCTCCCTGGCCTGAGCACAGCTTGCTTAAACAGGCTCACATCTGTTACTTATTCCACCTTGTTATTTCCCAGATGAATCCTGCTTTCAAGAAATGAGAAGAGAGAGAGAGATGCTTTATCAGTTGCTGGGCCAATCTCAGCAATTTTATGCATTTCTCTCCTTCTTCAGGCTGCCTATTAAAATTCTACCTAAAGAGGCACTGACCCTTTTGGGAATATCAGCTTTTGTCCCAAGCCTCTCCTCCAAATCAGGAATCATGGCAGCTCCAGGAAAGCAGCCACGCTGCTCTGCGTTCATCTGAACTGAGCTTCAGAAAGTCACAAAAGCTTTAATGCATCCTCAAGTCAGAACTGTGCTGGAGATGAATTCAGCCATCAGCACTTTGAGCATCATTCTGCTGCAACTGAGGAAGACTTAAAGCTTTGCAATTGTTTTTAGCTCTGTACATAACAGCTTGTTCTTTCTGCTGTCTTACCAATGGGGTGTTGAGCTCCTGCCCGTTCCTTGAAGCATGTGCTTCAGAGCCCAAAACATGTTTACAGGTAGAGCTCCAACTACCGTGAATCATCGCTCCAACTTAGAGCTTCACTCACCAGAAACATGGCTTTTCTGATGAAGTTGGGTGGCCATGAAGCAGAGAAAGGGAGCTTGAGGGCAACTAACAAAGTAGGCTGACCCTGGAGGCATCAGGACTGTGGGATGATGTGATAGTGACTTGCTCCTGGTATCTCCCTGAGCACTGCTATTCCTTGAGGAATGCAGGGACTGAACAGTCCCACAATGTTGTTTGCTCCCCACACTGCATCTGCTTGCTTTGAATGACAGTCCTGT
The DNA here is from genome assembly GCA_027886175.1 of Phylloscopus collybita. Lineage (NCBI taxonomy): Eukaryota > Metazoa > Chordata > Aves > Passeriformes > Phylloscopidae > Phylloscopus > Phylloscopus collybita. Next base: position 721,757 of record JAJNNQ010000051.1, read on the forward strand.
GGTCACACAGGCCATTCCTGCCAGCCCTTTCCCCACCTCTGCCAAACACAGGGGCAGAATGAGATTCCTTTCTTTCAATCTAATCAGTTTTTTTAAAGAATCCTTGCATTAAACTTCTAGTTGCAACATTAAAAAAAAAAAAATTAAGGAAAATAAATTGAAGTCCAAGTAAGGAACTATGAAACCCCAGGAGATGATAACATTGAGTAAAGCCAGAGACTTCAGAGTCTGGAGAAGCTGCCAGGGAAGGGATATGCAGGTACCCATACCACAGTGCTCAGGGGGCTCATTGTGTGCAGAACTAAACAGGTGAGGAGGGGGTGACTCTAATTATGCATCAAAATGGGTCAGAATCTCCCAAAGTCAGAGCACATCTCATCCTAACCCCACTGCCCTACTGTTTAATTGCCTGTTGAGGTCGAGGGAGGCTGGAGGTCAGATGCTGGCAGCTGCCATGGCTTCAGCCTGGAAACCTGAGCCCAGCTTGCTGGAACTATGAGGTAAGGACTGGAGAGGGGAGCTGAAAGCTGAACATCCACTCACCATTACATCCATTAGTGGATTAGTAGGTGAGGGACTGAGTGACCTTTTCCCATTTCTGCTGAGAAATGAGGCTGTAGCAAGAAGGGCTTTGTAGGTTACTGAGGGTGAGAAACCTACAGCCTTTGCACAGGGAGCACTGCAGCCCCAGAAACATCCCCATCTCCCCCACAGGCTGTTCCCAGAGGCAAACTAACCCAGGAAAACACAGCTTCAGCACAGGGCTGAGGAAGCAGAGCTGATTTCCAAGGAAAGTACTGGGGCAGTCCCATTCACGATGCAAAAGTAAGGCTATGCTTTAAGCTGGCTCAAACACACCCATTTGTATCTAGGTCAAGCTCAGCCAGATGGTGAGCCTGGCTAGGACGATTGGAGTCACAGACAGGGCTTGTGCAGTGAATGGGAGGCAATTTTATACAAGTGTCTTAATCTCATTGAGTGGAGATGAGGGAGGCAAGGAAATTTGTTACGTTTCCAAATCTGTGGGGTTTTTTTCCCCAGTTCATGGACTTTGTGGTACATTAACAGGGCAGTGTGAAACCAAGTTCTGCTCCAGGTGAAGATGGATATTTTGAAAGAAAAGTTCACTCTGAATGTGCAGGGGCAAAGGGATAGACCAGATTTGTGCCACATCCAGCAGAAATGCAAATAAAACAAACTAAAACCCCACAGCAGAGATTCTGCATATGATGCAAAGGATTAAGGATGGAGCTACTGAAAAAAAAAATAATCATAGGTTTGGCACTTCAGCACCAGAAACAATGCACAGTCACCAGAGCCAGCAAGCAGCACAAGGACATCCATGTCCTTCCCCCCTCTGCACAAACTGCTCATGCTGCTGAATAAAAATCTAGAGAGCTTGCTTATAGAAGAGTAGCCACATACTCATTCTTTTAAAAGCTGAGCAATTTGGGTTTTTTTTTTGAGATGACAACTTGTTTCACCTCATCTGACCACAGGAAGATGCTCCTATGCTGTGGCCTTGCACATAGATCTGAGATCCCATCTCCTTCTCCTCTGCCACTCCCAGCAATGAAGTGAAACTGTGTCGCAGGCAGTTTCCTGCACTTGTCCCTCACCCCACACCACTCGGAAAATGTCCCTGCTCAGGATTATCTGACAGTAAAGTCACAGACATTGATGGAAGGTCAGGAATGTGAACAGTGTGAGTCTCACATTCCTTGTTCTGCTCTCTTTCTGAGAGGAACCCTCCCCATGGGCTCCAAAGCTGCTGATAGATTTTAATCTCTGGCAGAGGGTCTCCCAGCCAATCATTCACGGCCACCACATATCTCTGAGAAGTCAAACTCAATTACGCCATGCCAGGCACCGAGTGCTTTGCTCCCAGAAGTTGAGGTTAATTCCCATCAAGAGTGGCCCACTGAGAATTTGATTTAATACCACAAATTGTTCCTCCAAAAGAAATACCGCTGCTGCCTAATTTGTTGGAGTCAGGCATCTGTTTGTAGATCACTCAGAGAGAGGCAAAGTGTTCATTTAATACTGTGACTCATCCTGATTCTTAACAAACTCTGTCACCTAGGGACACAATCAGAAGGACAGGGGTGAGCATCCTGGTGAGAGCCTCTCCTGCCTCAACCATCTCTGCTTGGGACCTCCCCCCAAAACGAGAATGCCTCTACCCTGCCAAGAGCTGCTCTGGCAGCATAACTCACAGAGATGAGGCCAAAATATTTGGCAAGCTTACTGAGGCAGCACTGGGAATCAAACGTTTGCATCCACTCCAGATTGGTCCTAGATGCTTCCCAGCAGTGATGTAGATGGCAATGGCAGCAGTGGAGATGCATTCATTGCCCATGGGCTTCCCACAGTGCTGCTCTGCTCCAAGGCCCCCCAGCCCCACAGACAGTGGCAACAAACCCCATCTCGAAGTGGGAGAGGAGGAAGGGGGGCTGTTGAGTTCCCTGTGAGCTGCAGGGAGAAGATCTCATGCCCAGAATTCCATGGCAGGACCTCCCCTGCCACTGTCACAACTCTTGCAAGGAGGCGACCATGGAACAGGGGTATTGGAACAGGACTGCTCCCCTTCTCTCCCCAAAGACCTCAGTGCAGCTCCTCACCAGCTGGACCCTGGGCTGGCTACTACTTGTTCCTACGAGACCTCTATTCAGTCATTTAAATTAAACTAAACTTCCAGGTCCACCTCATCCAAAATTCAAAGTACAGTAAAATCTAGATGAACAAATCCCTTCTTCATTAAAGAAGTGATGGATAAAGATTATGGGGAGGGAGAGAAGGAGGAACAAACACCCCTTTCCTCTGCAGCAGCCTGCAAGACTACCTGGACTATATTCCTTTACTCTGGGTCTCAAGGTGACAGAAGCAAATAACACATTAGCTCTGAAAAAGGGCCTGGAAGGAAAGGAGATAAGTATTTCAGGACTGCGAATTAAAGCCGTTAGCAAATGCAAATTTACATTTCCTCTAAGTAATAATTGTTTTCACTTCTATCAGCACCCAATGAATCACAGAGATGTTTTGTCTAGAAACACTAATGGTGGGGGTAGGAAGCCAGCAGCCTACTCACAGCCACGGCAGCAGGAGAGAAGTGCCAGAAGAACCCATAAAAAGGAGCTGGATTTTTCAAGAACAGCAATTACACCAGCCCATCATTGTCCATGAAATTGCCAAATATGAAAGATCTTCAGAAAAAAACCAAACATTTCAGGCACAGAGGAAGGCAGCAATTTAGCAGGTCAAGGTACACATTCATATATGTGCATGCATGGCATATGGAAACAAAGATAATGAAAATAAGGCTTTAAATAAGTAAAAAATATGCAGTCTCACACACGCACATGCTCCCAGCTACCCTCACGCACAAAATAATTGTCTACAGTGTTGCCTGCGGAGGGGAGAGTGGCCCTTCAGATCTTCCAGAGTAGTATTAATTTCATAATTGCCTGTATTATTAAGATCTCTGCAGCATACTCCTGTTCACAACCAATTCAGCAAGAATAGTGGCCATTTAGGTTTTGGTGGTTTTTTTCAGTAGTGCATAAAAAAAGAAGCAAGTTTCTGTTTTCAGACTCAGCAAACAGAAGAGTGACTCAGCTGCTGGTGCCAGTCCCCAATCCTCTGCCTCCACCCTGGAGTGTGGCATGGCAAAGGGTGGCAGTGCTGGGCAGAGTGGCCCAGACCCATCCCACCCACCTGACCTGGGTAAAGGACTGAACTGCCCTTTGGAAACACCCAGCTTCCATCACAGTCTAGAGCAGTAAAGCTTCCCACCTCATGAGCTTAGTTATATGACAGAGGCATCAGGACAGAGGGCAGCAGTGGTGCTGAGCCCCCAGGCTGGACATGGAAGGTAAAACCCAAGGAAATGAGAGAGAAGGTGACAGAAGGATCAGTGTGTGCCATGCTTCCATTGTGCTGGATGACAAGCTGCAGTACAGGTGACGCTGGATTTGTGAGATCTCGGCAGCATGCAAGGCCTTGGCTTTGGAAAGTGCCTTTCTTGCCTAGGGTGATTATCCCTTAATAAAGAGGAGGCAGAGCTGATTTTTGCTCTTAATACACACTAAGAAAACTCAAGGTCTGAGCGATGTCTTTTGAAAATATTGAGCTCTGACACCCACAGAGTGCCAAGAGCACCTTCCCACTTCCAGTGTGAGGAACTGTCCCTGTCTCCTGGAGCTCCTGGAGCCGCATCACACACATCTTCCAGATGTAGTACAGCACGGCTCTGATCACAGAGCTCTTAAGAATTCATTAAAAAGCATGGCAGATATCCCGAAGCAAAAAGGAGGCCACTGCAACAGAGCTAGTGAATAACCACAGGATGCTGCTATAAATCAGATCTTTACAACAGTATTTACCCCATCTAAATGCCGCTGCAGGAATTAGTTTCAACGTGTAACTGATATTTCTGCGGTGGCAAAGACCAAGGTTTGCAAAGCCTACACTCCATTAAGCAGTGGTTTACAGAGATGGAATAGTGGCAGTTTTTTATTTTCCAGAGTCCACTCACCCTTCCAAGAATCTTAATGCCTCATTGATTCATAATACAGTACATAAATATTTAATTTTTTCTTGTACACAGTGATATATTATGGAGGCAATCTACTTTGCCACTGAAAACTTTGCTTAGTAGAGAAATTTGGAGTTTTGACATTCAGGAAATTACAGTCATCTGTAAAACGCGATTAATATGCCAAGGCTAACATTTTCATTGCACTTATGGAGCCAGAATAACTATGCTAAAATATTTATTATATTCTAAAAAGAATTCCAACTTCTTGTTTATAAAAAGCATATATTTAGCAAGAAAAAAAGCTTTATCCTTATATCTATATATATATTACCTATGTCTTAAATGTGCAAAGCCACATACTCTCTGAACAGATGAAAATACTTTTAATAATCTAATAAAACCAATATTTCAGACAGGCTCTGTGTGTGCAAGCAGAGGGCATGAGCTGACACATGGCTGCATGGAGCTGCACAAAAGCAGAGAAATGAGATATGGGCTGCCACAGCGAACCTGCCCAAGGTCCCCCGGAGCTGTGGACACTCGTCCTGCCAGCCACCAGCTGATCTCCAAGGGAAGCAGGAGATCACTGAACCCTATGTACTTCATTTGCAAGTTCTGTGGCTGATATGATCCAGGAGGAAGCGGGTGTGGAGGGCTCCGGTCTCAGCTTGGCACACACACTTGTCTTCTTTATGAACACATCAATGTATATTTAGAAGTTGTGATTTATCCTATATCCTGAGCACTCGTTGCAAATTTGTAATCGCTGCCTGAACACCCCTCCCAACTCCTTTGTATACGAGAGTAGCTACTACAGAACATCCCTGCCTCAATGCTGGAGAAACCTTGGAGCTCTCAAGAAAAAGATCATACAATCAGCCTTAAGAGTGCAGTATCTCCCACAATGGGAAATTAACTTCAGAGAGGTATTTATAAAATAATTTGTAACTATATCAGAGCTCAATCAATTCTCTTTAATAATACGTAAAAGGAGGCGGTTTGGCTCACACAAAAGAACGTAATTCCTTCACAAACCATTTGCAGATAATCTTCCATATGCCAGTTAATACATCTCATGATAGGTTACACAAAAGTGCTTTAAAAAACTAAACGAAGGATATAGAGCACATAAAAATGCACATTAGTGCAAGTTATATTTTGCTTATCATAACTATTGCACATACAGAAATCCAAGGAAAATTCTTCCCAGTCATTCTAAAATTTTGTCAAAAGCAAGCATCTACTGAAAACATCTTTGCAATGTAATTAATGAACTGATACTAATATAATTCTCAGCCTGCTGCCAAGAGGGATAGAGGAACGGACAGTGTATTTACAGCTGCAACTTCTACAGTTTTAATTTCAGCTCTCATTGATTCCATTGAGCACCATGAGACTGTATAATGAAGAAATCTGTATAAATTGAAAATACCAAGTGTGCTCCTGCCCCACTAGGGCACTACTGTAATATCATACAATGGAAGGGGATTCTCATTTAATTGAACTGGAAATGAAACACATATTAGCTAAGAAAACTTAATCAGTACAATAATATTAAAATGGGCCACTCAGACAAACTACACTGATTAAGTCACTTGCAAACATTTCCGTAACCATCACTGAGATTTGTGACGTTAATGATTTAAACTCACTTTTCTACTCCAGGGAACAAAACTGCAATTCCATAGCAGACAATTAGAATACTTTAAGCCCTCTCTCACACACTACAATACAGTCTCCTGGCAGAAGCACAGGGCCTCATTCTGCAAGGATATATCTTGAGCTCTGACGTACAAGGTCTTCATGGATGCTGGGATGTTTGATTTAAGATGGGAGACAGCCCTGAAAGCACCTGGCTGGCTGGGAAGTGTTTCTGAAGTACTGGCTGTGGTTTCTCCGCAGACTTAATCTTTAATCCTGACTTGTTACTGATGGCACACTCCGATGCACCGCAACACTCTGAGCTCCAAATGGCTCCCAGCAGACCAGGATTTTAAAACTTGTATTCACACACAGTTGACATAATTGGATTTAAAATTTTCATGGAACAGTAGAGTGCATTTCTAGTAAAACTCCATGGATGTATTTATTGTGTCAAAGCTCAGCTGGGAGGGGTTTTACAACAGCTAAGCAAGCTAGACTAAGTAAACATTACAGGATGTGCAGAACATCTTGTTTCCCACGTCTGCTAGTTCCACCCCTAACATTTAGTAAAAGTATATCTTAGTCTGAATCAGTGAGGACAATGCCCTTAGAATGCCATGTTATCGGAAAATGTCACTTCAGCCTCTCATACAACCCTGAACAAACCCAGGGATGTGTCTATTGTGTTGTGCCCAGAAGGACTATCTACACAGTCCAAGCTCGTGGTGTGCCTGGAAAGTGGAGACTGAGCTGGCAAAACCTCACCAGATGCTTTCCTGGCAGTCAGTGACAGCACATTCAGCACTGATATCAGCTCAGACACATTGCATTTTTCTGGATTTCAGATGCCCCCTATATTTTTAATTAATTTGTAGCGCTAAGACATTCAAAATCCTACTTGCAGACAGTCAAAAGCAAATTCAATTTTTCCATCTTTTCAGTGCCATGAAGCAAACTCCAGCCAAAGTGTCAGCTGAATTGAGGCCACCACAGAGAGGCAACAACCTGAGCTGGGCAACAAGAGGAGTCCATCTCCCCTCTGTGCCAGCTGAAGGACTGGCACTGTTATGCAAAAAGCACCCAATTCCACTGCCCATGAACAGTGCTACCTGCTTCGCCTTTTCCTCTGGCTCTCTCACTGTGAGGGTATCACAAGTTTGGGTCAAGATCTGACCTATCTTTGAGCAGCTTCTTACTGCAGTTCTTGAGCACTGAGCTCCCAGCCCTCACCATCCATAGCTAAACAAGCAGGCAGCACTTTGAACCCTCAGCTGGGAAACCTTGCTTAGGCTAGCTGAGAAACCCTTAAAACCAAGCTGATTTCAGCAGAAGCCAAAGATAACCTACCCCTGCCAGAAGGGATTTGATAAACTCGGTATGATAAACCTAAAGCAAAATAAACCACATGACATGTAGGGTTATTCACTAAAGTCACAGCTTCTTCCAAAAGGATCTGCTATTGCTCCCACTCCCCTAACCTTGTCCTCAAAATATGAAAGAAAAAAAGGAAAAAAAAAAAAAACCCAACCAAAAAAAACACCCCAAAAAGGCAAGAAGCAAAACTCCTCTATGAGCAGCAAGAGAAGGTTCAAAACAGTTTCATTCCTATCTGTATCTCTTGAAAGATTTTCAGAAGACAGTTCTACTCCTCCATGGATTATTCTGGCTAAAAATGTGTGTGACACTTTAATTATCAAGTACAAAAGTTACTGCAAGTAAGCAATGGAACAGATGGTGTCCTGAATTTTACAGTACAGCCACATTTTCCAGCTCAAATTTACAGTTCACCAATCATCAGCTTTAAGTTCTGTCTCTACTGCATCTCCCCTACCTATCTGAAACACCACAACCCTCCAATGCTGAGAATGCAGCTTTGGGAAAGTTGGGAAATTTTGGGAAATTCAACCCAAGCTGTCTTCCTCCAAGCAAATGTTTCCAATGAGGAAACAAAGTGGAGAACAACCCTGTACCATCCCAAAAGCATGGCAGGTAAGAAGTGTGAAGCCACGGCAACTCCGGGAGACGTCCTCTCCCGCCTGCTTCAGCTAGCCCGAGCCGCCGCCGCTCTGCGCCTGCCAGGTGCTGCCCTCTATGCTAGTGGCCCGGGAAAATCCTGCGGGCTCTTTTAGCAGCAGCCGTGTGACTATGGTGAAGGATGATGAAAGGAGGGCTTTGCAGAAGTTTATCAATGAGGGTTTATTGGAACCCCTGTGGGGAGGGCAACTTCACCTCAGAGGTTCTCCCCAGGCAGAGCAGCGACTGCCCCGTGACTGTTGCTTTAATACCGGGGCGGGAAACAGGGAAGGGACCAAGCAGGGAAGGTCAGGGAGTTGCTCCAGGGGTGAGAGACAGGATAGGGGACAAATCCCCTGGGGGGGGACCCCTGACATCCTGGCCAATCACTCGATGCTCTCCCTGGAACTTTCCAGAAGCAGGGAGAGACTGAGTCAGGATTGACCGGTCTCAGGGGTAGGGGGAACAGATTGACATAGAACTGGGGACACAGCTGTGGGATAAACCAAACTGGGAATTAAACCGGGGTACATAGAACAAACCATTAACAATTAAAAGGCAAATAAAATAACACATCATTACAGAAGTGGGAGAGCACTGAGGAACTGCCCTACTCAAGGGAGCAAAGAGGTGATCCTGATACCTCCATCTCCATGAAGGACCTGATTTGTTTATTTCATCCTCTTCCTCAGTGAAATCCACTCCTATGAGTTATAAGTCCTGAGATTTCCTTCTCTACCCATCTGGTGTACTCAGCAGTCCCCTCAAAGTGTGCCCCCAAGGGGAAGGGACAGGATGGAATGAGTGTCCCTTCAGGATCCACCAGTGCCAAGTCCCACATGCCTGGGGAACAACAGAGTTGCAAAGCCAGAAGCTTTTCCTTTAATTGTTGGTCTACCATCCTTCCAAAAAACCCTCAATGCTTAAGATCAGAGTTGCAGTTTCACATGTTTATTTCCCCCCTCTTAGAAAACATGAACTATAATTCAAGACACAGGAGCCACACATGTGGATGGGGACAAGGAGTACCTGGGGATACTCATCTGCTGGATTGACAGCACCATGGCAAATGTGGTCCTTGCTTTGAGGAGCTTTATTATCCAGTTCAGACAACACACTAGGAGAGAGTGTGAGTCCAGTGACTCCTGAGGAACAGATGAACCAGCATCCCCAGATTCAAGCATCAAACACAGTGAGTTTTCAGCTGTCCCTCTTAGCTGTGTGTGGCCAGGCTGAGGAGCACACAATGCCCTCATTGAACAGGCTCTTGATTTAGCAGGCTGTGACCAAACTGAATCCTGGAAAGCTTTCCTGATACTCCACTCCATTCCTCTCCACTAAAGGGGAGCTGCTGCTGGGGCTTATGGCATCAGTGCTGCAATTATGACTAGGAAACATTTTCGGGGAAGGTGTCCCAGAAAGTAATACACTGAACATTTCCTCTCACCACTTGCAGTACTGAGCAATAACTCCTCTCAGTGTCAGCATCAGCTTCAAGCCAGGTCTCCAAGGAAGGGCACTCCTCCTGTCATGCCCCTGTGCTGGCACAGGGCTGGGACCACCAGCTCTGCTCTCACCATTCAGCTTGTGCAGACACCCCTGGGATGTGGAAGTACTCCTGCAAGGATCAGACAAAGGGAGATGCTGCACTGGCCAAGGCATGGATCTTTTGGACCCCAGACTTTTCCCATTTTGCTTTGAAATGGAGCAGAGCTTTGGAGGTGGAGGGGCCAATGCCAGCTTTGCAGACAGGCAGTGATGCTCAGTCACAAAAGCATTTGCAACATGAGCTCTGCCTCTTGCATGCAGGTTTGTCACTTAATCCAGCACCATGCTGGCATCCAAGAGTGAAGATGGCAAGATCTGTGGTGTTCCTCTAAGCCCACCTGGGAACCTCTTCCTAAAGGGAGCCAAACAGGCCGCTCGTAGATCGGAAGGGATCCAAGGACTGAGCTTGTCCTGGAGCACAGCTGCTTTAACAAAACTTTCCAATGAACTCCTGAACACCCAGGGAAATACGTCTGGGTATTTTGTCCCCAGGGAGAGAAGCCAAAGCAATGTTCAGTGTCCCCAGTGCCGGGGTACGCAGCCTGGTTTGCAGCAGATCGATGCTTCTGCATTTGAACTCAGCAAACAGGTGCTCCAGAGCATGATGAAGTGCATGGCAGCAGCTCAGGCTCTTCCCTCGGTCACACTGGCAGCTGTATTGCTGCAATAAATAAACCTGAAAATCGACTGAGCAGCAACAGCTTCTTCCTATGTCTCCATCCCTGGAGGGGTTAATCTAGAATAATTTAATTTATTCCCAAATTGCAGGCAGTAGTTTCTTTCCCCATTTAGCAGATTAAGAAATTGTGTTCTACCAAATTTATCTGAACATTAATTCCACAAAATTACACTGGGTTTTGAACTGAGGTTGATATACTCCACTGTATCTGCAGGTTAAGCAATCCACTGAGGGGGCAGACTAATGCACAGCTAAATACCACCTGAGTGGGCTTTTCTGGCAAAGCATCCATGCAGGGATGGGGACGAGCAGCAGGTGCAAAAGGGCTCCCAGCAGTGGTAATCTGGGCCAGGGCTCAGGCACAATAGCAGCATCTTTAGCTGCAGCTCCCCCATCCTGTCATTAAAACAGCAGCATCCCCATAACTCATTTCAACATACTATGACTAGGCTCCTCTTCACATTATTTTAAACAAAATGGCACTTTCTCTAGACACTTAAATGCATCCTGGTCTCATCACATCAACAGAGGAAGCATATTTTTTCTGTTTATGTGAAAGGTGATATTGGATGCATCATTGTCTTGGGTTGTGGAGCTGGGTTTTGTGTATTCTATTTACATCTGTTTTGGGGCCTGATGACCCACCTTGATAGGCCATTGTTACCTTCCCCAGCCTGTGCGGTGCATTTGCATTTCTATACATCTCATGCCCTGGCGGTGGGGGGTGGGGGGGAGGGGGGGGTGGCCGGGGGTTGGCGGTTCGGCCCTGCTGCAGGAGCGGGGTGCTCGGCGCTTCCTTCGCGGCGGTGTGGCAAGAGCTTCTTTGTCTCCTGTGCTCGCCATCCTGTCTCCCTCCTGGCCGTCCCTGAACTGGTTTCTTCGCAGAATCATCTCTGCTCCAACAGGATCACGTCTGCCACTCCAGAAGTGTTTGGACTGTTTACGTTCGGACTGTTATCAACATCCTGAATCACAGGGTCAGATTGAAACTCTGACTTTGTCAGGGTTTTCTTCTAAAATTATTGTTTATTTGTTTATTTGTTTGTTTGGTTGGGTGGTTTTGTTTCCTATCATATTTGTATTGTTAAACCTCCTAGTAAAGAACTGTTATTCCTATTCCCAACATCTTCGCCTGAGAGCCCTTGATTGCAAAATTATAATTCGTCGGGGTGCGAGGGGTTGGTATTCTCCATCCTAGGGGAACCTCAGTTTCCCTGGCAGATACCTGTCTTTCCAAACCTAGACAGATTTTGGCGCCCAAGGGTGGGGCACGAGGGCATTGAGAGAGAGGAATAACAGTTCTTGGGTATTAGATAAAAGCCCACTGGCCAGAATAATGTGGTCTAGCTTTCCCTGGTTTGGGTGGCACGTGGTGGTGGCTGTATTTCTGCCATTTGCTACTCCTTATGTTAATATGGGTCCTATGACTAAGGCTACTGTGGCGGGCATTCAGTTTGTTTTGTGGATTAATAAGGTGAGAAATTCATGGATTTTTAACTTCCTCTGGAAAGCAAGCACATGGATTCATAGCTATCATAGGCTAACTCTGTGCTTCTGGGGTTACTTTAACAATGGTACCTATTGTAAGGAAATGGCACCGGGGGAAATTTTCTCCCAGCCCTTCACACAGTTTTTTGGGTCCACCCCACCAGTTTTTGAAGGGTTGAAATCTCTGAGTGCTAATGATATCATACAGTGGCTGGTGTTGCTGGTATGCCTGTTCTGTTTGGCATTCAGAGATAAGGGGAAATTGGCCTGGGTAAGCACCTTAATAAGTACCCCAGAGAATAAGAATGCAGCCCAAGAGTCCGCTCCTGCCCCACAGCCTGCCTCAGAGATAAACCACCCGGTTTGGGTGGGGGCTCTGATTAAGGAGATGCAAGAAAAGATGAGCCAGATGCTGAGGGAGTACATCTCCCCAGCTAGTGGGAAATCCTTCCCCTGCCCTGACAAAAGAGAGCCTGATGGTGCAGCAATGAAACCCACAGAGATTACAACTGCTCAGGTCCCAGCTGAACCACAGGGGCAGTCACAGCCAGCGGCAGTTGCCCCTGTGGAAACAAAGAAATCTAAGGTGAAAACAGCAAACCCAGACAATAAGAAAGGAGGGCCCTCACAACCTGCAGGGGAATCACATGTTCAGATCATCACCGAGTCCCTGTCGTACGAAAGTCTCCGTAACCTGCAAAAAGATATCGTACGGCGGGGGCGTGAGGCTTACACAGCCTGGCTACTTCGGGTTTGGGACCTCATGGGTACTGGTGTGCAATTGGACAGTGGTGAGGCAAGGAATTTGGGACCCTTGACCCAGGACTCAGGTATAAATCAGGTATTTGTAAGAGAGCCAGGACCCCTTTCCCTTTGGGAGCGGCTTTTAATGAGTGTGAGAGAGAGATTTATCCACAAAGAAAGAATGCAGGAGCACCACCATAGAATGCGCTGGAAAACTCTGGAGGAAGGGATCCAACAGCTGAGGGAAGTGGCGGTGCTGGAGGTACTTTTTGGGAGGAGTGGACAGCATGATAATGACCCTGACAAGGTTAAATGCACAGGGCAGATGTTGTGGAATCTGGCAAATCTAGGGCCATCTCAGTACACCACCTTTATTGCAACAATTAATGCTGAGGACAATCGAGAGACAGTGGGGTCTGTTGCCAATAAGCTTAGGAACTATGAAAGTATGATCAATGGCCCGATGCAGGCTCATATCTCTGCCGTGGTTAAAGAACTCAAAGAAGAGATAAGGGGGGTGAGGGAGGAGATGAGGACAAACAGTTCCAATGTGGCACCAGTGCGAGTCACAGGCCCCAGAGTTAGAGCCCAACGACCCCCAGCTCGAGAGAGAGGGTACACCCCAAGAGCTGACCTGTGGTTTTATCTGCGTGACCATGGGGAAGACATGGGAATGTGGGATGGGAAACCCACTTCTGTCCTGGCAGCACGGGTGCGTGAGCTCAAGGAGAGGAACAATCACCAAGGGGGATCTACGAAAATGAAAGTAGCCTCAGCCTCCTATAACCAAGCTGCCAATGCTGTGTTGAATCCCCTTGAAGGAACCTCTAGTATGTATGCTCAGGGAGGGGATAACCAGTGCTAGAGGGGCCCTGCCTCTAGCCAGGTAGAGGAAAGGGATAATCGGATCTATTGGACTGTGTGGATCCGATGGCCTGGCACATCTGACCCACAAAAATACACGGCTTTGGTTGACACTGGTGCCCAATGTACCCTGATGCCATCAGGGTATGTAGGAACAGAACCCATTTCTATTTCTGGGGTGACAGGAGGGTCCCAGCAGCTGACTGTAGTGGAAGCCGAAGTGAGTTTAACTGGGAATGGGTGGCAGAAACACCCCATTGTGACTGGCCCAGAGGCCCCGTGCATCCTCGGCATAGACTATCTCAGAAATGGATATTTCAAAGACCCAAAAGGATATCGTTGGGCTTTTGGAGTAGCTGCTGTAGAGACGGAAGAGATCAAACAACTGAATACCTTGCCTGGTCTCTCAGATGACCCTTCTGCTGTGGGACTGCTAAGAGTTGAAGAACAACAGGTACCAATTGCCACAGCAACAGTGCACCGTCGGCAATACCGCACCGACAGAGACTCTGTGACCCCGATCCATGAGATGATTCGTAAACTGGAGAGCCAAGGGGTGGTCAGCAAGGCTCATTCACCTTTTAACAGCCCCATCTGGCCTGTGCGTAAGCCCAGTGGGGAATGGAGACTGACTGTAGATTATCGTGGTCTGAATGAGGTCACGCCACCACTGAGCGCTGCTGTGCCAGACATGTTGGAGTTGCAGTATGAGCTGGAGTCCAAGGCAGCAAAGTGGTACGCGACCATTGACATTGCCAATGCCTTCTTCTCCATTCCTGTGGCAGCAGAGTGCAGACCCCAGTTTGCTTTCACCTGGAGGGGTGTGCAGTACACCTGGAATCGGCTGCCCCAGGGGTGGAAGCACAGTCCCACCATCTGCCATGGACTGATCCAGGATGCACTGGAAAAGGGTGAGGCTCCGGACCATCTACAGTACATAGATGACATCATTGTGTGGGGGAACACGGCAATGGAAGTCTTTGAGAAAGGAGAGAAGATCATCCAGATTCTCCTGGAAGCCGGTTTTGCCATCAAGAAGAGCAAAGTCAAGGGACCCGCCCAAGAGATCCAGTTCCTGGGAGTGAAGTGGCAAGATGGACGGCGTCAGATTCCCACTGAGGTCATCAATAAGATCACTGCCATGTCCCCACCAACCAACAAGAAGGAAACACAAGCTTTCCTAGGGGCCATTGGCTTTTGGAGGATGCACATCCCTGAGTACAGTCAGATTGTGAGCCCTCTCTACCTGGTTACCCGCAAGAAGAACGATTTCCACTGGGGCCCTGAACAGCAACACGCCTTTGCCCAGATCAAGCAGGAAATCGCACATGCAGTAGCCCTTGGCCCAGTCAGGACGGGACCAGAGGTAAAGAACGTGCTCTACTCTGCAGCCGGGAGCCATGGTCTGTCCTGGAGCCTGTGGCAGAAGGTGCCAGGTGAGACTCGAGGCCGGCCACTGGGATTCTGGAGCCGAAGCTACAGAGGGTCTGAAGCCAATTACACTCCCACAGAGAAGGAGATCTTGGCCGCCTACGAAGGAGTTCAAGCTGCCTCAGAGGTGATTGGCACTGAAGCACAACTCCTCCTGGCACCCCGACTACCGGTGCTGGGGTGGATGTTTAAAGGAAAGGTTCCCTCCACCCACCATGCCACCGATGCTACATGGAGCAAATGGATCGCCCTCATCACTCAGCGCGCCCGTATTGGTAACCCGAATCGCCCTGGGATTTTGGAAGTAATCACCAACTGGCCAGAAGCTGAGAACTTCAGTCTCACTGACGAAGAAGAACAAGTAACCCGGGCTGAAGAAGCTCCACCATACAACCAACTGCCAGCAGAAGAAACACGCTACGCTCTTTTCACTGATGGTTCCTGTCGCATCGTAGGGATGAACCGGAAGTGGAAAGCAGCCGTATGGAGCCCCACAAGACAAGTTGCACACGCCACTGAAGGAGAAGGTGGGTCAAGCCAGCTTGCTGAACTCAAAGCTGTTCAATTGGCCCTGGACATTGCTGAAAGAGAGAAGTGGCCGAAGCTCTACCTCTACACTGATTCGTGGATGGTGGCTAATGCTCTGTGGGGCTGGCTGGAAAGGTGGAAAAAAGCCAACTGGCAGCGTAGGGGAAAACCAATCTGGGCTGCTGATGAGTGGAAGGACATTGCCATCAGGATAGGGAAACTACCTGTGAAAGTCCGTCATGTGGATGCCCATGTCCCCAAGAGTCGGGCTAATGAGGAGCACCGGAACAACGAGCAAGTAGATCAAGCTGCGAGGATAAAGGTATCCAAGGTAGACTTGGATTGGCAACACAAGGGAGAGTTGTTCCTAGCTCGGTGGGCCCATGATGCTTCAGGTCATCAGGGCAGAGATGCCACCTATAAGTGGGCACGAGACCGAGGGGTGGATCTAACCATGAACAGTATTTCACAGGTTATCCACGACTGTGAGACGTGTGCTGCCATCAAGCAGGCCAAGCGGGTGAAGCCCCTCTGGTACGGTGGACGGTGGTCCAAGTACAAGTATGGGGAGGCCTGGCAGATTGATTACATCACACTGCCCCAAACCCGCCAAGGCAAGCGCTACGTGCTGACCATGGTGGAAGCCACCACTGGGTGGCTGGAGACCTATCCTGTGCCTCATGCCACCGCCCGGAACACCATCCTGGGCCTGGAAAAACAAGTCCTGTGGAGACATGGCACCCCTGAGAGAATTGAGTCGGACAACGGGACTCATTTCAAGAACAGCCTCATAAACACCTGGGCTAAGGAACACGGCATTGAATGGATATATCACATCCCTTATCATGCACCAGCTGCCGGGAAAGTTGAACGGTGCAATGGACTGCTTAAGACCACCCTGAAAGCACTTGGCGGGGGGACCTTCAGGAATTGGGAAGTGAACTTAGCAAAGGCCACCTGGATGGTCAACACCCGAGGGTCTATTAATCGAGCTGGTCCTGCCCAGTCTACCCCTTTGCACACAGTGGATGGAGACAAAGTCCCTGTAGTACATATGAGAGGTATCTTAGGAAAGACTGTTTGGGTAAACCCCACCTTGGGCAAAGGTGAACCCACCCGTGGGATTGTTTTTGCTCAAGGACCTGGTAACACTTGGTGGGTGATGCAGAAAGATGGGAAAACCAGTTGTGTACCACAGGAAAACCTAATCCTGAGTGAGAACTGAGTGTGAGGGTTCATTCTGTATAGTGGAGTTTATTAATTTAGGTATGATACAGATGGTAATAGAATAAGGGGTGGAACGTTGTCTTGGGTTGTGGAGCTGGGTTTTGTGTATTCTATTTACATCTGTTTTGGGGCCTGATGACCCACCTTGATAGGCCATTGTTACCTTCCCCAGCCTGTGCGGTGCATTTGCATTTCTATACATCTCATGCCCTGGCGGTGGGGGGTGGGGGGGAGGGGGGGGTGGCCGGGGGTTGGCGGTTCGGCCCTGCTGCAGGAGCGGGGTGCTCGGCGCTTCCTTCGCGGCGGTGTGGCAAGAGCTTCTTTGTCTCCTGTGCTCGCCATCCTGTCTCCCTCCTCGCCGTCCCTGAACTGGTTTCTTCGCAGAATCATCTCTGCTCCAACAGGATCACGTCTGCCACTCCAGAAGTGTTTGGACTGTTTACGTTCGGACTGTTATCAACATCCTGAATCACAGGGTCAGATTGAAACTCTGACTTTGTCAGGGTTTTCTTCTAAAATTATTGTTTATTTGTTTATTTGTTTGTTTGGTTGGGTGGTTTTGTTTCCTATCATATTTGTATTGTTAAACCTCCTAGTAAAGAACTGTTATTCCTATTCCCAACATCTTCGCCTGAGAGCCCTTGATTGCAAAATTATAATTCGTCGGGGTGCGAGGGGTTGGTATTCTCCATCCTAGGGGAACCTCAGTTTCCCTGGCAGATACCTGTCTTTCCAAACCTAGACAATCATACATTGAAATAGTTTGCTGGCTTCCTCTCTTGACATAAGTAAGGGGAACAAAAGTCAGAGAAGACAGATTTTAAAGATGTATGCATATGCATGATCATTTTCTAACCTAGAACATTATTAAATTCTTTCATATATTCATGTGAGAACTGCAAAAGATTATGAAAGTAGAGATGCTATCACTCATACATTCCCAGAGCAAGTTATAGGGAGCTTATCTTCTTAATTGTCTTGGTTTGGAAAGACAGGTATCTGTCAGGGAAAGCTGGAATTTCCCTTAGAATGGGGAATGTAAACCCCTCACCCCTGCCAAATTATAATTTTGCAATTAAGGGCTTTCAGGCAAAGATTTGGGAATAGGAATAACAGTTCTTTACTAGGAATATTAACAATACAAAGGTAGTAGAAAACAAAACCACCCAACCAAACCAGCAAACAAACAAACAACAATTTTGGAAAACCCTGACAGAGTCAGAGGGAGTAACCTGACACCTTGTTGGTCAGGGTGTTGGAAGCAGTCCAAAGTGAGTCCTCCTGGAGTGGCAGATGTGGTTCTGTTGAAGTAGAGATGATCCTGCAGAAAAGGGTCCAGTGATGATGAGAAGGGGTCTGGTGATGGTGAGAAGGGTCTACTCTTCCTCCAGGAATCAGGTGAAGCTAGATACCTTCTGTTCCTGCGTCTCAGTTTGTTCCAGGTAGGAATGGTTGGCTCCCCCCACTGGGTGGAGCATCTCACAATAGGATGATGGAATGTGGATGTTCTACTTTGGGGATGTGTGCTTTTAGGGGTGTCTTAATGGTCCATTAGTGTTGCCACGGTTTGTGCCTGTCATGTTTTGGTTTTTGGGAGTTCTGCTCCCAAGACAGAATACCTGGGCAAGGTCATGCTGTTTGTAAACTTGAGATGTTTTCCACACGCTTTCCCATGGGAGGGACTTCGCGTGATGGTCTCTACGAGTGACCAATGGTTCCAGGGGTCCCACCTCTAAGGTGGGTGTTTTGTAAAAGAGTATAAAATAGGTTTGGACAATAAACCTGATGGCTCCTCCTCAGGAGTCCACACAGCCTTCTGATGAGTCCGTGTCTCCTTCATTGTGTCCCACAGCGACACATTAGCAGAAAATATTCCCCTGGAGGGAGGACTGGTGGTGAAAGAGATAAGAAACAATGCCCCACCTGGTTTTAACAGTTGGCCCATTATCAGAAGGCATCCACCCCCCCTTCTCCCAGAGTTACAAGAGATAAAGAAAAAAAAATCTCCCCAAATGCTTTCAACAGATGAAATAGAATACACATTTTTGGTTCCATAACCCAAGACATTAATAAAAGCTATATATTTAAATACTATCCGTTTGGCCAAGCCCTAGTTAGTACTGGCCAACAGAGGTACATCTCACATCCCTGCTTTGCAGAATATACCTGTCTGCAGGTCCAGCCCAAACACAGGGCAAGACTGAGCAAGAGATGTCACACGGTTGTTAGAGCTTTGACCTTTCTATGGCTAGTAAATGCCTTTAAATTTCTTCAGTTCCACAGGTCTAGCACCCTCTACCAAAAATACACCCCACATGGCCCATCTAGCTTCTTCCCAGCCCTTGGAGAGCTGAGCCCCGCCAAACCCTGCCTGAGCCATGTTACCCAAAGGCGTTGCAGAAATCTTCTGGTTTGCAAGTGATGCTAAATTCATCTAAACAGCTTTATTTATGAGTGCTGTTACATCCCACTTCTTGGGGAGACAGATCTGCCACTAGAATTGCCTTTTCCTGCCTGCAGAAACTGTAACTCTGCATCAACATTACACAATTATTTTAAAACCACTATTTAGATAGCTCTATGGTAATGGATATGTACACCAACTCCAGTGCCACAGAACTTGCATAGCAGATTTTTTTATCATGCTTCTTAAAGATTATTAATTTAAAACAAGTTGTAACTGTGCTAACATTTAGACTTATGTTTTCATCAATGCTTTGTATTCTCATAAATATCCAACATTCCCAAATACATAGGAATCTGAGATGGTATTCAAGAGAAAAAACTGCAACCAATATATCTTCCATTTATGGAATTGAATTTAAGATCATATTCAAAGTGCTGCATTTACTGACTGATTTTGAATACATAAAATATATAGCCATTGCAAATTCCCCTTTCATTGCAAAGCTTTGTTCTTGTAGTGACAACTTATTGCCAGATTAGAGCCCCAAGTACAGCTGGGTCATTTTTCATGTTCTCAATTCCCACAAACACAACTGGGAGGGACAGGTCGTGGTCTCTATCAAAGTTGTACTTACCACACAGCAATATTGCAACACGTTCCATTAGAGTTATGTCTGCTGAGACTGTGAGCACAGACTTGGCTGCAGGCACCTCCTAATGGAATTACATAATTGGAGGCATGTCATCTAAATCTGAACAAATTGGATTCCCTTGTCATGCACTATTGAATCAGAACGGGAAGAGCACTCCATGCTGTTATCTATGGTAAACAAACGGTGGCAAATCCAGCATCACTAATATTTTGATAATGTGATGTTTATTAAAAATGGAGGAGAAAAAAAAGATAAAAGTTTCATGTAAGGCATGTCAAAATCACATTGCACGGAAAAATGAGCTCATCTGAGCTTGGTTTCAGACTGGGAATTACATTAATGGTTTATGATGGTTGCGATGTTAAGAAGATGCAACTGCAGAACCACATGAGGCTGGTTGCCTGTAGCAGCCAGGGAAGTGCAGACAAGGATTTGAGACAGGGCCCACCACCAGCTCTGCATCTGGCAGGAGTGACAGTCACCAAGGTGTTTGCTCTGCTACAGCCCCTCCCTGCCCAGTCTGTGGCAGATCACTGCATTAACATTTCCATCCTGCAACCGAATTCTCCAGCCCTTGCACTTCACAGGCAGGCCCTGCTTTTCTTTTACAAGCACACCAACTTTAATTTGGAATTGCTGGAGGAATCATGAGGGAGCAATAACTTTGAGCACACTGAACTGCACATTCAGGGCAAATTATCACTGAGCGCTCAGCTCGACCTCCAGCTCTGCACGTATGAAAGAACAGAGGCATTAATTACATTACCAGAATCACTAATCAGTTCATTGTATCTTTACATTTCATCAGCTAAATGCTGGTGCAAAATGAGAGGCTTTTTTCCCCCTGTAATTCAGCTCTTCAAGCCTCACCAGGATACTTCCATGAGCACATGGAATGAATTAATTAACAAAAACAGCAAGAAAAAAGAAACTAAGAAATTAATTGTGAAGCCTTACAGAGTTCATGGTTCTCATAGTTAATTAACTGTGGGCCAGCTCAGGCTCCTGTGTCCACACCAGGCCATCGGGGCACCTCATGGATGGAGCTGGCCCCCAAGGCAGAAGTAAGTGATGAGTTGGAGGGGCAGAGCACCCACCCACTTTCTGGTCCAGGTGATGGGCCGAGGGTCTGTGAGAACAAGAGGGGTTGTTTGCAGTATGACTCTCCTGGGGCTGGCACACTGCAGAAATTCAGGTTTCAGTATGCCAGCAGCACATTGGCTGCACACTAACAGCACCTGCTCCGCTGCCTCTACCCCAGTGCCAACAGTGTTGCAGTCCTGCCCCAAATGCTGATTTATATTCCTTGTGAGGGAGAAACGCTATCAAATCACCAGATTACGTCAAGCTGTGAGACCACACAGCAGAGGGAAAAGTGTTAACTACCTAGTGAGCCTCTGCCTGTAGATCAGCACTGAAAGGAGTCAGGTGAATATTTACTGTGAGCTCTGGGGTCTGAGCATGCCCCTAGTCACAGCATAGGATCACACCACGGCCCAGCAGGATCACACCACAGGCAACCCCACTCTGCAAATGCATGGTCCCACCTTGGCAGTCCCTTGCAAAGAGACCCCCAAAAAGCTGTACCCCTAAAATCTGCACAACTGCCTGGTCTAAATGGCCATTAATCTATATGGACAAAAGAACTGCTTGAAGAACAACTGCTCCTTAGGGCTGCCCAGCATCATATTTTCAGCCAAGTGGGTTTCTCTGCCCATGGGTTGGAACAATGGCACCTCACTGCCAACTCAGTTGCTGAGCTCCCAGGAGTAATTGTGCCACAGAAAGCAAAAAACGTGGTGATGGTGGGAATGGGGCAGCTTCCCAAAGTAGGGAAAGAAGCAATGATAGGAGAGCCCATGCTCCAGCTGTGACTGTTCCCAACTGTGACCACTTCTTCAATGCCACCATGTGGTCCTGCCCTGATGGCTTATCCAGCCCAAAATATTGCACTAATATTTAGTGATATTTCTAGATATAAAATGAGGGAGAGGGAAAAGGAAAATCAAAAACCAGCTTGGGTATTTTCCAGGAGTTGGCAATACCTGGCACACCTTCAAACTAAAGACCCTAAATTCCACTGACATTGCCTGATCTCTAAGCATCGTTGAAATGAAATCCAAGCAGTTTCAGTATCTCTGACAGGAGGACTGGCTTTGTGGATTGCTCACCCTGGCACTGCAGGAGCACAGCAGGGACCTGTACCTAAACTCCCTGCTTCCATGGTTCTCTATTCAACCACATCCTGGAAGCTGTGCTAAATAAATTGCAATGGTAGTTTACCTGCTCCTATCAGGCTTGGAGTGTCATGGGGGAGTCGACTGACCACAGCACAAACAAAACTGAATGGGATTATTGACTGCAGCACCCCAATTCTCTTACCAAACCATCTTCTGTTAATCTGTAGCTTCAGCCTTTTCTGCCACCACGTTGTGACCTGTCTCCTCACATGCCCATCTCCACAGAGCTCTCCTCCTTGATGGCAGTACCCTGCACTCCTTGATCAAAATGATCCTCTTAAGTCACTGTCGCATATGCAAAAGACCTGAAAGCCTAAATAACATGATACACCCTTACATCTTCACAGCAAGCACCAGCCTGTCTTAAAGCCTCAGCACATCTGGTTACACAAATGACCTCAACCATGTTGCTAAGGCAGAGTTGTTGCAGGGCTTGATGAAACTGTGCTATATCCTCGAGTAACACAACTGACACCACCAGACCACAAGGACTTGACACAGTCGTAATGCAGAGAGGCTGCTGTTTTGGCAACAAACCTGAAACTGAACTGCGGACCATCCAGGATGGGCAGCAACAGACCTGTTCTTGGCATTAGAGCACAGAAATGGGGCTGATGCAGGCTTTCAACCTGATATGGCTTAGGAGCCATGACAAACATCCCCCAGGGCAGTGATGTGGAGTCAGGAGGCATCTTGGGTTATGGAACCAAAAATGTGTATTCTATTTCATCTGTTGAAAGCAGCTGGGGAGATGTTTTTTTCTTTATCTCTTGTAACTCTGGGAGGAGGAGGGGGGCGGATGCCTTCCGATAATGGGCAAACTGTTAAAGCCAGGTGGGGCAGTGTTTCTTATCTCTTTTCACAATGGGCCATTAAGAATCCCCAATCTGTTCTCCTCCCCAAAGTAGAACATCCACATTCCATCATCCTATTGTGAGATGCTCCACCCAGTGGGGGGAGCCAACCATTCCTACCTGGATAAAAAACTGAGATGTAGGAACACAAGGCATCTAGCTTCACTTGATTTCCAGGAGGAAGACTGGACCCCATCTCACCATCCCTGGACCCTTTTTCTACAGGATCATCTCTACTTCAACAGAACCACATCTGCTACTGCAGGAGGACTCACTTTTGGACTGCTTCCAACACCCTGACCAACAGGGTGTCAGGTTATTCCCTCTGACTCCATCCGGGTTTTCCAAAATTGTTGTTTGTTTGTTTGCTGGTTTGGTTGGGTGGTTTTGTTTTCTACTACATTTGTATTGTTAATATTCCTAGTAAAGAACTGTTATTCCTGTTCCCAAATCTTTGCCTGAAAGCCCTTAATTGCAAAATTATAATTTGGCAGGGGTGAGGGGTTTACATTCCCCATTCTAAGGAAACTCCAGCGTTCCCTGGCAGATACCTGTCTTTCCAAACCAAGACAGATTTTGGCGCCCAAGTGTGGGGCACAAGGGCATTGAGAAAGAAGAATAACAGTTCTTATGTACTAGATAGAAGCCCACTGGTCAGAATAATGTGGTCTAGCTTTCCCTGGTTTGGGTGGCATGTGGTCGTGGCTGTATTTCCGTCATTTGCAGGCCCTTATCTAAACATGGGCCCTATAACTAAGGCTGCTGTGGCTGGCATCCAGTTTGTTTTGTGGGTTAATAAGGTGAGGAATTAATGGATTTTTAACTTCCTCTGGAAAGCAAGCACATGGATTCAGGGCTATCATACACTAACTCTGTGTTTCTGGGGTTACTTTACAATGGTACCTATTGTGAGGAAATGGCACCGGGGGAAATTTTCTCCCAACACTTCACCCAGCTTTTTGGGTCTACCCCACCAGTTTTTGAAGGGTTCAAATCTCCTCTAAATGCTAATGATATCATACTGTGGCTGGTGTTGTTTATAAGCCTATTCTATTTAGCATTCAGAGATAAGGGGAGATTGGCCTGGGTAAGCACCCTGATACATAAACCAGAGAATAAGGATGCTGGCCAAGAGCCCGCCCCTGCCCCACAGCCTGCCTCAGAGAGAAACCACCCAGTTTGGGTGGGGGCTCTGGTGAAGGAGATACATCAGTTGGGCCAGATGCTGAGGGAATACATTTCCCCAGCTGGTGGGAAACCCTCCCCCTGCCTTGACAAAAGAGAATCTGATATGGAACCTGCAGACATTACAACTGTCCAGGTTCCAGCTGAACCACAGGGGCAGTCCCAGCCAGCAGCAGTTGCCCCTGTGGAAACAAAGAAATCTAAGGTGAAATCAGCAAACCCAGATAGTAAGGATAAGAAAGGAGGGCCCTCACAACCTGCAGGGGAATCACACGTTCAGATCATCACTGAGTCCCTGTCGTATGAGTCTCTGTAATCTGCAAAAAGATATTGTACAACGGGACGTGAGGCTTACACAGCCTGGCTTCTTCGGGTCTGGGACCTCATGGGTACTGGTGTGCTACTAGATAGTGGTGAGGCAAGGAATTTGGGACCCTTGACCCAGGACTCAGGTATAAATCAGGTATTTGTAAGGAAGCCAGGGCCCCTTTCCCTTTGGGAGCGGCTTTTAATGAGTGTGAGAGAGAGATTTTTCCACAGAGAAAGAATGCAGGAACACCACCATAGAATGTGCTGGAAAACTCTGGAGGAAGGAATCCAACAGCTGAGAGAAGTGGCAGTATTAGAGGTACTTTTTGGGAGGAGCCGGACAGCATGATAATGACCCTGACAGGGTTAGATGCACAGGGCAGATGTTGTGGAATCTGGCAAATCTAGGGCCATCTCAGTACACTACCTTTATTGCAACAATTAATGCTGAGGATAATTGAGAGACAGTGGGGTCTGTTGCCAATAAGCTTAGGAATTATGAGAGTATGATCAATGGCCCAATGCAGGCTCATGTCTCTGCCGTGGTTAAAGAACTCAAAGAGGAAATGAGGGAGGTGAGGGAGGAGATGAGGAGGAACAGTTCCAATGTGGCACCGGTGCGAGTCACAGGTCCAGAGTTAGAGCCCAACGACCCCCAGCTAGAGAGAGAGGGTACACCCCAAGAGCTGACCTGTGGTTTTATCTGCGTGACCATGGAGAAGACATTGGAATGTGGCATGGGAAACCCACTTTTGTCGTGGCAGCACGAGTGCGTGAGCTCAAGGAGATGAACCAAGGGGGTTCCACTAAAATGAAAGTAGCCTCAACTTCCCATGACCAAGCTGCCAGTAGTTAGGATGCTGGAACCTCTAGTATGTATGCTCAGGGAGGGAATAACCAGTGCTAGAGGGGCCCTGCCTATAGCCAGGTAGAGGAAAGGGACAATCGGATCTATTGGACTGTGTGGATCCAATGGTCTGGCACATCTGACCCACAAAGATATACGGCTTTGGTTGACACTGGTTCCCAATGTACCCTGATGCCATCAGGGTATGTAGGAGCAGAACCCATTTCTATTTCTTGGGTGACAGGAGGGTCCCAGCAGCTGACTGTATTGGAGGCCAAAGTGAGTTTAACTGGGAATGAGTGGCAGAAACACCCCATCGTGACTGGCCCAGAGGCCCTAGTTTGCTTTCACCTGCAGGGGAGTGCAGTACATCTGGAACCGACTGCCCCAGGGGTGGAAGCACAACCCCACCATCTGCCATGGACTGATCCAGGCTGCACTGGAAAAGGGTGAGGCTCCAGATCATCTACAATACATTGATGACATCATTGTGTGGGGGAACACAGCAATGGAAGTCTTTGAGAAAGGAGAGAAGATCATCCAGATTCTCCTGGAAGCCGGGTTTGCCATCAAGAAGAGCAAAGTCAAGGAACCTGCCCAAGAGATCCAGTTCCTGGGACTGAAGTAGCAAGATGGACGGCGTCAGATTCCCACTGAGGTCATCAATAAGATCACTGCGATGTCTCCACCAACCAGCAAGAAGGAAATGCAAGCTTTCCTAGGTGCCATAGGCTTTTAGAGGATGCACATCCCTGAGTACAGTCAGATTGTGAGCCCTCTCTACCTGGTTACCCGCAAGAAGAATGATTTCCACTGGGGCCCAGAGCAGCAACACACCTTTGCCCAGATCAAGCAGGAAATCACTCATGCAGTAGCCCTTGGCCCAGTCAGGACGGGACCAGAGGTGAAGAATGTGCTCTACTCTGCAGCCAAGAGCCATGGTCTGTCCTGGAGCCTTTGGCAGAAGGTGCCTGGTGAGACTCGAGGCTGACCACTGGGATTCTGGAGCCGAAGTGACAGAGGGTCTGAAGCCATTTACACTCCCACAGAGAAGGAAATCTTGTCCGCCTATGAAGGAGTTCAAGCTGCTTCACAAGTGACTGGCACTGAAGCACAACTCCTCCTGGCACCCTGACTACCGGTGCTGGGGTGGATGTTTAAAGGAAAGGTTCTCTCTACCCACCACGCCA
Organism: Phylloscopus collybita; assembly: GCA_027886175.1. Lineage (NCBI taxonomy): Eukaryota > Metazoa > Chordata > Aves > Passeriformes > Phylloscopidae > Phylloscopus > Phylloscopus collybita. The sequence continues at coordinate 748,144 of JAJNNQ010000051.1, forward strand.
CTGATGCCACATGGAGCAAATGGATCGCCCTCATCACTCAGCACGCTCATATTGGAAACCCGAATCGCCCTGGGATTTTGGAAGTAATTACGAACTGGCCGGAAGCTGAAAACTTCAGTCTCACTGATGAAGAAGAACAAGAGAAAGTAACCCAGGCTGAAGAAGCTCCACAGTATAACCAACTTCCAGCAGAAGAAACACGCTACGCTCTTTTCACTGACGGTTCCTGTCACATCGTAGGGATGAACTGGAAGTGGAAAGCAGCCGTATGGAGCCCCACAAGACAGGTTGCACAAGCCACCGAAGGAGAAGGTGGGTCAAGCCAGCTTGCCGAATTCAAAGCTGTTCAATTGGCCCTGGACATTGCTGAAAGAGAGAAGTGGCCAAAGCTCTACCGCTACACTGATTCGTGGATGGTAGCTAATGCTCTGTGGGGCTGGCTGCAAAGGTGGAAAAAGGCCAACTGGCAGTGTAGCGGAAAACCAATCTGGGCTGCTGATGAGTGGAAGGACATCGCCACCAGAGTAGGGAAACTACCTGTGAAAGTCCATCATGCGGATGCCCATGTCCCCAAGAGTTGGGCTAATGAGGAGCACCAGAACAATGAGCAAGTAGACCAAGCTGCCAAGACAGAAGTATTTAAGATAGACTTAGATTGGCAACATAAGGGAGAGTTGTTCCTAGCTCGATGGGCCCATGATGCCTCAGGTCATCAGGGCAGAGATGCCACCTCTAAGTGGGCACGAGACCGAGGGGTGGATCTAACCATGGACAGTATTTCACAGGTTATCCACGACTGCGAGACGTGTGCTGCCATCAAGCAGGCCAAGCGGGTAAAGCCCCTCTGGTATGGTGGACGGTGGTCCAAGTATAAGTATGGGGAGGCCTGGCAGATTGACTACATCACCCTGCCCCAAACCCGCCAAGGCAAGCGCTACGTGCTGACCATTGTGGAAGCCACCACTGGGTGGCTGGAGACCTACCCTGTGCCTCATGCCACTGCCTGGAACACCATTCTGGGCCTGGAAAAACAAGTCCTGTGGAGACATGGCACCCCTGAGAGAATTGAGTCAGACAACGGGACCGATTTCAGGAACAGCCTTATAAACACCTGGGCTAAAGAACACGGCATTGAATGGATATATCACATCCCCTATCATGCAACAGCTTCCGGGAAAGCTGAACAGTGCAACGCACTACTTATGACCACCCTGAAGGCACTTGGCAGGGCGGACCTTCAAGAATTGGGAAGTGAACTTAGCAAAGGCCACCTGGATGGTCAACACCCGAGGCTCCATCAATCGAGCTGGTCCTGCCCAGTCTGCCCCCTTGCACATCAGTGGATGGAGATAAAGTCCCTGTGGTATACATGAGAGGTATTTTAGGAAAGACTGTTTGGATTAACCCCACCTCAGGCAAAGGTGAACCCACCTGTGGGATTGCTTTTGCTCAAGGACCTGGTTACACTTGGTGGGTAATGCAGAAAGATGGAAAAACCAGTTGTGTACCGCAGGAAACCTAATCCTAAGTGAGAACTGAGTGTAAGGGTTCATTCTGTATAGCAGAGTTTATTGATTTAGGAATGATGCAGATGATAATAGAATGAGGGGTGGATAATGTCTTGGGTTATGGAACCAAAAATGTGTATTCTATTTCATCTGTTGAAAGCAGCTGGGGAGATGTTGTTTTTTTCTTTATCTCTTGTAACTCTGGGAGGAGGGGGGTGGGTGCCTTCTGATAATTGGCCAACTGTTAAAGCCAGGTGGGGCAGTGTTTCTTATCTCTTTTCACAATGGGCCATTAAGAATCCCCAATCTGTTCTCCTCCCCAAAGTAGAACATCCACATTCCATCATCCTATTGTGAGATGCTCCACCCAGTGGGGGGAGCCAACCATTCCTACCTGGATAAAAAACTGAGACGTAGGAACACAAGGCATCTAGCTTCACTTGATTTCCGAGAGGAAGACTGGACCCCATCTCACCATCCCTGGACCCTTTTTCTACAGGATCATCTCTACTTCAACAGAACCACATCTGCTACTGCAGGAGGACTCACTTTTGGACTGCTTCCAACACCCTGACCAACAGGGTGTCAGGTTATTCCCTCTGACTCCATCCGGGTTTTCCAAAATTGTTGTTTGTTTGTTTGCTGGTTTGGTTGGGTGATTTTGTTTTCTACTACATTTGTATTGTTAATATTCTTAGTAAAGAACTGTTATTCCTATTCCCAAATCTTTGCCTGAAAGCCCTTAATTGCAAAATTATAATTTGGCGGGGATGAGGGGTTTACATTCCCCATTCTAAGGGAAACTCCAGCTTTCCCTGGCAGATACCTGTCTTTCCAAACCAAGACAGGAGGATTCACCACCTTCTGCAACACCAATTGCAGAGCTGAGCCAGCAGAGCCCTCAAGCCACCTGGGCTCACCACAGCATGACAAAATCCCCAGAGCACCATAGCCAGAGAGGGGAGGTGCGAAGGGCACACCAGGATGTTGAGCAACAGAAATGTCCTCAAGACATAGGCACGAACAACATGCACTGAGCTGGGAGACACCAGCACAGCAGCTGTGATCCTGTACATACAAACAACATCATTAAATTCAGGATTTTAACTTCAAAATTGTAGGATCCTCCTGCTAGCAGTAATGGACATAGCCACCTTTGCTACCTGGCAGGCATTTCCACAACTCCCCAGGGCACCTCCAATATTCAGAAAGAAACCTTTACTCATCCACAGAGATGTTATGAACCACATTCTTGTTTTCAGCCTCCTTTGCTTTAGAAGTATCAGCTTGCAGTCAACACAACTAATTAATATCAGTAATTAATGAATTGAAGAAAGGGCAGGGAGCTAGGAGAACATTGTTTTTGATAGATATGAAATGCACTAACAAGAGCCAGGTGGATAATTACTCCTCTCTTCAGGAGTTTTTACTAGTTTGATTTTCCATCAAAAGAGCTCTTGTGAATATTTAAAGAAAAAATTGTAAGAATAGAGTAAGAAAACTGCTGTCCAGTTTTGCCAGAGTGACTCATCTTTTCCTCACAGAGATGCTGTCGGGTTTTAATCGACATGAGGGTGTCCAGATGGGAGAGGGATGGCATGTGCTCCAATTAGCAATCACACCTCTTTAAAACCAACTGACCATGAGACAAATCTCTGAGGAGAAGATCCTGTCAGTGCTCATGGGGACAGTTTGCCTGGAAAGGACTATGCTGGAGTAGGGGTTCATGCACAGGCATGATGCTGAGCTGAGGAAGGAAACACTGAAAAACATCCCCAGAGTGTCTATGGGATCTCATTTTCCTCCTTCATGGCCAGGGCAGCCTTGGTGTCTCCCTTGGATGCTAATTTGGGGCTACTGGTCACCCAGCCTATAGTCATGCCATCGCTGGAAGAACACCCAAACCCCACACCTGAGACAGCCTGGGGCTGGGGTGTATCAGTGTGGAGGGGTAGGTTACACAGTAATAACAGCTGGCTGGAATAATAAATTAGCACCTAATTAAGAGGAGTGTTGGCTGCAACACACAGAGTTAATGGAATAGAAAAAAATGAAGGCAAAGAGCTGGTGCTGTGAAATAGGGAGATAGCTTTAGAAGCTGCTTTGTTAAGGATGTCTTCGAAGTTGAGGGTTTAAAAACTAAAGGAAGAAAAGTGCTTTTGTGGGGGAAAACTTCCCCAGTCCTTACCCAAGGTCAGGATTTGTTTCTGAGCAGGCATTAGTGGCCAGCACTCACTAGACTCTCCCTGTCAAGTAGAAAAAGGGGCTGTAATGTCTTTAAGTTGCATGCCAGAGGACAAGGTAAGCATTTGGGATGCAGAGAATACAGTCAGGACAAATATTTATTGGGTCAGTGGTCACTGGTGAGAAAGAGGAGCTATAAAGTGGAGGTAACGAGGAATAATGCTGCCACAATGGGAAACTGCACTAATGACTTAACAGCTCTTTGCACCTCTCCATAAAAACCTCCTAAGGGAAAACTCCTATTCAGTGCAGAGGAAACAGTGGTATAAATCTGCTTCTTGCTACATCTGATCCCCTTTGTTCTCACAGTTGCTGCCAGACCAGCTTCTGCCTTACCTTACTGTGCTTCTATCCTGCTTTTGCTTCCCTTCTCCACACAAACAAACATAAATCCTCTCCCCACCTTCATGGCAGGTGGCAGCAGCCCTGGTGGAGCAGAGCAGGAGAGACCCCTCCCACTATTCTCCTCTGAGCACAAGGACAGTCCCAGAGGGGACATCAGAGCTGGCACAACAGCAAGGCTGACCTGCACCCTCCCACACCAGCAACACTCCCCAAACCCCAGCCAGCACTTCAGGGGAGTGTGCATGCAAGGCAAATGCAGAACAAGCATCTCTTCTCGGTAGGAGACACTAAGGACACAGTTTTAAAAAAATGCTGTTTAACTGTAATTAATATTCTGAACTACATGTAAGCCTTTAACACACAGCAGGATCACGGTGAAAGATTTATGAGATTGGTTCACCTTTTGCAAAGTGCTGCCTTGGGTCATCAGCACAAATTTATTGTCAGCCCATACACCAGTGGGGAGCTGGAGTGAGAGGGGAAGGGGAACATCTGCACGAATATGATATGACCTACTTTTACAGTAATTTGAATGCATATCTGGGAAAAAAACCTCACCCTCCAAAATTTTAAGGGAGAATTATAAATCAAAGCATGAAAGTAAACAAGTCATTTGTGAAGTCGTACTGTCTACTCAGTACAAACAAGAGATTTGTCAAATAATAAAATACTACTTTAGAAGAAAACAAGCACAATTATTTTATAATTATGGCTGCTCTAGTCTTCTGAGGGCAGGAAACCTTCCTACCTCCATAGAATCATAATCAAAACTCATCAAAGTCCTGTAAAAGCAAATCAACACCTGCTCTTGGCAGGACAAGTTAATTAATACTGGAGTGCTCTCCTGCCTGGCTGTCAGGCTGATGGTGCTCAGCAAAGCTCTGCCGAGATGTTATATGAAAAACCATCCAGCACCACTTGGTTACTGGTGAGAAAGGATGCCATCCCTAAGAGTCTGGATGGCAGATGGTAGGGGCACTGTGAGCTGTGTTACGCTTTGTAAAGGACACAGACATCAGGCTGTTCAAATCTCTAAAATGCAATTGACTCCTCACTTCTCTGGATCCTTATTTCCATCAAGCAGGTGACTCAAGCATCACCATATGGCTAATTTTATAAAGGGAAATCAAAGCCATGTCCTTTTCACCACTACTGCACTTGCGGAGTTGGCCCCTGGTTATGTGTGGTCATCTGAGGTGCTGTGCCACCTTCACATCAGACACAGTGTGGGGGAACTGGTTGTTATCAGGTAACTGTCTCATGCCACCAGCAGTGTTGGCTTAACACCCTGCTAGAGAATTCAGAGGTGCCACTTCAAATATTGGCTACCAGAGTGCAAGCTTTCATCTTTCCATGGCAGATTCACTGGAGCTCTGTGCCATTTACTGTGTGACTTCCTTCTCTTTTTTGCTTATTATGAGACCTTTAAAATGGAAGGTTTGTCTGCCCTCTGTGATTAGCAAAGATCTCACAGCCTCCTTAAAAGTGCAGAGAAAATTACAGCCAAGAACATGACAGCAGTTAGATGCCCAGAGCAGGAAGGAGTGAGACACACTCAGTAGATTGCTTTGGAGCAATAGCTCAGTAAAACATTACTAAACTTTTTTCTAGCCTCATTTTCTAAAGAAATCAGCCTCTTATAAATATACTGTCCATTTCCCTCCTCTCTCACCACACTCCCCATAATTTTTTAATTGGTTCCTTTATCTGGAGACTTCTCTGTCAAATTGGGGTGGAAGATAAATAAGCATTGAGAAGAGATACAGGGGAAAACACCCAGCTGGCTATGGAGAGCAGGAATTGCTGGGAGCTGCGGTCGGCCCGAGAGCAGAAGTGCCTCCTGTCACCTGTGCCTGAGATGAGATGGACATGCACGGTGATATTTAGCATGGAAAGTTGGCAGATGCAGCAGGGGCAGAACAGAAGTACTGCTGGATGGCTTTGCTGAAGAGCAGCATTCACCACGTCCCAAGAGTGCCAGTGACATTTTACAGACCCCCTGCCAAGAGCAGCTGATATGTCATCTCAAATCAGGCATAAAAATGGGACAAAGATGCAAAATGCCAGAAGAGTAGGAAAAGCTAGTTCTGCTGAGTGACACTGCTGATGTACTTTTATTGTTGTTTAATGGTTTTCTTGGATCAAACAAGGGAGAAGATACAAGTGTGCAGAGAGAACTGGCTGTTCCCCATCACAAGGAAAAGGCATCAAACACAGAGAAGGGCTCAGCAACAAAAATACGTGGGTCAGAAGAGTACACACACAGGAGAAATGGGTGAGGAAACAGGCTGCAAGGTAAGAGGAGTGCAGGAGCACAGCTGCCAGTCAGCAGAGTGCCCGCTGGAGCCAGGATTTGGCTGGGAGAAACAGTTTTTCTCTGCCCAGTTAGCACAGACCACCTGGATCAGTGTTTTACTAAGAGGATGAGGAGAGATTGCAGGCTATTAACTTGCCAGAGGGCTAAGTGATGCTAAAATCCATTGCTGGAGCTCAGGTAAGTGGCTGGGTAAATACACCCCCCTGTCCAACACCACCTGTTGCATTAGCTGATGCTGCCATCATTGGAGAGCAGAAGGGACAGCGATCCATATGGATGCTGTTGTTTATAACCCAGCTCTCATTTCAGTGCAGTCTCTGAGCAGACTGAAACAGTACCAGAAAGTGGATGGTCAGGAAAAGGCTCCACCATCTGTGCCCCACCACCCCTTTCTTTCCATGTACCCATTCCTTCAGGGAGCAGACAAGGACAGGCATATTGCGTACTCATACTGGTTCCAGCTCATTTTATCCCCTTCCATCCCATTCCTTAGGTATTGTTCTGCTCTGGGATTTAAGTCAAAAATAAGTACAACCTCTCCAAACCTTTTGGGACCAGCAAGGGCAGCCAGTCCCCAAGAACACCCAGGACACTCACACACATCCACAGGCTTTCTATTCTTCAGAGCAGGTTCATAGCACCGCCAGCCTGTCTCCCCACTGCCTTTGGCTGAGGAGGGAATGCAGTGGACATCACTGCACCATTCAACATCTGTTAGGGACTTTGCTTCAAACACTTCTCTGGCAGATGTGGCCAACAGGCTCACATTATCCACAAGAGAGACACCAAAGGAGCATGGCAAAGAGCCAGGGTGCAATTTGTCTGCAAACAGCCGAGCATCCCAGTGCAGATCTGGCTGACCCAAGACAGTTTGCTATTTCTGTGTGTTGTTTTCTGTTCCAAATAAATCTCTCCATGCACTTCTGCACCCAGACAGGGAGTCTGGATACACACCCCACTTCCCTGTGGTGGGCAGAGGGGGCCTCCCCACAGGTACCTGTACCGGGCAGCTTGTGAGTGATAAACCATTCTGTAGGCTCAGGGTTTATTTTAGAAGATACTCTGTGCATTTGTGGCTCTGCGGTGCCCCAGGAGCCAAAGGCAGTGTAGTAATGCACCCCCCACTCCTGAGTGGGCAGTCCTACATAAGGAAAGGGTTTCAGTTTACCTTTGGACATTTTAGGAAGTTTAGCCAGAAAGTTCTGTGTTTTTCTCTTTGTAATTGGCTCAGTGCCAGGAGAGGAGCACCTGTTGGACCTTGTCACTGTTTGTCAAAACCTGTACCTCTTTCTATTGGCAGTTTGCCAATAGATCCATCCTTGATCATTAAGTAGAAGAGGTGACAGAACAAAGGGTCTCGTGGCATTTTTTGGGGTGTTGTAGCAGATGTAGGATCTGTCCCTACACTGTGCTTGGCTTTGATCTTTGTTGTTTTTGTATTATTCTGTATTATTTAATAAACCTTTTTGATTTATCAAGAGACACCCAACCATGCTGTCTCGCTAATTATTATTAAGCCAGTACTCTGAACAGGGCTGGACCCTCGGAGAATATATATGGGGTATAATCCCAAATCCAGCATCTGAACTGGGACGTGTCATACTGACAGGACCTGTTCAGAATTTTTTCGTAAACGTGCCCTCAGTTTACGTAGGAATTTTGTCCTTGGTCTCATTTTTGGGAAGCGAGCTCACAGTGGTTTTTTGGGCATGAAAAAAAACACATTGTGGGTCTGGAAGCCAGGGGGGTTTCCAGACTAATCCCTCATTGCCGGTGGAAGAGGGTCGTAGCCGGAGACACCGATCCTGGAACGCCAAGCGGAAAAAGTCCCGAATGACCAGAGAAAACCTGCAGCTGGCAGAGCCGGAGCCGAGGCAGAAGGCGCTGTGTGTCCACAGAGGATCTGGGATAGACGAGGGCGGCTGGAAGACAACAAGAAGCCGAATCGGTGAGTGGAACCAGCACTGTAGTACAGCGAGACTTCTTATTTTTACTTTGATTATAATTTAAGAATTTAAAACTTTATTTTGAGAAGAAACACCTCGAAAGACTTGTTAAAGTAAGTCTATAAAACAAAAAAACCCCCGAGAGTAGAAACGGGTCTTTTAAGACACAGAGGAGGGTGAAAAAACATGTAGTCTGGAGAAAAGGAAATACATTGTAACATCAGAGAGAGAGAAACTTTGGGAGACGAGTTGTAACATACCTCAAAGTAGCAGAAAAAAAAAGCCCCGGAGCGAAGGAAATTAAAAAGTAATTGCTTACTGGTGCTTGCTTAATAAATTCCAATATTATTTTAATTGGGCTTGTGTCCAGTCAATTATTGGGACACACTTATAACAAATTTGGTGCCGTGACTCGATAGAGGCAACCTAGTGTGGGTCACCATACAGGGAAGGTGCCCCGCTGACAAGCGGCCCCTGTTTGTGTAGCACCCCATCCGGTCCTCTACCGACAAACCCTAAATTCGACAGTAAGCAAAAGAAAGCCGGCAACCCCATAATCTTTGTGCATGAAGCCCGAACGAAGACGCAGGAGTGCGTAAGTATAGGCCGGTTATCCGTTCGGTTGGGGTTGGGTATCCCAGAGTGTCACTGTGAGACGTCCAGGGGAGGACGAAGTGAGTGTGGACTCCTCAGTAGTGCGGTTCCCACATCCCGCGAGGGACTGGGCCACGAACAGGAGGTGAAGTGTGTGTGTGTGTGTGTGTGTATGAAGGCACTCTGGAAGATGGGACAGAGGAAAAGCAAGCCCCCATATCCCATGGGTGGGGGACCCCAAGTGAAGCTTCCCCAGATACCGCCAGATAGTCCTCTAGGACTGACAATTACATATTGGAATGGTTACCCCTTCTAGGCGGGGTAAGATTAAAGTAAAAATTATTCACTATTGTGTGGAGGTGTGGGGTGGAAAGCAAATTAGAGGCGACCACCTATACTGGCCTGCGTTTGGTTCCTTTGAGGATTGGATTTGTCAGGCTTTGAACATTTATGTAAGTTCCAGGGAACCTTTTCGTTTAGAAGAGGTGACAAGAGTATGAATATGCATTTGTATTTTGTGTATTCAACACTTTTGTAGATAAAAGGCTTTGTAATTACCTGTGATCTTTGCAGTGTGTATTGGGGAACTATCCCGCGCAGCTGCCCCATAAACTTTCCAACTTAACTGTTAGAGAGTCTTTTGTCTGTCACAGTTGGGTATCGGTATTAAATCGATATTCATATTTTAATAAATCACCTGGTGAGCCAGGCAAGAGACTGCTCTCTCTGGCTGAGGGGCCATCGGGGTCTGGGACCCCTCTGGACGCCCACCCAGAATTTTTCTGAGAAGAGGGCTCCTGTGTCCCTGCTGACACCCCAGGGAGAGAGCAGGACATGCCAAAGCTATGGACAAAAAGGTATGTTTAATAAATATTTGAAGAAGGTACCTTTGAATACAGGCAGCTTATAAGTCATAAAGAGACGTCTTATGCAAAACAGAGGCCTGATTGGGTTTGGTAAGCTCCGCGGAGTCTGATATTGATGGTTCTTTGTGTTTTAGGTAAGAGCTGGTAATGGCACCAGCTTTAAGTGTCCCGAGGTGGGGCAGAAGCCTCAGCAGAGCCATAGATCTAGCTATTGTCGTTGTTCAAGAGCAATTGAGGCTCCAGTTTGGTTGTGGTTTAAAAGCGGCTCGGGGACTGTGGTTTGTGAATTCTGGGTCACGAGTGGTCCCAGACCGGGTCGCAAGAAACAGTGATTGGAGTCCAGCACATCGGCTGCAATCGTATGTTCAAGCAGTAAAATTATTGGTGTGCCGTATGTGTTGTGGTCTGTGTGGATTTGCATTATAAGCATCTTGATTTGTGTGCTTTTAGTGCGTGTCAGTAATGTGTAGCGTTTTGGGTTTGTGCCTCTTTAAAGCTGTGAAAGAATTTTAAAACCCCCGCCTGATCAGCGGAGGGGTATCTGTGTGTTTGGGAAAGCAGCGGGATTTGGAGTGTTTGTACTGTGTTTGCAGTGTGTGCCAGGAGGAGTGCTGTGTGTGTTTTGTTCGTGTGCCTGGCAGCGGAATTTTAACCAGTGTACTGTTAAGTAAAAACAGCTGTGGATAAATAAGCTGTTTATTTTGTGTATAAAACGACGAGTAGTGTAGAAGGTTTGAAATTACGCCCGGCAGAAGGATTCAGGTTTTGTAGTCCCAGTTTGTTTTGTTTTGTTTTCCAGCCCGCTACGACCCTCCCAAAAAGTTCTGATTGTAGAGGGGGGGGGGCTTGTCTAGACTGTAGAGAAACACACTTAATTGTTTGTGAGATCTTGAGATTGCCAGTGTGTGAAGTAGTATTTTAATTAAGAACTGGTGATCTCTGGTCGCAAGGAGAGTGCCGGGACAGTGTGGGGCGGGGGTGGCCCCGCTTCCCTCTTGCAGAAGGATCTGTGCTGTATCCCCATTTGAGTTCTTTGACGTATAGCAACATTTTATTAAAACCTTTAGTTGAGTGTGTTTGGGGTTGTTAATATCTGGCCGAGACCCAGTTAGCATTTTCCCCTCTAGTGGTGTGTGTAAACCCTGAGTTGTTTTAGTGGTTTAGTAAAAAGTATATGCCCAGGAGAAGAAGGCATAGGGAAGCCAGTGGAAATCTTTAGAGTAGAACAAGAGTACCCAGTATATTGTTGTACCAGAGGAATTTTAAAGATGAAAGCAGGTGAAAGTCAGGGGATTCCTGAAAGCAGTCCTCTGGGATGTATTTTAACACATTAGAAAGAATTGGTGACTTATGGTGGTACAAAAACCAAGAGAGAGCTGGTTAAGTGGTGGCCTCTATATAAGCTTGATGAAGATGTAAAGTGGCCCAGTAAGTGGTACACTGGACTATCAGACATTATTGTGGAATGAGGCCACCATCTGATCCTTTACTATTGGCCCTTGAAAAAGACAATAAAGTCACTAAAGGGAAGCCCAAATGGTGTTGTAGTACCTGCCCAATAAATCAGAGGTGCACACATGCCAATAAGGTGTACCAAGCAGAGGCTCTGGACCAAGAGACAGAAGACATAAGGTTCCCTTTTCCTCGATTATTTTTGAGATTTGGGAAAAGAGTGCTAAGGGCTATTGAAATGACCCAACAGGGGTTGCTAAGAAGATAAAGTTTATGATTAAAGAAGACAGTAAAGAGAAGATGTTAAAGAAGTGTTTCCCCTTCAAGACCCAGGTTGGGATCCTAATAATGATGAGAGACTGAGACAGTTAAAGAGATACCAAGAATTGATAGTAAAAAGGCCTGGAAAGAGCAGTCCCCAAACCAGCCAGCCTTACATGCTATCAAACAGGGCCCCTTAGAACAGGCCCCCCTTCTGAATTTCCAGATCACCTGCGAGACGCAATGCGCCGACACATCCCCCTGCCTCCTGGATCTGATGAAGAGATGCAGCAATTAATAAATTTATTTTTAGGACAGTCTACAGGAGACATAAAGTGGAAACTCCAGAATATCCGGGGTCCAAACAGCAGGAATTTAGAAGCTTTACTGGATGAAGCCTGGAGAGTTTGTTGTTTTTTTGGGTTTTTGGGTAATATTATAGTAAAGGGGGCAACTGGTCAATCTGAAAGAGCTTATTTTGTGAACCACTAAAGTATAAATTGGGGAAACAGTGGGGAATTCATCAATTTTTATGTATGCCTAATGCTCCATCTGCATTTTTTGCCAGGGATCTGCTGGAGCAAGAATAATATTCAAAAATGGGGAAATTAGTTTGGAGGTAAAAGACTGACAATATGTAGAACTGCTAAGTTTAATGCTAATAACCAAAGAAATTGAAGTTGCAAATGAAAAAGAAAAATTTAAGAAAATAATGGATCAAGTATTTCCTGAGGTATAGGCTTCTGATATACCAGGAAGAGCTAAGAATGCATTACCAGTACAAATTAAGCTCAAAGAAAGAAGACAGTCATTAAGGGTTAAACAATACCCCCTAAAGAAAGAAGATAGAGAAAGGATTAGTGCAATTATTGAAAACTTTTTGAAGACAGGACTACTGAGGGAGTGTCAGTCTGATTTCAACACTCCTATTTTGCCAGTGAAAAGGCCTGATGGGTCATACAGGTTGGTACAAGATTTAAGGGCTGTTAATAAAGTAACTGAGGACTTGTATCCAGTAGTTGCCAATCTCTACACCCTGTTAACGGGTTTAACACCTGAATTAACCTAGTTTACTGTTTTAGATCTAGAAGACGCATTCTTTTGCCTATCTATCCATGAAGCCAGCCAAGAAATTTTTGAAAACTCGGCTCACATGGTGTGTATTATATATGAAGGGCAGCTTGAAGAAAATTTGGAGTCCTGGGAACCTCCTCCAAGAGAAGGACAGCTCCTCCAGTATGTGGATGACCTCTTAATAGCCACCCAGACCCAGGAAACATGCATGGATTGGACGGTAAGCCTGCTAAACTTTCTGAGCCTGCAAGAGTATTCCAAAAGAAAGTTCAGATAGTAAAACAGACAGTCATTTACCTGGGCTATGAAGTGAGTGCTGGACAAAAACTTAAGGCAAGATCGCAAGGAGGCAATATGCCAGACCCCAAAGCCTCAGACAGTGAAAGAACTAAGAACCTTTCTAGGCATGACAGGGTGGTGCAGACTGTGGATTTAAGCAACTCAAGCCTTTGACCAGCTGAAGAGGGCCCTCATGTCAGCACCAGCCCTGGGACTTCCAGATATGAGTAAGCTGTTCTTTTTGTTTTCTCACGAGAAGCAAGGAATCGCTTTAGGAATAGCAGCACAAAAATCTTGGCCCGTACTGAAGGGCAGTGGCCTCCCTCTCCAAACAGCTGGATACAGCAGCTAAGGAGTGGCCAGGGTGTCTCAGAGCTGTTGCAGCAGTGGCAGTGAACATCCAAGAGGCACATAAGTTCACCCTGGGCCAGAAAATGACTGTGCTAGTGTCCCACACAGTGTCTACAGTTCTAGAAGTGAAAGAGAGGCATTGGCTCTCCCCACAGAGATTCCTGAAGTACCAGGTTGTACTGGTAGAACAAGATGATGTTGAGATTGTGGTAACTAACATTGTGAACCCAGCTTCCTTCCTCAGCGGAAGTATGAGAGAACCCGTGATCCATGATTGCCTGGAGACCATCGAAGCCACCTACTCCAGCTGCCCGGATCTGAAGGACACCCCGCTTGAGGATGCTGAGACCTGGTTCACTGACAGGAGCAGCTATGTCATCAGTGGAAAGAGGCTGGGTATGCAGTTACCACAAGCAGAGAGGTAATAGAGTCTAGACCATTACCAACAAATACCTCTGCACAGAAGGCTGAAATAATTCCCTAATTCGAGCCCTAGAGCTGGTGGAAGGAAAGAAAATTAACATCTACACAGACTCAAGGTATGCATTTGGTGTAGTTCATGCACACAGAGCCATTTGGAAAGAGAGAGGACTGTTGAACTCACAAGGGAAGAATATTAAGCATGCCCAAGAAATACTGAGACTATTGGATGCAGTACAATTACCTGAAGAGGTAGCCATCATGCACATCAAAACGCACCAAAAAGTGAGCTCTGAATTGGAGGAAGAGAATATGCTGGCAAATAGAGAGGCAAAAGAAGTAGCAAAAGGTGAGATACCTTTTTGGAGAGGATGAAGTAGCAAGGCCCTACAGAGATAGTTTACTGGTGAAAGATTCTAAGAGTGTAAAACCTGCAAAAGAGATAGAGTTAAAAGCAAGATTTGAGCTGTAGAATGCAATGCAGGAAGATAGTGATTAATCTAGCTGAAGGACAGGACTGGGTGATTGAGCAACACCCCTTCCTAGACAAAGGGATAAAAAAGGGGTTGGGCCCTGCTAAGTAGCAGGGAAAAAGGGTGGTTTCCCAGGTTTTTGGTATGTAGAGTAGTATGGTAATGTAGTAGTTCTCATAGGCTATATGTAGATTCTGTAGGTTTTGTACCCTGTACTGGTTGGTTGATGCTGACCAGAATATTCAGCACGGAAAGGGGTAAAAGGGAATGTAACAGGAAACTCTCTCTCTTGGATGCGCCCTCTCCCTTGGACTCTCTCTCTCTGGGCTGCTCCCTGCCTCAGCCGGTGCTGATCAGGCTGCTACCCCCACGACCAATAAACACGTGTCCTAAGAGCACCCCAATCTCTGGAAGTCTTTCATCGGACCCCACTGCAGCTCGTTTCCTATAATACCTGATGAGACAATTGAGGCAGCATTGATTCCAGATAGAAAAAATTCTATTGAAGGTAAGCCATTATACAGTAAAAAGATAAGAAACTTATCAAGGTAGAGAAGGCAAGTTATAACCAGGAGGGATGGGGTGTAACAGAAAAAGAGAAACTTGTAGTACCCTCCTATTTGTTGTAGTCATTAGTACAGAGGGAACATGATAAAACACACTGGGGAATAGATGCCCTGTATAACCATTTGAAAGAAAGAATCATGGCCAAGAAATTGCAGGGCACAAGTAACTTGTCAGTGTAGCCTTTGCCTCCGAACTAACCCTAAAAAAATACCCCAAAGCCTGAAGTGCGACAAATTGAGAAAGGCTGTAGACCTGGGCAACAATGGCAAAATTGACTTTACAGAACTGCCCAGGAAGGGGTGTGTGTGTGTGTGTGTGTGTGTGTGTACCGTTACCTATTGGTATTAACTGATACCTTTTCAGGATGGCCAGAAGCCTTTCCTGCTAGGACAGCTAAGGCTCGAGAGGTGACCAAAGCACTGTTGCAAGAAATAATACCACAATTTGGAGTTCCAGCCACCATATTCTCAGATAAGAGGCCACACTTTATTTCAAAATTGTACAGCAAATAAGTTACCACCTGAGAATAGACTGAGAATTAAACAACAAATTGTGAGGCTGGGGCAAGAAGCAAATTTGCCCTGGCCCCAAGCTCTTCCATTGGCATTATTGCAAATTCGGACAAAACCAAGGGCAAAAGAGAAGCTGAGCCCTTTTCAAATAAGGCCATATGCAGTTCAAGAGGGAGCAACATCCATTCAAGTAGGGGAAAAAACCCTACATAAATATATGGTGGCCCTAAATAAACAACTTAGAGAAATTGAGAAATATGTGGCTGGAGCTCAAAACAGAGAACTAGATGGCCCCGTACATGATGTACAACCTGGAGATTATGTGTACATTAAGTCTTTTGCAGAAAAGACCTTAGAACCGCAGTGAGAAAGACCATCCCAGGTGCTCCTCACTACCTTCACTGCAATCAAGATCAAAGAACAGGCGGCCTGGATCCACAACTCCCGAGTGAAGAAAGCCCCAGAGGAAGTTTGGAAGGTCACACCAAGCGATAACAAACTGAAGCTGAAGCTCACTCGGAACCCCAAATAAATAGACTAATAGTTATTACAGACATTATGTAGAAAGTTGTAACTATTGTAGTGTTGCTATGCTTTCGTGCCTGCTTGTTTTGGTTTTGGGAACTCTATTTTCAAGCACGGTTTTAAAGTACAAAGTCATGTTTAGTAAACTACCGAAGCTCCCACATCTCTTCTCAGAGGAGGGGCTTCAGTGATAGTTTCTAGAAAATGACTAGTAGTTTTCAAGAGTCTCACCTCTAAGGTGAGCAATTTGTAAAATGTACAAAAAGAGTCAAAAAATAAAAAAGTGGTCTCTTGCTTGCAAGAGCTCCACGCAGCGTCACTAATGCACTCCCTGCCTCGTTCCTGAGCACCGTAACCAGTTATATTGTAGTAATTACCTTAGCCATAACAAGAGACAACACAATACCACGTATTGTGGCTACCAGTAATCCTGCTAGTTCTGAGATTAACATTTATACCATGTATATTCAATAAACTAATTGAAATAGTAAAAAGTAGATTAGAAGCAGCAGTTCAGTGAACAAAATAAAAAAGGGGAGAATTGTGATAAATTAACATCAGTAATTGTTCACTAAACCATGCTACAGGGAAAACCTTGTTATCTCATCAAGACTATTCCTTCAGACATCCGGAAAAGTAAACAAAAGATAAGCAGAGCTAAAAAGCTGAGCAACCAGTTTTTGCAGAGATTGACTACAGGATCTCATTCTCACGACCACCGGGAAGACCCCCCCGCAACACTTCGTGAAAGAAATAGCCCCAGGTTATGCACTCCTAAGTTGTACTGTTATACTGTTTTGCTGTAAAATTAAAGTTGCACTGTTACTTGCCTGTTTTAAACTGTTCATGTTGAATCTGTACCCCTGAATTTCTGCTTGTTATGTCCCAAGTTCTGTACCCTTTCTCCCTGAATTCTGGGTTTTCCCCTCTCCACCGACTAAAGCCCGCCGCCACTTCCTGCTACCCCCCTGCTGCTTCCTTCTGCCTGCCGTCGAGCTGGGGACACCGCCCAGTATGGAGATAAGGGAACTCCCATGGTGCCTGGCTGCAGCCGGAGGTCCAGTTGGAGCTAGAAAAGCCCCTGGGACAGTGAGCCAACACAGAAACTGGACCTAAGAAGGACAAAGCTGTGCGAGGCACACGTCCAGCTACCTGCAGGTAGCAGGTATTTTTTGTTACTTTCTCGCCATGACCTGAAAGGAACTGGAGAGAGGTGACCCCCCTGGACCACACGAGCCAAAGCGATTCTTTGGTAACTCCCACGAGGACGGAATCCCGACTCTGCAGCAGCAGCAGCAGATTCGACTTGCACCTCCTCCTCCGTGGTGTCTACTGGGAGCAGCGGCGGCGTGCGCAGCCCCTCGAGCCCCCTACCCAGAGCTAATTTCTAATAAAGGCCTTTTCAAAGGAGCCGGTCTCCTGGCCCATTTATAACAAATTGGGGGCTCGCCGGGATGTGACCACACCCAAAGAGGACCGAGGACGGGACGGCCGACCGCACTTTGGATCTCCGGACAGCTGGTCACACCGGACCCAAGGAAGACAGCCTGGGATCGGACAGCACAGAGGAGCACCGGTAAAGTATAGCCGGTGGCGGGAGTGGAGACGAGCGAGTGGTGTGTGCGTGAGACGAAGACCGGCAGCTCAGATCTTCGAAGCGAGTGTGGACCTCTTAATACCGCGGTTCCAGTCTCCCGCGAGGGACCTGGCCGGGAACGGAGGGAAGCGAAAGGAGAACAGTGTGAAAGAGGCGTCTCCAGGGGCATAGGCGCCCCCCTCCGGGCGTGCGGAGGTAATTTAGAGAGTGAGTGGCACGTCACAGGGTGTATGATTGTAGGATAGGCCCGCCCCCATTCTAGAATCTACGGAGGCAGGCTGCTCAGGCTGATCCAAGCGTGCGGAAAGCCTAGAGCTGTGTGTGTAGCACGCACCACACTGGATGAGGTTACGGCCCAGGGTGTCCACGGGTTGGGATACTGGCTGGGGTAGCTGGCAGGGTGTGGGGAGTGAGAGAGGGTACTGGCCGAGGTTACGGCCCGGGGTGTCCAGGCGAGGAAGGGGTGCTGGCTGACAGTCAGGGCAGTCTGAGCACTGGCTTGGGACACTGGCTGGGGTAGCCTGCCGGGGTACAGGAGTGGGCGCACTGGTCGGGGGTACCTAGAAGTGAGGGGTATGCGTTCCAGGTGCGGAGAGCCTACAGGGCCGGGGGTCTTTTGAGTACACTGCCCGGGTGTAGGATGAATGAAAGTTAGGGAAGTCCCAAAGTGCGAGGGATTTAACAATAGGGAGAGTGAGTGAGTCGCACACTGTACGTCCGAGTCCTGGCTGTAAGTGGTGACTGGAACTCTGGGCCCAGGTTGACCGGCCACTTATGGAAACTCGATAGATATACAGGAGAGGAAGAGGGGTGCTGGCTGGGGTAGTGACTGAATCTCTAAGGGCGGGATATCAGGCTACCGACAGGGCACTCTGAGAACTGGCAGGAGTAGTGCCCAGACCCTGAGGGCGGGTCACTGGAGCCACTGACGGGTGTTCGTAGAGTGAGTGAAGATTACCTAGTGAGAATGAGAGCATACATAAGTAAGCAAAAACCGCCTGAGGAGGAAAAGGGGAAGATAAAGAACATTCCCCCAGATAGTCCACTAGGACAAATGTTGGAACTATGGGATACTGATGAGGCCACTAAAAATTTGAGTAAAGTTAAAATGATTCATTATTGTATAGAGGTTTGGCCCACTTTAAATTTACCTGGAGAATGGCCGTGGTGTGGAACTAAGGACCCCTGGATGTGCTCGCAATTAAACCAGTATCTGAAATCCCAAGGGGACTCAGATACTGAGCAGATCCTTTATGCTGCCTGCTGGCAGAAACACAGAACCGAAGGTGAAACAGCTAAGATTTGTAAGCTACAAGAGGGAAAGAGGAAAAATGAAAAAGAGAAAAGGGAGGAAAGCAGTCACCATTGGGACCCTCTTGATTATTTGCCCCCTCCTCCCGTTTACCCTGCAATACCCCAAACTGTCCCTGCTAACCCTCCAGCTTTACCTGTGAACCCCTCCCCATCTCTCCAAACCCCTTCTTCAGCTTGCTCCCCAACAGGATTACCCCCTACAGCTCCACCCTCTCTACCACCTCAATCTAACCCGACTATCCCGAGTACTAACCCCTTCTATTCTTCAACTCTATCCTCGACCTCTCCTAGCACTGGCCTAGTCCACTCCCCTTCACCATCTACTGTTCCTGCACCCCCACACAACTGGGAGCTGGACTTGCCAGCCAATAATATAGAAACCCCAAAAGGACCCTATTGTGGCACCAGGTCAAGAACAAAGCTCTTCCCCCTAAGGAAAGTCCCGATAAGTGGGGCAGCTGGGGATGCACCTCTGACAGCTTCAGAAGTTGGGGGCTTTAAGAAAGAGCTGGGAGGCCTGGTTGGGGACCTGGTGGGGGTGGCTGGCTGGGTGGATCGGTTCCTGAATCCTAATGTTTGCATCTGGAGTGAGATGAACTCTATTTTGGGTGCCTTGTTCAGCCCGAAGGAGATGGCCATGGTCCATGTCACGGGAATGCGAGTTTGGGAACAGGGGAGCAGGTTTGGGCCCCGGGCAGGGGATGGGCTCCCGCGGGCGGATCCAGGGTGGGATCCAGGTGGAAAAGAGGAAGGGCAGAATGTGGGAGACTGTGGAACCCTGGTGGTGAGGGGCATTGGAGGGTCTGTTCCCCGGGGTGGCGGCACCAGGCTGGCCTTTGATGAGACCCAGGGGGAATGGGACCCCAGCCACCTAGTTAAGCAGGGGAGGAGATTTTTGGTTACGTGGATCCCAACAGTCCTGAGGGCCAAGTGCTGTTAGAGGTGCAGTTCTGTGCTGGATCCTGGCCTGATATCAGGAAAAAGCTAGAAATTAGTAACCCATGCTGCTTTCTGGACCCAAGAAAAAGAGTGGACTGACGTTTCCCATGTAAAAGGACCAGTATCGCCTCCTCCTAACTGTGGACAAAACCCAGAAAAATCCCCCACGAGTCTCCCCAAGTGGACTGCCATCCAACATCCTGCCAGCTGACAAAGGAAGAGAACCAATATATGATGAACATGAGTTGAGAGAAATAAAGAAGTTAGGGTTGTACCAAGGAAAGCAAGGGGAATGGTTAACCCCAGATAGACGAAAGTTTTTAAATAAAGCCCTAGCTTGAAAAATGCTAACAGAAATACACAGCCTGACCCACTGGGGCACCCAAGAGTTATGTGATCATTTTTTTAAGAGAATATTTATGTATTGGGGTATATGGTCTGGCCAAAGCAGTAACTGAAGGATGCCTTATATGCCAAAAGGTAAATCAGAAAGCGATGGGGGGAGTGCCCCAGGAGGAAGACGGATGGCATTGGGACCCTTTAAAAATATACAGGTGGATTTTGCCGAGGTGCCTTCAGTACAGTGTTGCAGGTATCTACTTGTTATAGTTGATACCCATTGGCCCATTGGGTGGAAGCTTTTCCTACAAAAAGGGAAACGGCACAAGTGGTAATAAAAATATTATTGGAACACATCATCCCCCGGTATGGGCTAGTGAATAATATTGATTCAGACCGAGGTCCTCATTTTGTAGCCAAAATTCTACATGACGTCATTAAAGCCTTAGGAATCAGGTGGTGGTTGCATACACCCTGGCATCCCCAAAGTTCAGGGAGAGTTGAGAGGATGAATAAAACCCTCAAAAATGTATTAACTAAATTGATAACCGAAACAGGAATGAATTGGCTCAAGTGTCTGCCCCTGGCCCTTCTGCGAATCCGGGTCCGACCGAGATCTGACATAGGGGCTTCACCATATGAGATGATGTTTGGACTCCCCTTCTTACTGACCCCCTATAGCACTGGGGATTATTTAGGAGAGGCCGCTACCCAGGAATATGTAAAAACAATTGGAAAGACATTGGCAGATCTTAAAAGAAGAGGGTATCTTCCTCAAACCTCTCCCTTGGACACTGACATGCACCAAATAAAACCAGGAGACTGGGTTTTAATTAAGTCCTGGAATACCACCCCACTAACCCCTAAATTCGAAGGCCCGTTCCAAGTTCTGCTCACTATTCATACTGCAGTGCGAACCCAGGAAAAGGGCTGGACCCACATCACTAGAGTGAAAGGACCATTACCGCCCCCGAGTGATCCCTCTGACCCCAACAAGGGGTCAGATCCCTCTGACCCTGCAGCCCCAACAAGAGTTCCCTCTGAGTGGACTGCCACTCGAGATCCAGACACCCTCAAAATAACTCTCAGGAAACAACCAAAAACCAGTTAAAGTCAATAAGGGACAATAACAGTTATTACAAGCTGTCGTTACCATTGTTAAAAATCCATATTGTTATAAGAGGTTAAAAAGTGTTAATATAAAAGTGTAAAATAATGGTTAAATCCAAGGTTATAAATTGTTATAATGAGTCACAAAGTGTTAATGTAAAAGTAATAAGTAGCAGTAATTCTTAATTTAAAAATTAAATCTCTCATAGGGCACACCCAAAGGGAGCTAACTAAAACTAAGAAAAAGGTGGAAGGTGGGAATAAACAAGGGAGAACTCCACAAATCCAGCCTAAGAACTCCCCGACCCAAGAGGCAAGACCAGGTGAGACCAAAGAGAACCCTCAGAGCGAGATGGGGGCAGGTTCATACTGGACTCTTGGAGGGACTAATAGTAGTCCTATTGATATGATGAGGAGAAAGAACCCCCCGACCCAAGAGGCAAGGCCAGGTGAGACCAAAGGACCCACAAATAGAATGGTTCATACTGGACTCTTGGAGGGACTGATAGTAGTCCTATTGATAAGCAAGTTTACAGATGGGGCTTGCTCCGAATGCTGTCATTCAGTTTGTGATGGGGAGAATCTACAATCCCTTATGAGAGTTCACACCCATGTGAATCCCACGTTTTGACATGACCCAATTATCCACCTGTCAAAAAGAGGAAAAACAATATTGGATTGCAAAAAATGCTGCCACATTTAAGCAGTGCCTGACTGGGGAGTGCCCTATCAGAGAGTGGTTCTGTTTTAAAGAGTTAAGAAATACAGAGGGAGTAGCAGATCGGATAAAAGAAAAACCACTGGTAGTAAAAAGGAATGAAATAGATGAACCCCTTGGGAAAAGTCTATTTGTTGATCTGGTAGAGGAATCAGCCATAAACTAAATATAACAAATTGCTGGATATGTAAAAGCACACAAATGTGTGATGTATGGCCCTGGGAAGGGACAAGCTTATCACCCCTAGACATCCTGAGATGGAAGTTAATAACGGGGAAAAAGTATAAAACCTTCCTAGGAAGAATGGCTTGTAAAAGGTACCTACTGATCAAAGAGTTAAAACAAAAATATATCCACAGGGAACCTGAAAAATATTGGTCTATTGGGAAAAAAGAATCAGGGTGCGTCTGTAATAAAAGTTATGGTCTACATGAGTGCACTAATAAAGGGACCAATCTTTTTTGGGGAATCAGAGAGATTTCAAAATATTGGGAACACCCCTATGACACACAAAACACATCCTGGAAAGCCCCAAAACACCTCTTTTGGATTTGTGATGACAAAACCTACACCCATCTCCCAGGAGATTGGGCGGGTAGCTGCACCAGAGGAATCAGCAAAGCAGCCTTCTCCCTCCTCCCACGAGAATCAGGAAACCATTTAGGCATACCCTTATATGAAAATTTAAAAAGAAAATACCGAAAGAGGAGGAGGGGCAGCACACAAACATGGAAAAGTAAAATACAGACACCAAAAGAAATAGTAAAAACATATAGGCCAGCAACTTGGACACAAGATAGATCATGGGGGTGCCAAACTCCAATTTACATGTTGAATAAAATTATCAGATTACATGCAGTATTAAAAAGAATATCAAACAAAACAGCCCTTGCCCTTGATCATATCAGTAACCAATTGGCACAAACAAGAGCAGTAGTTTATCAAATCAAACTAGCAGTCGATTATGAAAGTAAGGTAATAAAAAATATTTCCAGAGAAATACAAAAAATTGCATATGTAAGTACCCAGGAATGGAAGCCCTTAATTAATATGGACTGGTGGGACAACTTCTGGTCCTTTGAAGGGACCTGGTGGAAAAAGTAGTGCTCACTGCAATAAGTGCCTTTGCCAGTCTCCTACTTCTCCCCTGCATACTTCCCTGTCTAATTCAAACTATAGCCACTACTGTTCCAGCTAGTCTCCAAATCCCTAAAGTAAGGATTCAGAAACCTACAAATACAATTAGATTAGAACCCCAAGAAGAAGAACTAAGCACAGCAAAAAGAATTTATAACCAATACCAGGAATTAAAACAGATTTATTCCCTTGAATCAGACATGGCCAATTGATGCGGGCAAAAGCCCGATCAAAGAAATAGAGGGGGGATTGAAAGAAATAGCCCCAGGTTATGCACTCCTAAGTTGTACTGTTGTGCTGTTTTGCTGTAAAATTAAAGTTGCACTGTTACTTGCCTGTTTTAAACTGTTCATGTTGAATCTGTACCCCTGAATTTCTGCTCGTTATGTCCAAGTTCTGTACCCTTTCTCCCTGAATTTTGGTGTTTCCCCTCTCCAGCGACTAAAGCCCGCCGCCGCCTCCTGTTGTCCCCCCCTGCTGCTTCCTGCTGCTCCCTGCCGCCTGCCGTCAAGCTGTGGACACCGCCCAGTATGGAGATGAGGGAACTCCCATGGTGCCTGGCTGCGGCCGGGGGTCCAGTTGGAGCTAGAAAAGACCCTGGGACAGCGAGCCGACACAGAAACTGGACCTAAGAAGGACAAAGCTGTGCGAGGCACACGTCCAGCTACCTGCAGGTAGCAGGTACTTTTTGTTACTTTCTCGCCATGACCTGAAAGGAACTGGAGAGAGGTGACCCCCCTGGACCACACGAGCCAAAGTGATTCTATGGAAATCCCCGTGAGGAAGGAATCCCGACTCTGCAGCAGCAGCAGCAGCAGCAGCAGCAGATTCGACTGCACCTCCTCCTCCGTGGTGTTCACTGGGAGCAGCGGCGGCGTGCACAGCCCCTCGAGCCCCCTACCCAGAGCTGATTTCTAATAAAGGCCTTTTCGAAGGAGCCGGTCTCCTGGCCCATTTATAACATTCCTCTTGTTTTCTTAGTAATAATCCTAAAAAGAAAAGCAAGTCCAAGAACGTGCCACTCAGAAATTGAAAAAACGCACCAAAAAAATATGTCCTTTGTAAGCAAGCCACGTGGCTGCCACAGCCATCTTTACTGCGGAGTGCAAAGCTAGCTCCGTGGGCAGTTACCATCCAGCCGTGGGCAGCACGCCCAGTGCAAATGGCACAGCCAGTCAGCGTCGGAGCACACGCCTTCTGCGGGCCGACCTGGTCCCAAACACCGCCCTGGGTACTGCCTCAGCTCGGATGACAGGGGAAAAAAGGACGCTGCGCCCTTCCCCCTCCGTGTCCAGCAGAGTGGGGGGAGAAGCGGGGCCGAGCGGAGCCGAGCCCGGCCGAGAGTAACCGAAGAAAGCGACACAAGCGGGGCATGGGGGGGGGGGGGGGGGGGGGCTTCCTTTCCCCGCAGGTGGCAGAGCCCAGCCAGAGCGTGTTGGGGAGGGTGAAGCAGCTAGGCCCTGTAGAGATAATTTAATAGTAAAAGATTCTAAAACTATGAAACCCACAAGAGGAATAGAATTAAAAGCAAAGTTTGAACTGTAAGCATGGACAGGAAGAAGGTGATTAAGCAGCTGAAAGGCCTTGGCTGGGTGGGTCAGTGACACCCTTGCCAAGACAAAAGGATGAATGAAGGGCTGCACCTTCTCAGGTATCAGAGATAAGGTGGGTTTCACAGGTTTTGGCATGTAGAGTAGTATTGTAATGTTGTAGCTCCCATAGGCTGTATGTAGATTCTGTAGGTTTTGTATCTAGAGGTGATTGGTTAATGTTCATTAGCATATTCACGATAGAAGGGGTTAAAATGGAATGTAACAGAGAGTTCCGGCTCTTTGCCTGCCTTTCCTTGGACCCTCTTGGACTTTGCACTGGATCCCTGGACCCTTTCCTCAGTCAGGCTGCATTCCCACGACCAATAAAGCACGTGTTCTAGAGAATCCTGATCTTCAGGTCATCTCTCTCGCCGGACTGCAAGCGTGTTTTCTAATAAGAGCGGACAGTGAAACAGCAGCGGCTGCCGGGAATAACCCAGTCCCCTCCGAGAAAAAAAGCAGCAGTGAGAAGCACAGCCAAAGACCCCTGCACCAGGCAAAGGACACTCATGAAAATCACCATAAGAATTCACCAAGGAAGAAGCTCAAACATACTGTTAAAACTCTAACCTATTTTTTTACAGCTTTAAAAGAAAGTCCCACTTTATAAATTGATCTTTCAGTGAAATTTAAAGAAAAAGACCATCTAATAATTTTAAAATAGGCTTTTCTCTTTATCAGTTAAGTAACTTGCCCAAAAATCTATATTCTAAGCTAATTATCAAAGCTAATTCCTATGTAGTAATGCACCCCCCACTCCTGAGTGGGTAGTCCTACATAAGGGTTTCAGTTTTCCTTTGGACATTTTAGGAAGTTTAGCCAGAAAGTTCTGTGTTTTTCTCTTTGTAATTGGCTCAGTTCCAGGAGAGGAGCACCTGTTGGACCTTGTCACTGTTTGTCAAAACCTGTACCTCTTTCTATTGGCAGTTTGCCAATAGATCCATCCTTGATCATTAAGTAGAAAAGGTGACAGAACAAAGGGTCTTGTGGCATTTTCGGGGTATTGTAGCAGGTGTAGGATCTGTCTTTACACTGTGCTCGGCTTTGATCTTTGTTTGTTGTTTTTGTATTATTTTGTATTATTTTGTTAAACCTTTTTGATTTATCAAGAGACACCCAACCACGCTGTCTCGCTAATTATTATTAAGCCAGTACTCTGAACAGGGCTGGACCCTCGGAGAATATATATGGGGTATAATCTCACAAGTCAGGAAGAAAGCTGCCCCTGCACAGCTCCAGCCTGGCAAACAGAAATCTCCAGCCTCTTCAGGTCACTGCATAGAGATACCCATTTGTTTTCAAAACCAAATTTTGCGTGGATCTATAGAGCAAAGGCTGCATTTTTTGCTATCCAGGCATCTTCCTTGTCTCTGCTTTAGAGAGACAACAGCTAGAGCAAGCTGCAGAAATAGAAAGGCACAGGGCAAGTATACTTCCAGTGAAATTACCAGAGCAGTGGGGCAGTCCCAGGGTGGGACAAGCCCTCAGGAGGAGCAGGGGAAGGAGCACTGCTCCTCCCAGTACCAGTGCAGGCTCCTCACAAGCTTGCCAGTCAAGCCCTTCCACCCAGACAATCACATCTCAGGTAGAGGCTTGGCATCGTGTGCCAAGGCCCCACAGCAGACCAGTACCCCACAAAACTGCACTCACACTAGAGGAAATGATCTCATTTTTTTAAGATGCAAGTTCTTGGACTTGGCAAGCCGAGCTGCCTTGATGTATACAAAGATCAGACTTAGTATTCTTGCTATTTCAGGCAAAAATTCTTCTCAACAGTCTAAACATCTCTCCAAGCACATTACTTTCCCTTGCATCCAGTGCTCCTTCACTCTGCTGAGGGAGGTTGTGAGAATGGGAAATGCCACAGACATTCCTTTTTTGCAAGTCTCATCTTTCCTGTGGATTTGGCAATTATTGCAAACACCATAGGATGAGTTCAATAGTAGGTGAGTGAAAATTTGGATCTGACAGCCCTAATTGAGCCTGAAATCCTATTTACTGAAAATGATCTGGCATAATTAAAAATTCACAACTGGAGACCAGTTGTGAACACTATACATTATAGGTTCTTTGAATTACTCTGGGAAACATATGCTTTCCAGGCTTTGGTCTTGCAGCCAAAACAGCTCAAGCCACATTGATGGATTCATTTGAGAGGAGTAGCTCTGGATTTCAGGGAGAGAGGGATGGCAAGAGGGTGGCTGTGCTGAACTCACACCAAGCACAGGTTTACAAATATTCCTTCTGCTTCTAAGATTTCTTCTGCTGCAGTATGTTGTCATCCTTACACTCTGGGGATATGCTCTTCAATACCATGTTAAGGCAGTAACAGGACAGTTCCAACTTTTCTATTTCAAGTTTCTTGTGTTGTTTCAGTATAAAGCAAAGGGACAAACTTTCCTGCAAGCACTAACAGGAGCAGCTCTGCAAGCTGAAGGGCTCTTGAAACCTCAGCCCTGTGCCTGCTGCTGACACACAACATCCTCAGTGCCCCAGCACAGACCCATGTGCAACTTTCCAATTGCTTTCTCCTTATTAATGTAATTGGGATTTAATTCCAGCACATCATTTGGAAACCTCACTTAGCCTGAGACAACTTAGGGGAATGTGACTGAAAACATCTTAATTTCTGCTTTTAATAAACCACCAAGATATAGCAAATAAACAATATTTGAATAAATACAGGACAGCCTCCACTAGGGCAGGGTGTGGGACCTGAGACATGAATCCAGTTGCAGTATGTTAGGGAAATAAAAGTCTCAATAAACAAAGTCTGTTCTGTACACAAACATACCAATCACAGCTAAATAACAGGCTTTAGACCATTTATAACGACATAACTTTGTAAGTGTTTTTAGGAACAGCTCTCAACCAGGAGATTTAACTGAGCAGAACACTGAAGGTACTAATCAAATGCTGTAGTGCTGGATCTCACTTGATAGGCAGGATACATGTGCAAAAAAAAGAGTAATTACCTAACATTAGCATTTTTGAGAGCAAACATATCCACAGTTGTAACTGCATTATATTTTTTATCTAGACTAGTGTAACAATCACTCCATCCCATACCAAAGGCTGCAATGGATAGAAAATGCCATTCAGTTTTCTTCTCTAGCAGGGTTTTGTTGTGGGGTGGACTTTTTTCTCCTTCTCCATGTCAGCTGCTGAGAACTAGCATGACAACCAAAACATTCCAATAAATCACAAGGCAGTGACTCATTTAAACCCTTCACTTCAGAGGAACAGCAAGGTGTCATCCTCCCAGCAGCACCATGGCCATCGTTAACAATGCCACTTTTCCCAGGCACGTCACCTGTGCTGCAATCCAAAAATAGCCCATCCCAAAATAGGCTGAAGAAGCAGGAGAGGGATCTGAGTGGCACATGCAGGCTTTTCCAGCAAGTAATGCAAAACATACTCCATGCCCAGGATGGAGAAAAAACCCAAACACGTTTAAATCCTGGTTAATCCTGCAGGGCATCATCTGGACCTCTCCGGGCTCTGCTGTGATGCTGATTTGAACATTGAAGTGTGAGACGAGCATTTATGCACCGTGTTCATCTGCTGCTAGAGAAGAGCCCACAGCAGTCACACCTTGTCACCTTCCTGTGCTGGAAGGTGGAATGATGCAGGAGCTGGAGCTGGGCACCTCTCCACATGCTGCTGCAGCAGATATGGGGCCACTGAGGAGAATTCCACCGTGGTGGGGGACAGCAGAGCATTGTCAGAGTCCAACACTCTACTTGGGGCTCTGAAACATCAGGATTCAGCTTTATCTCTCATTTAACCAGGGACAACTGCAAGTGGGTTCTGCTTCTCTGACAGCACCATGGAATCAAATGTGTTTTAATGAGGGAACCTCAAACTCCCCAAAACTCTGTTCCTTGTGCAGCAGATCACAAAGGGTAAAAGCAGGTGTAAGCCCTCCTGTCAAACTAATGCCCTTTTATATTTCTTTTGTGGCTTTTTGTCATCACCATCTAAAGTCTCTCCAAGACAAATTGCAGAGGAAAACTGAAGAGAAAGGAACAGGGCTCAGATCAGATACTCCAAGGGCTTGTGAAAGGATTTAGGAAAAGGCAGCAATCTGAACACTGAATTTTCATGAATTTCACCTATTTCCTGGGCTATTTACAGGCTCTGCAACAACTGATGAACCAAAAGCACCTCTGCCTGCCAAGTTTGCAAAAGCCTGACTTAGCCCGTGCTCAAACTGCCTAGGTCCACCAAAGCATAATAGAGTCCAGAAGACTCAAAAAATAGTAACCTGGAAGAAAAAGTGACACCCAGCACAAACTACTCTCCCTCTGCTGCTTTCAACCACAGAATTTCATTACTTTTGCTGTTGTCTTGCTGATTTTCCGGCACAACACTCAGAACACTGGAACAGACTATTTTGCACAGCATCTGCCATCATCAAGGGACTCTGCAGTCTGCAAACTTGCAGGCAATTTATTGCCCATATTCCTCCCCTGGACAGCACCTCCTTAAGCTTTATACAGAAAGCATTTGCAGCAAGCTTGCTTTGATGGTCTCTGTACAAACTATGACCTCTAACCCTGTCCCCAAACAGTGATACTTTGGATGCCCTTATTTTTGTACTAATTTGGTTAAAAAAGAGGTATTCCAAAGCTGCAAAACAACAAAAAATCTCCCCGTGTTGTATTCCTTTTGGTATCCCCTCCCCTGTGAAACCTTACCTGTCCCTTGACTCTGACCTATGGCCTTTGGCCATAGGTAACCCCGCCCCTTACCCTGAAAGGCATAAAACCCCCTTTCCCTTCGGGGTCGGTCTCTTTTGGCCTCGGGATCCCTTCAGGGAATAAACCTTGGAACAACATCTCGGGGTAAGAGCCTCCTTTGGTTTTATGTCCCTATCTTGGAGTTTCCCCTCCCCCTAACCTCCCTAAATCTGAGCTGGCAACGGGTCTCGGGGGGCTGAGGGAAGGGGTTAACTTCAGTTGGTGTCCACGTGGCCTGAAAACCACGCAAAGGCTGGAGTCTCTTATTTTTGAGATCTTAAAAGCTTTTGGACTGTTCAACTCTTCTCCACTGATCCAGCTGCTTTTTGTGCAGTTGGGGGCGGTAGAAATAGGATCGACAGCCTGTGCACTCACACAGGTCGATTCGATAGGAACTTTTATAGGAAAAGAGCAGGGCACCCCAAAAAGCACGAGATCCGTCCCCCAGGCAAAGACGGGGGGTGGGCAGTCTCGCTGCGGTTGGGAAAAATAAAGATCTTTTGCTGCGGGTGGGCATTGCCCCCAGCCACGCAGTAAAGCCCCTTTTAGGACCCAGTTAACATCTCAGAAGTGGTGTTTGTGATTCATCTCTGGGAAGTCAGGCGCCGGCTGTCCCAGAGATCCACGGCGTCTCGGGGTGTTGCGGGCTTTGAGGAGAACCCCGGAAAACGGGGCGACCCCCTCACAGCCCCCGGAGCCGGAGAAGCTCGGCAGGGTGCCGATTCCCCGCCCGGAATACACCCCCCCACGTCCCGGAGTTCTCGGAAGTGAGAGACGGACTGGGGACAGAGCTGTGTGTGTGTGTGTGTGTTTTTTTTCTTAACGCTTTAACATCACAAATATGGGTTCTAACCTTTCCACTAACCAAAGGAGCCTTTTAAAGCACCTTAAATCTGCTTTGAAAGGTCTTAAAATCCCAAATAGTTTATTAATGAGTTTTATCCGTTGGTTGTTTGCTGAGTTTCCAAATTTTAACCCCCAGAATGTTCAATCCGTGGCTTTTTGGGATGAGATTGGGGAATTACCTTAAAAATTGAAAATGGAGACACAAAAGCTTCGAAATTTATCCCAATTTTCTTAAAAGCACGCAAGCATCTATTGGAATTAGAACGCAGCAAACAGCCACAGAAAACCCCTTCATCCTCCTTTTTCCCTTCCCAGTCCCCTATTCCCTACGAGAAGACCTCTCAGCCACCCCAATATACTGTGGCGTGGCAGGGGGACAATGGCGACGACCATGTGGTCGCCTCTCCCCCCCTCAGCCCACTCCTCCCCCACAGCCCCGTCTCTCTCCCATACCCTGTGCCATGCAACCCCGCCCCCTGCCTTCCCTCCGCCCCCTGCTGCCCTGACAACGCGTGTAGCGTCCTTTTCCCCAGCCCCCAGCCCAGCACGGGACATGGGGGGGGCGGTGGGGCGCAAACCGCAGGCGGCGCCGGCACCGGCGCGGCAGCGCGCGGCGGCGCGGGCGGCGCGGACGACCCGTGCTCGCGCGGCGGCGGCGGGGGAGGGGCGGCGGCAGCAGCGCGCGGTGCCACGGGCGGAAGCCCTCCCAGCGCGGGCGGCGGCGGACCCGACCCCGTCCAGGGGGCGCGCGGCCCCGGTCCCACCCCCCGCGGCACAGGCGGCTGCGGCGGGGGCGGGGCGGGGCCCGGTGCCTCTCTCGGCGGGGGCGGGGCGGGGCCCGGTGCCTCTCTCGGCAGGGGTGGGGCGGGGCCCCCGCCTCCCCCCAGCCGCGGGTGGGGGGGCGATTCGCTCGCAGCTCCAGACCTGATGCAGGCTAATGACTCCTGCAGGGGGGGAGGGAGTGTACCTCTTCCTTCACTAACCCAAACTGAATCTGATGATAATATCCCTTTTGTTGCCCCTGTAGAATACCTTGGTAAGAGAAATGGAAGGAAACAATACAAGCCTTTCTCTTACCAAGATAAAAAGGAGCTATGCAAAATTCAAAGAGAATTTGGAAGATCTAGTGAAATTTTTAAAAGCATGATGACTGCTACCTTTAGCTCCAATGATTTAGTCCCAACGGATATTAAAGATTTATTCAGATGTTTACTAACACCCTCGGAATATGATTTATGGGAATGCATTTGGAAAAAAGCTTTAAATATAATATTACAGGAAATTCAACAGACTCCTGCTATAGCACAGGATGGGGATGGGAATGATATAACATTGGACCATCTCTGCGGTACAGGGGAATTGCATTGCCCTGAAAGACAGACCCGATTATTATCAAAGCAAATTTTGGATAAAATTTGTAGTGCAGCAGAAAAATCTTTTTACCAGTTACCAACACCTGAAACTAAGGGCAGTTATACCAGTATTAAACAATTTCCTTCAGAGAATTTTTTGCAGTTTTTGGACCGTTTACGCGCTCAGGTGGAAAGACAAGTCCCACAATCATCTATACACAACGAGCTGATTAAAGAGATAGCTCAGAGGAATGCTAATGAAACTTGTCGTAGAATTATCCTTAGCCTTCCATCAGAACCAACCCTAGCTCAGATGATCGAGGCCTGTACCAGGAAAGCAGAGCTGTTCAGCGCGCCTGAAAGCAATCCTGGACTGCCACATCCCAGGACAGCAGCACCTGTACGACCTGACCCACGGCGGCAACCACTGTCACCAGACCGCCTACAGCATATCATCTGCCATCTCTGCAGACAGCCTGGACATTTTGCAGTTTCCTGCCCTCGGAACCGGAACCAGAACCAGAACCAGCAAAGGAAGCCCAACAAACAAAAAAACTAGCTTCTCAGCGCGTCCCCATGGTTAATGGTCTCACGCGTGCAAAAACAAATATGAGGGGTCTCCCACCAGTTGACACCTCTCTCTTAACAACAAAGGGGGAGGGGGTGGGGGAAAAGAAAAATGAAAATAGTAAATGTTTGGTTAACAAGGTTTGGCAGCCGCAAGGCCGGTACAGGCTTGTGACTACCAAAGGTTTTCATTTCAGATCTGCAGACTGGATATTAATTGCAGTGCATCCATCAGACATCTCACAGGATCTGAAGGATAACCACAAGGAAATGTCCAGTGAGTGTTTTGTTATTGGGGATACTGCACACACACCAGAGGAGATTGAGGTATTTCCAATGTCCATTAAGGGGAACATGACAGGCCTTATGCTCTTGGCACGCTGCAAATACCCACCATTCTACCTGACAGAAGGACAAGTTGTTGCCCAGGCCATTCCCGATCCGGCAGAGGTAATAGCAGAGGGAAAATCGCCGGAAGTCTACTGGGCAGAGGTGGTAGGTGAGGACAAGCCTTCCATGGCATGCAATATAGCAAATGGGTCAGAGCGCCTCCATGTGGAGGGGGTCCTTGATACAGGAGCCAGCGTGACCGTTCTACCAGAGAGCAAGTGGCCATCAAACTGGGAATTGCAACCTGTTGCAGGCAAACTTCAGGGCATAGGAGGAATCACATTGGCAAAAATATCAAAAAATATAGTTCAAATAGAGGGTCCTGATGGAAAAGTGGCAAGTGTCCGTCCATTTATTGCAAAATACAAAGCCCCCTTGTGGGGGAGGGACACCTTGTCCCAGTGGGGAGTTCAATTGGTCATTCCTAAGACACCCCAGGATTTTTAGAAATAGCCACTGTGACGCGCCCTGCCCAAAAGTTAACATGGTTAGATAACACCCCAAAATGGGTAGCACAGTGGCCATTGAGCAAAGAAAAGCTCAAGGCGCTTGAGGAGCTTGTGGAGGAACAGGTGGCTCAGGGTCACCTGGAAGAAACAACAAGCACTTGGAATTTCCCAGTCTTTGTAATAAAAAAACCGGGAAAGGACAAGTGGAGGTTGCTCCATGACCTCAGGGAGATAAACAAAATGATAGAGGACATGGGACCACTTCAACCAGGTATGCCTTCTCCAACAATGCTCCCGAGAGAGTGGCAATTGGCTGTATTAGATATCAAAGATTGCTTCTTTCAGATTCCTCTACACCCAGAAGATGCCCCAAGGTTTGCATTCTCAGTTCCTACCCTAAATCGTCAAGCACCTATGAAAAGGTATCATTGGAGATCCCTACCCCAAGGTCTGAAATCATCGCCTTTCATATGCCAACAGTACGTAGCATCTTTACTGTCACCTGTTTGTGCTGAGAGACAGGATGCCATCATCCTCCACTACATGGATGATGTGCTGGTGTGTGCCCCCAATGACTCTATACTCCAACACACGCTTGACCTAGTGGTTAAGGTTTTAACCTCTGCTGGATTTCCGTTACAGGAAGACAAAGTTCAAAGGATGCCACCTTGGAAGTACCTGGGCTTACAGATTACAGCGAGGACTGTTGTTCCTCAAAAATTGGAAATCGACTGTAATCCTAAAACCTTAGCAGATCTCCACTCCCTGTGTGGGTCATTGAATTGGGTAAGACCCTGGCTAGGCCTCACAAATGAGGACCTAGACCCTCTTTTCAATTTATTGAAAGGGGAGAGGGAGCTGGCCTCCCCCAGGGAGCTGACCCCAGAGGCAAGGACAGCAATCGAAAAGGTACAGAAAGCCTTGTCAGAGAGACAAGCTCACAGATATGAACCAAGTTTACCTTTTCATTTCATTGTGCTAGGAAAGCTGCCACACTTGCATGGTTTGATTTACCAATGGATCGAGGGGCAGAGAGATTCACTCTTAATCATAGAGTGGGTCTTTCTCTCGCACCAAAGATCCAAGATCATCACTGAGCCACAAGAGTTGATAGCTCAATTGATTCAAAAGGCCAGTTTAAGACTAGTTGAACTGGCTGGTTGTGACTTTGCATGTATTCACCTCCCAATAAAACTCTCAGAGAAGGGAAAGAACTCTCCAAAGAAACTAACCAAAGAGATGTTTGAGCATTTGCTCCAGAGCAATGCCAGTCTCCAATTATCTCTGGACAGCTACAGGGGACAAATATCAGTCCATGCCCCATCCCACAAGCTATTCAATGAGGAATTCCACCTCATTCCTCGTGAGAAACAGAGTCGGAGACCACTCAAGGCTCTCACAGTGTTCACCGATGCTTCTGGGGCATCCCACAAGTCAGTGATGACTTGGAGAAATCCTCAGACTCAGCATTGGGAAGCTGATGTGGAGTTTGTGGAGGGATCGCCTCAGGTGGCTGAACTGGCTGCAGTGGTGAGAGCTTTTGAGAAGTTCTCAGAGCCAATTAACTTGGTGACTGACTCTGCATATGTAGCTGGGGTAGTGTCCAGAGCGGAGCAGGCTGTGCTCAAAGAGATCGAGAATGAGCACCTATTTAGGTTGCTTTCAAAGCTGATTTATTTGGTTTCTAATCGGGAATATCCATTCTTCGTGATGCATGTGAGGTCACACACCGATTTGCCAGGTGAAATTGCAGAAGGGAATCGTCGAGCAGACTCCCTTGCTACACCAGTAGAAAAAGCACGCCTCCCTGACATCTTCCAACAGGCAAAACTGAGTCACCAACAGTATCATCAAAATGTGCCAGGTCTGATCCGTCAGTTCCAGCTAACACGGAGTCAGGCTCGAGCTATCGTGGCCACCTGTCCCAATTGCCAGCTCCAGTCCATGCCATCCATGGGTATGGGGGTTAATCCCCGAGGCCTTGGCAGTTGTGAGGTATGGCAGACAGACATCACACACATTCCTAGCTTTGGTCGCCTCAAATATGTCCATGTAAGTATTGACACACACTCAGGTGCAGTGTATGCCTCTGCCCATGCAGGAGAAAAAGCTGTACATGCCAAACAACATCTAGTGCAAGCTTTCTCGGTTTTGGGGATCCCAAAAGAAATTAAAACAGACAATGGCCCAGCGTACGTGTCCAAGGAGTTCCTGGAATTTGTCCAGCAGTGGGGAGTGGAACATAAGACAGGCATCCCTCACTCCCCCACAGGCCAAGCTGTGGTTGAACGGGTGCATCAGACACTCAAACAGGTTCTGGCTAAACAGAGCAGCACAACTGTGTGGATGTCTCCACAGCAGAAGCTCTGCAAAGCCATGTTTACCATCAATTTTCTTAACTGTTCTTTTGAAAACATGAGTCCACCTGTGGTTCGTCATTTTAACAGTGGCAATCAATTCAAACTGTCCCATCGTCCACCGGTCCTGATCAGGGATCCTGAAACCTGGGAAACCAAGGGTCCCTATGAGCTTGTAACCTGGGGTCGTGGCTATGCGTGCGTAGCAATGCCCTCAGGCCCTCGGTGGATCCCCCAGAAGTGGGTAAAACCTTTTGTCCCCAAAAATCCAGCTCCAGCAGAAGGGGATGGAAAGCAAGTAACCACTGCCTCCAAGAGGAGACGACGTCGAATGGAGGAAAGAGAATCTTCCTAGGTGTGGACTCTCCCGAAGTAACAGAAACTTTTAACATGTTTTGAAATGTTTGTTTTTCCCTTTTAGAGAAAACCCTCCTCCCATTTATCCCTGTGATGAATCTCAGTCAAATTGTCATCTTGTTAATGCTGAACAGTCTGGCAGCTGCATGGATCGTCCCTCAGCCACGTCAAAATGTCTGGGTGACCCTGGCACAGACACTTCAGCAGGAAAACATATGTTTGTCCACTGCGTCAGCAAAGAATCCTATGTCCACCTGTCTGGTAGGAATTCCATTGCAGGCTGGAGAGTTTCCTGCGGGATTGGACACTCATATGTCCAATGAAATTCCAAAGTCACTTCTCCTAAAACCATACAAAAATAATCAGCAAGAAGCTGTGGTAACTGCAAACCCCTTAGTGGAGTGGTTACCAAACTTGCCTGAGATGGCCCAGGAACCCCAAGAGTTAGAGCTATTGGGTTCCTCCCCTGCATCATACTGCGTACATTTCTCTGTCTATCCAAAACCCCCTAGCACTGATGAATACCACTATATAAAACAATATCATGGGGAGTTTACTGCAAACAGGTGGTGTCATAACCTAAGCCATGTTGCAGCTGACAACCCACCTCACTCAAGTCCCAAAAGCCTCCCTAAGGGATTCTTCTTGATTTGTGGGGATCGAGCATGGGCAGGAATTCCATCTCGGCTTTTAGGAGGGCCATGTACTGTAGGGCGGTTGTCCATATTGACACCCAACAAAACTCTAATTGGTGAATGGACTCACAAACACAATTCGACAAACAAAATTCATAAGAGAAGTGCTGACAATTTGGATTCAAATTGTAATTCAGACATTTTTCATTGGGCAAAGTCAAAAAGAGTTGCTGTGTCCCTGTTTCTTCCGTGGGTCGCAGCAGCCAAAGCTCTAGGTGAATTGGGTCACCTAGAGTGCTGGGTAGTCAAACAGGCAAATCTGACCTCAACTGCCATCAGTGCCCTCCTGGAAGAGGAGGGAATTACTAGACAGGCCACGCTGCAGAACCGTGCAGCGATCGACTTTCTCCTGCTGCTTCATGGACATGAATGCCAGGAATTTGAAGGACTCTGCTGCATGAACCTGACGTCGAAAGCACCAAACGTCCACGCTGCCCTTCGGAGCATGAACAACCTGATCGGACAAATGAAGCAAGAATCTGAGGACTGGTTCAATGAACTGTTCAAAGGCTGGGGAGTCACAGGGTGGTGGATTTCTATAGTCAAAACAATTTTGTTACTCCTTGCTATCCTTTTCCTTGTAACCTTAGCATTCGGAATCCTACGTCGTTTAGTTTTCAAAGCTATCAATGGTCTCATACCTCCTACCTCAGAAGTCAACCACACAGAGTTGGCAAATCTAAAGCAAACTGATTCCCCCACCAGTTGTAAGTGGTGGGAAAGAGAAAACCCACACTCCATGTAACTTATTGTTTTTCCTTTAATTTTGTTAAACAAAAAAGGGTGAGATGTTGTATTCCTTTTGGTATCCCCTCCCCTGTGAAACCTTACCTGTCCCTTGACTCTGACCTATGGCCTTTGGCCATAGGTAACCCCGCCCCTTACCCTGAAAGGCATAAAACCCCCTTTCCCTTCGGGGTTGGTCTCTTTTGGCCTCGGGATCCCTTCAGGGAATAAACCTTGGAACAACATCTCGGGGTAAGAGCCTCCTTTGGTTTTATGTCCCTATCTTGGAGTTTCCCCTCCCCCTAACCTCCCTAAATCTGAGCTGGCAACGGGTCTCGGGGGGCTGAGGGAAGGGGTTAACTTCATCCCCATGCCTAGGTTGCTGCTGCCCTTAGCCAAGATTTCCTTCTGTCCTTTAAGGTGTCATCTGATGTTGATGGGAAAATATTCTCCTGGGATCACGCACAGCCTGTCCTCATAAATTGCTGACAAGGATCCTTCTAAGTTTTCCTGAGAAGCATCTTGCCTCAAACAAATTCATATTTATAGGCTCCAGATATGTTTTTCAGCTTGTGTTTATTTATTACAAAGAAGGCAAATAAAACGAGAAAATTTAGTTTCATGTGTGTGCTGGATT
This sequence comes from Phylloscopus collybita, assembly GCA_027886175.1. NCBI lineage: Eukaryota > Metazoa > Chordata > Aves > Passeriformes > Phylloscopidae > Phylloscopus > Phylloscopus collybita. The sequence continues at coordinate 785,742 of JAJNNQ010000051.1, forward strand.
CAATGAAGAGAGCAAAATTTGCATAACTTTGAAGTATAATCTTCCAAAGCAACAGCTAATCTGCTAGTGATTATCTTTCAATTTTCTTATCACTGCCTGTATTGATAGGAAGATGAAACAGGACAGCACTGCATCAGTAGAGGGAAATCCACAACAGAGTTCAAATAATACGAAGCTCAGGCAGGTATCCAGGTGTTTGTTTTTAGTCAGGCTAAAAGTTATTCTATCTCATAAATACTTGGCCTTTCCCAAACTGCTGGATCCCAGTGTTTCACAGCCTTGGGAGAGTGTCCAGGGTGTGGATTCAGCTGCCAAGTGATCAACTTTCTATCTATTAAACATCTGAAACGAGCTCAAAACTGGCAAGCCACCACTTCACAAGCCCACAGAATAACAAGCTCATTGTAAGTCCTTTTAGCATGGATTAATTGGTGCACAGAGCTGGCAGTGTGAAGAGGGCAAAAAAACAACCGCCCAGCTCCTTTTCTGAAAAGGCAGAAGGCTCATCAAATTTCATTTGCTCTGGATACTGAGTAAAGACTTCCATGCTACACGAACAGACACAAGCTGTGTCCTAGGTTACAATGCAAAATTGTGCCCAAGGTATGTATTCTATCCCCATGAGCCGTTGGAGCCAAGGTGGGGCAGTGTTTTCCTTATCTTCTGTTAATGAGCCCAATAATGCCTTCCCGGAGGAAGTTATCTCTGTTTAATGGGCCATCAAGGACCCATTGCATGAATCATAGGATGAAATCATCCCATTGTGAGATGCTCCACCCAGGGGGAGGAGCCAAGCATTCCCACCTGGATATAATCCAGGGTTTGAGACCTCACAAGCAGCTTCTATCCACTGAACTCTCAGAGGAGACAAGAGCTACTAGACGTTTCTACAGGAATCACTGCTTTGACAAGAACATCTCATCTGGATTCCTGGAGGAAGACTGGACCCTTCTCATCATCCCTGGACCCTTCTCTCTTAGGATCATCTCTGCTCCAGCAGAACCACATCTGCCACTCCAGGAGGATTTCCGGACTGCTTCAAACACCCTGACCAACAGGGTGTTAGGTTGTATCATTCCATTTATTTCACCTTTTTTTTTTCCTCTCTTCTTCTATTAAATTGTATCTCTGACTGGGAGTCTCACTGGTTTTGCTTTCAAACCAGCACAAGCTGTCACTGAGCCTGGTCTCAGCTGTGCAGCACCCTGGTTTGCTGCTATTTTAGCATTTCCTGCCATTCCAGCAGTTGTTTGGGAAAGGAAATAAATTTAAAAAGCATCTGGAGACATTGCAGCTATCATCATGGTAATTAAATGAAGGGAAAACAGCCCAAAGTTCATCCATGAAGAAAGGAAACCAAAACCGAGAAGTTCTGTTAAGTCCTGGCGAAGCTCTGTGGCTCTGTGTTCTCCAACTCCCTCGCACATTAAAAAAGAGCATTAATAATTGTCCTGGGTTGTGGAGCTGGGTTTTGTATATTCTATTTACATCTGTTTTGGGGCCTGATGACCCACCTTGATAGGCCATTGTTACCTTCCCCAGCCTGTGCGGTGCATTTGCATTTCTATACATCTCATGCCCTGGCGGTGGGGGGTGGGGGGGAGGGGAGGTGGCCGGGTGGGGTCGGTGCTGCTCTGTTGCAGGAGCGGGGTGCGCGGCGCTTCCTTCGCTGCGGTGTGGGAAGAGCTTCTTCGTCTCCTGTGCTCGTCATCCTGTCTCCCTCCTCGCTGTCCCTGAACCGGTTTCTTCGCAGAATCATCTCTGCTCCAACAGGATCACGTCTGCCACTCCAGAAGTGTTTGGACTGTTTACGTTTGGACTGTTTTTTCAACATCCTGAATCACAGGGTCAGACTGAAACTCTGACTTTGTCAGAGTTTTCTTCTAAAATTATTGTTTATTTGTTTATTTGTTTGTTTGGTTGGGTGGTTTTGTTTCCTATCATATTTGTATTGTTAAACCTCCTAGTAAAGAACTGTTATTCCTATTCCCAACATCTTCGCCTGAGAGCCCTTGATTGCAAAATTATAATTCGTCGGGGTGCGAGGGGTTGGTATTCTCCGTCCTAGGGGAACCTCAGTTTCCCTGGCAGATACCTGTCTTTCCAAACCAAGACAGATTTTGGCGCCCAACGTGGGGCACGAGGGCATTGAGAGAGAGGAATAACAGTTCTTGCGTATTAGATAAAAGCCCACTGGCCAGAATAATGTGGTCTAGCTTTCCCTGGTTTGGGTGGCACGTGGTGGTGGCTGTATTTCTGCCATTTGCTACTCCTTATGTTAATATGGGTCCTATGACTAAGGCTACTGTGGCTGGCATTCAGTTTGTTTTGTGGATTAATAAGGTGAGAAATTCATGGATTTTTAACTTCCTCTGGACAGCAAGCACATGGATTCATAGCTATCATAGGCTAACTCTGTGCTTCTGGGGTTACTTTAACAATGGTACCTATTGTAAGGAAATGGCACCGGGGGAAATTTTCTCCCACCCCTTCACACAGTTTTTGGGTCCACCCCACCAGTTTTTGAAGGGTTGAAATCTCTGAGTGCTAATGATATCATACAGTGGCTGGTGTTGCTGGTATGCCTGTTCTGTTTGGCATTCAGAGATAAGGGGAAATTGGCCTGGGTAAGCACCTTAATAAGTACCCCAGAGAATAAGAATGCAGCCCAAGAGTCCGCTCCTGCCCCACAGCCTGCCTCAGAGATAAACCACCCGGTTTGGGTGGGGGCTCTGATTAAGGAGATGCAAGAAAAGATGAGCCAGATGCTGAGGGAGTACATCTCCCCAGCTAGTGGGAAATCCTTCCCCTGCCCTGACAAAAGAGAGCCTGATGGTGCAGCAATGAAACCCACAGAGATTACAACTGCTCAGGTCCCAGCTGAACCACAGGGGCAGTCACAGCCAGCGGCAGTTGCCCCTGTGGAAACAAAGAAATCTAAGGTGAAAACAGCAAACCCAGACAATAAGAAAGGAGGGCCCTCACAACCTGCAGGGGAATCACATGTTCAGATCATCACCGAGTCCCTGTCGTACGAAAGTCTCCGTAACCTGCAAAAAGATATCGTACGGCGGGGGCGTGAGGCTTACACAGCCTGGCTACTTCGGGTTTGGGACCTCATGGGTACTGGTGTGCAATTGGACAGTGGTGAGGCAAGGAATTTGGGACCCTTGACCCAGGACTCAGGTATAAATCAGGTATTTGTAAGAGAGCCAGGACCCCTTTCCCTTTGGGAGCGGCTTTTAATGAGTGTGTGAGAGAGATTTATCCACAAAGAAAGAATGCAGGAGCACCACCATAGAATGCGCTGGAAAACTCTGGAGGAAGGGATCCAACAGCTGAGGGAAGTGGCGGTGCTGGAGGTACTTTTTGGGAGGAGTGGACAGCATGATAATGACCCTGACAAGGTTAAATGCACAGGGCAGATGTTGTGGAATCTGGCAAATCTAGGGCCATCTCAGTACACCACCTTTATTGCAACAATTAATGCTGAGGACAATCGAGAGACAGTGGGGTCTGTTGCCAATAAGCTTAGGAACTATGAAAGTATGATCAATGGCCCGATGCAGGCTCATATCTCTGCCGTGGTTAAAGAACTCAAAGAAGAGATAAGGGGGGTGAGGGAGGAGATGAGGACAAACAGTTCCAATGTGGCACCAGTGCGAGTCACAGGCCCCAGAGTTAGAGCCCAACGACCCCCAGCTCGAGAGAGAGGGTACACCCCAAGAGCTGACCTGTGGTTTTATCTGCGTGACCATGGGGAAGACATGGGAATGTGGGATGGGAAACCCACTTCTGTCCTGGCAGCACGGGTGCGTGAGCTCAAGGAGAGGAACAATCACCAAGGGGGATCTACGAAAATGAAAGTAGCCTCAGCCTCCTATAACCAAGCTGCCAATGCTGTGTTGAATCCCCTTGAAGGAACCTCTAGTATGTATGCTCAGGGAGGGGATAACCAGTGCTAGAGGGGCCCTGCCTCTAGCCAGGTAGAGGAAAGGGATAATCGGATCTATTGGACTGTGTGGATCCGATGGCCTGGCACATCTGACCCACAAAAATACACGGCTTTGGTTGACACTGGTGCCCAATGTACCCTGATGCCATCAGGGTATGTAGGAACAGAACCCATTTCTATTTCTGGGGTGACAGGAGGGTCCCAGCAGCTGACTGTAGTGGAAGCCGAAGTGAGTTTAACTGGGAATGGGTGGCAGAAACACCCCATTGTGACTGGCCCAGAGGCCCCGTGCATCCTCGGCATAGACTATCTCAGAAATGGATATTTCAAAGACCCAAAAGGATATCGTTGGGCTTTTGGAGTAGCTGCTGTAGAGACGGAAGAGATCAAACAACTGAATACCTTGCCTGGTCTCTCAGATGACCCTTCTGCTGTGGGACTGCTAAGAGTTGAAGAACAACAGGTACCAATTGCCACAGCAACAGTGCACCGTCGGCAATACCGCACTGACAGAGACTCTGTGACCCCGATCCATGCGATGATTCGTAAACTGGAGAGCCAAGGGGTGGTCAGTAAGGCTCATTCACCTTTTAACAGCCCCATCTGGCCTGTGCGTAAGCCCAGTGGGGAATGGAGACTGACTGTAGATTATCGTGGTCTGAATGAGGTCACGCCACCACTGAGCGCTGCTGTGCCAGACATGTTGGAGTTGCAGTATGAGCTGGAGTCCAAGGCAGCAAAGTGGTACGCGACCATTGACATTGCCAATGCCTTCTTCTCCATTCCTGTGGCAGCAGAGTGCAGACCCCAGTTTGCTTTCACCTGGAGGGGTGTGCAGTACACCTGGAATCGGCTGCCCCAGGGGTGGAAGCACAGTCCCACCATCTGCCATGGACTGATCCAGGATGCACTGGAAAAGGGTGAGGCTCCGGACCATCTACAGTACATAGATGACATCATTGTGTGGGGGAACACGGCAATGGAAGTCTTTGAGAAAGGAGAGAAGATCATCCAAATTCTCCTGGAAGCCGGTTTTGCCATCAAGAAGAGCAAAGTCAAGGGACCTGCCCAAGAGATCCAGTTCCTGGGAGTGAAGTGGCAAGATGGACGGCGTCAGATTCCCACTGAGGTCATCAATAAGATCACTGCCATGTCCCCACCAACCAACAAGAAGGAAACACAAGCTTTCCTAGGGGCCATTGGCTTTTGGAGGATGCACATCCCTGAGTACAGTCAGATTGTGAGCCCTCTCTACCTGGTTACCCGCAAGAAGAACGATTTCCACTGGGGCCCAGAACAGCAACACGCCTTTGCCCAGATCAAGCAGGAAATCGCACATGCAGTAGCCCTTGGCCCAGTCAGGACGGGACCAGAGGTAAAGAACGTGCTCTACTCTGCAGCCGGGAGCCATGGTCTGTCCTGGAGCCTGTGGCAGAAGGTGCCAGGTGAGACTCGAGGCCGGCCACTGGGATTCTGGAGCCAAAGCTACAGAGGGTCTGAAGCCAATTACACTCCCACAGAGAAGGAGATCTTGGCCGCCTACGAAGGAGTTCAAGCTGCCTCAGAGGTGATTGGCACTGAAGCACAACTCCTCCTGGCACCCCGACTACCGGTGCTGGGGTGGATGTTTAAAGGAAAGGTTCCCTCCACCCACCATGCCACCGATGCTACATGGAGCAAATGGATCGCCCTCATCACTCAGCGCGCCCGTATTGGTAACCCGAATCGCCCTGGGATTTTGGAAGTAATCACCAACTGGCCAGAAGCTGAGAACTTCAGTCTCACTGACGAAGAAGAACAAGTAACCCGGGCTGAAGAAGCTCCACCATACAACCAACTGCCAGCAGAAGAAACACGCTACGCTCTTTTCACTGATGGTTCCTGTCGCATCGTAGGGATGAACCGGAAGTGGAAAGCAGCCGTATGGAGCCCCACAAGACAAGTTGCACACGCCACTGAAGGAGAAGGTGGGTCAAGCCAGCTTGCTGAACTCAAAGCTGTTCAATTGGCCCTGGACATTGCTGAAAGAGAGAAGTGGCCGAAGCTCTACCTCTACACTGATTCGTGGATGGTGGCTAATGCTCTGTGGGGCTGGCTGGAAAGGTGGAAAAAAGCCAACTGGCAGCGTAGGGGAAAACCAATCTGGGCTGCTGATGAGTGGAAGGACATTGCCATCAGGGTAGGGAAACTACCTGTGAAAGTCCGTCATGTGGATGCCCATGTCCCCAAGAGTCGGGCTAATGAGGAGCACCGGAACAACGAGCAAGTAGATCAAGCTGCGAGGATAAAGGTATCCAAGGTAGACTTGGATTGGCAACACAAGGGAGAGTTGTTCCTAGCTCGGTGGGCCCATGATGCTTCAGGTCATCAGGGCAGAGATGCCACCTATAAGTGGGCACGAGACCGAGGGGTGGATCTAACCATGAACAGTATTTCACAGGTTATCCACGACTGTGAGACGTGTGCTGCCATCAAGCAGGCCAAGCGGGTGAAGCCCCTCTGGTACGGTGGACGGTGGTCCAAGTACAAGTATGGGGAGGCCTGGCAGATTGATTACATCACACTGCCCCAAACCCGCCAAGGCAAGCGCTACGTGCTGACCATGGTGGAAGCCACCACTGGGTGGCTGGAGACCTATCCTGTGCCTCATGCCACCGCCCGGAACACCATCCTGGGCCTGGAAAAACAAGTCCTGTGGAGACATGGCACCCCTGAGAGAATTGAGTCGGACAACGGGACTCATTTCAAGAACAGCCTCATAAACACCTGGGCTAAGGAACACGGCATTGAATGGATATATCACATCCCTTATCATGCACCAGCTGCCGGGAAAGTTGAACGGTGCAATGGACTGCTTAAGACCACCCTGAAAGCACTTGGCGGGGGGACCTTCAGGAATTGGGAAGTGAACTTAGCAAAGGCCACCTGGATGGTCAACACCCGAGGGTCTATTAATCGAGCTGGTCCTGCCCAGTCTACCCCTTTGCACACAGTGGATGGAGACAAAGTCCCTGTAGTACATATGAGAGGTATCTTAGGAAAGACTGTTTGGGTAAACCCCACCTTGGGCAAAGGTGAACCCACCCGTGGGATTGTTTTTGCTCAAGGACCTGGTAACACTTGGTGGGTGATGCAGAAAGATGGGAAAACCAGTTGTGTACCACAGGAAAACCTAATCCTAAGTGAGAACTGAGTGTGAGGGTTCATTCTGTATAGTGGAGTTTATTAATTTAGGTATGATACAGATGGTAATAGAATAAGGGGTGGAACGTTGTCCTGGGTTGTGGAGCTGGGTTTTGTATATTCTATTTACATCTGTTTTGGGGCCTGATGACCCACCTTGATAGGCCATTGTTACCTTCCCCAGCCTGTGCGGTGCATTTGCATTTCTATACATCTCATGCCCTGGCGGTGGGGGGTGGGGGGGAGGGGAGGTGGCCGGGTGGGGTCGGTGCTGCTCTGTTGCAGGAGCGGGGTGCGCGGCGCTTCCTTCGCTGCGGTGTGGGAAGAGCTTCTTCGTCTCCTGTGCTTGTCATCCTGTCTCCCTCCTCGCTGTCCCTGAACCGGTTTCTTCGCAGAATCATCTCTGCTCCAACAGGATCACGTCTGCCACTCCAGAAGTGTTTGGACTGTTTACGTTTGGACTGTTTTTTCAACATCCTGAATCACAGGGTCAGATTGAAACTCTGACTTTGTCAGAGTTTTCTTCTAAAATTATTGTTTATTTGTTTATTTGTTTGTTTGGTTGGGTGGTTTTGTTTCCTATCATATTTGTATTGTTAAACCTCCTAGTAAAGAACTGTTATTCCTATTCCCAACATCTTCGCCTGAGAGCCCTTGATTGCAAAATTATAATTCGTCGGGGTGCGAGGGGTTGGTATTCTCCGTCCTAGGGGAACCTCAGTTTCCCTGGCAGATACCTGTCTTTCCAAACCAAGACAATAATGTCTTAACATACTGCAGGAGCACTGGAAAGAGGTTTATTTACATAAGGTGTAGTGGTTTTGGTTTGCCAATTTTTGTTTCCCGGCCAATGCACCAATTTAATGTAGTGGGTTGAGTGCCCACTAGAATTGTTTACTCTTTTTGTACTGTGAGATCGGATTAGGAGAAGAAGCAAAGCAGGCTCAAACTTCAAAGGGTATAAAGAAAGCTTTATTAACAAACCTACAAGAGAGAAAAAAAAATTAGAATAAAACCTTCAAAACACCTCTCCTCACAACTTTCTTTCCCTTCTCACTGACAACGTATAGAGACAAAACTTGGAACCTAGATCAGTGTACCACCTCTGAAATAGTCTTTCATCAGTTCGTTTAGAGAGAGAAGTCTCTTTTTGCCATGTCATGGAAACTTCTCCACAAGAAAAAGTTCTCTTATGGCTTCAATTTTCACAAATAGCAGCTACCAGGGAATCTGCATTTGTGAAGTTCCTCCCATATCACGCAGCCTTCCCACAGCTGCATTATGGGCCATGTAAATTCATGGGGTACCATTTTAAGGATGAACGTTTCAAAAGCAAAGGTTCTCTTTATCTCTCTCTGAGATCATTTTAATCTCTGGGAACAGAGGTCTTCTCTTCCTGGGGGCAGGTCTTCATCTCATCTCTCTCTCTCTCTGTTAAAACTTCTAATAAGATCACAGCTACTTCAACATTTATTTACTTTAACACAAATGCCTTTGCTCATATCTGCAATTTGAACACTCTTCATCTCCCCATACACGTCTTCCACAACTTAAAGGGATATTCTTGTATATTACAGTCCATCACCATGACCTTACAAAAGTGTCTTGGTTTGGAAAGACAGGTATCTGCCAGGGAAAGCTGGAATTTCTCTTGGAATGGAGAATGTAAACCCCTCATCCTCTCCAAATTATTATAATTTTGCAATTAAGGGCTTTCAGGCAAAGATTTGGGAATAGGAATAACAGTTCTTTACTAGAAATATTAACAATATAAATGTAGTAGTAAAAACAAACAAACAAAAACTAAACAAGCAAACAAAACAAACAACAGTCCTAGAAACTCTGACAGAGATACAACTTGACATCCAGGGTGTTGGAAGCAGTCCAAAGTAAGTCCTCCTGGAGTGGCAGATGTGGTTCTGTTAGAGTAGAGATGATCATGAGAGAAAAGGGTCCAGTGATGGTGAGAAGGGTCCAGTCTTCCTCTGGGAATCCAGTGGAATCAGATACCTCATGCTTCTATGTCTCAGTTTTTCTCTAGGTAGGAATGGTTGGCTCCCCCCCCACTGGGTGGAGCATCTCACAATGGGATGATGGAATGTGTTATGTCATTGGTGAGCCTCAATAGCTCATTAGCAGAAAATATCCCCCTGGAGGGAGGACAGGTGGTGAAAGAGATAAGAAACACTGCCCCACCTGGTTTTAACACTTGGCCCATTATCAGAAGGCATCCGCCCCCCTCCCCCCAGAGTTACAAGAGATAAAGAAAAACATCTCCCCAACTGCTTTCAGCAGATGAAACAGAATACACATTTTTTTGGTTCCATAACCCAAGACAAAAAGAATTTTAGCCTAAGACTAGGCATCTTCTCATTCTCCTCTCATCTAAGACTTGACTCCTCCTTCACTGACCTTCATGTCTTCATATTGTCTCTCTATATGTCTTTACTCTATCTTTTTCTCTCATTCAAAGAGGATTCAATGTTTTGCAAGTTTCATCTGTGCAAGGAAAGAGCTAATATCTTGCCCAATGCCTGCAGAGAGTCGTGATGGTCTTTTGCTGCACAATCTCTCACAGCACTGGAACAGTCTCTCAACAAGATGACTCAGCATTGGCAGCCGGAGCTGCTTATAGTATGAAGGCCATGCCAGGATCTTGGGGCTCTGGCTGCATTCAATTCCAGCTGCAGGGCCACTCTGCACAGCTACAGAGCCGCCCCTGGTCTCGGCCCCCCCATTCCTCTGCCTGGCAGCCACTTGGGCTGGGCTTGGCCCAGTCATGCAGGCCACACTGGGGGGAGAAGCAGCTAGGTGGCAGGATGCTAACAGCCGCTCAGGCCCTGACCCGGCTGGGATGGAGCCCAGTGGGCTTCCCAGGAAGGGACCTGGCCCTATCGGCAGGGCCTAGCCTGGCTTGACCCCACAGCAAAGGGGGAGCTAGGCCCGCTTGTTACCTCTTCCCAGGCCAGAAGGAAAGAGAGTTTTTCCCAGGGTTCCTCCAATTTTTAACGTGTGTTCACAGAGGCATATCCAGCACCCCAATTGGTTTAACAGGTTGTCAATATTTAAACTAGCCACTGATTGGTTAGCAGCTTCTTCTCTGCTTACTAAATGTCAATCAATGCAAAACCAGCACATAAGGTCAGGATGATGTCACTAAGAGTTGTTTGAAATATTTTTGTGGGGCTCTGGCTGTCGTTAGTCTGTTAAGCATATCCCTGGTGCCAAGTCAAACACAGGAATTACCAGGTTTTCTGCAAATCACCATATCTACCTTCTTTACCCCACATGCGCCAAGATGTACTTGCTGTCTTTCAGCCTGGATTTTGGTCATATGGGTATCTCAGCTCAGGAGACTACATCTGTTCTGCCAGGCATATCTGCACTGCACAACCCTGGGCAGAGGATTGGGTCACACTATTTGGGTGCTCAAAAGCCCCCAGTGTGTTACTACAAGCAGTGTATGATGTGCGTGACCCCAGGGAGCATCAGAGAGGAGAAAGAACTGTGACAAGAAACAGGAGGAACATTTTGACATCCCAAGATGCATTTTTCCTGACAGTTCACTGGGCAAAGGACAGCCAAAGGACTGTGTTGTCTAATGAATCAATAATTTTGGAGAGAATTTCCTTAGCTCTGACACCTCTTGCCAATAGAGGGGTAACTGGAAGTCATTCAAGTCATTGGACCCTATCATAGTATCTGCATGCTGATGGAGTGCTAATTCTATTTGGGACATCAAAAGGTCATAAATCAAACTGGCTTCTCCCTGGGAATACAATAACTCAATTCATACATGAAGGATTTTAAAATTTAAACTCATGATCAAATGAGGAACTACACTTATTAACATTTCTTCCACTGTGTTCCAACCCCTCAGTCAAGTGGCTGAATTGTCCAAACTGGCTTAAAATTACAGTTAATCAATACTGAATGTGTTATTAAGCAGCATGCAGCCAGAAAACTGCCTGCTGGTTTGTGTCAGCCCATTCTTCTTCTAAAGACCAAATGATAGAAGCAGTCCCTTTATTCCCAGTAGATGCCTGCAAAAACTCAGGACCAAACCTCAGCTGATTTTACACCTCTGCTTGCGTTAACATTTCTCTTCTGGTTGCAACTCAAAGCCTGGCTATGCATCATGTGGCTGAAAGAGCATGTGATGCTGGCAGGAGGGGGCTGCAGGTAGCCACCTTCCCATCCAGAAGGCATCACAGGTACTGTAAGCATTGCTCCAGAACCCGTGCATCAGCAATTATTAACACCATATAAAGCTTTTACTTTGTCCAGATGACAATGAAAAGTAGTAGATGCAAAGGAAAACAAAGGGGGGACACTTGAGTGCTAAACAGATTGCAACATGCAGATTTTTGTACTGCTCTGCAGTATGAAATCATAGGACAAATTAGCTACATCATAAAAGAACTGGGAAAGTTAATGTCAAAGAACATGAATCTGACAGGAATATATATCCACAATGGAGCCAACCTTAGCTATAAATGTAAAAACCGTACTGACACTTCCGAGGGCTCCAGCGAGCAGTGGAGGAATAATGCCATGCCCTTATTTTACAGTCTGATTTTGACTTAGTCCTCTGCTCACTGATCAGGGCCACTAAGAGGAGTGAGCTTCAAGCAAAGCACAGCATAGAATGATGCCCATGAGCAGGCGTACCACTAACCAGAACACTGACAGATTGCCCAGGGAAGAGGAGGAAATTCTGCTCCTTGCAGTTTTTAAGATACCTCTTACCACATTGAGGATGGCAAAGGCACAGGAAAGCCTGCCTTGGACAGGAGGAGCACACAGGAGCAAACTTGGATGTCTAGTGAGGCAGATACAGCTTTAAAATAAAGCAAAACCTAAGAATAAGGCAGCTTTTGGAGCTTGAAAATTTCCTTGCTCCCATGCTTTGGGAAGTCCCTCTTGCTGAAAAACATGTCCGGATAACTGGCTTTCACACAGCACGGGCTCTGCAGCTTCCTCCCTCCATCCCCCAGGGGTGTTTGCACTGTCAGCAAGCAGCTCTTGCCCAGGACTATTTGTAACAGGGATTGGAGCAGGATACACAAACCCACTGCATGCTGCACGCTGAGCTGCCCGGTCCAGGATGAATCAGCTGTCACACATTGTCTGGATCACAGATGAGCGCCTTCCCTTGTCTACTACAGCAATCTCTTCTTCCCTGTGCTGAGCAGCAAACATGGCTCTAAATACAGCCCCATAAAGGGCCCTGGATCCTCATTTCAGCTCAGAAATCCAAAGGAAAATTTCCACACTCTAGTGACAGCTCATGCTATCCACTCTCCTGCAGGTGGCTAAGGGGGAGTGAATTAACTCTCCTGGGGTCACACAAAGCAGGGCTTTGCAAGCACATCATGTCACAGCCAGCCTGACCAAGAACAGAGCACCAGAGCAGACCACCAGGTAGGGCAGGAGCTTTCAGAAGCTTCTGCCCTGGACCAGAGTGTGGGATGCTCCCCTCATTCCCTAGCACATCCCTGTTCAGCAGGTCAGTCTCCCAGGCTTATTGCTTGAAGACAAGGGGGAAGAAGAAAGGAATTAGAATCAGAATCAGAATCAGAATCATTAGGTTGGAAGAGACCTCCAGGATCAGCAAGTCCAACCCAACCCTAACCTTAACTAAACCATGGCACCAAATGCCACATCCAGTCTTTTTCTTAAACACATCCAGAGACGGTGAATCCACCACCTCCCCAGGTAGACCATTCCAATACTTTATTACCCTTTCTGTAAAAAACTTTTTCCTAATATCCAGCCTATATTTCCCTTGGCACAGCTTGAGACTCTGTCCTCCAGTTCTGTTAGTTGCTGCCTGAAGAAAGAGACCAACCCCCACCTGACTACAACCACCCTTCAGGAAGCTGTAGAGAGTGATAAGGTCACCTCTGAGTCTTCTCTTCTCCAGGCTAAATAACCCCAGCTCCCTCAGTCGTTCCTCATAGGGCTTGTGCTCCAAGCCCCTCACCAACCTTGTTGCCCTCCTCTGGACATGCTCAAGCGTCTCAACATCCTTCCTAAACTGAGGGGCCCAGAACTGGACACAGCACTCAAGGTGCAGCCTCACCAGTACAAGGGAAGAATGACCTCCCTGGTCCTGCTGGCCACACTGTTCCTAATACAGGCCAGGATGCCACTGGCCTTCTTGGCCACCTGGGCACACTGCTGGCTCATGGTCAGTCGGTTATCGACCAGAACCCCCAGGTCCCTTTCCACCTGGGCACTGTCCAGCCACACTGTCCCCAGCCTATAATGTTGCAGGGGGTTATTGTGGCCAAAATGCAGGACTCAGCACTTGGACTTATTAAACTTCATCCTATTGGATTCTGCCCATCCATCCAATCACTCCAGATCTCTCTGCAGAGCCCTCCTACCTTCCAACAGATTGACATAAGCTCCCAGCTTAATGTCATCTGCAAATTTACAAATGAAAGACTCAATACCCTCATCCATGTCATCAATAAAAATATGAAACAAAACTGGCCCCAGCACAGACCCCTGAGGTACACCACTAGTGACTGGCTGCCAGCTGGATGCAGCACCATTCACCACCACACTCTGGGCTCGGCCATCCAGCCAGTTCCTAACCCAGCAAAGAGTGCTCCTGTCCAAGCATCGGGCTGCCAGCTTTTCCAGGAGTATACTGTGGGAGACAGTGTCAAAGGCCTTGCTGAAGTCCAAATAGACAACATCCACAGGCTTCCCTGCATCCACCAGGTGGGTCACCTGGTCATAAAAGGAGACCAGGTTGGTCAAACACAACCTACCCCTCCTAAACCCATGCTGGCTGGGTCTGATACCCTGGCCATCTTGTAAGTGCTGCATAATAGCTCTCAATATAAACTGCTCCATTATCTTACCTAGTACTGAGGTCAGGCTAACTGGCCTATAATTACCAGGGTCCTCCTTTGCACCCTTTTTATGAATGGGAATCACATTGGCCAGTTTCCAGTCATCTGGAACCTCACCAGTGAGCCAAGTTTGTTGGTAAATGATGGAGAGTGGCTTTGCAATCTCATCTGCCAGCTCCCTCATCATCCTGGGATGGATCCCATCTGGGCCCATAGATTTATGGACATTCAAACAGCTCATCACTTTTCTGACTGCTTCCTCCTGGGTAACAGGAGGACCATTCTGTTCCCTGACACCATCCACCAACCCAGTATGACAAATATCCTGAGGACAAGCCATCTTCCCACTAAAGACTGAAGCAAAAAAGGCGTTAAGCACTTCTGCCTTCTCCTCATCTGCAGTTACTAAGTTCCCTTCTGCATGCAATACATAACAAAGGTTGGTTTCATCCTTCCTTTTACCATTAACATATTTGTAAAAAGATTTTTTATTATCCTTTACAGAAGTTGCCAAATTAAGTTCGAATTGAGCTTTGGCCTCCTTAATTTTCTTCCTACATACTCTAGCAACCCCCCTAAATGCTTCCTGAGAGACCTGACCCTCCTTCCAGAGATGATACATCCTTTTTTTATTCCCAAGTTCTTTCAAAATCTCGTTACCCATCCAGGCTGGACATTTGCCTCGTCGACTCATCTTTTGGCACACAGGGACAGTCTGTTCCTGTGCCCTCAAGATCTCTGTTTTGAAGCATGCCCACCTTTTCTGGACTCCTTCGTTTTTAAAAACTACTTCCCAAGGAACTTTCTGGACAAGCCTCCTGAATAGGTCAAAGTCTGCCCTCCAGAAGTCCAGTATAAAAGTCTTGTTGATGCTCCTCCTAACTTCACCGAATACTGAGAACGCTACAATTTCATGATCACTATGCCCTAAGTGGCCTCCAACTACCACATCTCCTACCAGCCCATCTCTATTTGTAAACAACAGGTCTAACATAGTCCTACCCCTGGTGGGCTCACTCACCAGCTGCAACAAAAGTTGTCCTCAATACATTTTAAGAACTTCCTGGGCTGCCTCCTTTCTGCTATATTAAGTTCCCAGTAGATATCTGGTAGGTTAAAGTCACCTACATGAACAAGAGGTGGTGCTCCTGAAACATTCTCCAGCTGCTTATAGAATAGGTTGCCCACCTCTTCTTCCTGGTTGGGTGGACAATAACAGACTCCCAATAGGATGTCAGCCTTATTGGCCTTCCCCTTAATTCTTACCCATAAGCATTCACCTTCATCATCACTAGTTATAATATCTATGGCATCAAAAGCCTTCCTAATATAAAGGGCCACCCTCCACCCCTTCTCCCTTTCCTGTCTCTTCTGAAGAGCTTGTAGCCATCCAGAGCAGCACTCTAGCTATGTGAGTCGTCCCACCACATTTCTGTGATAGTGACTACATCATAGTTCCACTGTTGCACCATGGCTTCAAGCTCTTCCTGCTTATTACCCATACTGCATCCATTAGTATACATGCACCTCAGTTGAGTTAGTGACTTCACCCCTAACTTAGGTTTATCACCCTTGGGCCTGCCCCCAGATAGTCCAGATGAATCTCCTTCCCCCTTCAAACCTAGTTTAAAGCCCTCTCAATGAGTTCCGCCAGTTCATAAGCTAAAAACCTACTACCCTTTTCAGAGAAATGAAGCCCATCCAGTTCCAACAGACCAGGAGCTGAAAAAGTTGCCCCATAATCAAAGAACCCAAAATTCTGCTGATGACATCAACCCTTGAGCCACTTGATAGTGTGAGTTCTCCAATTCCTTTCATCATACTTCTCCGCCACTAAAGGGATTTAACAGAACACTACCTGTACTCCTGCCCTATCAACCACTCAACCCAATGCCCTTAAGTCCCTTTTAATTGCCCTAGAAATTCTCTTTTCAGTCTCATCACTGCCAGGCTGGAGTATCAGCAATGGGTAGTAATCAGAGGGCTGAATCAGCCCAGGAAGTCTCTTAGTAATACCCTGTATCTGAGCCCTAGGGAGGCAGCAGACCTCCCTATGGGTTGGGTCTGGTCGACATATAGGGCCCTCTGTTCCCTTCAGAAGGGAGTCACCCATGACGACTACTCTTTTCCTTTTAATGTTAGAAGTAGTAATCTGTCTGACTGATGAGGCATAACTGGGAGGCTCACTGGGCAGATCAATTTCTTCTACATCATCTAACTGATCCTCTAGATCCAGAGCCTCATATCTATTCTGAAGTGGCACCTGGGTAGGTGATGGGGGTTGGGGGGGAATTTCCATTACCTACCCAAGCAGGAACCCATTTCCACTCCCCTTCATCCACCAGGTGTCCTATTGCCTGACAGTGGGAGGCATGGGAGTCCTCTGACTCCTGGTGGGCCTCCTTTAAGGATGGAAGGGCAGAACTCCACCAGTCTATTTCCCTTTCACTTTCCCTAATACTCCTCAGCCTATCAACTTCCTCCCTAAGCTCAGCCACTAACAAGGAGATCATTCACTTGTTCACATTGCATGCAGACTTCTTCTGCAACTCCCCCTGGTGCCACTGATAAGCTTAAACACTCCTCACAGGAATGGGTCTGGACTGACACATCCTTCTTGGAGGATTCTATCTGGCTACATACATTTTCACTAACTGCAGTTTTGGATTGTGTAAAAACCATTACTAAAAAAACCCCCAAAAACTAACCAACAGAATTGCAAACTAAAACCAAAAAACCTTCAGCCCTGCCTGCTTGCCCTGCCTGCACAAACTGCCGCACAAACTGCCATGCCCTTACAGCCGTGCCACACCCCTGTTCACCGCTCTCCCTAAAGGCCTCTTTTAAAGCATCCCCGCCTGACGCTGGAGGGCAAAACCCCTTCCTGCGCCTGCGCGGTTAACCAGCACGTTAGCCTTTAGACAACCCCCTTCCTCCCCTCTTTTCTGCAATGGTAGCCTCACTCCAACAGGCTTTAAATTTCACATAATTTTCAGACATCTGTGTAGTGGTTTGAGTGCCCACTAGAATTATTTACTCTTTTTCTGCTGTGAGATAGGATTAAGAGAAGAGCAAAGCAGGCTCAAAACTTAAAGGGTATAAAGAAACTTTTTTTAAACAGAACTGAAAGGAAAGAAAAACAGTTAATAAGAATCAGAATAAAACTTTCAGAACACCTTCCCCCCCCCCATCTTCCCCTCCTTTCTACCGACAATGTATAGAGACAAAACCTGGGACTTAAGTCAGTTTATCAATTCTAAAGTAGTTTTTCATCAGTTCTTATAGGGAAAAGAGTCTCTCTTACCATGCTATGGAGACTTTTTACAAGAAAAACAGTTCTCTTGTGGCTTTAACGTCACAATAAACTAGCCGCCCAGGAAAGGAAAAAAAAAAATATCTGTTCATGGGGTGAAAAATCCCTCCAATGCTTTGCAGCTTTCCCAACGCTGCTTTTCATGGGCTTTGTAACTTATTGGGGTGCTATTTTAAGGATGAGCTGTCCTAGCATAAAAACGAGTTCTTTTCATTCATCTCTGGGAACAGAGGTCCTCCCCTTTCACTCCCAGGGCAAGGTTTCTTATTTCTCTCATCTCCCTCCTTTTTTTCTGTTTAAGCTTCTCTTTGAATTATAGCTACTTTAACATTTGTTCACTGCAACACTGGTACCTCAGTTCACTACTATAGGAAGAATGCTACACCCCCCAATGCGTTACATAAATTTAGAGGGAAAACATGAAGTCTGATTTATCACCATAGCTTCACAAAAAGAACCTCAAATTAAGAACAAGGCACCTCCTTAATCCCCTCTTATCTAGAATTTGATTACTTTTTTACTGACCTCAGTGTCTCACGCTGTTCTCCCCACCTGTCCCTACCCCTTCCCTTTTCTAATTTGAGGGAGAACTGGTGTTCGCAAGTCTACCTGTTCTCAAGTTTAATCAATTAAAACAGTCTTTATAGAGTTCTCCAACACTGAAAGGTCTATCTCATCCAGGGTCTGAACAGAGATCGCTTGCCGTGTCTCTCACTGCTGGTCACATGGTCTCTGCCAACACTGTACGAGCTGTGCCGGCCACTGGCTTTACTCAGCGCTTGCCTTCATGCAAAGTGCCAAATCAAGAAAAAAACTGCTGCTGCTGTCTTTGTCCCTCAGTCCGCAGCACAGCTGGCTAAAAACAGCTAAGCAAACGAAGTCCATTGCCAGCCATGCTGAGGCAGCTGTGGTTGCGCAGCGCCACGCTGATCGCGCAGTCCTGGCCACGTGGCTGCTCCCGGTCTGGGATAGCGGCAGCCACTCCTGGCCCTGGCTGCTCCTCTCGGCGCTGGTCCTGGCTGCATAATTGCTCCTGGCACCAGTTTATTTCCCCCGGCTGGCATAGACTGGCAGGCTCTGCTGGAAAAGGCCCGGCTGCAGGGGCCATGCGGGCCCAGACTGGACCGACCTGTTCGAAGGCCGGAAGCTAAGAGAGCTTTTCCTGGGCTTTGTTTTACTTTGAACATGTGTGTTTGCAGAGGCATATCTCGCTCCCCAATTGGTTTGACAGGTTGTCAATGCAAAACTAGCACAATCTGAAAGATGGAGGAGATGAACTCCCTCCTGCTGACCCAAGACTGACTCAGAAGTAATCATGTTTAACAGAAATGAACTTGCAGGCTGAGACCGTGACACCTGTGAGAGGAGCAAGCATGAGGGGGACGGTCTGAGTTTCATCAGCTCAGCCTCGTTCTACAAGCAGGGGGAGGACATGGAGGAGCAACATTGGAGCGGAGAAGAGATGCTGTGTCAGAAAGGTGAATGCCCAGAGCTGCTGACCCTAACGAGTTCCTGAGCTCTTTATCTGCACACTCAGGGTATGGTGCAGCCATGACCCAAGCAATAAAATGCATGGAAAGCCAACACTCCTGTGTCCATCCAGAGAGGCACCCAGATGTCCATTAGGGACCTCAGCCCGTGGTGCAAGTGGCAGTGTGCATGGGAGCACAACATCAGACATGCCACGCCAACAAGGTGTTTTCACTTCCCCAAGAAACATATTCACACCCAAAGATAGATAGATTCTGATCTATGTATCTTGTATAGATTATAATAAAGGCTCTGATAAACATTTTCTCTCAGTTGCTCTATTCCAAAATTTGTGTGATTTTTCTTCCCTCTCTTTGTATTTTTAATTAAACCGAACCCACACAATCTAAATGACAACATAACTTCTTGATGTCAATCTATGCAACAACAGACCCACTCAAAAGAACATTGTTTGGGTATTCCCAGACTATCCCTCCATGTTTCTAATAGCCAGAGTAGTCAGTGGAGCATGAAATTATTATATTAATGGGTTCTAAATGTGCAGGTGTTTAACTGGAAAACTATGATCAGAGAGAGGGTGGAGAAGCTGCAGGTACATTTATTTAAATGCTCATTTCCAACTTCTCCCTCTGTTTTGGGACCTACATCCTGCTGAAGAACTCCATACACCTCTCATAGACTGTGTGTAGCCAAAAATCAGAATTGGCTTGCATGACCACCTCTTCCTGCCAGATTATATAGGATACACAGCACAAGGACCATTACTTTCAGCGTGGGCACTCTGATGCTGAATCTTGCATTTACTACCTGAAACACTGCCTACTTTTATTCCACTGCCTAATCCCTTCTGCTAACCCCCAAGTCTCATAAGATCAAAGCATCATCCAACAACGATGAGCTACAAGACTCAGGCTCACACTATGCCTTTGGCATCTGTAGACTCATAAGGTTAAAGAATAAATGGTTGGGGTTTTTTGGGCAATCCGCAGAGAGCTCTGCCAAGATGAGACACTGGCTTATGAGGCTCATTACAATCATACTGCAGCAGTGACTTTCAGCATGCAGCAAAGGAAAGCAGGATTTAGTGTTGATGTCAACAGCATAATGAAACAACTCAGGGGAAGGCCAGCCTCGGCCACAACTTTTATTCCACTAAAGAACTTGCAAATCCGCAGCAGTGAGAGAGTTTGCAGACAAAAATAAAAGGAAGCCTTCAGCCTTTTCATCCCAGGCTCCCATGTTAGAGAAGAAGTCATAAATAAGGCAACAAAACATTTTGCTGCATAAAAAGCCATTAGAGAATGCAATTCTCAGCCTTTCACCTGGAGCTTTCCCAGCGGCGGCCATTTGGGTGAGATCAGCTCTCCAGGGACCGGTGGTTCATGCCAGTCAGGCGCATCAGAAACCCAGCCCTGGTCAGGCCCTGCAGCATAACATACGGAGGTGAGGTGCCTGAACAGGGCTGGCGTCACAGAACCAGCAAAGAAGAGTCATCCACCAACATCACCAGCTCCCAGAAAATCCCTTCACCCCCTGGTTTCTTTTAGAGGTGGATTGAGCTACAGTATCCTCTGCAACCTCTCACCGTATCCTGAAAGAAATGTGATCAAACTGTTGCATGCAGTTGAAGTCAGCAAGACTTCCCTCAGCAACATTAAAAGAGCCTGCATCCAGCACTCTGAGCCATGCAAACACATCTAAAAATGCAGCAGGCCTTTTAGTTCCCTCCCATTAAACCAAACACATTCACAATCCCTGGGAACACACCCTCAACTGCAACCATAGATGAGGGACAGACCACAGCTTCAAATGTGCTCCACAACTTAGCAGCCCTCTGCTCTTGAACCCTGATGACTTTTCATCCTGCTAGTGAGTAAACACTGTGACAAAACAAAAGGTATTGGAGAATCCTTCCCAGCCCTCCTGCACCACATGTGTGCAGCTGGTTCTGCTGTAGTGGCTGAAGCGTAAGATGATAATTTATTTTCCATATGATTTAGCCAGCTTGCAATTATAGATTTGATTGACTTACTGGAAATCCCAGAAGACCACCTGCCTCAGGAGAATCACCCCCTTAGACTTCAAATTTGTAGCCAAATTATTCAATCCTTACATAGTGATTTCACTAATTTGATGAATTACCATCAACACTGCATTGCTGATTTACCCTGGCTTTGATACTTACTTGATAAGCATATTGCTTTGTTCCTATTTTAACACTGATGACAGCACTGGGGGGACTTGTCTTTTTTAGAAGTGTGTTAAAACACTTTGCCAAGTTTTGCTTCTGGATTTCCCTTCGGCTCCTGGAAATAAACCTGGCTGGAACTGATCCAGTGCAAGGGCCTTCTTGCCTCTCCTTGCTGAGCTAGCCACATGGTGTGTGTAGATGTGTGAGCTTGACTGCCTTGCCTGAGTTTCCCCAAGTGGCTTTTTCACTGGAGAAGCTTATTGGGGTCTAGGCTTCAGCTCCACTCCTAAAACACATGTCACCACAGCCAAGACAGTGATGCACATCTGTACTGATAAATTGTACATGAGCTAAGAAGGAGGGACTTGGGCTCACCTTTCCTTATGCCCACTGCCCCTGACTTGGGGTACACCTTGTTTGTTCTGCAGCCCTTGAGCAGACCAGGACCTGAGTTTTGGGTGATGGGAATGATCACCTTTCACCTCCCCTAGCCATCAGGTCTGCTGGATGGGGCAGGATCAGGACAGCCTAGGAACCATCTGCAGAGGAAGGAGGGTATTTTCTCCAGTTACTTACTCAAGTAGGTCTGCTAACCCAGACCATTCAGGGTTGAGCAGCAGAACAAGAAGAGACAGATGATGACAGTATTTGGTTTTCTGTCAGTTTATGAATGAAAATAAGGTGCAAAAATTGTATGATCATGTACAATGGATGGGAGGACCAGCTATGACCAGCTTTGAGTGTAACTGTGAGCAATATTTCCTTTCCCAGTCAATGCTGAATGCAAGAAAAGAATGTTTCAAGAAATGTATTAGTTTTCCTATATATCCTCTACTTTTAAGTTACTTTAGTCAATTAATACCAAATTCTAAGAAGTGACTTTCTGGAATGCCTCTTTCAACCCAAGGCATGTGGTGAATCAAAAATCAAACCAAACCAATTAGCTGCAAAGATAAGACAAGGGGACCTGGGTTAGCAAGAGGTACCAAACAACCAGACCAAACCTCCCTTTAGGGACACAACCAGCACATATGAATGGAACAAGAAAATGAAACATCGATTATTTAAACCCGAGGTGCTGCTTGGCAATGCAAATCACAATCACAATCAGGAATTTAACAACTGCTTTCAATTGAAGACCAGTGCATTGGGATGGATGATTAATGCTTGTTTACTTGTGGGGTGGCTGTATTGGGGGAAATCAAGCTGCAGTCCCTTCCCTTTGCTGCAACTCCATCTGCTGGGGGAGCAGGAGGACCTGTAACACATAAAGGTCAAAAGTTCCTGTGCCAGGTTCAGCATCAGGAAGGATTTTTAAACATCTGCCAAAGTAGTAGCAGCAAAGCTGGAACAGAACAATGACCCAAGCAGTGCTTTTCAATTATACAGATGATGCAGTCCAAATCTTAAGTAGGTTTAAACATTTGCCTTGGCTGTTTCTCCTTTTGCATAATGAGAATCTGCTACTGAAATGAAAAATAGTTTATTGCAAAAAAACCTCCCAGCAACCCAAAACTGCTGTGTTTGAGCAACTGGTGATAACTGTGCAGCCAATGGGCTTCCCAGAAGACAAGAGAGATGTACAAAAAAGCAGCCTGAAAGGCAAATCATTATCATATCACCTGTGGTCCTTTATAACTGATTCCTAGAAAAAGACCCATAGGTCTTCTAACAAACTTATCTCTACATAAGAGTAGACTTAAAACTTACTAGCATCATTTCTTAAACCTGCAATGATGGCACATTTGTGAGGATGCTCATGTGCTCACAGGCTTGGATTTGCTGTTTCTGCCTGGTGAACTTTTCTGGGAAGAGAGAAAAAGCCATCCATGCCAGGAGAGGTTTGGGAGAAACAGCTTCTAAAACTAGGAAAGCTGATGGACAGGCTCCAGTCTTTCTTTACATGAAAATTTTGTTGCATCTCCCATGTTCAAGATGTTCAACGAGCCTGAACCCTCAACTGGTTTGAGCTCAGGTCTCTGGGGACTGGTGCTGGAAGGGATCACAATGCATGATCCTGCATCTCACAGTTAATTTTCACATCCACAGATTCACACAGGCATCATTCAGCTCCTTGCAAAGAAACCCTGGTTTGACTCCTCTGTCCTCAAACACCACCAAACAGGTCCTCATCTTTACAGAAGGCTTTAAGTGCTGCTGTAGCAGACATGAAAATCCAGTTAACATTCCCTTTCAGTTTGATTAACATGCCTTAATGCAATCCAATTAACAAAGTATTATGGTTTCTAACATCACAGCTTTTATATCCTTTTCTAACCAGGAAAAATCTATGACATATGATACAGCCATTAGAAAGGAGCAGATAGCTCTCACTCAAAAGGCTCCCTATTGCCTGATCCAAAGCCAGATAGAGTCAGCAGAAAGACATTTGCTGACTCCAGCAGGTCACAGATCAGGCACTAGAGAGTGAAATCTATAAATGCCCTTTCACTGGGCAAGTCACATTACTGAGGTCCATGAATTATGTGGGAAAAAAAAAAAAAATCCCAGCTAAGAGCTGCAGTATTTACAGCACTGTCCCAGCTGTAAAAACCTTTCCCAGGAGTCAGAGGTTGGGCAGTGAAGATTGCAAAGGACTTTGTGAGAATTACCATTGCATGGATTAGCTAAGCACCATCAGGCCAAAACTGTACAGAAACATTAGACAAGGTGTATTTGAAAGCACGTGCTAAGTCTTTCAAGGATTAAGTCCTTCCACTGTTATTCCTTTCAAAATAAGTAAAAGCAAGGTAAGATTAATTCCTTGTCAAGCCCATTAAGAACAGACTCCAGCACAGAAATAAACACAAATTGACTTCAGAGAGGTCACATCAAGCCAGAACTACTGCAGTATTGACCTGCTCTTACTCTAGGACTACATAACAAAGCAGCCAACAGCATTGCAGGCACTGTGAATTCATTTCCTTTAATAATGTCTGGGCAGCAAAGTTAGCCTGGGATACAGGCTGCATTCAATAGGCACCTCCAGCAGAAGGAAGCAGGATGAATACTAAAAATTGGACATTTAGGTGCCATCTGAGACAGACAAGTGCCTGCACTGCTCACCACAGCCCTGACCACTGAATGGCCACACCGTTGCTCTCACCAGTAACACCCCAAGGCCTGACTGGGCAGCCACAGCCCAAGGAAGGCAGCATCTGCAGCCACTCAGTGTACATTTTGAAGCCACACAAAGCTGCCAAATTTTAAGTAGCACAGGCACCAAAAGAACCCCTCCATCCTGTGCTGATGCTGTGCTTGACCTCTGCTGTGCATTTCCTGCAGAGGCTGCTGGGATTTCATCCATCTCTGCAGCCCCCAATGGAAATCAGATGCTGTCACAACAGCTGTGCTGGGAATCCCTCCTCTCAGGCCCCAGGAATCAGAGAATCACAGAATGAACTAGGCTGGAAAAGACCTTTGAGATCATCAGCTCCAACCTGTGACCTAACAACTCCTCATCAACTAAACCATGGCACTGAGTGCCACGTCCAGTCTTTTTTTAAACATGCCCGGGGACGGTGACTCTACCACCTCCCAGGGCAGATGATTCCATTGCCTTATCACTCTTTCAGTGAAGAATTTTTTTCTGATGTCTAACCTAAACATCCCCTGGTGCAGCTTAAGACTGTGTCCTCTCATTCTGTCAGTGGTTGCCTGTGAGAAGGGACCGATCCCCACCTGGCTACAACCACTTTTCAGGTAGTTGTAGAGAGTGAGGTGTCCCTGAGTGTGATAAATGTAGTATATAATTTGGTTTTTACTGTAAATATGTTCTTTTAATGTTGTAATAAAAAATCATGTAGTGTAGCTTTAAACCAAAACTCCTGGACCGTCTGGGAAGCCACAAACTTCACACCAAGCCTGAGGCTACTGTCCAAAGAATGCATCCTTCAACAAAGACCCTTACCACACAAGATTAGCAACACAAAAGTTCCTGCACCTGGAGGAGGTGGACACTTAAGTCTCAGTGATCTCATCAACCCAGGACTCAGTAAACAAATATGTATCTGATCCATGCTCACCACATGAATACAGTCTCAATAAACACAAAAGCCAAGTTCCCCTAAACCTCATCCTGGATGGGGGACTTCTCAGAAATCTCATCAAGATGACTGATACTGGACATCTAGACCACATGAATATGTATCTTACATCTTCAGCACGAGTTCCTGGATACTCCGACTCTGAACTATAGATCATCCTGAAACTCTTTCAAACTACCGGCAGATGAAAATTAGGACTTTATGAATACATAATTTTAAAAAAAGCAGCAGCTGTAGCAAAGCACTGTATAAAAGTAAGATGCCCAAAGTACATGGTGTGAACGGTGGGAGGCACGGTGCAATAGAGGCCATGTCTGTGGTTCACCCAGTGCCGACCCTGGGCTCGGTACTGACCTTAGTTGTGGCTTGACTCGATTGTTCTGATCCAAACTTTTCAATAAAATTATTTTTATTGATAATTTGGCTAATCACATTTCTAACACCGAGCCTCCTTTTTTTCCAGGCTAAACAATCCCAGCTCCCTCAGTCGTTCCTTATAGGACTTGTGTTCCAAGCCCCTCACCTGCCTTGTTGCCCTCCTCTGGATGTGTTCAAGCTTCTCAACGTCCTTCCTAAGCTGAGGGGCCCAGAACTGGACACAGCACTCAAGGTGTGCCCCACCAGTGCTGAGTACAGGGGGAAGACTGAGGAAGATTAGGGGGTTCAGGTCTGATGTTTTATTTACTGATTTTCATGCAAGGCAAGGAACATGAAGACAAAGAACCACAAGAACACAGCACTGAGCAGTATCAAGCTGATGCCTTAAGGAAGTTATGAACAATCTCACAGCCCTTGTACTGGATGACCTTACACAGACAACACAAAAACATCTCAGAATAAAATATTTATCATATTCTCCAGTAAAGCAAGCATGCAGCTTTTAATGGAAATGCCATACAAACTTCAGATGGAGCTTAGTGGACATGCACCTTCTCTGCCCTTCCATTAAACCAGGGCATTGGCCTCTCCTCTCAGTAATTAAACTATTATCAGCCATGTAACAGAATGGAAACCAGTGTGAACAGCACAATGCACCAACAAACACAGCTACACAAGATCCAGAACATGTCCACGTCATTGGGTACTTTAGACTGATGTGTATAAATTAATTTCTGCCAGCTATAATTCCATCAAGCAGTCCCTGAGACTCTGAGTTGCTCCCACTCATTAATGAAATCTTGGGAAGCATCAAAGAGTTGCTCCCACAGCTTATTGACAACTATGGTCGCTTTCAATGGGAGTTGCATGATACATCAAAGGGCAAAATAAATCACACCTGCTTGTGCACCTAAGGGGCAAGTAAGACCAAAGGTGCATGTTTCTAAGAAGCTTCCATCAGAACGCCTTTGAAGGAAAACTGGGCTGTTGACAAAACTATTTATCACAAAGCATTTTTTTCCCTCAGGGAGCTTCCACAGATTGGAAAGGTAAACATTTGAGACAAAACAATCAGAAAACTTTCAGCCACAAAGAGAAACTATGCTGCCACATCCCAACAGGCAGTCCTAGAGGTGCCTTTTCTCTGCATTTTCTTCTTTCTGGATGTCTTGGTTTAGGGCAAATTTGAGAGGAAACCTGTAGCAGGATTTCTTAGGGAACGTGGGCATGAGGTATTTTGGAATGAGATTTGAACTACCCCAAACTGGGCTTCAGTTTCAGGCCTGTCTAGAAGTAGACAGGCCTGTGGCATAGTTAGAAATTTAGTTTAAGGTGTGTTTAAGCATTAGATAGCATAGTTATAGTGTGATCACGGTGACTTCCTTAAGGGTGAAATTGTTTACATTCTTTCTTACACTGAATGCCAATTAGAAAACACTTGTAACTGTAAACTATCTGAAACTGTATTTAACCCCCGATTCCAGAAGAATAAAGGGAGAACGCATGAATTAACCATGTTGGTTGTATGTGCTCTGTCCAGCTTCCCACTTTAATTAAGAGCTCCCTGGCTTTTTGAAACCTCCGAAGGGGTTCCTCTGGAAAGCAAACCCAAACAGCCCCTTCCCCCAGCCGGTCCGGGAAAAAACTTCCTCGAAGAAAAAGTGGAAAAAATTATTTATTTAACAAACAAGATGCCCACAAGCACAAAAAAAAAAAAAAAAAAAAAAGAACAATATGAAACTATAAAACCTCTCACCGCTCCGAAGAGAGATGGCAAAACTGAGAAAGTCCTTGCAGTGGGTGTAGCTCAGCTCACTCAGTCTCTCACCAGTCCCACTCCCTCCGGAGGTCCAGGCCCCGGCAGGCCGCAGGTGCCAGCCCTCGCTGCTCCTCTGAGTTTTTCAGTCCAGAGCAGATTTAAACAGTGACAAGAAAAGGAAAAAAACAGTCCAGGGAACTTCTCTGCCTCAACTAGCTAAAACTAACTAAAAGCACAGGAGATCTCTGTCCCACTGCTGTCCGTGCCTCAGACAAACCGCCGGAGCAAGGATGTGTGGGAGTCAGGCAGTTTTCTCAAAACAAACTGCTCGCTGCTTCTTTCTCCCCCTTCACTCCCAGAACCAGTTTTAAAGGTACAGAACTTAATATACAGCACATACAGAACAGACTATTTGGGAAACAAGCATCATAATGTCACCCTAGGACACTGGACAAATTGGTTTGGGCTGTATTTTACCAGGCTGTGGTAGCAAGAGCGGTTGTGCAGCACATGTTGGGAGATCTCTTCTGGCCCTGCACACCCTCGGGACACAACAAGCAAAGGGTGAGAAGGAGGATGGGAAATAAGGATGCAAAGCCTCTCTGCAATTCCTATTTCATATCTTCTCCTTGATAAAACCTAGATTTCCAGCAGGAAACACACACAAATTTCTTACCTGCCTTAGCTATTGCTATTCCAGGATACCAGTTGCTAATTTCTTCCATTTCTTGAGTCAAGATCTCCCAGCTGGAAACAGGGAACACTCCAATAAGCAACTTCTCTCTTGTTCTTATTCAATCTGCAATCCCCTCCATAGAGAGATCCATTTGGAGACCCAACCTTGTAGGAGAAAATGGCTCCATAAAAAATTAAAAAGGAGCAAAGAAGCCCTTAAGGTGTTTTCCCTTTTTCCTCTAATGATTTATGCCCAACTCTTCTCCTCCTTATATGAGCATTTATTACTTGTATTAGTTGTGTTACCTGATGGCTGAGGAAGATTGGGAGAGATAGATGAGGGTAAGGGAGACTGGGAAACATCAGCAAGAAGTATCTCTAAGATCTCTCTTCCCTTTCATAAGCAGTTTGACTTCTACATTCCCAGTGAACAGATAAACACAGATTATGCCCCAAAATGCCTGTTTCAAACTCATGCAGTCAGAGCAAGACCCTGTTTCAGAGGAAATGGTGGTACAAATGCTCCAGAAGAACATCCTCACAGCCTGATGAATTGAGTTGTTGGCTCATCTTCATTGCAAATAGACACTGCTTTGCACAGCCCAGCTCCGGGAAGGTCTGAGAGACCCACTCACACAGCTTTACCCTTCATGCCTCTAAGTAAGCATTATTTATAGCCTCACACTCAACCTGTAATAAATGCGAATCAGATTAAAAACCCATTAATAGTTCATATTTATTAGCAGTGCATGGAAGATACTCATAAAAATAAGTAAATTATGTTGGTGCAAGCCTGCACATTCACTTCTTTAAATGAGATTTTGGGTTCATTGCATATTAAATAATTTGGCTCTTGGACTACACAATATTCTTATTTCAAGCAAGTTCTCTAAAGACACTGTTTTGCCCTTTTAACCACCATGCAGTAGGGTCACCATTTAAGAGCAGTCTCAACCTCATACTGAGGGCCCCATGATTTCAGTGGCCTGTGCTTCATGGCTCTCATAGCAGCAGTGCTTCCTTTGTCCAAACACTGTAAATGTTTGCTACCATGTAGGACATATGTTCCATAAGTAAGTTACTTTTCTCCAGCACTATTTATGCAGAAAAAGCTACAGCTTAGTACAGGAAAAGACCTTTAGAGGACCTTACATTTCAGGATTGCCACCAAAATCTTAAAAGGTCCTTCTCATCCAATCACTTTTCTAAGCTGCTCATTTTTTTCTAACTCCTCACTGCACAGATTCAACCACAGGCTCTGCAGACCTTTTTCTGATGTGGGCACAAACTTGCTGCCACCAGGGAGAGATGTGCTCCTTCCTAAACACCAAGGAGAAAGTGGCCATGCCACCCTACAGCACAAGGTTGGGCAAAAAAAGGAATGTGGTGAGACGTGCTGCCCCATTTCAGGATCAGAAAAAACAGAACTTGTGTTTTTGTCAGGTTCCAGCAACTTCCTGAGGAAGGGCCATGTGCTTTTTAAAATTCACAAATAAAGTCTACTGCAGCTCAGGATTCAGCAAACATTCAAAAATTGGATAATTCCTAGAGTTAGGTTCTTTGCCAGCCTATCCTTTGCTCCATCTTACTAACCTAGCTCTACATCAAACTCAGGCTGTGTGGCACAAAACAGAACTCACCCAAGACCTACACTTAAATGGCTTCAAAAGGAAATGCTGCTCAGAGGTGGATTTCCCAGCTCCCACGATTTCCAGCATACATGAGTGCAAATAAAACCATAATTTTGTATGGGGTCAGTCTGGTCCTTCACATGGGCATGACCAACTTTGCACCCCAGTTCACAAAATCAAACCCAGATATGCAAATTTTCTTTTCCAAAGGTATATTTTATCATCTGGAGCATAGGAGCAGATGAACAGGTGAAGCCAGATAGCAAAGCATGTCTCATCTTTTGTCACTCACTAGGCAAGGATGCTCTGGCAACAAGCAGGTAGCCAAGGTATCACTGGTACCTCAGCTGAGCCCTCACTCCTTAAGACAACAGCAGATACAAGGATCCATTGTTGAGAGTCTTGAAATACAGCCATGACTACATACATTTACATACATTTCACTGCTTAGACAGAACCTTGGGAGAAGACAAGACTATCGCAGGCGCTACGTTGCAAACACAACAAATATAATCTGGTTACAACCGACTGCAGAGCCTATGATACCTCTGGCTATGGGGAAAAAGAAGAGGCACTCTGAGAATTAATGTTCTTCCAGTCTATAGAGAAACAAATGAGTTTCTGGTGCTGAACAATTAGTACTCCTGTTAATTATGCGTGCGGGTTAGAAATAACACTAAGCATTTGGGACTGCTTCCATTTCAATTGTTTTCTTTCTGCACTGGATAACAAAAATATATTCAGACAGCTAAATAAATTCTTCATAACACTGATGGGACTTCTTGTTCACAGCAAGCAGTTATGCAAATTGCTAATTGTGAGGCAGAGATAATCATAACCTAGTGCATTTATGCAACCACATGTACAACAGGGATAGCTAAAGCAATAGTTGCCTTATTGCCCTCACTGCATTTTTAAGTCACGCCAATGGCTAGCTCACTGCTTGGCAGCACAGCCAAGCACAGCCCAGGAGCAGCCACGTGCCCCTGGGATGCCACAAAATAGAAGGTTTAATATACTGGAAAACAACACAGTCACAGGAATAAAAACTCCAGGTACCTCCTAGAAAAATAAATGGGAGAGTTGGTAACAAAGCATCCCCACTGGTTTTGAATTGTCTCTTGAGAACTTGCTGCACCCTATGCTCAGGTAGATACTCAGCCATGTTTCAGTGGTGCCAGGCTTCAAATCCTGGGCTCTCAGGACACCACTGGGTCAAGTTCCACCCAATCAAAACCTGTCCAAAATCTGGACCCAGTGTGTTTGGGACAGAAGCACACGAGATGGTAGTGACCCTCAGAGTGCCCATTTTGCAGCATGAACTCTCAGGCCTGAAAGGAAAAAGGCTCAGAGCTACCCAAAAAAAGTGATCCTTCTACCACTAATGAAGTAGGCACATGAAATGAAAGCTTCAGTGCTTATCCTGAACTGCATTTCATGAAAAGTATCAGCTTCAGGGATGTCCTTTTGCTTTACACTCAGGGAGACTGATTTAAAACACCTAACAGTCATAAAACAAAAACCAAAAACATGAGAAAGAAGGAAGACTGCACACAAACACAAACCTGCCCAGCCTAGAGCAGTCCCTGCTCATTTACTCTCAGCCAGCACACACTAGCCTTGCTATTTCTGTCCAGTTTCCCAGACCAGTTATTCCAGCTCAATAAAACCAGCAATGTGTTATAATTTTCACTTAAGGCTCCAAATTCCAAAGTTTACACTGCTTACTAAAAATATATATATATATAGGTAAGAACACAAAGCACTGCAATGCTGGGGAAAGTGCATGGTGACATCCAAAAAAAAATACTGCAAGGGAACAGCCTGGAAGGTGGCCTGTTTCTGCCCTAATTAGCTAGCATTTTGGCAAACCCAAGGGAAATGCAGAGAAAGCAACCCTGTGACTCCACATACCCAAAACACAGAGACACGCTCTAGATGGGCTCTGAACTGGAAATGATGGATGTGGCTCACTCGCACTGTAATTAAATCTCCTTCCACAAAATAAGAACAGCAATCTGTGTCCTGCCACAAAAACCTGCTGCATCATGGAAATGGAAAAAACTGATCAGACAGACTTGAGAGGGATTGCCAACGATTTTGTTATGCCTGTTGGTAAGATATTAAACTCAATAAAAGAAACAGTTTGCTCAGACCTGACTGTCTCTGCTGGGTGAGCAACTACAGCAGGGCATTAGGAAAGGGGTCATGGCTGGAGAGTCCCCCTAAGCTGGCACCAAGAAAGCAGCCACCACACCTGGGTGCTGATGCTCAGCACAGTCCTCTACTTGCAAGGAGCTGGAGGTGAGCAGGTGAAAGAGTAAATTTGTGCAGGGCTGGATCCCCATTCATCCCATGACAGCCAACCTGCCACTGCTGCCCCTTGCTTGGTGGTGCTCATGCATGTGCCAGACCCAGCACATCAGAACTGCTGGGCCACCTGGCACCCCTCTGAGGTCATGCCAGTGCCTTGCAGAGGATGCACAGCAACAGCAGCGGAGAGTTGCACCTAAGCATGGATGCTGTCCAGCTAACAGTAGCAGCTTTCCAGGAGTGAAGGCTGTGCAGGAGAGCAACTCAAAACCAGCAACCAGAGACAGTCCAGGATCAAGCCTTCAAAACCTGAGAAAAACCCCAGGAATCCTTCAGCTACACAAACACATCCATGCTTGGTTATTTGTATTTGGTTTCAGCTCACAGTATTTAGGTTCTTGTCTTTGAGCTGTTCTTAGGAGCAGGAGGATTAGAAATTTATTTTGCTCCTTGAAGAAGAATAATGCAAGTAAAATCTTAGTTCCTAGAGGGGAACCATCAAAAAAACAATTTCAAGAGGTTGCATTTGGTAGGTTCCTAAATGTATTATGCTGTTTGACGTTCACATGGCCCACCAAATTCAGTTTTACCCTGGCTGGTATTTTGCAGCACTAATACCTAATCACCGGGGACAGAACGGGACATACCACAGACTGTTCCATTTCAATTGCTGACTATTTCCTCTCCAAAATGTAATGTAAAAACTAGGTTAGACAAAAGATGCAAATGTGCATGCATTGTGTAATAACAATGAGCTTACCTGCAAGTAGGAATTTCCAGAAGAGTTAAGATGAAAACCAGAAGATGCCAAATATCCCATCATTTCAAGTGTTTCCAATCATTGCAGGTGAAAGGCATTAGAAGAGAAGCAAAAAGACCCTAATTAGCATAAAAATACAGTGTTTGCAACACATTTTTAACACTCTTAATTGAATTCATAATACCAGCAAGAACCAGGAGCTGTCATACCAGTTTTCCTTTATAGGATTTGGTTATATTTGAGATTGGATTTACACCGTTTTTCACAATACTGGGCTCCAATTTACAACCCTCACTCAGGTAAAGCTCACACAACAGCCACAGAATTGCAGATGAGACAAGAAAAGCTTTGCAAAGCTTGGCGTGAAGGTACAGGTCCTCTAGCCAAGAAAATACAAAAAAACCCAAAAAGGTCCAGAAATGAGACAACTGTAATTTATACCCTGTGGCAAGCAGAATTCAAAGTCTGCTCTGCTTTTACCAAGATTTCTATCTTCCGCTGCATGGTGCATTTCAAATTCATTCTTTTTCTTGTGGAAATCAAAACAAAGCCATAAGAACTTCATTCCAGCACCAGTCTCTTGCCCATATGTGATCAAGCCTCACATAACTGTAATAAAAGAACTCTGTAAAATATAGTTTTATAATACTTGAGTATACATTTAAACAGAGGAGGAGTTCCTCCAACCTGATGGAGCACACTGCTTTCCATCTATTCCTGGAGACTGCATATTTCAGGTGGCTTTCACTGCTCCTTTGTGACTCACATTCCTGCCCAGAAGCTAGATGGAAACTCCCAGGGCAGTTACAACTGACCCGGATCTTGGAGAAGCAATTCTCATTTGAGCAGAAAGAGGAATCTACCTTTGTAGTGCATCCTTAGGAAAAGACACACTGGGGGTTGCTACATAGAAATTCTGCCTGAAATTTGTATTTCTTTTTGTGCTTATTTGTTGGTTTGAGGTTTTTTTTCCTCCTCCTTTAAAAGTTAAGGAAAATATGTGAATTGGTATCTCAAAGATAAAATAGGAAACACACGATAAACAGATAGAAATTACTGCAAGGAACTATCTCTTTACATTTGATTACACACCACACAACCTGAGCTCCTGTAATCATACGAAATCAGAATCCGAACTGCTGTTGAACACATAAATTGTTTCAACTCCCTGATTACTAGGAAAAGCTTGAAAATGTGATCCCCACAGGCCTGGAATAAGCAAATAAAGAAAACACAAGTTTGACTGTGATCCTGCAAAGCACTTAAGCACAAGCTTAGCTTTGCAAAATCAATGGGACCTTGTGAACTTCTAGAGGACTTAAAGCTCATGAGAGATTTGTGGGATCAAATCGGGAAAAAAAAATCTGAAGGTCTTAAGTCTTAACCTAATGGTATTTCAGCTTCTCTAATGCCTAAGGTGTTAATTTAAATGCTGAAGACTAAGCTTAATATGTTTGCATAAAATTATTTACTCAGGAGTCTTTAAAAAGGTGAAAGGTCTTAGAAGACCTTCAGTGGGGGATCTGACAGAGCATCTATCAGCCACCACCCCAGTGTCCCTAGGTGGGATGGCA
This sequence comes from Phylloscopus collybita, assembly GCA_027886175.1. Classification (NCBI taxonomy): domain Eukaryota; kingdom Metazoa; phylum Chordata; class Aves; order Passeriformes; family Phylloscopidae; genus Phylloscopus; species Phylloscopus collybita. The sequence goes on from JAJNNQ010000051.1 coordinate 819,880, forward strand.
GCTCTCTTGGTTTGGAAAGACAGGTATTTGCCAGGGAAAGCTGGAGTTTCTCTTAGAATGGAGAATGCAAACTCCTCACCCCCGCCAAATTATAATGTTGCAATTAAGGGCTTTCAGGCAAAGATTTGGGAATAGGAATAACAGTTCTTTACTAGGAATACTAACAAAACAAATGTAGTAGAAAACAAAACCACCCAACCAAACCAGCAAACAAACAACAATTTTGGAAGACCCGGACAGAGTCAGAGGGAATAACCTGACACCCTGTTGGTAAGGGTGTTGGAAGCAGTCCAAAAGTGAGTCCTTCTGGAGTGGCAGATGTGGTTCTGTTGAAGTAGAGATGATCCTGTAGAAAATGGGTCCAGTGATGGTAAAAGGGGTCCAGTGATGGTGAGAAGAGTCCAGTGGGTGAGAAGGGGCTCAGTGGGTGAGAAGGGGTCCAGTCTTCCTCCAGGAATCGGGTGAAGCTAGATACTTTCTGTTCCTGTGTGTCACTTTTTATCCAGGTAGGAATGGTTGGCTCCCCCCACGGGTGGAGCATCTCACAATAGGATGATGGAATGTGGATGTTCTACTTTGGGGATGTGTGCTTTTAGGGGTGTCTTAATGGTCCATTAGCAGAAAATACTCCCCTGGAGGGAGGACTGGTGGTGAAAGAGATAAGGAACAATGCCCCACCTGGTTTTAACAGTTGGTCCATTATCAAAAGGCACCCACCCCCCTCCTCCCAGAGTTACAAGAGATAAAGAAAAACATCTCTCCAACTGCTTTCAGCAGATGAAATAGAATACACATTTTCGGTTCCATAACCCAAGACATTATCCACCCCTTATTCTATTATCATCTGCATCATACATAAATCAATAAAATCTACTATACAGAATGAACCCTTACACTTAATTCTTACTTAGGATTAGGTTTTCCTGTGGTACACAACTGGTTTTTCCATCTTTCTGCATTATTCACCAGGTGTAACCAGGTTCTTGAGCAAAGACAATCCCATGGGTGGGTTCACCTTTGCCTGAGGTGGGGTTAATCCAAACAGTCTTTCCTAAAATACCTCTCATGTGTACCACAGGGACTTTATCCACTGTGTGCAAAGGGGCAGACTGGGCAGGACCAGCTCGATTGATGGAGCCCCGGGTGTTGACCATCCAGGTGGCCTTTGCTAAGTTCACTTCCCAATTCCTGAAGGTCCCCCCACCAAGTGCCTTCAGGGTGGTCTTAAGTAGTCCGTTGCACCGTTCAACTTTCCCGGCAACTGGTGCATGATGAGGGATGTGATATATCCATTCAATGCTGTGTTCTTTAGCCCAGGTGTTTATAAGGCTGTTCCTGAAATGGGTTCTGTTGTCTGACTCAATTCTCTCAGGGGTGCCATGTCTCCACAGGACTTGTTTTTCCAGGGCCAGGATGGTGTTCCGGGCAGTGGCATGAGGCACAGGGTAGGTCTCCAGCCACCCAGTGGTGGCATCCACCATGGTCAGCACGTAGCGCTTGCCTTGGCGGGTGTCTTGGTTTGGAAAGACAGGTATCTGCCAGGGAAACTGAGGTTCCCCTAGGATGGAGAATACCAACCCCTCACACCCCGACGAATTATAATTTTGCAATCAAGGGCTCTCAGGCAAAGATGTTGGGAATAGGAATAACAGTTCTTTACTAGGAGATATTAACAATACAAATATGATAGGAAACAAAACCACCCAACCAAACAAACAAATAAACAAATAAACAATAATTTTGGAAGAAAACCCTGACAGAGTCAGAGTTTCAATCTGACCCTGTGATTCAGGATGTTGAAAAAACAGTCCAAACGTAAACAGTCCAAACACTTCTGGAGTGGCAGACGTGATCCTGTTGGAGCAGAGATGATTCTGCGAAGAAAAACCGGTTCAGGGGCGGCGAGGAGGGAGGCAGGAATGGCCAGCACAGGAGACGAAGAAGCTCTTGCCACACCGCAGCGAAGGAAGCGCCGAGCACCCAGCTCCTGCAGCCCAGCAGCACCGACAACTCCCGGCCACCTCCCCTCCCCCCCACCCCCCACCGCCAGGGCATGAGATGTATAGAAATGCAAATGCACCGCACAGGCTGGGGAAGGTAACAATGGCCTATCAAGGTGGGTCATCAGGCCCCAAAACAGATGTAAATAGAATATACAAAACCCAGCTCCACAACCCAGGACAACGTTCCACCCCTTATTCTATTACCATCTGTATCATACCTAAATTAATAAACTCCACTATACAGAATGAACCCTCACACTCAGTTCTCACTTAGGATTAGGTTTTCCTGTGGTACACAACTGGTTTTCCCATCTTTCTGCATTACCCACCAAGTGTTACCAGGTCCTTGAGCAAAAACAATCCCACGGGTGGGTTCACCTTTGCCCAAGGTGGGGTTTACCCAAACAGTCTTTCCTAAGATACCTCTCATATGTACCACAGGGACTTTGTCTCCATCCACTGTGTGCAAAGGGGTAGACTGGGCAGGACCAGCTCGATTAATAGACCCTCGGGTGTTGACCATCCAGGTGGCCTTTGCTAAGTTCACTTCCCAATTTTTGAAGGTCCCCCCGCCAAGTGCTTTCAGGGTGGTCTTAAGCAGTCCATTGCACCGTTCAACTTTCCTGGCAGCTGGTGCATGATAAGGGATGTGATATATCCATTCAATGCCGTGTTCCTTAGCCCAGGTGTTTATGAGGCTGTTCTTGAAATGAGTCCCGTTATCTGACTCAATTCTCTCAGGGGTGCCATGTCTCCACAGGACTTGTTTTTCCAGGCCCAGGATGGTGTTCCGGGCGGTGGCATGAGGCACAGGATAGGTCTCCAGCCACCCAGTGGTGGCTTCCACCATGGTCAGCACGTAGCGCTTGCCTTGGCGGGTTTGGGGCAGTGTGATGTAATCAATCTGCCAGGCCTCCCCATACTTGTACTTGGACCACCGTCTACCTTGGATACCTTTATCCTCGCAGCTTGATCTACTTGCTCGTTGTTCCGGTGCTCCTCATTAGCCCGACTCTTGGGGACATGGGCATCCACATGACGGACTTTCACAGGTAGTTTCCCTACCCTGATGGCAATGTCCTTCCACTCATCAGCAGCCCAGATTGGTTTTCCCCTACGCTGCCAGTTGGCTTTTTTCCACCTTTCCAGCCAGCCCCACAGAGCATTAGCCACCATCCACGAATCAGTGTAGAGGTAGAGCTTCGGCCACTTCTCTCTTTCAGCAATGTCCAGGGCCAATTGAACAGCTTTGAGTTCAGCAAGCTGGCTTGACCCACCTTCTCCTTCAGTGGCGTGTGCAACCTGTCGTGTGGGGCTCCATACGGCTGCTTTCCACTTCCGGTACATCCCTACGATGAGACAGGAACCGTCAGTGAAAAGAGCGTAGCGTGTTTCTTCTGCTGGCAGTTGGTTGTATGGTGGAGCTTCTTCAGCCCGGGTTACTTGCTCTTGTTCTTCTTCGTCAGTGAGACTGAAGTTCTCAGCTTCTGGCCAGTTGGTGATTACTTCCAAAATCCCAGGGCGATTCGGGTTACCAATACGGGCGCACTGAGTGATGAGGGCGATCCATTTGCTCCATGTGGCATCGGTGGCATGGTGGGTGGAGGGAACCTTTCCTTTAAACATCCACCGCAGCACTGGTAGTCAGGGTGCCAGGAGGAGTTGTGCTTCAGTGCCAATCACCTCTGAGGCAGCTTGAACTCCTTCGTAGGCGGCCAAGATCTCCTTCTCTGTGGGAGTGTAATTGGCTTCAGACCCTCTGTAGCTTCGGCTCCAGAATCCCAGTGGCCGGCCTCGAGTCTCACCTGGCACCTTCTGCCACAGGCTCCAGGACAGACCATGGCTCCCGGCTGCAGAGTAGAGCACGTTCTTTACCTCTGGTCCCGTCCTGACTGGGCCAAGGGCTACTGCATGTGCGATTTCCTGCTTGATCTGGGCAAAGGCGTGTTGCTGTTCTGGGCCCCAGTGGAAATCGTTCTTCTTGCGGGTAACCAGGTAGAGAGGGCTCACAATCTGACTGTACTCAGGGATGTGCATCCTCCAAAAGCCAATGGCCCCTAGGAAAGCTTGTGTTTCCTTCTTGTTGGTCGGTGGGGACATGGCGGTGATCTTATTGATGACCTCAGTGGGAATCTGACGCCGTCCATCTTGCCACTTCAGTCCCAGGAACTGGATCTCTTGGGCGGGTCCCTTGACTTTGCTCTTCTTGATGGCAAAACCGGCTTCCAGGAGAATCTGGATGATCTTCTCTCCTTTCTCAAAGACTTCCATTGCCGTGTTCCCCCACACAATGATGTCATCAATGTACTGTAGATGATCCGGAGCCTCACCCTTTTCCAGTGCAGTCTGGATCAGTCTATGGCAGATGGTGGGGCTGTGCTTCCACCCCTGGGGCAGCCGATTCCAGGTGTACTGCACACCCCTCCAGGTGAAAGCAAACTGGGGTCTGCACTCTGCTGCCAAAGGAATGGAGAAGAAGGCATTGGCAATGTCAATGGTCGCGTACCACTTTGCTGCCTTGGACTCCAGCTCATACTGCAACTCCAACATGTCTGGCACGGCAGCGCTCAGTGGTGGCATGACCTCATTCAGGCCATGGTAATCCACTGTTAGTCTCCATTCTCCACTGGGCTTACACACTGGCCATATAGGGCTGTTGAAAGGTGAATGAGCCTTGCTGACCACTCCTTGGCTCTCCAGTTTATGAATCATCTCATGGATAGGAGTCACAGAGTCTCTGTCAGTGCGGTATTGCCGACGGTGCACTGTTGCTGTGGCAATTGGTACCTGTTGTTCTTCAACTCTTAGCAGTCCCACAGTAGAGGGGTCGTCTGAGAGGCCAGGCAAGGTATTCAATTGTCTGATCTCTTCCGTCTCTACAGCAGCTACTCCAAAAGCCCAACGATATCCTTTTGGGTCTTTGAAATATCCATTTCTTAGATAGTCTATGCTGAGGATGCATGGGGCCTCTGGGCCAGTCACGATGGGGTGTTTGTGCCACTCATTCCCAGTTAAACTCACTTTGGCCTCCAATACAGTCAGCTGCTGGGACCCTCCTGTCACCCCAGAAATAGAAATGGGTTCTGTTCCTACATACCTTGATGGCATCAGGGTACATTGGGAACCAGTGTCAACCAAAGCCGTGTATTTTTGTGGGTCAGATGTGCCAGGCCATCGGATCCACACAGTCCAATAGATCCGATTGTCCCTTTCCTCTACCTGGCTATAGGCAGGGCCCCTCTAGCACTGGTTATTCCCTCCCTGAGCATACATACTAGAGGTTCCAGCATCCTGACTACTGGCAGCTTGGTTATGGGAAGTTGAGGCTACTTTCATTTTAGTGGAACCACCTTGGCGAGTGTTCCTCTCCTTGAGCTCACGCATCTGTGCTGCCAGGACAAAAGCGGGTTTCCCATGCCACACTCCCATGTCTTCCCCATGGTCACGCAGATAAAACTACAGGTCAGCTCTTGGGGTGTGCCCTCTCTCTCTAGCTGGGGGTTGTTGGGCTCTAACTCTGGACCTGTGACTCGCACCGGTGCCACATGGGAACTGTTCCTCCTCATCTCCTCCCTCACCTCCCTCATTTCCTCTTTGAGTTCTTTAACCACGGCAGAGACATGAGCCTGCATTGGGCCATTGATCATACTCTCATAATTCCTAAGCTTATTGGCAACAGACCCCACTGTCTCTCAATTATCCTCAGCATTAATTGTTGCAATGAAGGTAGTGTACTGAGATGGCCCCAGATTTGCCAGATTCCACAACATCTGCCCTGTGCATCTAACCCTGTCAGGGTCATTATGATGCTGTCCACTCCTCCCAAAAAGTACCTCTAATACTGCCACTTCTCTCAGCTGTTGGATTCCTTCCTCCAGAGTTTTCCAGCGCATTCTATGGTGGTGTTCCTGCATTCTTTCTCTGTGGAAAAATCTCTCTCACACTCATTAAAAGCCGCTCCCAAAGGGAAAGGGGCCCTGGCTTCCTTACAAATACCTGATTTATACCCGAGTCCCGGGTCAAGGGTCCCAAATTCCTTGCCTCACCACTATCTAGTAGCACACCAGTACCCATGAGGTCCCAGACCCGAAGAAGCCAGGCTGTGTAAGCCTCACGTCCCGTTGTACAATATCTTTTTGCAGATTACAGAGACTCATACGACAGGGACTCGGTGATGATCTGAACGTGTGATTCCCCTGCAGGTTGTGAGGGCCCTCCTTCCTTATCCTTATTATCTGGGTTTGCCGATTTCACCTTAGATTTCTTTGTTTCCACAGGGGCAACTGCTGCTGGCTGGGACTGCCCCTGTGGTTCAGCTGGAACCTGGACAGTTGTAATGTTTGTGGGTTCCATCGCTGCACCATTAGACTCTCCTTTGTCATGGCAGGGGGACGGTTTCCCACCAGCTGGGGAAATGTACTCCCTCCACATCTGGCCTATCTCGCATATCTTTTTCACCAGAGCCCCCACCCAAACCGGGCGGTTTATCACTGAGGCAGGCTGTGGGGCAGGAGCGTGCTCTTAGACAGCATCCTTATTCTCTGGGGTACGTATCAGGGTGCTTACCCAGGCCAATCTCTCCTTATCTCTGAATGCTAAATAGAATAGGCTTATAAACAACACCAGCCACTGTATGATATCATTAGCATTCAGAGGAGATTTGAACCCTTCAAAAACTGGTGGGGTAGACCCAAAGAGCTGGGTGAAGTGTTGGGAGAAAATTTCCCCCGGTGCCATTTCCTCACAATAGGTACCATTGTTAAAGTAACCCCAGAAACACAGAGTTAGTGTATGATAGCGCTGAATCCATGTGCTTGCTTTCCAGAGGAAGTTAAAAATCCATTAATTCCTCACCTTATTAACCCACAAAACAAACTGGATGCCAGCCACAGCAGCCTTAGTTATAGGGCCCATGTTTAGATAAGGGCCTGCAAATGACGGAAATACAGCCACGACCACATGCCACCCAAACCAGGGAAAGCTAGACCACATGATTCTGACCAGTGGGCTTCTATCTAGTACGCAAGAACTGTTATTCTTCTTTCTCAATGCCTCCGTGCCCAACATTGGGCGCCAAAATCTGTCTTGGTTTGAAAAGACAGGTATCTGCCAGGGAACGCTGGAGTTTCCTTAGAATGGGGAATGTAAACCCCTCACCCCCGCCAAATTATAATTTTGCAATTAAGGGCTTTCAGGCAAAGATTTGGGAATAGGAATAACAGTTCTTTACTAGGAATGTTAACAAAACAAATGTAGTAGAAAACAAAACCACCCAACCACACCAGCAAACAAACAACAATTTTGGAAAACCCGGACAGAGTCAGAGGGAATAACCTGACACCCTGTTGGTAAGGGTGTTGGAAGCAGTCCAAAAGTGAGTCCTTCTGGAGTGGCAGATGTGGTTCTGTTGAAGTAGAGATGATCCTGTAGAAAATGGGTCCAGTGATGGTAAAAGGGGTCCAGTGATGGTGAGAAGGGTCCAGTGGGTGAGAAGGGGTCCAGTCTTCCTCCAGGAATCAGGTGAAGCTAGATACTTTCTGTTCCTACATCTCAGTTTTTATCCAGGTAGGAATGGTTGGCTCCCCCCACTGGGTGGAGCATCTCGCAATAGGATGATGGAATGTGGATGTTCTGCTTTGGGGATGTGTGCTTTTAGGGGTGTCTTAATGGTCCATTAGCAGAAAATATTCCCCTGGAGGGAGGACAGGTGGTGAAAGAGATAAGAAACAATGCCCCACCTGGTTTTAACAGTTGGTCCATTATCAAAAGGCACCCACCCCCCTCCTCCCAGAGTTACAAGAGATAAAGAAAAACATCTCTCCAACTGCTTTCAGCAGATGAAATAGAATACACATTTTTGGTTCCATAACCCAAGACAGCAGCAGACCCAAAAACCTAGAAGACAAAATCCCCACTTACATCTACCATAATTACAGTACTTTATCCAGTACCTTCAACATAAACATTACTTCCATGCCTGTGTCACTTCAAGTCTGCACAGTTTAAAATGGAAAAAAACCTTTCAAAATTGTTGTTGCACTTCTCTCCAAGCTGTTACAACCTTGAAAAGTGAAATAACAGAAACTGTGTAAATTTTGAAGCATTTGGGAAGAAAAAATTTAAAATGTATAAGGATTTTGCTCAAATGTCTGCCAGGCACTGCGTAGCCCAATGCATCTTCAATCAACATGTTTGCTCATATCAGCTAACAAGAAAGTAACTATGAGCAAGAGGTCAGAATGAGCTTAGAACTGTTTTTTTGTTTGGGTTTTTTTAGAAATTCAAATAATTTAAATAATTCAGCCCTCAAAAGAGACATCTTTCTGATGGGAATTCACTGGTTTAGCATCTCCCCAAGGGTCATTGCACGCAGTTACTAACAACAGGAAAATCAAAAGATCAATGCCAGACTCAACAGCAACTTCTTCTTTTACTTCTGCTGTTTTTAATGAGTCTGAACTAGAAAGTCAGGGGGAGGTACCTGATGACAGGGAACAGGCCTGATGGTCCCTGCAAGCAAAGGGGGAGGGAGAATGGAAAGGCCAAGTTCCTCTCCCACCCAAAGCACCCATTGTACTATCATGTCTCTTCTTCCAAAGAGCCTGAGACAAGTCAGCAGATCACAGCAAAGCTGATACTGTACAAGAAAAACCGTGAAAGAGTGACTGCACAGAATTCAAGGAGAGGAAAAAAAACCCACCCTGGACAAAAAAAGATATTGTACTGTAAAGTGAGTTGAAGTACTTTCCAACCAGTAATGAAGTAGACTAAACCTCTCTATCCCCTTGTTTTAAAGTTGACTATTTGCAATTAAAAGCAGGATAAAGACTATACTCGAAAGCCATTAGCAAGCTACATTTTGAATTATTCCTTTATAGTAGCTGTTAAACCATAAACACACATTTTGCTAATGCTCATTTTCATGTTTTCCCCCAAATGTTGTTTTTACTGCTGGATTGCAATGATAAACACCAGTGACTCCGATGTTTCTTCCACTTTCTTTGAGAATGAAGGCATGTTCCCCCAGCAATGTATTCACCAAGGTAACAATCACATTTTTTAAAGTAAGTGGATTTGATGATGAGAACTGCTGAAATTTTCAGCAAATGGTGTTTATTGCTGTAATAAGGAGTAATTCATGTTTTCATAATATGGTATGTGTAATAAGGAATACCCCATGTTTTCATAATACTTGTTGTTTGTCTTGGTTTGGAAAGACAGGTATCTGACAGGGAAACTGGGGTTTCCCTTAGAATGGAGAATGTAAACCCCTCACCCCCTGCCCAATTATAAATTTGCAATCAAGGGCTTTCAGGCAAAGATTTGGGAATAGGAATAACAGTTCTTTACTAGGAATATTCACAATACAAATGTAGTAGAAAAACAAAACCACCCAACCAAGCCAGCAAACAAACAAACAACAATTTTGGAAAACCCTGACAGAGTCAGGGCTACAACCTGACACCCTGCTGGTCAGGGTGTTGGAAGCAGTCCAAAAGTAAGTCCTTCTGAAGTGGCAGATGTGGTTCTGTTGAAGTAGAGATGATCCTGTAGCAAAAGGGTCCAGGGGTGGTGAGAGGGGGGGTCTGGTGATGGTGAGATGGGGTCTGGTCTTCCTCCCAGATATCGGGTGAAAGCTGGATGTTTTTCTGTTCCTGTGTCTCAGTTTTATCCAGGTAGAAACCGCCTGCCCCCCCCCCCCCCCCTCCAACTGCCAGGGGGGGATGTGATGCATCTCACCATAAGAGGATGGAATGCAGCTGCACCCTCTGGGGAGGGTATAGTCCGGGAAGGTGTTAATGGCCCATAGTCAGAAGGCATCCGGCCCTCTCCTCGCCACCCCCCACCCCGAGTTACAAGAGATAAAGAAAAAAACCAAAAAAATCATCTCCACAACTGCTTTTAACAAATGAAAATAGAATACACACCTCTGGCTCCACAACCCAAGACATTGTTATAATAGATAATAGTAAACATAGTTTTTAGAAAAGCCAAGAGGAACCCCCCCAGAGCAGAGGGCTTGGAAAGTTTCGCAAGAACTGTCTCCAGCTCGGGGAGGGGGGAAGACAAAGAAATTACAATTCCAATAGGAAGGAGAAGAATGGCCAGGACAAAGGTGATCAGACTCTGATGACTCTGAGATGGTGTCTTATCAGAGGAAATCTTTTGAGACAAGCAAAGCTGCTGTCAGAATTTCAACATCCACCAGCGCCAGGGTCCAAGAGACAAGTCAGGACATGTATAACATTAAGACCACGTAATCCCAAGCCAGGAGGGGTATAAAGCTGGCTGGCTTGGGCCCGGACTCTCATGAAACCTCGGGGAGACGTGATGCGGTAGAGGTCACGTTTGGGGTTTCACCCAGTGCGTGCACTGTTTCCTTGTTTCGTTGGCTCTGTTGATTGATTAAAATTTTCGTTGGCAAATAAATCATTTTTCGATGGAATCGGCTCTTTAAATTTATAACAATTGCCTATGTGAATGTTAACTGTGCCACACCAGCTGATATACTGGTCCTTAAAGCACTCAGCTCCCTGTATTTATAGGAACAGCTCTCCTGATCCGGAGCATGAATTAGCTGAGCAAAGCCTGGCCATTTCCATCCCTCACACACCCTCCAGTGCCACCGTGATTTGCATTGCAGACTTCACTCTCATCTGTGCGCGTCTTCCCTGTAAAATACATTTCTGCCTGAAGCTCTGCAAAGATTAAAGTGTCTTACATTCTGCAGTTGGTTTTCCTAAAGTGCTTCCTGCCTACCTTAGCAAGGGACATTTCTAAGCAGGAGGATTTAAATAATTTCTTTCTGATGACACATTATATGATAAGTCACTTGTCCAAGTGCGGGGATATCCATGTCCACATGTGGATTTTTGCCCCAAAAGCAGAAATCACCTTGCAATTTCTGCAGGCCACCTGACTTGACTGTGAAGCTGGCTCTGCTACAAGGAAAGGATTGAAAAGATGGCCAGAGATTCCTTCCAACTTCCCACATCCTCTGACTCCAGGCAGACACTGATGCGTCTACAGGCAGCCCACACCAGCATGTAGAACCCACAGCCCAGAAACGCAGATGTGCAATTCTCTGCCCAAGCACCGTGAACAGCACCAGCCAAAGGCAGCTGCAGGGTGCTTTAATACTGCAAGCAGTGCGATATTCCCAGTTTACAGGGAGGGTTCCTCTGACACAGACCAGTTACTTTGCCATCTCTGCAGCCTCTGTAGAATGCCACATCTCCCTAGAATGAACCATGGGCTGAAACAGCTTTGGATGCACATGCTGTCACTCAGTTTGGGCACAGGACAGAGCCCACACTCACTTTCCTCTGTAAAATCAGTTTCTCCAGAAACATAAACTTTGTATGCCACAAGGCCAGGAAAAAATATTACAAGAAAATTTGAATATTAAGAATTATTAAAAGTTAGTCACTGAATACTGTAGTCTAAGCTAATTTTTAATAGACTGAACACTTTCCAATTTGTCTGTTTATCTCAGTCAAGAGTTTGCGTTTGCAGAGATCTTGAGAAATTGGAGAAACTGCACACAGTGGAACAGAGCAAGTCAAGGACAAAGCTACAAACCTTAGTGTCCATTTGGAGTTTGCAAGATTCTTAAGAAATATTTTTTCACAGTCAAGCTGATTAATGCTGTTTTAATGTGTAATATTTTGTATTTAATAACCCTGGCCTTGCTTCTGAAAGGAGGAAAGGGTTTTACAGTTCAGTATTTTACAGTCGGTTTTGCAAAGGGCTACCACTAGATTGCATCCATAATTTTTTATGTTGCCACCTCTGACAGCAGATGGCAAACTGCCAAGGTGGAGTCCAACTTTCTGCCTGGAATGGCAATGTTTTGGGGCAGAGGGAGACAAAATGTGGTTGCAAAACGAAGAAATGCAAAAGCAAAGCAACATAACTTGGCTAGGGCTGCTAAAATTAATTACGCAAGTATATATTTATTTTAGAAGTCTCCATCCCCTGGGAACTCCTCAAATGCAAAAAATGGAAAACCATTTTACTCCTCCCTCAGTCACTGCCCATTCTTGCCTGAGATTATGTGCACTAATAACAGCAGGATGGGAAGAACATTAAACATTTGGCACGAAGAATTCAGGATCAGTGTTCTGCATCACCGCTCAGAAAGAGATGAAGAGAGAGCTGCCCCAGGAGAGCCACTGCCCGCCTTCCACTGGTGCTCACAGGAGAGATGCTATCTGGGCAAAAACCCCATGCCAGGGGGACAGGCTATTCCTGCTCTACATTTCCAAACCACCTCTTGCAGAAGCTTACATCCAGACCCAAAACCAGTCCCAAAATACAACCAAGAAACCAGTGCTAAAGATGATTTGCTTTAGTTAACACTTCTTTGCATCTCCACAGAGCAAAAAGCCAGGGTTTTATTATGATAAACTCCTTCCATAGGAAGGGCTTCACTTTTAATTATACCATTTTAAGGTTATATATTGTTTTCTGGCCCTTAAATGTAATTAAATATGGATGTTCTCAGAGCTTAATGTCAGTTTAAATTCCAGGCCGGAGCAAGTAATTTGTTTGCATGTTCAATGAACAAACCATTTCTCCCATGTTTCAAAGACCTGTGCTCATGCGTCATGTATAAAGGTTGCCTTTCTCCAAGCTAAAAGGTCAAACGGACCTGAAATTACACATGGTCCTCTAAGGAGGAAGCAAGGTCCCTAAAAACCAGAAATCAAAATTTTGATCTTCCTGCCTTGAAAATAGTTCCAAATTTTCTAGTCCAGTTAGTACCTGACTCACTTGTGTGATCTCAAATGCTTCCACACTGGCTTGTGTCAACATGATCTGCAGATAGCTAAGGGGGCACAGCTATTGGGGTGATTGTGCAAAGGTTTGGGATTATACTTCCTGGGGTCATCTAACTCGACACTGATGGTGAGCCACAGTCCAAGACAGACCATCAGATTAAATGCAAAAATGCACATGAAATAAACACCTGCATCTCCCAACCTTTGCACCACCAATGTTTGCTTAATTACAGCGGATTAAAACTGGTAGCTGGAGACTTGTGAGAAATGAACTATGAGGACAATTCACAGCAGAGACCCTAGGGTCTCCTCATCTCAGAGTTCCCAGTTGAGCTCTGTGTAGGACAGATGGCAGCAGGATGGCACACGAATGCCGACATCCCACATGTGCAGTCACCCCCCTGCTAAGCCAGGACTACAGCCCTCCAAATAACTAGGTTAAACTAACCTGGTCAAAACCTTTTTTTTTTTTTTTTTTTTTTTTTTAATTTTTCTTCTCTGAAGGCTTTGCCCACTGTTTGTTTATTTATAAAATTTATTTAAGGTTGCTCCTCACAGACTTGTCTGAGTTGCAATGACTCCTGCACACGAGCAGCCACCACCAAAGAGCTGTGCATGTCAAGACAGTTGGCCTCAAAATTTCAGAGGAAACTTTCCTGCTCTGTAGGGAGCATCCCTTTTCCAGCACGGGGTCAAATCATGTACAGAGGCAGCCTGTCTTGGGTTATGGGAACCAAAGATGTGTATTCTATTTAATCTGTTAAAAGCAGTTGGGGAGATGTTTTTCTTTATCTCTTGTAACTCTAGGGGGAGGGGGGTGGGTGTCTTCTGATAATGGGCCAACTGTTAAAACCAGGGGGGCATTGTTTCTTATCTCTTTCACCACCTGTCCTCCCTCCAGGGGGATATTTTCTGCTAATGGGCCATTAAGGCTCACTAAGGGCATGACATATTCCATTGTGAGATGCTCCACCCAGTGGGAGGAGCCAACCATTCCTACCTAGATAAAAACTGAGATGCAGGTGCACAAGATATCTGGTTCCACCAGATTCCTGGAGGAAGACTGCACCCTTCTCACTATCACTGGACCCTTCTCTCTCAGGATCATCTCTGCTCCAGCAGAACCACATCTGCCACTCCAGGAGGACTTCTGGACTGCTTCAAACACCCTAACCAACACGGTGTTAGGTTGTATTATTCCATTTATTTTACCTTTTTTTTTCCTCTCCTCTTCTATTAAATTGTATCTCTGACTGGGAGTCTCACTGGTTTTGCTTTCAAACCAGCACACAGCCTTACAGGGAGAAGGCTGTGTTCCTCCTGTTCCCAAGCCAAAAGGCCTAAGAAAGCTTCTCCCATGAGCAACAAGGAGTTACTAATCCCAGATTTAGCTTATTCACTGTGAATGAATCCTTTTCTAAAAAACATTGTTCTATCCCCTAAAAAAAGCACTGGAAAGAAACCAAAATCATTGTGTCACAGTAATTGCTAGCGATTTTGCTCAGTTTACAAGTACAAAGCTTTTATTTCAATACCACTTCAAAAGTCAGCTGGCACAGGAAGATTGGCCCATTTCTTGATTTACTTTGCATCACACTTGGTAAAAAATGTTTTACAGTTCAAGTGCTCCACTGAGTGGTAACTTGTTTGTTCTCAGATGCTTCCTCCACTGGGATTACACTGCTCTCACTAGAATTGGCAGTGAGGGCACTGGGGTGAAATTACACCTTCATCATTTTGAGACTTCCAGAAGACTGTTATTTAAAGTTGCAAAACTTTATTCAACTAGGGAGGTAGAGAGGTTGTGCAAGCAGGCAGATTCATTTCCAACCTCTGTCCCCTGGGATCAGCCTCCCCTCTGACACCAGCTCTGCACAAACCATATCTGAAAATTTAGAATGTCAGAAGCCCCCCCTTGCACTTGACCCCGTGCAAGGCTGCAATGCTCATTACCTGCAGCTTCCCACGCACAGCAGCACCTTGGCAAGGGAGCTGTTCTAGCCCTTTACAAAACACATGATTCATGACTCCTTCTCCTAGTGCCCACTGCTCATCCTTTCTTGCCATTGTTTTGTTTCCACCTCGGCAAGCATGTGCTGCATCAGGGGCTTTGCAAACACCACCCTCCCAGGACCCACCACATAAAATTGAGTTTTATCTATTTCAAAGCACAAAGAGGAAACCCTGCAGAAAAATCAGGAGCACCCTGGTGTTTGGGTATAAATCCCCCTGGGCCCCATCCACACAGGCCCGGAGGTGTCCAGAGATGTGAGGGCTGAATTAAAACCTTCAGAGAAACGAAAATACATAAATCCACACAGACATAAGGTAGAAATGCAAGTTTAGTTTTAAATAAGTAGAAGATTTTTTAAGTGCCTTAGCAAATAAGAGACCAAATTAGTTAGCAAGAAAAGGACCTAAAACCTAGTTTAAAGTTCAGTAGCATTGCCTTTTGCAAAGTTAGTTAAGCTCTAGACATAACAAAAAAAAATGTAGCCTTGCTAAACCTTCCTAGATGGAACAGATAGAGCTATATGCGTAGAATTTGTGCAAGAAATTATGAATACTGTTGCACATCAATCTTAGCTTAGGATAGGTCCAGCAAGACTGTAGAAAATTTGTGTTTAAGCCTGATTGGCTAAAAATAGCATAAAATGCACTGCTTTGAGGATATCAGTGTGAAAAACATGGTTCACTTTTGTTAAAATTTTAAAAATCTAAAAATAGTAAGAAATAAGACAATAAGAGATAATAAAAAGCAAAAGTTACAGACATCCGTGTGCCTGGCATTTCCATCCCAAGGCACAGCTTGCTAACAAAGGAACTTTCCTTTAAAAACAGTAGGCTAATGCATATTCATAAATTTTATACATGATTCAAACATTCCTTTTGACTTTAGGTGTTTCTGCTTAATTTCAGCTTTTCTCCCCCACCATTCTTTCTTGCAAATAAATCTTCTTTTGGCTCCACAAAGTTGCAAATCCCTTGATAACGGAGGCAATAAATTCTTCCTTTTGGGATTTTGGTGTCTGTGCTGTTATCTTTATCCAGATAAGATAATGTAAAGAATTTCTTAATTGTCTTTCCTATTTCTTGAGCTAGTTACCAAAAGCATATGCTATAGCCTAAAAACTATATCACACTACTAAAAGAGACTATATTAATACAGCATAGCCTTCTAACATAACACATATAGTATTCATTTCAATATTTGCGAAAAACCAATCATATAATATGTATTTATAACACTAGCATGCTTATAGGACACAGATTACGGGTGCTGTCGCTGCTGCTGTTGCCACTACTACTGATAAGATGCTGCTGCTTCTGCTTGGGACTTAGG
Source organism: Phylloscopus collybita (assembly GCA_027886175.1). NCBI lineage: Eukaryota > Metazoa > Chordata > Aves > Passeriformes > Phylloscopidae > Phylloscopus > Phylloscopus collybita. The sequence goes on from JAJNNQ010000051.1 coordinate 836,010, forward strand.
GACTGTTAGAAGGCTTCCTGCATACTGGCATGGACTATAATAACTTTGCCTTCATGAGACTGATTTTAATGGTACAATAAAGGACTTTGCTTTTACAACTCCCCAGCTTTTGGTCTTCAACAAAGACACGCCAAAATCTCGGCACCCTGGCAGCTCTGAGGCTGCATCAGTATTCTCTTCTCTTCTCTTCTCTTCTCTTCTCTTCTCTTCTCTTCTCTTCTCTTCTCTTCTCTTCTCTTCTCTTCTCTCTTCTCTCTTCTCTTCTCTTCTCTTCTCTCTTCTCTCTTCTCTTCTCTTCTCTTCTCTTCTCTTCTCTTCTCTTCTCTTCTCTTCTCTTCTCTTCTCTTCTCTTCTCTTCTCTCTTCTCTCTTCTCTTCTCTTCTCTTCTCTTCTCTCTTCTCTCTTCTCTTCTCTTCTCTTCTCTTCTCTTCTCTTCTCTTCTCTTCTCTTCTCTTCTCTTCTCTTCTCTTCTCTTCTCTTCTCTTCTCTTCTGCACTTTTTGTACTGAGAGTTAAAGCACAGCCATGCAAGGAAATCAGGCCCAGGTTATTCAGCTTCTGGCCTCTGGCTCTTGCTATGGATCCTGCAGTAGATTAAAGAGCTCTTTAATAGAAGTGATTTTCTCTGCAGGAAGGTATTTAACCACAGTCCCTCGGCCACCTTTGTGGCAATTTGAAAAGCTCAAGGAGGTCTGCATCCTACTCCAGCACTCGCTTTTGGGTATCTTTGGGTATCTCCCCATGGCATCCTGATGTGGATGGTGGGACAATGCAGCGGCCAGTGGGACAAAGTGCCTCCACACTGTCCAGTGAGCCCAGGCTGCCACCAGCTCCCACACCACCTACTTTGCATCATCCTCGGCATGGGGCACATACCATGGGGCAAACATTGATGCTGGGGGACAAGAAGGGACTTTCACCCTGTGCAAAAACAAACAGGGATTTGCTCAAGTGATTTTCTTCTCACTGATGATTTTCTGAGCTAAAATAAATTAATTAAAACAAAAAGTCAAATCTTCTGATAGATTTTCTCAACCTATTTACTTTCATTTTTAAAAAAAGTATTTCCTGATCAGCTGCACAATAAATTATTTGCCATGACATTAATTATGCATTATTTACTTAATACATGGTAATTTATGTTGATGATGGCAATAATTCTCTGTGCTGAAGATGCTGGATGCTGAATAGTCACCAAGGGAGATGCTACTACCTAGGCTGAACAAAATACTTCACAGTCATTTCAGACATCAATAGTTTGATACTAGCTTTGAGGAAACAGAAAACAGCAGAAATGTCTAAAACATCTTTCTAAAATTTCTCTCCACTGAGGTATTTCAGCACCTATTTCATCGTAGGAACGACAGGATTTGGCACTACTTGATCATCTGGGGTTAAAAGGGAGAGGATGGAGGAAGGTTAAGTGACAGTCGTACAGGAAACTCCGTATTTTGCTATCAATAGTTAATCTGTGTCACATTTCTTACAGAACGACATGAAATGCAGCAAGCACTGTGTAAAATTGGAGCTAGGGAGCAGAATGATTTTGTAGAGCAAATAACTGTCTCATACTGGATGTTTTATGCCCTATTGAACAACCAGCAGTTTATGAAAGCAAAGTTTCATAAATACCGGTGGAGACTTCCTTCCCAGGAAGTACTCTGTGGACTTAGAGGGGCTCAAATGAGAGTGGGAAGAGCAACCTGAGGGCTGAGGAGTGAGTTCCTGGCCGGTGCTGTGGGTCTGGTGAAGAGAGAGCAGCCAGAAGCATGGGGCAGGGAGGCTCCTGGAGCAGCATCACTGCTTTGCTCCATGCTGTCACAGCTGGAGAGGCTCAGCAGCTCGAGCGGCCCAGGGAGCATAAGGAAACCCAGTGGTCAGGGTTTTGAGCATCAGAGCCCATTAAAGATTACAAATTAGGAAGGAATTAGAAATTCTTCTTTCTGAGGGTGAGGCACTGGCACAGGTTGCCCAGAGAAGCTGTGGCTGCCCCATCCCTATAAGTGTTCCAGGCCAGATTGGACAGGACTCTGAGCAACCTGGGATAGTGGAAGGTGTCCCTGCCCATGGCAGGGGGGTTGAAATGATCTTTAAGGTTCTTTCCAACCCAAACCATTCCATGGTTCTATTTTAAATCTTGCTGCTGCTGGTCAGGGTCCTAGTACCTCCGACTGAGAAGGGACAGAGCACAACACTCAACACATGGATGCAATTGCAGTGGGGGGAAAAGGGCCATTTTGAGAGCTCTCCTGGTAAATTCCTAGGAACAGGATGGAGGAAAACTTCTGGGAATACCCCTGAGGACTGTGAAAAGTAGGATTTTAAATTTTTTTTCAGAAGACTGCAGAGAAAACAAAAAACACCCATGCGAATCACATACGGACTCACTGAGGCTTCTTGCCACACACCGGGGCTCATCCAGTAGGAGAAAACACACTGAACCTCATAGAGCATTAAAATACAAATGGAAAAAGCCTGGTCATTAAATCACCTGGTGTTGTGCTACCCATGGCTATTTGCATTATTGAGTCATTTTCACATACAAGTCCCAAGCCTTTACCCAGAGCTCTGAATGCTCTCTATCACCCACGGCATGTGACCTCAGGCCTCAGCATTCGCTGAGAGGACTTGGCAGACACAAAAATGTATTACTTTCATCTCAACTAAAAACTTGTTACCTCCATGACTCAGCCTCACCTATGGCGTAGGAGTAAGTCTGACTTTACTTATAAAACCAGGATTTTTGCCAGATGCTATTGCAATTAGAAATACTATTTTTAACACCTCAAGTGCAGCTAATTTTTTTTTTAAATTTAAATCATGGTGAATCTAAATTAACTTCTATTAAATGAGTAAGGAACAAACAATACTGCAATCAAATATTTTCCTCTGTTGCCCTCTTGCTGTCCTCACCTCCAAAAACAACCAACAGCATCAGCACAACATGCAGACACACACCAGCTTAGTTTATGGGATGCTCCAAGACACACAAAACAACTTTCTGTGTGGATTTCCCAAGGACAAGCAAAGTTTAAAACAAGGAAACCATTATTGTGAACCACGTTGGTAATGCTACAAAAATCTGGATTGAAGAATTATTGACCATCTCTGAAAGCCATTTCACTGTGAGAAAAACACAGTCTGAGCATCACTGGGTCTGAGGAGAAGTGCTAACTCATAAAGTATCAAGGCCCTGAAATCAAAGCAATAAAATATATGTTTTATGAAGTTTCCTTGAAAGAAGGCTCCATCAGCTACAGCCCCCAGGGGAAGTGGCAGGTGGCCAGCACCAAGGGCTGTGTTTTTGCCATAATGTGCTAATGCTGGCTGTATTTTATACCTCTCTGGACAACACCACAGCACCCCAGCTCTCTGCTCTGCAGGACGTAAGGCTGAGATTAAGCATACCATCATTTTCAAGCCTCCCATCATCTCTCTGCTCAAGCTACACCACAAAACCCACACTACACCTCTTTCCCCTCCTGCAGCTCTGCTGGGCTCTGCTTTGCCTGCTGGATGCAGTCAGCAAGCATGGCTGGTGTGAGAGAGGGTGAGTCAAGGAGAAGGTTGCTGTCGACAGCTAACTTTCCTGGCCTGACCCTCTCATAGCTTTTTTTATGTTTAAATTATGTGATAAAAATCAGCAATGAATTATGCAGCATCACTTGATAAGTCCAACCCCAACAGTTCTTGAGAATCCCATTTTAAAGTTAAATTGGAGTTTGATCCTTTATCTCAAAGCTTTAATAAACTGAGCCATGTGCTGTACTCTCCACTGAATTTTCTGCAGCAGGCTGGGGTACTCTCTCCCTCCCCATCCCCAAGCACATAGGAAGCTCAGGAGCTCTCCTAGACCTACACAAGAGCAACTCCTGCAAAACAAAGGTCTTGCCCTCCCCTGTGCTGCAAGCAGTTTAAATTGCCAGCCAAGTTCTTCCAGCCTTGCATCTGTAGCAGCGTGAAGCAACAGTGATCATTGTGTCCAGGGAGGTTACAGCCGCTGGCAGGGAAACGGACAAGTCTCTTTGTTAAGCTCGAGAATCCATTTATTTCCCCCACCCCAGACCGGGGGGGGGGGGGGGGGGGGGGGTGAGGACTAAGAGAGAGGGCAAGGGCAGGGTCATGGGTTTTATCGGGTATTCAGGGAGAGGAGTCTTAGGGTTTGGGTCAAGGGAGGACATAACACAAGGAGAGTAAGATCAGATTTCAGCCTCCTCAAAACGGGAGGAGTCCACAATTCTTCCATTTATAAACTGGTTATAACAAGGGGATTCTCAGGAATATGACTTAATGGTTTACAAAACTAAAATGAACATTATTAAGCTGAATTAACAAGCAATAGAAAGGCATTTGAGACTTAATTACAGAGGATAAAGTAACAGGAATGATGATACTGAATTAAATGAATACATTTTCACTTAATGAGCTAATCGTTCAATCTGCTTGGCTTTTGATCTTCTCAGCAGGAGGGGTGCAGTTCCTTGATCTCTTCTTCACAAGGGGCACAGTTCTTAGCGTTTGGCCTCGGCTTTGGTACTGGTGTTGCAGGTGTTCTCTGTTGGGTTGATGATGATGACTGTGAAGCAAGGAACGGTGAAAGCGGCAGTGGTGGAGCCGGCAGCACACGGCAGGGCCTGGCTCTCCCTCGGAGCTGCCCAGCTCTGCCACACCACCTCTGCTGCACAGGCTCGGGGCGGGGGCAGCTGCAGGCACAGCAGGGCTCAGCCCTCTCTTGGGGCAGCCCCGCCTCACCTCCACTGCCACGCGGGCCTGGGGCGGGGCCAGCTGCAGCTGCAGGCAGGAAGGGGGGGGAGGTAGGTGGGGGGAAGGGAAGCTCTGGGACCAGAAAAGACAGACTGGCGGGAAAGAGGGGATCTCAAAACCGCGTGGTAAGCACCATTTTTTAGAAGGAGTGCCCGGGACGGCTCAGCCACTGCCTTCCCAGGCAGGGAACGGGGGATATGGAAAGACAGGGGGGCGAAGGAGGACACAGGAGGACAGTAGCACACCCGTGTCACCTCTGGACGGTTTCCGACCTTGTCCTGCCTTCAGGGAAAGGGGGATAGGGGTGGAGAGGGGCACGGGGTGACGGAGAGACGGTAGCAACTCCGTGCCATCCTGGCAGTTTTCACTCCTTGCCGCACTCTTAGGAACAAAGGGTAAGGAAAGATATAGGCAGCTTCACAGAAACTGAAAACCGTGAAGTTTCACAGGAGGGAGGACCACAGATCTGGGGCACATATCTTAAGGTTTGGGTCAAGGGAGGAGATAACACAAGGACAGTAAGATCAGATGCATCCACCAGCTCTCCCTAGGAAACACCCATTATTGTTGCTGTCCTACCACAGCCCTGCAAGCCATCACTTCGGGAAGTGCAAGCATTTTTCCTTGGCCTTTGCTTGGTTTCACCCACTCTCTGAAGACATCTTTGCAGTGTCTGTGAGCCAGCAAGTCTTGCACCTGATCTTTATCTCAGTTTAGCAGAGTTTAACCTAGAGAGTATCCCTGGCCCTACCCCAACACTGCTCTTCCAGTCTGGGAGGGTGATGATTCCTAACTGATTCCAAGACAACTGGCCACTCTCTTTTGTGGAATCATCAGCAAGAAAAATGGCTGTAGCCATTAATGGGACAAGTATTTTGATGGATGAACTATCACAGCACTGCTTGCTGTAACATTTCATACTGCAGCCAGTTTGTCTCTTGCCAAATGACAAAAGACCAAATCTGCAAAAGTAAGGGTTTCTGTTTGTCCATCTGTTTTCCCCACACTGGGCAGCAATTTTAGAGATTCCAGCCATGAATACTTTAAGTGGAGAGGCTGAACAGGTGCCTTGCTGGAATGTTAACCACAGTTCTGATTTCCAGACTTCTGGGGCTTCCCTTTGAGCGCTTTTTGGAGATGGGGTGCAGAGGATGAAGTGTAAGGCCCCTAAAATCCCAGCATTCAGCAAAGCAGCACAGGAGATGCAAGCTCAAGTTTCATCTTGTGAAAGCAGAGCAGAGCACCACTGCAGGATCATTTTCCATTTGAGAGGCTGGAAAAGGACACTGAGAGCACAAATCCAAACGTCCAGAATGGGATCACCTGCCTCGGCCTCACTGCAGAGCTACAGCATTAATGGAGCCACCACTGAGGGAAAACAACAACACACACCTCTAACAAAAGCCTTTATAAAGCACTAAAAGGCTGTGCTAGCCTGCGCCACTCCAGGCCTTGACTTCCTGTGCCTCATCCGTAACGTTACCAAAATGGACAATGGAATTAATTAAATAAAATGCATCAAGCCATCCAGCAGGAAGGCAGAGCTGCCTATTTCAGTTCTCCTGTAGTACCAATTATTACAGCAGGGGGAAAGAAAACAACCATCATCATAGCCCTGGTGCAATTAAAAATAAAATTCAGGGGGAAAATAACCATAAGAAATAGCAAAGCACAATGTGCAATTGTGGCCCAGTAAAAACTGCGAACAAGAACAGTCACTGCAGAGAAAAACAGGCAGAAACAGGAGCGAAACAGGCAAGCTGCTTGCTCCGTGCATGACTCCAGGGCAGTCCCGAACGAGCAGTGGCCAGTGGCTCATTATACCCACACACAGACTGTGCCAGGGCAAATTTGGGAGGAAACCTCCGAAGGGGGTTCCTCTGGAAAGCAAACCCAAACGGCCCCTCCCCACAGCCAGTCCAGGAAAAAGAACTTCCTCAGAGAAAAGTGGGAAAAAAAAATTTATTTAACAAACAAGATGCCCACAAGCACAAAGAATGAATAATATGAAACAATAAAACCTCTCACTGCTCCAAAGACAGATGGCAAAACTGAGAAAGTCCTTGCCGTGGGTGTAGCTCAGCTCACTCAGTCTCTCACCAGTCCCACTCCCTCCGGAGGTCCAGGCCCCGGCAGGCCGCAGGTGCGAGCCCTCGCTGCTCCTCTGAGTTTTTCAGTCCAGAGCAGATTTAAACAGTCCCAAGAAAAAGAAAAAAACAGTCCAGGGAACTTCTCTGCCTCAGCTAGCTAAAACTAACTAAAAGCACAGGGGATCTCTGTCCCACTGCTGTCCATGTGTCTTGGTTTGGAAAGACAGGTATCTGACAGGGAAAGCTGGAGTTTCCCTTGGAATGGAGAATGTAAACCCCTCACCCCCGCCAAATTATAATTTTGCAATTAAGGGCTTTCAGGCAAAGATTTGGGAATAGGAATAACAGTTCTTTACTAGGAATACTAACAATACAAATGTAGTAGAAAGACAAAACCACCCAACCACACCAGCAAACAAACAACAATTTTGGAAAATCCTGACAGAGTCAGAGCTACAACCTGACACCTTGTTGGCCAGGATGTTGGAAGCAGTCCAAAAGTGAGTCCTCCTGGAGTGGCAGATGTGGTTCTGGTGGAGTAGAGATGATCCTGTAGAACAAGGGTCCAGTGGTGGTGAGAAAGGGGTCCAGTCTTCCTCCGGGAATCAGGTGAAGCTGAACGCCTTCTCATTCCTGTGGCTCAGTTTTTATCCAGGTAGCAATGGTTGGCTCCTCCCACTGGGTGGAGCATTTAACAATAGGATGATGGAATGTGGATGTACCACTTTGGGGAGGGTATAGTTTGGGGATGTGTTCGTTTGGGGAGGTGTTAATGGCCCATTAGCAGAAAAATATCTCCCTGGAGGGAAAACCAGTGGTGGAAGAGATAAGAAACAATGCCCTACAGTTGGTCCATTAACAAAAGGCACCCGCCCTCCTCCTCCCAAAGAAGAACAATGCTTTCAGGAGATGAAAATAGAATACACATTTTTGTTTTCCATAACCCAAGACACCATGCCTCAGACGAACCGCCAGAGCAAGAATGTGTGGGAGTCAGGCCGTTTTCTCAAAACTGCACGCTGCTTCTTTCTCCCCCTTCGCTCCCAGAACCAGTTTTAAAGGTACAGAACTTAATATACAGCAGAAACAGAACAGATGACTGGGGATACAAGCATCATAAAGTCACCCTAGAACAACAGCCAAGTCACGATCCCCCAAAAAGGAGGCAATCTCTCCATAATTTGAAGCCAAATTACTTTGGTGTAGTAGCCAGGAACAGAATCTGGCCTGGGGAAGGGATCAGTTTCCTCGTTAAGAAAATTCATCTCTATGCCAACAGCATTGTTACAGAGAAGGATACCCCTAGAAAAGCCTGTCTGGCTTGGTGACAGACATGAAAATAAAAAACATCCTTGTCAACTGATGCTGCACATAGAAGGAAATTCACTGTCCTTGCAGGAAACAGCCTTCAAATTGCACTCAATGCTTTGAACAAGCTATTTGTTCCCATATCTATGGCAGCAGCCTTTGGTGCCTCCACAGGCATTGGGACAGATCAGTGGCCCTGCATGCCTGGCCACACAGAGCCAGCCTAGAGCCAGCCTGGAGCCAGCTGAAACCCAACAGAAGCCTGGAGGATTGTCTGCAAAGGAGGAAGTCTCTTCCTGAGTAACTCTTTTGGGTGCAATTCTTTTGAGCTCTCAGCAAATAAACTGAACAAAATAAACATTAAGATATGCCCCTGGATGTTTGGTTGGAAGCTGGCCCCTGGCTTTGTCCACAGCATGTTGGTCCCTTCCTTGCCCAAACCTGCCTGCCTCAAAGCACAGGACCAAGTGATGCTACTTTAATTCCACTGGCTGATGCATTGTTTGAGCCAATTGTCAGAGAGAGGCTGCAGCATCCACATGCAAGCAAGGCCTTATTCTGCAGTGATGCTGAGATATAGCATCATCCTGAATCCTGATGGACTAGGAAGAAGCACTGGGGGCCAGCAAAAGAGATTTCCCATGGAGAGCATCCTCCAGTGTGTCTCTGCAGCAACACCATGCTACGCTCTCATGCCAAACCTCAGTTTCAGCAGGGTCACAGTAAGGCAGAAGGCTGTATGGATTTTGTTAAATCCAGACCTTCCCTGCCATGTCCAGAGATCTTGACACACAGCATCTGCTATTAGAACATTGATCTTCTGCACGAGGTGTGTCATACATACACCCCCAAGAGCTACAGGTGAGAGATGCAGGCATGAGGTTGGAATAGCTTGCTGATATTTTACTTTTACAAATAAAACCAGAGAAATGATTGCAGGCTCAGGATGCCCAGCAGATAGCTGAAAGAACTGTTTTGGATTGACAGCTACAGGGTCCTGCAGCTGCAGGAGAGAGGTTAAGACAGAAAAATGTTCCCATAAAATACCAGTTTATCATGGCCACCTCCGCCAGTCCTCCTCCATCTTTCCACAAGAATAACAATAAATGGTTTCTCCATTATTCTGCTATTTCCCATGCTGCACAGAGCAAGTACCACTGCCAAGATCAGAAAGCTCCTGCAAGTGATTGCAAGCCTGACTCTGCTTTGTCCTGCTGTGGAGGCTGCTAAGCCAGACAGTGTTAATACAAATACACACTCCCCTGGAGAGAAACCAGACAATAATATAAACATGCCCCCTTAGAAAGAGAGCAGTTTGGCCAGACAGAATATAAACACAATCCCCTAAAGGACAAACCCTGGAAAACAGCTCTCTATGTTATGGTGAAGAAATGTGTTAATCAGTTATACCCCATTGGTTCTTTTTTACCCCAGCCGATTGGTCCGTTTTGGATCCTTCCCCTGATTGGCCCCTTTCCTAATTCCTCTCCCCATTGGCCAAGTTGTGAAATCCCACCCCTAGCTACCCTATATAATCCCACTCGCCTTGGGCTCTCTGGCTCTTTTCTGCTCTGGACCTGTGGAATAAAGAAGCTTTCCTGGAGATTGGAAAGACCCCCGTCTTGCTGCTTTTCCTCCTGCGTTGACTGGGGTGGCAAATGCGGCTCTGCTGCTCAGGCAGCTCCTCAAAGAGCAAATCACTCTGCACTTGACAGTGCATCAAAGAGCTAAATCACTTTCTGCCTGAGAGTGCTTGCACCTCTGTCAATCTAGGTGTCTTTTTAAAGACGCTTCTAGTGAGGAAGGTCGCGGCACCTTTACCACCGGACCAGACCGCGATATCCTGCAGACTTCTGAGAGAACCTGCAGAGCCATTATCAGGGCTGGCTCCCATCAATGAGCCTTTCATCTGCTAAAGCCTCATATTGACACTTGCTTATTTATAGCAACTGCACTGCACCATTCATTTAAACACATCAGCATTTGTGAATAAAACATAAAGTGGACTTTGAAGCATTTGCCTTAAAACACACCAACCAGAAACAGGAGACAAAGCTCTCTAAAGGTGAAGCTGCAATTGGTTGTTGTCCCTCAGCTCCCTGCAACCTGACCTGTACCTGCAGAGGATGCACATCCATTCCCCAAACTTCCTTCTTTCCAGACAATCTGAACAGCACCAAAAGGTTGCAAGGACTCCAGTATTTCTTGGCTTCACCCAACTCACCTTTAAATTACCTGCTCTTAATTATTTACTTTGATTTAGTACACTCTAGGTACAAAACACCTGCTACAGATCTTTGCCATCAATGTTCAATGTCGGCTGTCAACATTTCCATCATCGTCATAATTCTATTTAATCACCACTCTCATTGAGACTTGCCAGCAGAAAAACAAACAGAACTGCTCACAACTTGACTTCAAAGAACAAGCCAGATGAAGGGAGAGAAGAAAAAGGGCTCTAATCCCCTCCAGCTGCAGCAAACATAATCAAAAAATATTGAAAAAGTCCAGGGATAGCATGAAATATTTAGCAACCATGGTGTGAAGTGCATGTGCTTTTCACTTCATATCATGCACTAGTGAAGCCAATTTTTAATTAACCAAATTCAACGATAAAACTCTAAGCCTGGATCTCCGAGTGGCAGAAGGGCAAGATTGATGCCAAAGAAACTTGGATGCAGATAGGAGCATCCAAGAGTGTGGCCTTTCCAAACCCTGTGCAAACATGAGAACCCACTCAGGACTGAAACAGCCTAATTCCGGGCCCATCTCATGTCAGCCTGAAGCAGCTGGATTTAAGTGAGTAAAGGAGAAGAAAATCAAGCCTCTAGTATTCAGCATTGATATTCATATGGCTTTATGCCACAACTCACAATATTGTATATTCTTATAGTTTCACCTTTTGGCATCTGGCTTTCCAGCTATAAAACATTTGGGTCTTTGTCACTCTGGAAATGGATTTCACAAAGAAATCAAGACTCTCTGGAAACTGTGGAAAAAAAAAAAACAACAAAAATTTAATGTGATTCAAGTGCATCCAAAGAACTCAAGATAAAAAAAGAAGTTGCTGCTCCCTCATTCCTGTGATTTTAATGTTACAGTCAAACATATTTCACAGGGAGAAGCTGCTGTGTGAGAGCTCAGTTTATGGTTGCTGCTATGTGGAGCATTGTACACACATTATTAGTCATGCAAATCGTGATCCAATTTGAGCTTAAATCCTCATGGAACTCAAATCTCTTTGAGAATAGTCCAAGAGTTCAAATAAGAGGCTTAATTTCAATTTGGCTGAGCCCATTAACAGCTGATCAGCAGCACCTCCCACATGCTCCTGCAATCCCAACTCTGGGTAGATCTTAACTCACAGGAGTCCAGTGGGAGCACCTCCCACAGCTCTACACAGTGCAGTCAACATTCCAGCATCCAGATGTGCATGAGCGGGTATTTATGACCTGGTATTACCAGGTACACCCTATTTTAGCGACATTTTTCTGGGTAACTTCTGAATCACAACAAAGGGAAGCACGTTCTGCAGCAAAGGAAGTTGAGCACTGATTTTTTTAAACCCTTGTCTTGTTACTTTGCTTCTGAAAAAAAGTAAGAAGTACAAGCAGGCAAAAAAGCAGTGGCACTGTGCGTGAACCATGGGAGCTGTGTGTTCTCTAGGCACACAGACCCTAGCCTTACACACTGTCTGGCTGCATCAACAAACCTGGGTGAGTGCCACTGATGGGCTATAGGAGGAATAGTTGAGTAGGATAAATCTTCACACATCAATCTGCATAATGGCAATGTTTATAACCATGGCTTTTCATCAGTCTGGTTTACTCCACACCATGAGCTCAGTGTTGTTAGCTGCCTGTCTTAATTGTCAAGAGCCTGTGTGGACCAGAGAAGCATTACTTTCTCCTATCTCTCCTAACCCCTTTAAGACCATCATATTCTTTTCTGTCACTGGTACCTGGATGCTCTTCTTGGTAGCAGGATGCTCAATCCCTTTTCAAAAAACAGCAAAGTCTTGCATTTAGTTGGCCAGTAAAAAGGAGGAAAGCTTGTTCTTTTTTTCTTTCTGCAGCACCACAATATGTGATAAAATGTTATGCTTTTAAAAGCAGAAAAGATTTAATTGGAGGCAGCATGTTACCTAAAGCATCATTTTCAGCACAGAGACAGCAGGAAAACACTCCTTTAACATGGGAAGAGCTCTCTACAGGAATAGGGTAGGTTTGAGATAACCTGCTTTTCTCTGCACTGAGATGAGCAGCACTCTGGCAGCCAGAATGAGGGGCAGCAATATGATGAAGCAGTTCTGATGGTCTTACCAGACACAGAAAAATACACATCCCCCTTAAACATCTTCTGAACCCTCTCTCCCACAAGTGAATTGACAGCCTGCGGGAAAAAAAAAACCCTAGTTTGCTCAACACTAAGCGCACAATTTTGTGCTAATGCACAATTCTGGGTCTGCAGGAGTACCACACTCTTGTGGCCAGGCTCAGCAGGGAACCACTGCTGAAATCAATATTGCTTATCAATGAAGGGAAAAATACATCCAAGTCTTTGAAGACTTCTAAGCTAATTGTAATGAAGCTTCCTGCTCTAATCTAGCCTGTGCACACAACAAAACCAGCCAGACTTCTGTTTGAAATTCCTGCATTTTAAATAATTCACAAAGAAATCAAGACAGCTTATCACAGTGCACAGGGAATCGCAGTGGATGCACCTTTGCTGCAGTGCTCTTCTCTTCGATGCCTGTTGCTCCTGGTTCTGCAGGACAGCCCTACTCTTTAGTGCCATAAACATTTTAGGAACAGTCCAGGGCGCAAAGGACCACCTAGACCCTCTGCTCCAGATGCCCTCTGGAGACTTCTCCCACCACTGGGGGAAACACAGAGATTTTGTACAGGAGACTCCTCTAGCAAAAGGGCAGTGCTGGGAAAAAAGGTGAAACCTTCAATAGGCAAAAGAGAGGCAAAGGCAGACCTTGCCAAGTTAGGCCTTGCCGGGTTCTGCATCCCTGTGGAAGCATAAAGCCTGTGAAGAGCTCCTCAGCAGAGAGGGCTTCAGTGTTCAGAGCAGTGGGATCTGCCACAGGACCTCGGTGCTGAGCAGGATGCAGCCCCCCCTGGCACTGCTCCCTGCCCCAGGTGCCCCTGCCTGGGGCTGGCCTTCATCGCTGCCACAGCAGACTCCTGATGACTGTCAGCAGCCCTGCTCCATCCTCAGCCCAGGGCAGAGGGGTGTGCAAGGAGAAGCCTTGGAATAACAGAAAGCACACAACGTTGGTGGATGGGTACATGCGTGGGTACACATGCAGGAATGGGGGGAAGGCCAGGGAACCCCCCCAGGAGACACAACCTGACACCACAGTGAGAATGCATCTTCAGTACAATGTTTTTCCCTGTTCTCTTACACTTCAGCATTTCCATTCAACCATGTCCAGCCAAGCTGTTGTTACTGGCCACAGCATTGCTGCCCCAGGGCTGAATTAGTGCTTCTTCTGCAGCCAGCTCTGCTCTTGCCTGAAGGGCTGTCAGGGAGGGAATGGAAGAAGGCTCCTTCCAGCAGCCACCCTCTCGGCATGGATGTGCAACACTTGTATAATTCACTTTGAAGCTCCCTGCCTCCAGGCATGAAGCAGCAACCAACATACAGTTGATCTTGCTCTGTAAACCCCCAGTCAACAGACAACATTTCTCAGCACTGGTGTCTTCCCTGATGTGTTTGTCAACAGCTTTGCCCCTCTCAAAGAACAGTTTTTTTGGAGGTGAGGAGGTAGCAACCCTTTACCTGGGTTGGATGCCAGTGGTCCAGCATCCCTGCCCATTGAGGCAGGGGCTGCTGGAAGTATCAGGGTGCCTGGCACACACCTACTGCAGCTTCATCTCTTGCACGTCTATGTTTTGCTTTCCCATGACAAGCACTTACTGCCAGCAGCTATTTTTCTTCTTCCAGTTTTAGTTTTAAAACCAGGAAAAAGTCAGCTTGCTTTCCTGATAAAAATCAGGAAGTCTTAGAAGCAACTTTGTCTAAAGAAACTGTTTTTAAATGATGAAGAACTGTGGGAAACTGTTCTTACCAGAGTTCACCTGGCTTGGAACCAATTCTCTGATTCTTTTTCCTCCAGAAACCTCCCCAAGTGAATATGTTCATCAGCCATGTGGTAGAAGCCCCATCAAAAACAACTCTGCAGGGAATCACCTACCCAGAACCTCTCCCCTGGGCCTCCCAGGGCTCCATGTCCTGAGCCCACCTGAAGAGCGGAGTGCAGTCCTGAGGCTGCTCAGCACTGGGCTACAGCCCAGAACCCGTGAGGTACCAGGAACAACTCATTTCTCCCCAAATTGCTTGCATAGCTGCCTCCAAATTACAGAGAGCACCATGTTCCTAATGTTCCTCATGCATTTCTGGAACCTGGAGGATGAAGAGCAGAAGATGCCACAAGTGGACTCCTGGAGCAGACCTGAGCAGGAGGGCAGGATAGGCCAGTATTTCCTGCAGGAAGCAGACCCTCCCCATCAGGCCTTGGATGGAGGGACAAGCAAACTCCCAGAGAAAGATGCTGACACTCTACAGCCTATTTCCTTAAACCTAGTGCATTTCCCCCTCCCATGAGAGCCACAGTACTCCTCAGCCCCAGCTTTTTAATCTGATGCTCACATTTAAGTGTTCTGCTAATTAAACATTCCATTGCAAAGCTGCTGTTGGATGCCTCCCTCTCCCCTCACCAGAGCAGGGCAGCACTGTGGAGCAATACACTGTGGAGCAGCCTGACAGTCCTGATAGCTTTAGGAATAAGATGGCACTCGTTCCAGAGAGCACCAAACCCCCACAGCTTGGGGATTATGTTACACTTCAACCTGTCATCCATCAAAACCCAGAAACCAATCTCACCCAGTGGAAGAAAAATCAATAGCTTTCTCTTTCAGCACCAGGGGATGTATTTTGTCTCCTATCCCAGGGTCTTAATCAAGGGACATGATCCCAGATAACTTATCAGTGATGGTTTTGTAGCAGCTAAGGACATCTGTCACATCACGGTGGGTTTTAACCATGGGCCACTTCTCTGGTTCAAAACTCATTCCTGTTAAGAGAGATTCAACCAAAGCATTAGATGGAGCAGTGCAGGTCAAACCATGCAGGTCCCTGCTAGAAGGAGAACACCACATACTTCAGGAGCTGAGCTGGAGACAGTACCAGTGACAATTTGGGTTCTGATTGGATGGCAGCCCAGCAGCACCCCTGTGCCAGCAGGTCACCTTGCCTTGCACTATTTCTGAGATGAGGTGCAGGAGCACTACAGTACCTGGGAGTACTAGGAGGCTGGAGATGCTGAGTACCCCTTGGCAGAAAAAAAGTACTCATAACCCTATCACTGAACACCCTGATGGGGCTAATTGCTATCTCAGACATCTGAACAAACCATATTAATCACCACATTAAACAACTATGATTAATGCTGTGCTGATGAGCAGTGCAACACTGCTTCACCTCCAGCGCCCTTCATGACCACCACTCCCCCATCAGGTCAGCTGCAGGGTCTGAACTGGTCCCAATAACTCAGAATCACAGAATCACAGAATTTCCAGGTTGGAAGAGACCTTCAAGATCATCAAGTCCAACCCATGCTCTAACACCTCAACTAGACCATGGCACCAAGTGCCACATCCAGTCTTTTCTTAAACACATCCAGAGATGGTGACTCCACTACTTCCCCGGGCAGGCCATTCCAATACTTTATCACTCTTTCTGTGAAAAACTTTTTCCTAATATCCAACCTATATTTCCCTTGACGCAGCTTAAGACTGTGTCCTCTCGTTCTGTCAGTTGTTGCCTGGAGAAAGAGACCAACCCCCAACTGACTGCAACCACCTTTCAGGAAGTTGTAGAGAGTGATAAGATCACCTCTAAGTCTCCTTTACTCCAGGCTAAACAACCCTAGATCCCTCAGTCGTTCCTCATAGGGTTTGTGTTCCAAGCCCCGCACCAGCCTCGTTGCCCTCCTCTGGACACGCTCAAGCATCTCAATGTCCTTCCTAAACTGAGGGGCCCAAAACTGGACACAATACTCAAGGTGTGGCCTTACCAGTGCCAAATACAGGGGAAGAATGACCTCCCTGCTCCTGCTGGCCACACCATTCCTGATACAGGCCAGGATGCCACTGGCCTTCTTGGCCACCAGGGCACACTGCTGGCTCATCTTCAGCCGGCTGTCAACCAGAACCCCAAGGTCCCTTTCTGCCTGGGCACTGTCCAGCCACACTGTCCCCAGCCTATAACGTTGCAGGGGGTTATTGTGGACAAAGTGCAGAACTTGGCATTTGGATTTATTAAACTTCATCTTATTGGTCTCTGCCCATCCATCCAACCGATCCAGGTCTCTCTGCAGAGCCCTCCTCCCTTCCAACAGATCGACACATGCCCCCAGCTTAGTGTCATCTGCAAATTTACTGATGGAGGACTCAATACCCTCATCCATGTCATCAATAAAAATATGGAACAAAACTGGCCCCAGCACAGACCCTTGAGGGACACCACTGGTGACTGGCCTCCAGCTGGATGCAGTACCATTCACCACCACTCTCTGGGCTCGGCCATCCAGCCAGTTCCTAACCCAGCAAAGAGTGCTCCTATCCAAGCCACGGGCTGCCAGCTTATCTAGGAGTATGCTGTGGGAGACAGTGTCAAAGGCCTTGCTGAAGTCCAAATAGACAACATCTACAGCCTTCTCTGCATCCACCAGGTGGGTCACCTGGTCATAAAAGGAGATCAGGTTGGTCAAACATGACCTACCCCTCCTAAACCCATGCTGGCTGGGTCTGATACCCTGGCCATCCTGTAAATTTTGTGTGATGGCACTCAGTATAAACTGTTCCATTATCTTGCCAGGTACTGAAGTCAGGCTGACTGGTCTGTAATTACCAGGATCCTCCTTTGCACCCTTTTTGTGAATGGGTGTCACATTGGCTAGCTTCCAGTCATCCAGAACCTTGCCTGTGAGCCAAGACTGTTGGTAAATGATGGAGAGTGGCTTTGCAAGCTCATCTGCCAGCTCTCTCATCACCCTGGGATGGATCCCATCTGGTCCCATAGATTTATGGATATCCAAGTATTTCAGCAGGTCTCTGACCGCCTCCTCTTGGATAATGCAGGAACCATTCTGTTCCCTGACATCATCTACCAACCCAAGAGGACAGTTGTCATGAAGGCAAGTCATCTTCTCACTAAAAACTGAGGCAAAGTAGGCATTAAGCACTTCTGCCTTTTCCGCATCTGCAGTTACTAAGTTCCCTCCCTTGTCCAATAAAGAACAAAGGTTGGTCTTGCCCTTCCTTTTACTGTTAATATATTTGTAAAAACATTTCTTATTATCCTTTACAGCAGTTGCCATTCTAAGTTCAAACTGAGCTTTGGCCTCCCTAATTTTTTTCCTGCATGATCTAGCAGTCCCCTTGAATACTTCCTGGGAGACCTGACTGTCCTTCCAAAGATGATACATCCTCTTTTTATTTCTAAGTTCCTCCAAAGCCTCCTTGCCCATCCAGGCTGGACGTTTACCCCGTCGACTTTTCTTTCGGCACACAGGGACAGTCTGTGCCTGTGCTCTCAAGATCTCTGATTTGAGGCATGCCCAAATTTCCTGAACTCCTTTGTTTTTAAGGGCTGCTTCCTAAGGAACACTCTGGATAAGTCTCCTAAAAAGACCAAAGTCTGCCCTCCGGAAGTCCAAGGCAAAAGTCTTACTGGTGCTCATCCTGATTTCACCAAATATTGAGAACTCTATTATTTCATGATCACTCTGTCCCAAGCGACCTCCAACCACCACATCTCCCACCAGCCCATCTCTATTTGCAAACAGCAGATCTAACATATTCCCTCCCCTGGTGGGTTGACCCACCAGCTGCGACAAAAAGTTGTCCTCCATACACTCTAAAAATTTCCTGGACTGCCTCTTATCTGCTGTATTAAGTTCCCAGCAGATGTCTGATAGGTTGAAGTCACCCACAAGAACAAGGGCTGATGATCCTGAAACACTCTCCAGCTGCTTATAGAATAAGTTGTCCACCTCTTCTTCCTGGTTGGGTGGATGATAACAGACTCCCAGGAGGATGTCAGCCTTGTTGGCCTTCCCCTTAATTCTTACCCATAGGCTTTCAACTCCATCTTCCTTAGTTTCAATTCCTACAACATCAAAAGTCTCCTTAATATAAAGGGCCACCCCTCCACCTCTTCTTCCTTTCCTGTCTCTTCTGAAGAGCCTGTAGCCATCCAGAGCAGTTCTCCAGCTATGTGAGTCATCCCACCACGTTTCTGTGATGGCAACTACATCAAAGCTCTGCTGATGTACCATGGTCTCCAGCTCTTCTTGTTTGTTATCCATGCTGCGTGCATTGGTATACATGCACCTTAGCTTGGGCTACTGACTTCACCCCTAACTTGGCCTTACCACCCTTGGGCCTGCTTCCAGATAGCCCAGCTGCATCCCCTTCCCCCTTCAAACCTAGTTTAAAGCCCTCTCAATGAGGTCTGCCAGTTCATGAGCTAAAAACCTTCTGCCCTTAACAGAGAGATGTATCCCATCTGGTTCCAGCGGAGCATGTGCCATAAAAGTTTCCCCATGATCAAAGAATCCAAAATTTTGCCGATGACACCAACCCTTAAGCCACTTGTTGATGATGTGGGTTCTCCTGTTTCTTTCATCATTTTTCTCTGCCACCAAAGGGGCTGAGCAGAACACTACCTGTGCTCCTGCCCTATCAATTACTTGTCCCAGTGCCCTAAAGTCCCTTTTAATTGCCTTGACACTCCTCTTTTCAATGTCATCACTGCCAGCCTGGAGTATCAGCAGTGGGTAATAATCAGAGGGCTGAATCAGCCCAGGAAGTCTCTCAGTGTTATCCCTCACCTGGGCCCCAGGGAGGCAGCAGACCTCCCTGTGGGATGGGTCTGGGCGACATATGGGGCCCTCAGTTCCCCTGAGAAGGGAGTCACCTACTACGATTACCCTTCTTTTCTTCTTGGTGTTAGAGGTGGTGATCCATCTTACAGATAAATCATAATTGGGAGGCTCTCTGGGCAGACAATTTTCTTCTAAATTATCTGGCAAGCTCTCTAGATCCAGGGCCTCATAGCTATTCTGAAGTGGCACCTGGCTGGGGGATGGGGAGGAGTTTTTGTTGTCCCCCCCCCCTCCCCCCGAGCTGGGACCCATTTCCACTCCTCTTCATCCTTCATCTACCAGGTGCCCTTCTGTTGCCTGAGAGTGGGAGACATGTGAGTACTCAGACTCTCGGTCAGAGAACTCCCTTAAAAATGGAAGGGTTGAGCTCCACCAGTCTATTTCCCTTTCACTTTCCCTGATACTCCTTAATCTTTCAACTTCTTCCCTAAGCTCAGCCACCAGGGATAGGAGGTCATTCACCTGTTCACACCGCAGGCAGGCCTCATCCACTACACCCCCTGAAGCCACCAATAAGCTCAAACACTCTGGGCAGGAATGGGTCTGTACAGACACATCCTTTCTGGAGGGCTCCACTTGGTCACATACACTTACACCAACCGCAGTTTTTGACCTTGTAAAAACCATTACTAACAGAAACCAAAAGGAAGCAACCAGAAGAAGTAACACCTAAAACAACACAGAGGACACCTTACTAGCAAGAACACTTGCAACCCAGACTGCTTGCCCTGCCTGCACGAACTGCCACGCAAACTGCCTTCTCCAAGGCCCTGAGATGAGCCACGCCCCTGTTTGCCCGCTCATGTTCGCTGCGCTCCCCAGAGACCTCTTATAATCAGCCACCCAGCAGCAAAAGAAGCTCCACCCACCCCTCGTTCCTGAATAGCTCACCAAATAACTCTGGACATTCCTGCTCACCAAACCCATGGTGGGGTCATTTCCCCTGGCAGCCCATAAGCAGAGCAGCAGCACACAGCATCAGTGACCTGTTTTCCTTCTTATGGCATGTCCTTTGCAGAACACAGCTGCAAAGTGGGCAGAGATGTGTTGCTGAATAGCATTTTATTTTCAAAACCTTTTGCATTTTGCTTCCTTCTTCTGGAGCAGACAGGGAATACTCTTTGGAAGGGAAACGTGTTTTAGCACTTTGGTAGCTTCTGAGCTACTGGAGGAAGTGCAGTGACAAGGGACAGACAAGGACATGACAGTGCTTTTGATCTTGACACTGCTTGCAGAGCTGGATCCTGTTCCAATGCAGACCCACTCCCAGCCTTGCTACATCCTCCTCCCTGGTGTCAGACACCAGCTCCCACTGGATCCTTGTCACTGGGACTGGAAAACACAGAAGCATGAATTTGTTTGCTAACTTGCTCATCCCTATGTTTCCAGGTGAGGAAGATGAAAGGTTGCAACAAGCATAGAACAGCACCAAGCCCTTGCTTGGGCTTGTCCCCTCCACACCTGAGAGTAGGAGGCTGTGAGAGAATAAAAGCCCCAGTCATCTCCACAACATCCAGAGTGATTTTCAAATCGTCTGCTCACGTAGTCATCATTAGATACACTGGACTTCCAGTTAATTAGTTTCTAATGTTACTAATTACCTGTCTTGCAAGCATTTTACATCAGACGCACAATGTTTAATTTCATACATAAGAACCCAGAGCACTCAACTACCAGTATTAATCAGGAGGACTGTTTTTAATGCCAGTCTCATTTTCACAGCACAGTACTAGTACTTACATGAGGAAAGCTCTGCTACATCCCATCATCTGGCGCTCGGTTATCACCAAGAAGCACAAGAACCACATGCTGTTGTTTAATTAGGTCTCTGTAGCACAAGGGGGGTTGCTGTGTTTTTCATTAAGAAAAAGACCCCCTGGGTACTCAGCACTGCTCCTGTGGTGCCCTGATCCACAGAGCTCCACAGAGTGCAGCCCTGGGGACTCTCCAGGCAGCTTTTGTATTTTCCTCAGATGTTTGCTCTCGCTGCCTGCCCCTGAATGGGCTTGCTTTGCAGTTTATTTTGGGAGGCTAAATATTGCACTTGGAGCACGTTTCACAGAATGCTTATACCCCACTTTGTCATGGAGTTGCATGCTGCTTCCTTCATCCATCACTCACCCTGAGCCTGAGTGGAGGCAGGGAAGAAAGGGTGGGTATGGGAAAACCATGGTTTAGCACTGTCTGTAAAACAAAACGAGGCCTCTCCATGGGTCCATTTGCACAGAGAAAATGTCCAGCCTCATTTGCATATACTGATAATGACCACAGCCATTAATACTCCAAGCCACAGGCTCTGAGCTCATTGTGAGGAAGGAGGAGACTGTTCCTTGCAGACAGCAGTCCCATGGACCAAAGGAGCCATCACCAAGCCCACTTGGAGAGCTGGTACAGCTGAGGGTGGACCAGCAGCACCAGGGGTGTCCCAGCCCTTGCCACACTGCACCTGCGCTCCCCCAAAGCAAAAGCACTCAGGGGTTCCCCTGTGCTCCATGCTGACTTCAGGCCAGCTGAGTGTTATCTTTGCTAACTTGCTTGGAAAACTCCCATGATACTTCAAGCCAAGGGCTCTCAGCTGCTTAAAACAGCTCTACAACTGGGTGAAGTAGGAGACAGCATTGGCATAATTCTGATGATGAGGTGCTGTACAAACTCTGTTTCTATGGCAACACCATATTACAAAGCTATTTGGATATTCATTGTGGTTTTCTAATTCTTATAAACCTATTTATTCCATAGTTCCCATTTATTCCAAGATCCTCTGTGAGATCTGTGTGACTCTGCAAACCACAAGGCAGACCCTTGCTTTGAACGACTGCTCACCTGCCCACCAGGGAGGAAACCTTCACTCCAGGTGTGCTGGGGCCAGCATGACTGCAGAGGGAAGTGAAAGATCCTGCTCTGTATGTGGACTAAGGGAGTCAAGAAAACAGAGACCTTCTGTGACGTTCTTTGAAACTCCTGTCATGGCATGTTGAACAATTTAAGCCTTAAAATAGACTGAGAACAAAAAAATAATATCATTAACAAAAAAAAAAGACTAAACCAAAACCAAGAAAAAAACCCAGACAGTAGAGAGGTTCACAAGCATAATTCAAAAGAACAGAAGAAAAATGATCACCAAATCAACACGACTGCATTTAGACAATTACCAAATGACAGAGCACAGCCACCTGCTAGAACGTGGGTCTCATAAAGCAACAGGGCAAGCACAGCACTGCTTATGGAAGGAAAGTCTTTGTTCCAAGAAAAATGTATGCACTGTCATCAAAGCCCCTTGCACCATGTCACCCCAAAGGCACAACCTCCTAAACACTGGGTTCCTTATGAATCTCAGACAGCCTTGAAGAGGAGGAAGTCCTTCTCCATCACAACCAGGAAAGGAGAAGGGGCTGCATACACTGAATTCATTAAAAGAGCAACTAAAACTGGAGCCCCCACTCTTAAATGCAGATATTCCCTTTTTCTACCACTTTCCCCCTTGCAAAGAGAGCAGACTCAAAGAGGAACCTCAGGGTACATTCACAGGCATCCAGCTCAGTCCACAGCACCTCAAGTGATGGCAGCAATGAGGTCAGCTAAGAGCAACTACAGCCCTGAAATTACAACATACTTTTATTAAATAGTAAAAAAAACCCCAAAAAACCCCAAAAAACCCCAGCAACTTTATTTCTCCTCCCAACATGTCCAGCATGTAAGGTTATAGCAGAACTCAATGCTGCAGGCAGAGGGGAGGCAAGGATGTCCACAGGTCTGAGAGCGGGATCTGCCACCTCCGGGCATCACCAGGATCTCTGGGCTTGCGACAAAATCCAATATTCTTTGGAACAAAGATTCTGGTTTCAGACCTTGCAAGTAACTTATCTTCCTGAGTCTAGGTTATGGTCTGTCTGCACATTCCTCTGAACCACTGTGGATCTGATCCCATTTAGCAATTCTCTGTTTACTGCTGGGCAAGCATGGGGACTGTCCCATTAACACCTTGAAAACAGACAGAAAGCAACCGAAAGCTTCGGACACTAAATTATACACCAAAGAAAACCCACAATGTTATGCTGCAAACACCACAGACAGGAATCAAGACCACCTTGCTGGTTATTTAGGGCATACAAGGCTCCATCCCCAGAACTCACTGTTTGCAATAAGACCCAAGACCATATCAGCAGCACCATCTGTGACTCCATCTGAGCTTTTAAGCTGAGCCACATTGGACACAGTGCTTTCAGCTAGAACAGCTATTCCCTGCTTCCCTGGTGTGCAATGCCAATGACGACAAATTGTGGCTGCCTATTACAGACCAGAAATGGCCTCAGTGCAGCAGTAGAGCTTACTTAAAGTTAAATCTAATGTAACATGCACTTAAATATGCACGTGCAAAAAAATCCATGCGGCACTTTAGGCACAAGTATTACTAAGTTTAGATGTCCATTACCAATTTAAGGTATTAGGTTAAGAACAGCTATAAAAATGATCTCTGCAAACAAAATGGCCATCTCTAATAATCTTGACAAAAGAAAAAAAAAATGTGGTGCACTATAATTACATTTCCAAAGTTAGAGGAATCACCATGTGAAGCAAGAGTTCATGAGATGCTACAAAAATGTGTCACCACAGGAACACATCTCTGCTGGGGCAGGGAGTGATGGAGAGCTGTTTGCTTTTTCTTAGCCTCTAGAGGTCACAGCCTCCCAGTTAAATCCCTGAAGTCAGACAAGCAGTCGCTATTTTTGCTCCAATACATGATTTATAAGATGTTGCGATCTTTTAAACAGCCCAATATAAGGTCTCAATTTTGTGGACATCAAAAGAAACTTTTCTTGGCCTTTCTAGCTCCATATAATCCACAAGGCTGAGTGCAGGAAGGATGTGGCAGCAATGCTTCAGCTCCTGCAAGTTGCACGGGTCCCATTTGCAACCCATGGTGCTGAGATGACAGAAGTGGGTAGAACTGCTGAAGCATCAAAAGGGTTTAAAATGATGAAGTGAAGATCTGTTTTCCTTTGAGATCAAACCACATCTGAGAACACTAACAGCAGTCTATTCCCCCCTGAAGTCTGATCCGTACCATTGTTTTTCATCCTCTTATTTTCTTGTTTGGAAACCAAAACCTACCTATACTATTACCCATGAGTTTTTCACTTGACCAAATGTCATCAGGCAGTTTGCAGCAAGTTCTTGAAATGGAGAGGACAAAATACCTCCTTGCCAATTCCTCCAGAGTGTGAGATACAAAGCACCATGACAAATCCTGTGCCATTCTGGAGATGCTCCCAAAGTTGCTGTAAATCAGGGCTACTCAGCAGCAGCAGGGTCAGCTGAGTAGAGCAATATTTCTGGCAGTGATGGACACCTCAATCCAATCACCCAAGTGTGGCAACTAGCTGGAGCCATTTTAACATTCCATGGAATGGTTAAAGGCAGTGTGTCCTCCTGAGGAGTGAGAAGGAAGCCGAGGATGCTCAGATGATGATGGATGCTGGGCTCCCCTGGTGCCAGATGCCTTACCCAGACACTTGAGTGCCAGACCCATGGTGCCACCCCTTCTAGACTTTGCATTATCAGAATATACAACATAAATGCATGCTCCTAGACCTTAATAGAACTTTCTTCCAGAGATAAACAAGCCCTCTCTTTTCACACTGTTCCTTGCTTATAAATAGTTCAAACTCATTAATAACTTAAAAGCAGGTGATCCTTGGTGTGGTTCAATTGCAGCTGCAGCATTTAGTGTACTACCACTCTCCAGCACGCCTCCATCATGCACTAGCTTGTAACCAGATAACAGGCTTCCCCAGAGGGAGCAAAACCCTGACTTCCAAGCAAGAGAACTGTTTTTTGTCTAAACCAGAAATTTTAACATTAAAGCACTGCTGCAGGTTCTTTCTAGACACAGAAAAGCTGTGTCAGAAAAGAAGCCAAGCCCAGGCCAAAGCTGAATGTACAAATTGAGGTTCCTATTTTGCAAATATCACCAGTTAGGCAGTGAACCTATTCTTCCTCCCTTCTGCCTCAGTGATTGCCTGCCCACATTGAAACATATTGATTGAGAAGTCAGACTTCAACTAAAACATGAAAGGACCTATCTGAGCACTTTTGCAAATTTCTCTGAGGTCTTGAACGAATGTTAGAAGCTCAGGTCATGATACAACACTTGCATAAGCTTCATCAACGCACCTTCATTTAAAACCTACCTTTCCTGAATTCCTTCTGTCATCATTCCTACAGGAAGCAAAGCTCATTCAGGCCAGACAATCCTAAAGAACTCACAGAACTCCAATGTCTTGGAACAGCAGCCAAGAAAACATTCTGAAGGAATAAAAATCAATCCGCTCCTGCTCCCTTCAAACATTACATTTTATTGTTTGGCTGTTAAAAACCTCAACACCACACCAAACACAGAGGCATCTGCCAGGCACTTTGGCTTCACTTCAAGATTCACTGCTGGGAATGAGCTGTTCACTCCTTACTCCTGTATAAAATGCTGTGTTTGTCCCCATCCTCCTGGGGAGCACAGTCTTCCCTCCACCCCAGGCTCTCTAAGGCAGCACCCACTGCCAGGCACCTTTCACAAACCCTGGCTCTACCACCAGCAATCTTCTTGCCCCAGAAAACTGGCCTTGGAACAAGAAGAAAAGATATTACTTGCGATTATCAGATAACCATGCTCTTGCCACAATGTGACCACAGGTCCAAACCAAAATAAAATAACAGCATAACCCAGCCTATGTCACCCCACAGAACCCACAGAAATAATGGCTTCTGTTGAGAAAACTGTTAATACAGTGGACAGATTCTGAATCCTTTAATCAGTTGAATCTGAAGATTACCATTTGTGCTTTGTCAGTCTCTTAACGACATACCTGCATTTCAAACTGCCTCTATGAAAGGTATATAAATGTAGGTAAAGCAAAGCTGACAGGTTTGTCTCCAGTTGCAACAGACCAGATTTCCAAAATTTAGCTCAGCATTTCTAAATGCAGACAGGGGTGCATTTCCTACTGGAATCAGCTGCAGTTCAATATAGGAGTTGATTAGGTGCTCACTGTGACAGCTCCAGAAGTCAATGTACATACTTCTGTATTGAAGATGGAACCCTGCTCCTCCTGGGTCACAGAGCCTGAGTCAGGTCTGCTGCTCATTTTTATTACTACAAGGACGTAAGAAGGGTCTGAGAAGAATATATATCACCACCACTTCCAAATTTCTCTTTTTTTTCCAGCTCCTAAGCAGCTTCTCAACCTCAAACAAACAAATACAAACTAGAAAATATCCTCTCTGCACCTGTTAGCTAGGCTGAGAAGGTAATTAAAGCAACTGGGTCTCCAGTACAAAAGGAAAAGACCATACCCTGCCTCCATCCATCATCTCTATAACCATGGAGTTGCTAAACAGCACTGGTCCCTCTATCCACCCCCAAGGGAATCCCACCTGAAATAGAACCTTTAACAACTCTCTTTGCATATGATGATCCAGCCAGTTCCCCCCCCCCCCCCCCCCCCCCCGGCCATCTTGCAGTCCACCCATCTCCCTAGTTTGGCTACAAGGATGCTGCAGAAGATTACAGTCCAGCTGGCATTGAGGTGGTCCTAATCCCCACCATGAGTTCAGACTGCAGCTAGGAGTCTTCCAGCTATTCGAGCAAGCTTCATCCACCTTCTCCCTTTCAACCTCTGCCTACTGCTTCCATCCCCTTGCTGACCCAACTTCTGATCCCGACCCATAAGCTCTCAGCAAATGTTTATAAAGCTACAAATACCAACATTACCCATAGCAGAAACTGAAAATAACACATTCCTACATCTGCACAAGACATTCACATGAGGTTTGAGCTGGCCTAGAAATACCCATTTTCCCCTCAAATCACTGTTTAATTAAAAAGCACTACCTCACCTCAGTACCATAAAAATGGTACAGCAAATCTGCATGCTGTTTGCTTAAATCAATTTAAAAGACTGCATTCAGCCCAAGCCCATCTAACTGAGCTGGGCTGGAGAGTTGTTTCTCTGGAGGTTGGTGGTGGTATTTTTAGGAAAACATACACTAAAATCTCTATTATTAGCCACATACAAAAATTACTAATAGCTATGAGGTCTTTTTTTTTCTTTTTTAATATGTTCCTTGATACAAATAACCTTCAAAAACTGGAATCATCTGCCTGCTATCAGTCTGAGCCTGACAGCTGTTATTTTGTTATTTTTGAACACTCAGGTGAATCAGTGTTCATACATGCACTTAAGAAGGTGAAATCTGGAAGAATCGCATCAGGACAGACTTTTGGGAATGCTCTAAGTGCAGATTCATCAGATTGTGCCTCAAAACCAAACCATCACTCTGGTAAAAATTACTCAGTTGTACGCCCCTTTTCATTTGGAAAGACAATGCTATTGTTAGGAAAACATGCTAATTAGGATTCCTGTGCTATTTTCAGCCAGAGTTTCTCTTCAAAATCTGCCTCTAGCAAATGCTGAATCCATTGATTTTGTTTAACTAATACAGGCTTATCATTTTTTTCCTTTCCTATATTTTACAGCTCAGATTTGAGTAAGAATTTCAGTTTAGAAGCTAAAGAGCTCTTGACAAGAACACAATCCTGCAACATTACAATTTGATGGTTTTGTTATTTTTTCAACACGTAGATGTTTATTTGCAAATGATTAACCATCCCATATATGCACACAATGCAAGTTAGTGTTTTTCACCTATTCTTTGTCTACAAAGGCTTAGCTACCATAAGCCAACCTGCATATTTAATGTATTTCAAAACAGTTGTATTTGCTGTGTTATTGCTGCGGAGTTTTGGACAGCATCCAAGGGTACTAAGTTTAGCTACAAAACGGGCTCTTTTAAAATAATTTCCTTGTTAAGAAACAGACTGCAGAGCCTCTGGCCGCTGTTTGGCATGACAAAGCAATAAGCTGGGTGCTGCCAGCACTAGGAAAAGGCAGCAATCCACAGGCACAGGTGCCATTTCTCCCCATGGGTGACATCCTGGATGGTGCATCTGAGGGAAGAACCCCACTGTCCTGTCCATTCCCCACCTGTGCTGTTTGATGAAACATCCAGCATTGATCACATCAATGTTGCCTGCATGGCTCTGACACAGTGATTTACTGCTGGGCAACCTCAGGGACCCCAAATCCACCTGCAGCTGGAAAGCAATTTCAGTCACTTAACAACGGTAAAGGGCAGGAAAAGCTCCCTGCGAACACTCCCATGCCCCTTCTTGCCTACCTCCAGGCTTGCTGGAACACGTGTGTGGCAGGATGTCACACTGGCATAGGGGGAACAACACGCTGGCAGAGACCCTCCTCCTTTTCCTCTTGGCTGTCACTTCAGGTGAATGCAACACAACAAGCCCATCAGGGCCAGGGTGCTGGAGGCCATCCCTCTGGAGCATCCTGGGGCTTAGTGCACAGGTCAGTGAAGGCACACCTGACAGCTCCAGCAGAGACTCACTCATCTGAAAAGCTGTAAGCCAGTCCTAGCCAAAGGAAAAGTGAGAACAGACCTGACACTTCTCCTTAGTAGATCTCTTTGACAGACCTCCACATACTGCACAGAGCTGCTGCTGAATGCCCAGAGCATACAGATATCCTAGGTTCTTCTCTAAGATTTAACTGGATTCAGAGGAACCAATGATCTGTAAAATAGTATGCAGCTGCATCAAGAGAAGTATAGAGTCTGCTGTAATGAGTTACTCAGTATTATTATTTCTTTTATAATTTCTGATTTAAATTAGTGATACCGCAAAAATGCCCTGCTCCTATCCTTTCTTAGATGTGACTGGCAGAAACAGAAGAGATTTCAGGATTTTTCAAAGCTCGTGCTTAGGGTGTCCTGAAAACAAATCCTTAGTAGTTTGGCACCAATCCCAACAAATATGTAGCACCACTCCAGGTGAGATGATCTCCAGGCCATAGAATACTATATTCAATTTTTTCTCCTCAGAAAAAAGCCACACTATAGTTACTTCCTTGGCCTCTGTAGAAGCAAGTTTCTTCCACTTACTTAAAGTCAGCTTTTATGAATACATTTATAACTACATTTAACTTTCACACAGATCATCCTCTACTAGGGAAACGGAACACTATACTAATCCCAATTAGATTTGGGAGAAAGAATAGTCTATCTATCTCTTTATAATTATTATGAGAATGTATTCAATTTGCTACTTTCATCTAACAGCAATTACAACTATTTACCAGTTCTAAGGCACATCCTTTAGGAAGCCATGAGTCATATTTCATGCTAATCACTGTTTATTTGGTATTCTCTTCCAAAAATAAAGGGATCAGCTCACAAACCATTAACAGAAATGATAAAAGAAAAAAAAATCTAATGAAGCAGTGCATAAGAAAGAGATTAAAAAAACTAAGATCTTCCACATGCTAAACAGTTTTACAAAGTACCCATTGTAAAATTCATCCCCAGGACAAATGCCGACTGCAAATAAGACTGTTTAAGGCACTGCTTTGAAGTTACTTGGAAAAAATTAGCAGGCTGCTGGTACTACAAAAAGAAAATCTTCCTTCATGGAGATTTAAGCTAAGTTTTAGAAGAAGAAAGATTCCAGCAAAGAGATGAGATGAGATAGCCATGAACAGACCACTAATGAATGCACTATGTCTCCTGGGCTGTAAAACAAGTCTGTCTGCTCCTCCTGTTTAGCACATTCTGGGGGTGATGATTGTGCTTCCACAGTAGAGAAATGCCCTCCTGCTTCTGACATCCTGAGGCATAGGAGGTTGAGCACTTTGCATCCAGCATTTTTCCTGCTCTCCTTGCAGCCCCTCCATCAGCAGGTTTTTGACAATGTCCTTAATGCCAGAAACACACACGGAACTTCTTTGTGGTTGAAATCTACAGACGTGAAAGTATCACAGAACGTGAACAAGAGACTGATATAGTATGACTGGTGATTAGCATGGATTAAATGAGCACCTACAAGTTGTACACTTCAAGGAACAACACGGCTGTGTGGCAGGTCCATGTGTTCTGGCAGGGATGTGACCTGAGACTGGCCTCAGCCATGCCGTGGCTGGCTTCAGGCATGGGATGCTGACCAGTCCTCCAGGATCTCTGTGTGGTGGATATGCTGGGACAGAAGGTCAGAGCCCAGCCAGTGAGGATTAATTTGACTTTATCCGGAATCGGAAAAGACCCAGCTGGATATAGATGGAGCCCTGCTGGAGGGTCAGTGGAGCTGGTCTGCTGATGGCCACTCTCCTTTGGGGCTGGAACAGAACCTAAGATAACTCTTCCAAGGTTGAAAGCCCTAACCTGATTGGGTGACTGCACATTCTGTGTTATGCTTTTAAAAACCATGAGAATTCTTAAGTGAATCACATAATGAGTTTTGACATCACAAATCTGTACTCACATGTTGACAGGGCTTCAATTGGTTTAATTAGTTTATCTGGTTTAACTGCTTTATAAAATATATTTAATTTGAATATATAATTTGTCTCAATTTTATAAGCCACTGCAACAGGTTGTCATCTCTAACCACCCATCATGTACACACACAAATCAGGAAGCCAATAGCTGATGGATCAGCAGTGGCTGGCAGCCCTGATCAGCTCCATGTGGCACTGTGGCCTGTTATGCTTGTGCAAAATCAAGCTCCAACTATTTGTATTGGCTAATCTAAAACTAATGGGAGGCAAATTCCAGCTTAATCCAATTATTTGTGCTAAATTAAAATCCCTCACTAATCCTTCATCAATGCCTGGTGATTTTACAGAGGTGAGAGCTGGGAGTTTCTGTAACTGATGGGAAGCTGCACAAGGTAAAGCAAGCACGGGACCTGCTACATGCCAGGCATGAAAGGGTGTGAACCAGCAAGAGGTCCCTGGGCTCCATCCCAGCCCTGGGCTAGACACAGGCAGCAGGTCCACACCAGGGAGCAACCAGGCCCTCCTCTGCAGGCTGCACAACTGGTCATGCCACAGAAAAACAAGGAAAGGGGAAACTACAGAATTACTAATGCTGAAAAAGACATCTTTGCTCACTGAGTCCAACCATGAACCCAGCACTGCCAAGCCCACCACTAAACCATGCTACCCTTTAGGCTTCCATATGCAGATGTGAGGTTGGTGTGGCACATGTAGGGCAAAACTGCCTTAAATAAATAATTGTGGCTGCATTGTAAAATAATGAGAAACCTCAGCACACTGCAAAGATAAACAAAATCTTGGTTCTTGTACTGATGCAAGCAGCTCCAACCGGAACCATATGTCCAAACTGGGGTCTGAAAACCCATCCTGGGGTCTAAGCACGCTGCTCATATCTCTCTTTACTTAGGCCATCTGTGTCCAGCTCCTCCCAGCTGCTTGTGCATACAGCTGGGGCAATCTGGCAGGGCAGTGTAAGCATTTCCACAAACACTGCTTGTAGCGCACTTGCTGTTGAGACACACAGACATCAGTGCTGCCGTCTCAACAGGCTTCACAAGACAGCCATTCACACCAGCACAACCCACCCCCAGCAGCCACCACCCACGTCTTTTCCACAGCACCAAAATAAACGAATTCATTAGAACATTTAACAGCATTTTCCATGCAGAGGAGGAAGATGCATGAAGGCTTCTTCTGAAAGCAGCATTATTCAGTGTTCAAGTTGCTATTTATTTGTTAGATGATGAGCAAGAAAAGGAGACATCGATGTACAACAGTTCTCTTGAGCAGCATGTGAGTTTATTCTGAATGCGGACGATGGTGGAGTGAAGCCAAGAGGTGCTTCTCAAACCACAGCAAGGCAGAAAAACCTACTTCCAGTGACTCCAGGACCCAGCAGATTTCCAAAAAGACTCCCTTGATGGGTCACAGAGGCCTCGCAGTGCACAGGCACTTCCCTCATCCATCCACACTGATGAATGTCCCAAGGCCAACAAGACAACACAAACCACGGGAACAACTCCAGGAGTCCACAGACCAACAGCACTTTTGCTGGAATAAGGCAAACATCAAGCTTTTTAAAATGGCACCTTTCTAAAAGGAGAGAAAAGAAAAAGAGAAGAAAAAAATATTTCAGCGACTACTAAAAAATAATGTGGATTATATTTACTATGAACATCCAAAAATGCTCTTTTGCTTTAGGAGATGTTGGCAAGGACATGACCTTTAATGCTGTGAGTTAGAGCAAAGGATGGATTTAGTATCAAAGGACCATCTCCTGTGGAAAGATGTAATTACAGCAGAAACTCATCTCATGGTGATTTTTATCCAAGAAAAGGTTTTAAAATATAAACCAAAGGTACTCCTGTTAAGTACAAGCCCTAGAAAATGCCTGGAGATTTTGCTCTGTTCGCCATAGGTTGTGCTCAGAATTAAGAAATAGTCTCACAGTTAAAAAAGAACCTGTTGGAGGTTAGGATTTTTCTTTTTCTCTCAGGGAATTTACTCCCATCTGTTGCCTAAGAGATAATAATGACCAGTAGTGAAGAGAGACAAAAGAAGTGGCCAAGGTGGGGTGAAGGGGTGCAGCTGGCTTCAGCCCCTTAGCTGGGGTCTTTTATTTCGGGAAGGGCAGAGATACTTCGACATTTTGGCTGGGGAGTGAGGGGCTGGGCTCAGCTCCGAGCTCCGAGCTCTCAGGATCGGAGGGGAATAGTCAAGTTGCTGCGACCACAGAGTCCAGCCTGTTACTGTTTCCTCCTACCGTGAGTGAGGCTTTTGCTCATAAGAACTGGGACCTTATTAACACCCTACCTCACTGGAAAGGACCCTCACCATCTACTTGGGTGACTTGGGAAGAACCCAGGACCTCGAGCCCCTTCCCAGAGGGTGCATCTTCCCAGAGGGTTTGCAGAAACCCGGCTGCCACTGCACAGCCCTGGTGTTTTCTGCCATTGCCTCCGGCATTTTCGCTACACTTTAACCAAACACCCCATGTCCGCCCAACCCCCACAGCTCCTGCTAGGGCTGTGCAGTTTCCTGCTACCTTTGTTTTGTCACCCTGGGTGTGCCTGCCCCGCCATCCCAGTGGCCATTACTGCATGGCCTCCGAGCTCATGCCACAGTGCCCCCTGCAGCTGCAGGGGAATCATCGCACCACCCTGCCCAGCCAGGAACCAGCAGCGCCCCTGCCAGCTGTGCCTGGAACTGTACTGAAGGGGAAATGGCTTTAAGAGCGGGAAGAGACTTTTGGGTTTTCTGTTCTTTGTTGCTACCATTGTTATTGTTTGCCTTCTTATACATATGCATAGTAGTAAAGAACTGTTGTTCCTTTCCCCATATGTTTGCCTGAAAGCCCCTTAATTTCAAAGTTATAATAATTTGGAGGGAAGAAGGTAATATTTTCCATTCCAAGGGAGGTTCCCACCTTCCTTGGCAGTCACCTATACTTCAGACAAAGACACAAACCAACAGCCAAAATCAACCAGCAGTGACTCATTAAATGGCTACTAATCAGAGTGGAGGAAAAAAAATTCCTTGTCTTCTAGACATCAGTAAAAGGAGCTTTTGCAAGGTCATGTGGTAAAACTTTAAAATGAGACCTCAAAAACACACCAAGGAGAATCATTACAAGAAATCTGTGCATGCATCCCTCTCTGAAAACATGCTTTTCACTGGCTCACAGACATCAGAAGTCAAGATGTTGGCTCAAATAGCTCATCTCTCCCCTCCACGCATCTCAGGGCAGAAGTCAATTATTTGGGACATTCATAATTCAAGCTTCTTAAATCTCAAAATTAAATTATGTTTTCTTAATAAGCTACACATCATGCACTTCTTCTAAAGGGCTTCTTTTTCAAAATATTTAATAAACCTTAAATACATAAATAAAACATTGTACATCAAGAAGTCCTAAAGTTCAAATACGATAACCTTGAATTTAGTTTCCTGCACATGGTAATGAAGCTTCAGAGTATTGGAAATTCCTGCTGCTGCAGAGAAAAATAAATTGGGACAGACACGAGGGCTATCCCTTAGTACAAACGAACATAAACAAGATGCAAGAATGCAAAGCCAGCATGTGTGGCCAGCTATAATTATCTGTGATTGAGGACTAAAATGAAATGTAAAACAACATCCCAGAGTGTCAAATTAGTGAAAAAAGTAATGGACAACATAAAAAGAGGATTTTTGAAAGTCTTACAACCTCTTATAAAAATGATGAAAATAAAAACTAGACTCATCTTGGTATATTCAAATGGGTTTTCTCCTTAGCTTCCTCTTGTACCCACTACTGGATTTTTTAAAAGGAGGCTTGGTGGGGTTTGTGAGGTGCATGCAGGCAGGGTTCCAAGCATCCCCCTGCTCCCCTTGGGACAAGGTGCTGGAATGTCACAGAACCCACAGCCCTGCAGTGCCCTTGGCTGGGGCTGCCTCCCACACTTGACCTCAGTAGCATTGAAAAAGAGAGGGATGATACATGACTGGGGTGTTTCAGGCAGAAAACACTGCAAGATGAGCTGTCACCCAAGAGCAATAAAGCAATATACTACCAAATAGAAAAAGATCTCCAGGAAAATAATTGGGGCTAGAGAGCATTCCTTCATCCAAACCCAGATATCCTAGCAGATGTTCCCACAGTGCTCTGGCTGAGGTCACCAGGAACAATGCCACACTCATACGAGGTGACACAGCACCTGGCCTGCACATACAACTGAGTGTTTTCCATCGAGAGCAAGCCATATCCAAGGCCAGAAGCACCTGATGGGCTCAGAAGAGGAGGCAGGCTCACCCATGGGAAATGCTCAGTCCAAAAGGAACAGTGGAAACACAGGGGTTAGTGTAACCTCCTCAAACTGACAAACTGTCACAATAGGACACGAAAGGAAGACACACTCCATTCTAGTCGACAGGGCAAGACCCTCTGACCTTTATTCTGTGTGACTCCAATTATATAGTATTTACACCCAGACCATGGATTGGAGAAAATGAGGTTGCTACCTCTCCAATCACATTGGTCAAACCAAAAGTCCATTAATTGTTCCCTCCTCAGAAGAGGAATGAAAAACATACTCGTATTTACCATAAACATTACTTCTATTTATAACACTCGCATGAGAAAGAATTCAGAAACTATAAAAACATCAGAAGGCTGAAAAATCAGGGCAACAGCAGACAGAGCTTGCAGGCAGGTGGACATGTACACGTGCAAATCCTTATTCCATTGTTCCTTCTGCAACCACAAACATGCCCAGCAAGGTGGGATGCTGGTACCTTAACAATGCACAGCAGGGCACGAAGGGCTATGGGGGCAAGATGCCTCCCCAGGGAAGCAGAAGATGTATCACTGTGTGCCATCTCACTGTGCCATAATCAAAAATCCCCGCGCACCTCTCATCTCACTGGATGAGAAGTCTGATGGTAAAGAAGACTACAAGGTTTGGAACAAGAATCTTATTCTGCCGTGGGGTGCTGTAGGAAGGCTGGGACACCAGCCTGGAAACATATACTGAGCTCTCTCTCTCAGGCAGCTGCATAGCTTCCTCTCTGCCTCTAAGAAATAAGCAAGTTTTATCCTGAAAAAAAGCAGGATTTGTCTTCCCCAGGAGGCTGTGAACAACTGCTTGGTCTAATGAACATTTTGACATCCTTAATTTCAAGCCAAAATGTGTTTCTGGGCAGCTCATCCCCACAGTAATACACTGCCCATAAGCATTCAGCTTCAGGTCTGAAGTCTTGCTAGCAGATGAAGATGCATCTGCTTCCCTGCAGATAAACAGCTCTGCTGAGGAGGCTCCAGACAACACATTAATCCTTCTCAAGTCAGTTGCAATTTAAGGTCATTAAACAAATTTAAAATTAACAAACTCCATGCAGAAAGCTGGTGTAGTGGATTCCTATGGACTGTCACATCTATCAGCACATCTGTGTATTGTGGGGGTGGACAAAGCCCCAGTGGCCCTGCCCTGGAGGGAGGCCTGTGTGGAGAGAAATGTGAATTGGAAGGGACAGATTGCGTCTGCGGAAGACAATCGAGCTGTAACGGAGCAGGGCCAGGCACATCT
Organism: Phylloscopus collybita; assembly: GCA_027886175.1. Taxonomy (NCBI): domain Eukaryota; kingdom Metazoa; phylum Chordata; class Aves; order Passeriformes; family Phylloscopidae; genus Phylloscopus; species Phylloscopus collybita. Next base: position 872,091 of record JAJNNQ010000051.1, read on the forward strand.
CTCTCCAAGATAACCCTTATCGCAAGGTCACAGACCCCTCTCTCTTCCCTTACATACCAGTACTTTTCCACTACCCTTAAGAAACTAGTAAGACCCCCTATGACGTAGCAGAGCCCAGAAGGTACTTAAACCCTGTGTTTTAGATAATAAACGCATTTTGACTGATTCGCCACATTGGTGTTTTACTGAGTCATTGCCCGAACCCCACGCTTGTAGCTCGTGGCGGTCGTGTCTTCATTGAAACCCAGGCCACCAAGATGATGGCTTAATAAGCCGCAACATATTTGGTGCCGAAAGCCCGGGACTGGAGCCTGGGGGACGGGAAACGCCTGGACGGTGAGAGACGGCGGTACCAGCAAAACCTGGAATACTGTGGAGGAAGCAGGGGACGCCCTAAGAACCAGTAATCGGCGATGGAGACGATTATTCAGGTTGTAAAAATTATGGAGGAAAAGTGGGGAATACGCTTAGAGCGAAAGAATTTAAATCTTGCTATTGCAAGACTTACAGATTTGGGCACAATTCAGCGGCCCGTTGATATATTGGACCCAGAGAGATGGCAGAATTACACAATTGCCCTCGCAAATGATACGATAACTACCGGCAGTGGGAAAGCCCTCAAAGCGTGGGGGAAAGTAGAAACGGCTTTGAAAAGGGCGAGGGAGGAACAGGAGGCATGGAACGCGGTGAAAACATGTTTATTTACGGTCTCACGGCAAAAGGAGAAAGGGGGTGGACTTGCGGGACCCGCGGGACCCCCGGGAGATGCCCAGACCCGCGGCGGGAACGAACGGGAGGAAGACGCATTGGACCCTCCCCAAAATCCATGCCCAGTCACCCCGAACCCTGGGGGGGGGGCTTTCCAGCTGTCCCACGGGACCCCCCGGACCCAGGGATTCCTCCAGAGCCCCCCGAAAATACCGCGATTCATCCGCCGATACTCCCCCCCCGCGCCCCCCCCGCGCGATTTAGATCCACCCGATACCGGCAAATTAACGGTTCCGAGACGCTGCCGCCGCTCTTCGCGCGGGACAGCCCCTCTCTAGAACCCGGGAACGGACCCCCCACCGCCCCTCCGAACCCCGAATTGGAGATGCGGGACAGCGGCAACCCGTGGTCCGTCTGGCGAGAACTCTCGCGAGAAGTTAGAGAAATAGAGCGAAGAGCCCGTGAACCGCCGCAATCGGCAGTCCTGGAGCCGTCCGCGGCGGCGCCGCGCGGCGTCCCCGTGGCCACGCCGGGACCGCCCGTCCCGCGCTCGCGCGGCGATGCAGCGGCCGAGCCAGGGTTGCCGATACCGGGAACGGGCGCGCCGCCGCCATATTGGCAAGATGGCGACCGCGACCCGAGTTGGGGGCGGGGTCACCGACCACATGGCGCCGAAAACGCGGAAGTGCGGCTCCGCGCGGGGACGCATGCGCGGGAGGGAGGCTCGGACGTCCTGGTTTATATTGCGCAAGCGCGGGAGAGCGAGGAAACGCGCACGTGCAGTTGGAAATCGTCCCCAAGGTCATTTTACAAAGGAAAGACCCCCTCCGGGGGCGGGCACCACGCGCGCGAGGGGCGGGGTTGGGACAGCCCCCAGGAGGCGTGCCGGCGCCGCCCCCGAGAGGCGGGGAAAGCCCACCCCCGGGAGGCGGAACGGGGCAGAGCCCGGGAGGCGGGCGAAGCCCGCCCCTGGGAGGCGGGACGGGGACGGAGCCCGACAAAAAGGCGCAGCAAGCCGGAAGTGTGCCAGCAGTTGACTTCCGACTGCGAGTGGGATTACAGCTCAGACGCTAGTCTTACCGAGAGCTCTGAGACTAGCACAGAATCGGAATCGGAAATAGTAGAATTTACGGATTTTTTACCAAAACCGAGCAAAGCTTTTTACAATACAGGGGAAGCAACACAATATAAGCTTACTGACTGGGGAAAGATAAAGATAGCCTGTGCTGAATGGGAGCCTGCTGCTACAATTCATGCCTTTCCAGTACGCGTTACTGGCACTAGACAGAATTTAAGACGAACTTACACACCTCTGAGTACGAAGGAGATCCAAACAGTGGTGAAGGCAATTCAAGAAAAGGGGTTAGGGTCAGCTGTTGTGTCCACTTTAATAGACGGAATTTTTAGCAATAATGACTTGTTGCCTTTTGATATTTCTCAGATAACCCGAATGCTTTTTGACGGAGCAGGATTGATTGTTTTTCAGCAGGAATGGTCAGACCAGTGCACAGCAGCTTTAGCCCAAGGCTCAGGACAGGGACAACCCCTCCATGGCTCTACCCTGTCCAGGCTGCTGGGCAAACATGATGACGTAGTTACTCCACAGGCTCAGGCAACACTCCTCACAGCAGAGGAAGTCAAAGCAACAACAAGAGCAGCCAGAGAAGCCATAAGAGTTGCTTCTCGAGTGGTGGACAAGTCATCACCATGGTCCACAGTCAAGCAGGGAGAGAGCGAGAGTTTCACACATTTTGTGGATCGGCTGCAAGCTGCTATTGACTCCTCCACATTGCCTGTGGAAGCAAGGGGACCTGTAGCACTGGATTGTCTAAAGCAACAGTGCAACACTGTTACTAAGGACATTCTACGTTCTCTGCCAGCAGGTGCTACTTTAGCTGACATGATTAAACATGTGGTAAGAGAGGAACAGTTGATTCCTGTGCAAGCCACAATTCATACTATAACCAATGCATTACCATGCATGAAGTGTGGCCAAACAGGTCACTTGGCAGCTAACTGTCCTCAGCCAGCACAGCAACCTGTGACACAGCAACCTGCAGCAGCACCCCTGATCCAACCCTAGCTAAGCGGAAAGGAGATGTTTGTGCCAAAATTGTAAAGCCCAACAGAAAAAACAACAAGTGGGTTGTCTCAGCTTCATCTGCAATGTGGGTTTGTCAGAGGTCTGGAGTGAGTCCCTGTGTGTTCCTTCCCAAGTTCAATGATTCTAATGACTTCTGTGTCCAAGTTCTGATTGTTCCTAGGGTCCTGTACCATTCTGATGAAGAAGTGTACAGCCTTTTCGAAGAACCCAGCCGTCTTCGCAAAAGAGAAATAATAACAGGAATCACCATCGCAATGCTGCTCGGTTTAGGAGCAGCTGGAACGGCGACGGGTGTCTCGGCCCTAGCAACACAGCACCGAGGACTGTCTCAGCTGCAGATGACCATAGATGAGGACTTGCAGAGGATCGAGAAATCCATTTCCTACCTGGAGAAGTCAGTCTCTTCACTCTCAGAAGTGGTTCTGCAGAACAGGCGCGGACTAGATCTCCTGTTCATGCAACAAGGAGGTCTGTGCGCGGCCCTGAAAGAAGAGTGCTGTTTTTACGCAGACCACACTGGAGTTGTCCGAGACTCAATGGCCGAGCTCTGAAGCAGACTGGCTCAGAGACAAAAAGATAGAGAAGCTCAGCAGGGCTGGTTCGAATCCTGGTTTAACCAATCTCCATGGTTGACCACTTTAATTTCCTCCTTAGTAGGTCCATTGGCAATGTTACTTTTAACTGCCATCTTCGGATCATGCCTGCTGAACAAAATAGTCTCATTTATCAGAGCCCGCGTGGAGCAAACTAACATTCTGTTCATGCACCAACACGAAATGCTGTGAATCAATCAGAAAGATGCCAGTCACAAGCTTTTCCAAGCTTGCCTGGCAGAAAACTTATTCAGGTTTCCCAAACTCCTTCTTCCTTTTTTGCTAAATACTAACCTTCTACCTCATTTAGTATCTATATACATATATGCATGATTGAGTATTAGCCTTCTACCTCATTTAGCATCTCTATATATATATATATGTATAACTACCTCGTTTTTTTTTTTTTTTGTGATAGAGGGAGGGGGAGATGTGGAGAGAAATGTGAATTGGAAGGGACAGATTGCGTCTGCGGAAGACAATCGAGCTGTAACGGAGCAGGGCCAGGCACATCTCTCTCCAAGATAACCCTTATCGCAAGGTCACAGACCCCTCTCTCTTCCCTTACATACCAGTACTTTTCCACTACCCTTAAGAAACTAGTAAGACCCCCTATGACGTAGCAGAGCCCAGAAGGTACTTAAACCCTGTGTTTTAGATAATAAACGCATTTTGACTGATTCGCCACATTGGTGTTTTACTGAGTCATTGCCCGAACCCCGCGCTTGTAGCTCGTGGCGGTCGTGTCTTCATTGAAACCCAGGCCACCAAGATGATGGCTTAATAAGCCGCAACAGGCCTGCTGAGAATTGCACAATCTCCCTAAGATAAGGAAGCAAGCTTTCAATCACTGCGACCACAAAAAGGACCCAAAATCCTCCAGGAGATTTTATGTAGATCTGTTGTAAATGATTGGCTTTGTACCCTTTCCCCTCCCACCCTAGTTTCCCATAAAAAACCCCCTGAGTCCCCCTAGTCCCTGGGGTTTTATTTCGTCCCTGGCTCCCTTCGCTGGTACTTTGCAATAAAGCTACTTCATGCGGAATTGCCAAACAAGACCCCTCTCTCTTTCCCGGGCCAGATAAAAGAGAAGCAGATCTCGCAGGGCAGGAGCTGAGAATCACTGAGCTGAAATTACACGAGCTGAAAAATCACTGCTCTGCCCCCTGCTGAGGTGCTTTCGGCCAGCTGAGGAGCGCTCTGACCCCCCAGGAAGCTGTCTCTAACGAGACACCTTTTGGGGTGGCTCTGGCCCTCTGGGTCCCGACTGCGGACCCCAGCACCAGCTGGAATAGTGCATCAGGCTGCTTCCCAACATGGCTCTTCATTATCTCAAGATCTAGAGAAAGCAGTCATCACGGTCTGGAGTCAGAGACAAGGGGAGGCAATATGGAAAGATGTGTTCTCTCTCCTTCTTGCCTTCCATCCCATGCACTCCCTCTGTAGGACAAGTGGTAGAGTATCAAAGCAGCAGGACCTTATGCCACTGATTTCTGACATTTCAGACACTTTCAAAGTATCTGCCTTTAAGACCCTGGTGAAGTCTAAGTGAAGCTGCAAGTACAGAGATGAAAACTCATTGTTTATTTAGTACAATAAAACCAAACAAAGCAATGGAGACCACTTGTTCCATTTCACAGAGGAAGAGGCAGCATTAGGCTAAAAGCTGCTCCTGTGCAGCAGATGGCTGGGGTGGTGGGTCCCAAGGCAGAGGAGAGGTGTCCCTCTGCCTTGGTTCAGATGGGCAGGTGATGCCTCAAGATCTCAAATGGAAGAAGCAGCACAAAACACAAGACTTCATCAACAAGGGTAGCTGGGAGGCAGGAAAGTGCAATACCAGGAGCCAGATTCAGTTTTCCACAGAAACATTTCTCACCCAAAAGGACTTGAATACTTTTGCCACATTCAGAAAAGAGGTTCCAAGTCCAGCAACCTGTGCACTTGTCCTGTATTCATGGCCATCCCAACAACAGGTTGTCCTCCCATGCCCAATTCCTAAGGACCTCCAAGAGGCTTTTGCATGTGCTCACCTATATTCAGTCCCAGTAACACCATTTCTAGCCCATAGTTCTTCAGGAAGCAAGGACAGACTAACTGCATGTGAAACTGCTCCTCATTTACACTGGATGGACTGGTATCAGAGCAGAGACTTCAGAGTATGTGGAGCTGAAAAAAGAAAGGTGCATCTTTATTCATCCGTTTCATCTTTGCTTCAGGAACCCAAGGATCTTGACAGATAACTTTTGTTAGTTTATCACCTTGAGAGGGCAAGAGTATGCAGTACAGAAATGTGTTCAGAACTGAGATCACATAGGGAGCAGAGCCTCTCCTTAAAAACAGAAGTAACTTCCAGCAGAAAATCACGGAAGATAGGGTTGAATGATCCTGTGAGGCCACCTGACTTGCCAAACTGCCAGTCCATAACTCATGGGCAATGCTTAGCCTTTCCCACCCAAGAGCACCTCTCAATTGCTACCACTTGCAGCTTTAGCTGACAGTCTCTTGTCTCTTAACCTTTCATCTGGCAGCAGTATCAGTCATTACAGATTTTTCTTATAAGACATTCAGCTCCAGTACACCTGAAGGAGAAACAAAGTGGGAGGTTATGAATGCCTGGCTCTGTCATCAATCCAGTTCAAGCTACGGCAAGTCTCTAAATTTATTTTACTGCTGCCACAAGACTTTGATATGAGCTTTTCCAGGACAGAACTACTGGAACTCCAGCCAGAAAGCACTGTGCAAGAGCCCTGCACAACATGCTTAAACCAAGCACTCAGTAAATTCTTTTTGGGATGGATGCCCTGGGGACAGATCAAGCTTTAAAGACACCCTACCACAACTACAAATCATCACTGAAATACAAATGTCTTGTTACCCCTGGGTTTGCCCAGGAGGCTGCACATCACTGAAGGCATGGCTTGCCTCTCTCAAGGAAGAATTCAGAGAAGAGCATGGCTGATTTCAGTAGCAAAACTGTAAAGCTTCTTTAAAACATAAAGACTGTGATACCTGTGTAGGCCAAAGATCCCTCTAGCCCAGAATCCTAAGGTGATTTTGTTCAGTCTTTGAGCTCATATAAATTTGGAGTACCCACAGTGGAGTCATGCGGATCCACCTCCCACAGGTTGTTTGAAGTTGATGCCTGATGGCCCTTGCACAGTGAGACAGCAGCCAGTGATCCTGTCTGGTCCCTCCAAGCCACACGTGGTTTTGCAGGTTTTGATCATATTCTCACTCCCCACCATCAGTTTTCCAGGCAGCGTGAGCTCTCCTTTGTGTGCAACTCTGAAGCTCAGCCATGCTGCTGGCAGTACAGCTATCACAGCTGATGGAACATTCAGAAGTCAAAAGAAGTCTCCTTAACTGAGAGAGGCTTAAGGTGACAATGGTAAGATGAAAAAAAAAGAATAATTAACCTGTGATCAAATCTATTAATCTTTTTTTACGTCAGTTGCATAATTGAAGCCCAAAGACATGGCTGTTTAAGAGGCTCAGCAGCACCCTGTGGGAGGGGGAAACCAGCAGAGTTGTAACCTATCCTTCAGGCTGTTTACTACATAAAAAACAATTTTTGCTCCCCTCAGACATAAAACTCACAGATTGCTTCCCACACATGCTGTAGCATAAAATCTGAGTCCTTGCAAAAGCAAGGATGGTGGGAGAGACAAGAATCCTCCTGTGCTGCAGCCTGGACTGGCAGTGTGAAGTCTTCCCATTTTGAGGAGGCTGAAATCTGATCTTACTCTCCTTGCGTTATGTCCTCCCTTGACCCAAACCCTAAGACTCCTCCCCTGAATACCTGATAAAACCCATGACCCTGCCCCTGCTCTTTCTCTTCGTCCTCACCTCCTCCCCAGCCCGGGGTGGGGGAAATAAAAATGGATTCTCAAGCTTAAGAAAGAGACTTGTCTCATCTGTTTCCCTGCCGGCGGTTGTAACCTCCCTGGACATGATGATCACTGTTGCTTCTGCTACAAATGGTGGAGAATGCGGGCATCCAGTGAGGACAGCACGACCGGTACCCCGTAAGTCACCCCCTGTGCGACCCCCATCTTAAAAAGGAAGACTCAAGAGTACCATGGCTGGAGACCAGGTTGAGAGTAACCTTAAAAACATGGGGATAAAAGGCTTACGAAGAGGGAAATACCCAGTAAGGGGACCGGCTTACTGGGACCAAGAGATGAGACTAACATCTACCATCACAAGTCTTTTCATTCTTCACGGGAGGGAGTTTTTAAGAGCTACAAGTAGCTAGTCTGCCTGCAAAAAGGATCATGCTGGGACTCTTACCAACTCTCCTGACGCATTTGCTGCAGTTTATGGATGATAAAGCCCTGGTGGGCACTTATGGATGATTATAGACGATTGCATGCAAAGTGTCGTTGCCCTAGATCTGTGGTCCTCCCTCCTGTGAAACTTCACGGTTTTCAGTTTCTGTGAAGCTGCCTATATCTTTCCTTACCCTTTGTTCCTAAGAGTGCGGCAAGGAGTGAAAACTGCCAGGATGGCACGGAGTTGCTACCGTCTCTTCATCACCCCGTGCCCCTCTCCACCCCTATCCCCCTTTCCCTGAAGGCAGGACAAGGTCGGAAACCATCCAGAGGTGACACGGGTGTGCTACTGTCCTCCCACCATCCTGTGTCCTCCTTCGCCCCCCTGTCTTTCCATATCCCCCGTTCCCTGCCTGGGAAGGCAGTGGCTGAGCCGTCCCGGGCACTCCTTCTAAAAAATGGTGCTTACCACGCGGTTTTGAGATCCCCTCTTTCCCGCCAGTCCATCTTTTCCGGTCCCAGAGCTTCCCTACCCCCCACCTACCTCCCCCCCTTCCTGCCTGCAGCTGCAGCTGCCCCCGCTCCGGGCCTGTGCAGCAGAGGTGGCATGGCAAAGCTGGGTAGCCCCGAGAGAGGGCCGAGCCCTGCTGTGCCGCTGCCAGCTCCACCACTGCCGCTTTCACCATTCCTTGCTTCACAGTCATCATCATCAACCCAACAGAGAACACCTGCAACACCAGTACCAAAGCCGAGGCCAAACGCTAAGAACTGTGCCCCTTGTGAAGAAGAGATCAAGGAACTGCACCCCTTCTGCTGAGAAGATCAAAAGCCAAGGAGATTGAACTATTAGCTCATTAAGTGAAAATGTATTCATTTAATTCAATATCATCATTCCTGTTACTTTATCCTCTGTAATTAAGTCTCAAATGCTTTTCTATTGCTTGTTAATTCAGCTTAATAATGTTCATTTTAGTTTTGTAAACCATTAAGTCATATTCCTGAGAATACCCTTGTTCTAACCAGTTTATAAACGGACGATTTGTGAAGTCCTCCCGTTTTGCCAAGGCTGAAATCTGATCTTAGTCTCCTTGTGTTATATCCTCCCTTGACGCAAACCCTAAGACTCCTCCCCTGAATACCCGATAAAACCCATGATCCTGCCCCTGCTCTCGCTTCTTCGTCCTCACCTCCTCCCCGGTCCGAGGTGAGGGGAATAAAAATGGATTCTCAAGCTTAAGAAAGAGACTTGTCTCATCTGTTTCCCTGCCGGCGGCTGTAACCTCCCTGGACATGATGATCACTGTTGTATCATGCTGCTACAGGGCAGAAGCACCAGCAGGTCTTGCTTCCCCACAGGTTTGATGGGGTCTCAGCCTGACCTGCAGCCAGCCTGCAGAGGGAATCACCATGAAATTCCCACGGGGGAAAGGCAACAGGCCTCAAAGGTTTTACAAGAAAAAAATAATGTCAGAAACATTGCTCCAGTCCAGTGCTTTCCATGGAAAATGGAAGACTATTTTTTGCTTAGATAGAAGATAATGAGTAAATACAGAGTGATGGGGACAAAGGTTTGAAATAGGATTTTCCACTAATGACTTGGTCTTCATAATTTCCATTTTCCCACCTCTGCAGGAACACTGTCCCAGACCCTTCTCCTGGCAAGCATGACATGATGGTGCTTGCACAGCACTTGGCAGGGTAAAAAATCAGACCCCAGCTGAACTTCTGGCACATTACTTTTTATAAATACAAACTTTATCTGAAATTATAAACAACCCTAATTTAGAATTTTGTTTAAAATATAAAAATCTTGAAAGACTTTCTCCAGATAGTATTTTGCTTATACATTCCCCCCCCCCCCCCCAGCAATCTGGATGTCTTCTTAGTGGTTATTCTTTCCTTTTTCCTTACAATAGAAAGTGTTCCTCAGCCCCCAGGAAATCTGTGTACACAGAAGGGCAAAAAGAAAGGAAAATGCTTCATGGGTGTGAAAAACGACGTTTCACCTTTTTATATTAATTTATAAGTTTAATAAAAATAAAATAGAATAAAAATAGACAATAAGGAGACAAAAGAAGATAGCTTCTCAGCTGAGGGTGCAAAGCAACACACCACCCATTCTAAATTTCTTGGTATTTGAAAGTCTTGGTGTTACATATTTAAATAAGCTAATGCATGATTCAAATATTCATTTTGGTTTCAAGACCCCCCCTTAAGTATACAGTTTATCTGTTGGACTCCACACAGTCTGGGGGGGACGTTGTAAATCTGTGTTCCAAAGATTTAGACCCTCGAAGGCTTAATTTTTTCTTATCAGAAATCTTTAGTTCAGGAATTCCAGATGTCCCTTCTGTCTTCTATCTAGTTGAGGAGTTAAAAAAAACAACCTCCCATCTCTACTTTGTTACAATCTGAAAATATGCCTCCATTACATTTTTAAATTCTACAAATAAAAGAAAATACAGTACAACCTTTTTTATTATATGTATAACATTCATTTCAATATTTGCGAAAAGCCAACTCTAAAATATGCATTTATAACAATGGGTAAAAAGGTGGGCCCTACAAAAACATTTTATATTCTCTAAATAAAGAAGAATTTAAGTATCAACAAGCTACAAATGTTAGAGTACTAATTTCACATACTTTTCTTTCCTCCAAATTAGGCTGTTATTCTTTAAAATAGAAAAAATAGCATTTTGCAATGTAAATTACTTCCACTTCTGTGCCATGCAGCCTCAACAAGCTACACTGAAATTCACACATACAAAAATCTACACTTTGCCATGAGCCTGAGTATACACCCTCCTCCTTTTGAGCCCAATTCCTAGTAATTCCGTGAGACTTTTAAAATGACATTCTGAGCACAAAAATCCAGCAGTTTACTCCTGTCAGAAGGGCAACGTGGCAATTGATGTGTGTGCACCAACTTTCCGAATGAATTGGGGTCTGATGGCACACAGAGCAGCGCGGTGTGTGAGGAGAGCGGGGTGTGTGACCAATTAGCATTTCCCTGCTCCTCGGGCATGGAGAGATGTGACTGTGCTTCCCTGCCATCCACATGACATCCCGAACCCAGGGCTCCCTTAATGAAGCACACTGCCAGGCAGGGGCAAGGATTTGGGGGAGATTTTGACTAGAAAAGGAGAAAGGAACCCAAAATATTGTGATATTTCAGATTTACTGCAACCTATACAAAATGGGACTAGTGGCACTAATTACTTGTTATCATCATACATGAAGGAACTCTACATGAAAGAGCTACACTCATGAAAAATAGGTTTAAGGTCAGGTATAATCCCATCCTGAGCTACCTAGAAGAGAACAGGCAGCAGTATCCTCTTCTGCAGTGAATATCTTGGGATCTACTCTCCTCTTACAGGGCAAGGTGCTCCAGGCAGGCCAGAACTGAAGACTGACAGCATTTAAACAGAGGAAATACTTTCATGCTGGTACATCTCACCTCTTGAGTCAAACAGGCATGGAACTTTTTTTCTATGAAAGCCTTGCATATTGAGCCAAATGTCCACTTATTTACAAAGCAATACCCTAAAACCATCCTATTAGCACAGCGGGTACTCCACACATATCATCCTGGAATAATTTTCATTCATAAAGTATCTCCCTCAATCTTTAAGATGCTCCCTTGCCATAGACACATTCAGTGACAGCACTGTACATTGCCAGTGAAAAATCAGAGTTGACATCTATATTTTAAGTTTAACAGAAAATGCAATTTACAACTTCCATACTTCCAGATGAAAGAAATCTAGTTATCTTCTATGAAAGCAATTATTTAAGCTATCAGAAATAAAACAAAGCAGCAACATATTTTACAAGCTACATGCCCCAAAACAGATGCAAAAAAGCAGGTAATACCTTTTTTCCACTAGCCTACATTGAACAGGAGCAAGAAGAAAGGGAGGGAGAAATGCCCCCACCTTTTCAGGCATAAATTAAATTGACACATTCAATATCATCTGCATCAGGAGTACACTTTAAATTACAAACAACTCAAGCTACAAGAGAGCCCTTCCCACTTCCCCAGTGTTCAGAAAGGCGCATTAATATGGGATCGCAACCAAACGCCACGATGTTCCATATCCAGTAGCTTAGCAACTGCTTTTATTTCTTACAGCTTTTCTAAGGAAGAGGGGCAAGAGGGGGATGAAGCAGCATGGAGGAAGCAAATGTCATGTTTGGTTTCTTTCTGAGTAGCTGATGAGAGGGAATAAGGACATGCAGTTGTTACGGATGGGAAGGATGCGGTGCTCATGGAGGGAATTGGCAGCCGGCAAGTGGCAATCCCAGCCCAGCAGCTTTGCTGTTTCCTCATCCTTGAAGGCATGAAGAAATATCACCATGTCTAGAGTAGAGTCAAAGTAGAGCAAATGCATTATTTATTACCAGAAGCTTGGGAGAAAAAAAAAAAAAAAGAAAAGATACTCAGAGACTCCTTCCTCCCTGTAGCTCTCCAGTTCTTTGGCCACACCAAATTCTTCCTGCTTAATCTCTGCTGCTTGCTTGAGTGGGGAAGAAAAGTCTGACTAACAAAAGCCAGAGTGTGCCCAGGCCCAGAAAAGCTCTGCCTCCAGCACAGCAGCCCACAACCACTCCGTCTCACTTCCAAAGATATACATATTATTACCAGAATACTTCACCTAAACAACCTTAATAAAATACGAGAGGATATTAACTAAGCTGTAAAAATCTATAAAAATTCTGCTTTACAAGAGATATTTACCTATGAATCAGCAGTTGGGTTAATTCATTATTCAGTAGGTTTGTTATTTACAGTGTATTACAGCTTTGTAAATTATTTATATGTGCTTGTCTCTATCTGTGCATGGTTTTCCCTTAGGAGACAAGAAATGTTTATTATCTCCCACACAGGGAGGTTGTTTCAGTCTAAGGTAGGATATTAATGCATCTGAGGTTTCACTCTGGCTTTTGTCTAACCTGCATTCTGTTGTGCTGTTGTATATGGGATGCAAACACACTGAGCATGGGGATCCCAGGGAAATCCACCCCAGCATCTGAGAGGTTTCAACTCAAATCCAGCCTTTTTGCACCATGTAAGCAAGGATCCATTCAGAGAGCAGCTACCCCAGGTCCACAGCCAGCCACAGTTCCAGGAGGAAAAGACTTTAAATTTCATTTTGTGTCAAAGTGCAAATACCCACCATCAAACCAGACTCCTTTCCTAAAAAGGACATTTTTTATCTGCTAATAGTAGGTTAGGTTTTAAAATCTGTTACCTAATTGGCAAGCATGTGAATTTTATGTAGCAGATGCCAAGAGAACCATTGGAGGGACCCGATCTCCATCCTTCCAGATAGCTATGGAAAAGATGAGCTATGAGGAAAAAAATCTTTTCTCAGAGTGTGGTGAGGCACTGGAACAGGTTGCCAAGAGAAGTTATGGCTGCCCCATCCCTCGAAGTGTTCACAGCCAGGTTGGGTGTGGCAATGAGCAACCTGGCCAGTAGAAGGTGTCCCTGCCCAGGGCAGGGTGTTGGAATGAGATAATCTTTAAGATCTTTTCCAAGCCAAATCATTCTATGCTTCTATGAAAAGTTATCAAACACAAGAGCTCTGCAGCACTGCTGCCCATGGCCAGCAGCTCTGGGCACCCAGCATGAACCTGGGAACACTAAAAGCTCTCTTAGACCCAAAAAATATCAACAGGAGCTCAGCGGATTTAATTTAATTTCATGCATCCCAAAATCGGTCAGCCACCCAGCTCCCACAGATACCAGCTGCAGAGACTTGCCAGTTCTCACATAAGTCTAACAAACAGGGCTTGGCACCCATGTCCCTTGAAAAGTACTCCAGTGACTGCTTGTTTGTTTGAGTTTCATTGTTAATAGACTGTTCTGTATCCCCCTGTTTCCCTGAGTTAATGGTTTTGTCCTGAAAGTTGTTTCCACCCCCTGAGCTGTCAGTTGTACCTAACCCAACCCCTGAATGTTCTAAGTCAATCTTTCCCTGGACCAATCCCTGTTGAAACCAGTCCCATGGATTCCCCTAATCCTCGACACCCCATTGGCCCAAGTGACCTGTTCTCCTCCCACTGTTTTCCCATTGGTTCCTGAAGTACAAAACTCCTTCTTGTTCGCCTCCCATATCCTCTCCCTATTGCTTAGAATTCAGTACCCACCCCTGGGACCGCCCTCGTTTATAAGCTGCTGCAGACTGCATTCTGGGTCCAGTCTGTCACTGGCTGTTCAGGAGAATAAACCTTTCTGGATTACAAACAGAGGACCTCCCTCTCATTCCTTGCCTCCAGCCTGCTCTGATCTAAAGACCTTCGTGCCGTAGAGCAAAGCTCTCTAAGCCGTGTCTCTCATCGCCCACTTGGGAGATGTGTCCCACTCACGGTGCCATGCCATGGTGGCTGAGCTAGCTATAAGACTCTGGCACAGCATCATCTGGTGCCCAGCGTGGGCCCCCTCCCACCGTTTAGGGACCCCATGGACGATCCGTGGATTTATTTTCCAAGAGGATTTGGCTGGCAGGTGCCTCCTGTGAGCAGACCAATTTTTGTCCAGGAGTGCTCTGGGAGGTGAAGGTGACAACCCTCTGGCACCCAAGAGGACCGCCTTAGGCTGGGGGACTTTCCCCGTGTGCTTTCTGTTCTGGACAACCAAAGGTGATGAGTATCCCAAGGGAGGGGGTACTGAAGTGAAAAAGTGAAGTGGGTGGGGGTGACTGCTTCCCCAGGGAGGGGGGAAGCCACGCAGATTGCACCCCTCATCTGGACTGGTCTCCGGCTCTTTTTGTTTCATTTTTCCTTTTGCTACAGAGGAGGGAGGATTGTGTGGGGCTGACAGGGTTGGAGAGATGGGTGCTGGGCTGTCAGCTCAACAGAGAGGGATCTTATACCAAGTTGTGGGAATCCTTGAAGGTGGGGGGAAAATGTTGAAATATTCCCGGGGTATGTTAAAAAGGTTTGTGCGGTGGTTGTTCATGCATTTTCCGAATGTGTCTCCCTCGGAGGTTGAGACAATCCATTTTTGGGACCAAGTGGGAATGAAATTAACAATTTTAGTGAGACAGGGAGATGACTCGGCAGATAAATTTCTCAAACTGTTTCTTTTAATTTGGACGGAATTGAGTGAAAAAAGGAAGGTGCAGGAACAATCGAGACAATCCTTCCCAGTTTCCCTGTCCTGTAGTCCTAAACCCCTGTCCCCTAAGCTGGGAAGACTGTGTGGGGCAGACCACAAAAAGTGCAGGGTAGCCATCGTCTCCCTGGCTCCCTACGGCCTCCTCAGCACCCTAGCCCTGTCAGCGAGGTACCCACTGTCAGGGACCCTTCCATAGAACCCTTTTCCTCGGTTGTTAATCCCCAAGTTATTGTTCATAAAAATTTTTGAGTTCCCCTGGTTTCTTTGTCTACCCAAAATGGTGCCAGCTGAAGTAATCCCTCACTCCGCCCTCTGGGCCGCGCTTGCTAGCTCAGATTCTGGGGGGCTTTGGGAAAGGAAGACTTCAGGATAGGGAAAGAGACCCAAAAGAGGCTCCTTACCTCGGGATAATCCAAGGCTTTATTCTTGAAGGGGTTTCAGGGGCAAAGAGGACGAACAAGGAAGAGCATGGGTTTATCTAGACCCTCTGTCCCAGGACAGATAGCTGGCACTGAGTCAATTGGTCAGAGATAAGGGGGAAGGTAGGGTCAAGCTTACATAGTTACAGGCTTTGGGGTTCCTTTTGGGGTAAACCATCCCAAGAGGGATACAACATCTCACCCTTTTTTGTTTAAGAAAGTTAGAGGAAAAGTATTAGGTTATACATAATGTGGAGTTTCTCTTTCCCACCAGTTACAATTGGTGGGGAAATCAGTTTGCCTTAGGTTTGCCAACTCTATGTGGTTGACTTCTGAGGTAGGAGGTATGAGACCATTGATAGCTTTGAAAACTAAATGGCGTAGGATCCCGAATGCTAAGGTTACAAGGAAAAGGATAACAAGGAATAACAAAATTGTTTTAACTATAGAAATCCACCACCCTGTGAATCCCCAGCCCTTGAACAGTTCTTTGAACCAGTCCTCAGATTCTTGCTTCACTTGTCCGATCAGGTTGTTCATGCTCCGAAGGGCAGCGTGGACGTTTGGTGCTTTCGACGTCAGGTTCATGCAGCAGAGTCCTTCAAATTCCTGGCATTCATGTCCATGAAGTAACAGGAGAAAGTCGATCGCTGCGCGGTTCTGCAGCGTGGCCTGTCTGGTAATTTCCTCGTCTTCTAGGAGGGCACTGATGGCGGTTGATGTCAGATTTGCCTGTTTGACTACCCAGCACTCTAGGTGGCCCAATTCACCTAGAGCTTTGGCCGCTGCGACCCACGGAAGGAACAGGGACACAGCAACTCTTTTTGACTTTGCCCAATGAAAAATGTCTGAATTACAATTTGAGTCCAATTTGTCAGCACTTCTCTTATGAATTTTGTTTGCCTAATTGTTTTTGTGAGTTCATTCATCAATTAGAGTTTTGTTGGGTGTCAATACGGACAATTGCCCTACAGTACATGGCCCACCTAAAAGCCGAGACAGAATTCCTGCCCATGCTCGATCCCCACAAATCAAGAACAATCCCTTAGGGAGGCTTTTGGGGCTTGAGTGAGATGTGTTGTCGGCTGCAACATGGCTTAGGTTATGACACCACCTGTTTGCAGTAAACTCCCCACGATATTGTTTTACATGTGGTACTCATCAGTGTTAGGAGGTCTCGGATAGACAGAGAAATGTACGCAGTATGATGCAGGGGAGGAACCCAATAGCTCTAACTCTTGGGGTTCCTGAGCCATCTCGGGCAAGTTTGGTAACCACTCCACTAAGGGGTTCGTGGTTACCACAGCTTTCTGCTGATTATTTTTGTATGGTTGGAGGGGAAATTACTTCGGAATTTCATTTGACATATGAGTGTCCAATCCCGCAGGAAACTCTCTAGCCTGCAATGGAATTCCTACCAGACAGGTGGACATAGGATTCTTTGCCGAAGCAGTGGACAAACATGTTTTCCTGCTGAAGTGTCTGTGCCAGGGTCACCCAGACATTTTGACGTGGCTGAGGGACGATCCATGCAGCTGCCAGACTGCTTAGCACTAACAAGATGAAAATTTGGATGAAGTTCATCACAGGGTTGAATGGGAGGAAGGTTTTCTCTAAAAGGAAGAACAAACATTTTTAAAACATGTTAAAAGTTTCTGTTACTTCGGGAGAGTCCACACCTAGGAAGATTCTCTTTCCTCCATCCGACGGCGTCTCCTCTTGGAGGCAGTGGTTACTTGCCTTCCATCCCCTTCTGCTGGAGCTGGATTTTTGGGGACAAAAGGTTTCACCCACTTCTGGGGGATCCATTGAGGGCCTGAGGGCATAGCTACGCACGTGTAGCCACGGCCCCAGATCACGAGCTCATAGGGGCCCTTGGTTTCCCAAGTTTCTGGATCCCTAATCAAGACCGGTGGACGTTGGGACAGTTTCAACTGATTACCACTGTTAAAATGATGAACCACAGGTGGACTCATGTTTTCAAATGAACAGTTCAGAAAATTGATGGTAAACATGTCTTTGCAGAGCTTCTGCTGTGGAGACATCCACGCAGTTGTGCTGCTCTGTTTAGCCAAGACTTGTTTGAGCATCTGATGTGCACGCTCAACCACCGCTTGGCCTGTGGGGGAGTGGAGGATACCAGTTTTATGTTCCACTCCCCACTGCTGAACAAATTCCAGGAACTCCTTGGACATGTACGCTGGGCCATTGTCAGTTTTAATTTCTTTTGGAATTCCCAAAACTGAAAAAGCTTGTACTAGATGCTGTTTGGCATGCACAGTTTTCTCTCCTGCATGGACAGAGGCATACACTGCACCTGAATGTGTGTCAATACTTACACGAACGTATTTGAGGCGACCAAAACTAGGAATGTGTGTGATGTCTGTCTGCCACACCTCATAACTGCCAAGGCCTCGGGGATTAACCCCCATACCCATCGATGGCATGGCCTGGAGCTGGCAATTGGGACAGGTGGCCACGATAGCTCAAGCCTGACTCCGTGTTAGCTGGAACTGACGGATCAGACCTGGCACATTTTGATGATATTGTTGGTGACTCAGCTTTGCCTGTTGGAAGATGTCAGGGAGACGTGCCTTTTCTACTGGTGCAGCAAGGGAGTCTGCTTGACGATTCCCCTCTGCAATTTCACCTGGTAAATCAGTGTGTGACCTTACATGCATCACAAAGAACGGATGTTCTCAATGAGAAACCAAATAAATCAGCTTTGAAAGCAACCTGAAGAGATGCTCATTCTCTATCTCTTTGAGCACAGCCTGCTCCGCTCTGGATACTACCCCAGCCACATATGCAGAGTCAGTCACCAAGTTAATTGGCTCTGAGAACTTCTCAAAAGCTCTTACCACTGCAGCCAGTTCAGCTTTCTGGGGAGATCCCTCCACAAACTCAACATCAGCTTCCCAATGCTGAGTCTGAGGATTTCTCCAAGTCATCACCGACTTGTGGGAAGCCCCAGATGCATCCGTGAACACTGTGAGAGCCTTGAGTGGTCTCCGACTCCTTTTCTCACGAGGAATGAGGTGGAATTCCTCATTGAACAGCTTGTGGGATGGGGCATAGACTGATATTTGTCCCCTGTAGCTGTCCAGAGATAATTGGAGACTGGCATTGCTCTGGAGAAAATGCTCAAACATCTCTTTGGTCAGTCTCTTTGGAGAGTTCTTTCCCTCCTCTGAAAGTTTGACCGGGAGGTGAATACATGCAAAGTCACAACCAGCCAGTTCACACAACCTCATCCTGGCCTTCTGAATCAATTGAGCTATCAATTCTTGTGGCTCAGTCATGGTCTTGGATCTCTGGTGAGAGAGGAAGACCCACTCTATGATTAAGAGTGAATCTCTCTGCCCCTTCGATCCATAGGTAAATCAACCCATGCAAGTGTGGCAGCTTTCCTAGCACAATGAAATGGAAAGGTAGGCTTGGTTCATACCTGTGAGCTTGTCTCTCTGACAAGGCTTTCTGTACCTTTTCGATTGCTGTCTTTGACTCTGGGGTCAGTACCCTGGGGGAAACCAGCTCCCTCTCCCCTTTCAATAAATTGAAAAGAGGGTCTAGGTTCTCATTTGTGAGGCCTAGCCAGGGTCTCACTCAATTCAATGACCCACACAGGGAGTGGAGATCTTCTAGGGTTTTGGGATTGCACTCGATTTCCAATTTCTGAGGAACAATGGTCCTCACTGAAATTTGCAAGCCCAGGTACTTCCAAGGTGGCATCCTTTGAACTTTGTCTTCCTGTAATGGAAATCCAGCAGAGGTTAAAACCTTAACCACTAGGTCAAGCGTGTGTTGGAGTATAGAGTCATTGGGGGCACACACCAGCACATCATCCATGTAGTGAAGGATGATGGCATCCTGTCTCTCAGCACGTACAGGTGACAGTAATGATGCTTACGTACTGTTGGCATATGAAAGGCGCCGATTTTAAACCTTGGGGAAGAACTTTCCAGTGATATCTCTTCATGGGGGCTTGGCGATTCAGGGTGGGAACTGAGAATGCAATCCTTGGGGCATCTCCTGGGTGTAGAGGAATTTGGAAGAAACAATCTTTGATATCTAAAACAGCCAATTGCCAATCTCGAGGGAGCATTGTTGGAGAAGGCATCCCTGGTTGGAGTGGTCCTATGTCCTCTATCATTTTGTTTATCTCCCTGAGATCATGGAGCAACCTCCTCTTGTCCTTTCCCGGTTTCTTTATTACAAAGACTGGGAAATTCCAAGGGCTTGTTGTTTCCTCTAGGTGGCCTTGAGCCATCTGTTCCTCCACAAGCTCCTCAAGCGCCTTGAGCTTTTCTTTGCTCAATGGCCACTGTGCTACCCGTTTTGGGCTGTTATCTAACCATGTTAATTTGTGGGCAGGGCGCGTCACAGTGGCTATTTCTAAAAATCCTGGGGTGTCTTAGGAATGACCAATCGGACTCCCCACTGGGACATGGTGTCTCTTCCCCACAAGGGGGCCTTGTATTTTGCAACAAATGGACGGACACTTGCCACTTTTTTCGTCAGGTCCCTCAATTTGTACAGTTTTTTGAGATTTTTGCCAATGTGGTTCCTCCTATGCCCTGAAGTTTGCCTGCCACAGGTTGCAATTCCCAGTGTGATGGCCACTTCCTCTCTGGGAAAACGGTCACGTCCGTGCCCGTATCCAGGACCTTTTCCACATGGAGGCGCTCTAACCCATTTGCTATATTGCATGCCATGGAAGGTTTGTCCTCTCCCACCACCTCTGCCCAGTTGACTTCCGGTGATTTTCCATCTGCTACTATCTCTGTCGGATCGGGAATGGCCTGGGCGAGAATTTGCCCCTCTGCCAGGTAGAATGGTGGGTGTTTGCAGCGTGCCAACAGCATGAGGCATGTTATCTTTCTCTTAATGGACATTGGAAATACCTCAGTCTCTTCGTGTGTGTGTGCGGTATCCCCAATAACAAAATACTCACTAGCCATTTCCATGTGGTTAGCCGTCAGGTCCTGTGGGATGTTTGACAGGTCCACTGTAATTACTGTCCACTCAGCAGATCTGAAATGAAAACCTTTGGTAGTCACGAGTCTATGTTGGCCACGCGGCTGCCAAACCTTGTTAATTAAACATTTGACATTTTCGTTTTCCTGCACCCCCACCCCCTCCCCCTTTGTTGTTAAGAGAGAGGTATCAACCTGTGGGGAACCCCGTATATTTGTGTTTGCGCATGTAATTGCATTGACTACGGGGACGCGCTGAGAAGTTAGTTTTTTTGTTTGCTGGACTTTTTTTTCTGGTTCTGGTTCTGGTTCTGGTTCTTAGGGCAGACTCGAGCAAAATGTCCAGGCTTCTTTCATAGGTGGCAGATGATATGCTGTAGGCGATTTTGTGATATTGGTTGCCTCCTTGGTTCAGGTCGCACAGGTGCTGCAGTTCTGGGGTGTGGCAGTCCAGGATTTCTTTCAGGTGCGCTGAACAGCTCTGCTTTTCTGGTACAGGCTTCAATCATCTGAGCTATGGTTGGCAGTGGGTCTAAGGGAAGACTAAGGATAATCCTACGACAGGTTTCATTAGCATTCCTCTGAGCCATTTCCTTTATCAGCTCGGTCTGTATAGATAGCTGTTGCACTTGTCTTTCCACCTGTGTTCTCAGACGATTGACAAACTGCAAAGAATTCTCTGAAGGAAATTGTTTAATACCTGTATAACTGCCCTTAATGTCAGTGGTTGGTAATTGATAGGAAGTTTTTTCTGCATCACTACAAATTTTATCTAAAATTTATTTGATAATAATCGAACTTGCTTTTTAGGACATTGTAATTCACCCTCACCACACAAATGATCTACTGTCATATCGTTGTCATCATTGTCCTGTGCTACTTCAGGGGTTTGTTGAATCACCTGCAATACTATTTTTAAAGTTTTTTTCCACATGCATTCCCATAATTCATATTCTGAGGGTGTTAATAAACATCTGAATAAATCCTTAATGTCAGTAGGTACCAATTCATTTGAATTAAATGTTGCAGTCATCATGCTTTTAAAAATTTCACTGGATCTCCCAGATTCTCTCTGTATTTTGCATATCTCTTTTTTATCTTGATAAGAAAAAGGCTTATATTCTTTCTTTCCATTTTTTCCTACCAAGATATTCCACAGGAGCAACAAAAGGAATGTTTTCATCAGATTCAGTTTGGGTTTGTGAAAGAGAGGGCATAGTACACCCCCCCCATGAGTTCCAGTAGCATGCAGTTCCCTCTCCATTCCCGGGGGCCGTGATATAGATTGCCCTTGGTCCGCAGCTGTGAGAGAACCGCCCCCCCAACTGCGGCCAAAAGGAGGCGGGGGCCTTGCCCCCCCCCCCCCACCGCTGCTGGGGGTGGCACTGCTACTGCTGCAGTGATCTGCCGCAGCAGCGCTGTCTGCACTGCTGCCGAACACGCCCGCCGCTGTTTCCGCGCCATGCTGGGGCTGCGCCGCCCCTCCCTTCACCCCACCCAAGCCGGGGTTGGGGCTGTAGAAGGGAAGGCCACGCTCGTGGTTGCCGGGGCAACAGGGGGCGGAGGGAAGGCATGGAAACGAGTAAGAGTGAGGGGCGGGGTTTGGGGAGAGGAATGGGTTATGGGAAGAAGACGACCCGACTGCGTGGCGCCCGCCATTGTTGTCCCACAGATTTAGAAATTGCGGCGTGTACTCAGGCGGCTGGATGGTGTCTCCGTTGGAAACAGAGGACTGGGAGGGTAGGAAGGGATTGTTTAAGTTGGTTTTTTTCGTCTGGCTACTGCATTTGGATTCCAGGAAATACTTGTGTGCTTTCAAGAAAATTGGACTGAATTTTGGAGCCTTTTTATAATTTTCCTTCGCTTTCACAGTCAGTAATTGCCCTATATTATCCCAAAATGAGACCGAATTAACATCGAGCATGTTAGAATCCGGAAACTCAGCAGATAACCATCGGGTAAAGTTTCTTTGTAGCTTATTAGGGGTTTTAAGATATTTTAAAACAGGTTTAAGCTGTTCTAAAAAACTCTTTTGTGGACAAGATGGTGTCGAGCCCATGTTTCTGGTGTTTTTAGATTGCAATCTTGTCCAATCTCTAAACTTCTGAGCGAAATATAACAGACAAGCAGGACTTCACTCTCCCCCTCCCGCTTTCGACAGAGACCCGGGAGGGGACGGGGGTGCTCCAGGGGGAAACGGCACCTTGCCGAACCTCCCTGGCTCCAGGGGCTGTGGGGGGTCACACTGCTGTCGGGGGGGAGGGACCCTTACCAAAGCCTGAAACCCCCAAAAACGCGGATTTCTCGGGACGTTGGCGCCGGACGTACCCAAAACCCAAAAAAACCCGCGGTTTTGCAACCTTTACCACGCGCGCTGGGTCTTAGTGTCCGCCCGCAGCCCAAGGTGTTTCTTCCGCCGCGGCGAAATTACCCTCCCCCCCAACCAAGGTACGGGGGGGGTCTAGTGCTTACGGGGTTGCCCTGAACTTTTTCGCTACAGAAGGTCCCTATCAAATCAGCCCGTATGAGCAATACAGGCTGCTGATTCACCCTCAACACCTCCAGCCGCACAAAAAGTGGCTGAATCAGTGACAAAGTAGTTGAACAGTCCAAAAAGCTTTTGAGATCTCAGAATATGAGACTCCAGCTTCTTGCATGGTTTCGAGACCACGTTGGACGCCAGCTGAAGTAATCCCTCCCTCTGCCCTCCGGGCCCTGCTTGCTAGCTCAGATTCTGGGGGGCTTTGGGAAAGGAAGACGTCAGGATAGGGAAAAAGACCCAAAAGAGGCTCCTTACCTCGGGATAATCCAAGGCTTTATTCTTGAAGGGGTTCCAGGGGCAAAGAGAACGAACAAGGAAGAGCATGGGTTTATCTAGACCCTCTGTCCCAGGACAGATAGCTGGCACTGAGCCAATTGGTCAGAGATAGGGGGGAAGGTAGGGTCAAGCTTACATAGTTACAGACTTTGGGGTTCCTTTTGGGGTAAACCATTCCCCAGAGGGATACAACAGTGCCCGAGGGGCACAAGATGGTGGTGGCCACAAGTCAGGGCCACTCCCAGGTGCTTCTTGATCCCACAATCCTTTTCGTTCTTCATCCAACCCCTTTCTGTAACCCAACTCCTCCCATCCCTCGGGCACCGCCTCTCCTTTGACGTCAATTGTTTTGGACCCTCCCCTGGCTCCACCCATTTCTCCTCCCTCGATTATTTCACCCAAACCCCCTCCTCCTCCCTTGGTACCTCCCCTTCCTTGTCAGATCCATCCCCTGTTTCCATTAGGTCATCCTTAAGTACCTCCCCTCTCTGTCTTGGTCCCGCCCCTGTCGCCTCCCCTGTCTCAGACAGCTCCACCCACCCCTCTTCCAACTTCCAGTTCCCACACCGGGGAAACGGTAAGTGATGGATCTGGAAACCAGAACCTGGAACAGGGGGCTCTCCTGTTTGCTGCACCTGTGAATTATAGCCGGACAAGACAAAATCCCACCTGCAAACCATTCTCATACCAAAAAAAAAAGGAACTTTGTAAAGCCCAGAAAGAGTTTGGGAGGAGGAGTGAATATTTTAGAGGCCTCCTTAAAGCCACCTTCTCATCGAATGTGCTAGTTCCTGGTGACCTCCAAGAGTTGTTTTCATGTCTCCTAACTATGGGAGAGGACATGGAAGAGGTCATTGAGGGAACTCCTTCCTGAGCTTCTAAGAGTTCCTGACTGGGCCTTTGATGCCGATGGGAACCAAATTACATTTGACCATTTGTGCGGTGAAGAGGATTGGGCTTTGGCAACTAAACAGGCTGAGAAAATCCCACAGCCAGTCTTGGAGCATGCGGAAAGAGCTGCTGAGAAAGCCCTAATTACAGTGCCTACAAAGGACCCCAAATTTAGTTATATTACTATTAAACAGTCTCCTTTAGAATAATTTATAGATTTTGTAGAAAGGCTTTGGACTGCTGTCAAATAAGTGGAGAGTCGGTGCAATTAGAAGTGATGACAGAGGTAGCGCAGGCTAATGCAAATGACACATAAACAGATCATATTGGCCTTGCTGCTGAACCCACCACTGACCCTGGAAATGATGACTGAGGTGTGCGCAAAAAGAGCTGTCATTCCGAAGGCACAGAAGAGAGGAGAGGGGTCAAGAAGGATGGTCACTGCGGCAACACCTTACAGTGTAATACACCGGTCCGTTGCTTTCTTTGCAGGCAGGAAGGACACATTGCCAGGTTTTGCTCTCAGGGGAACAACCAGCAGTATGGACAAAATGACAAACAGGGTGGGGTGGGACAAGTCAATCTCCCAAAAAACTGAAGGGGGAGCATGGACCTGCCCCATGTGAGGATAAAAATGAGGCAGGTAAGAAAGGGGCAGGGGAGAACAAATCAGGAAAGATAAAGTTTGGGAGCCACACCAACAGTTTATGCTAACAACTATAAAGAGTATGTATTTTAAGTCACATCGCTGGCAGGTGACTTCTGCCAAACCACTGGACACGGACTCTTTTCTCGGACTGGACTGTAGGTACATTGTGGTCAGGGACACCAAGCACATGCCCCCGGAGATTGAGATTTCTCCTATGATCATAACATCAGATCTGGGGAGACTCCTTCTCCTGGTGCGTTGTGTCCACCCACCCTATTTCCTCCCGGAGGGCCAGGTCATTGCCCAAGCCATCCCGATACCAACGAAGCTCCCAGTGGACAACTAATCTCCAGATGTCTACTGGGCAGAGGTGGTGGGGGAGGACAAACCAATCATAGGGTGTGGAATCCATCGAGGTGAAGAGTATGGTCACTTAGATGGACTGTTAGACACAGGGGCGGATGTGACACTCATTCCTTCTAGGTTATGGCCGTCACATTGGGAATTGAAATCCATACAGGGCAAGGTACGTGGCATTGGGGGTGCTCAATTAGCGAAACAATCTAAGAGCGTTGTACAAACTGAGAGGCTGGATGGGCAATTGGCAAGTGTTTGCCCATTCATTTTGGATTATGTGGTTCCCTTGTGGGGGAGGGACACCATGGCCCAATGGGGGGTGAAAATCGAGATCCCGAAAACCCCTTAGGATTTTCTAATGGCGGCCACTGAGGAGCGCCTTGCTAAGAAATTGAATTGGAAAACTGTTTGCCCAGTCTGGGTAGACCAGTGGCTGCTAGCTAAAGACAAATTGAAGGCGCTCAATGAGCTCATGGAGGAGCAGCTGGCCAAAGGTCACATCATGCCAACTACAAGCCCTTGGAACTCTCCAGTCTTTGTTATTCGGAAGCTGGGGAAGGACAAGTGGTGGCTTCTGCATGACCTCAGAAAAATTAACAATGTCATTGAGGACATGGGGTCCCTCCAACCAGGGATGTCTTCCCCTTCGATGCTCCCCCAAAATTGGAACCTAGCCGTCATCAATATTAAAGGTTGTTTTCTTCAAATTCCCCTTGACCCAGCTGATGCTCTACGGTTTGCCTTCTCGGTTCCTTCCATCAACCAAGAAGCCCCAATGAAATGCTACCATTGGACAGTATTGCCTCAGGGCATGAAAAATAGCCCTAGTATTTGTCAATGGTATGTGGCTTCATTGCTGTCCCCAGTACGCGCCCAAGCGGGGAAGGCCATCATCCTGCATTACATGGATGATGTACTTGTGTGCGCCCCTGATGGTGATGTGCTTCAATATGCGCTTGACTTAACTGTTGATGCCTTAATTGCTGCAAGGTGTGAACTCCAGCAAGAGAAAGTTCAACGGATGCCCCCTTGGAGGTTTCTGGGCCTGGAGATCACCAGCAGAACTGTTCAACCCCAGAAGCTGGTGATCAAGGAAGACCCTAAGACCTTGGCAGACCTCCAGCCACTGTGTGGGTCCGTAAATTGTGTCAAACCTTGGCTAGGCATTACCACCGAAGACCTAGCCCCCCTCTCCAATTTATTGAAGGGGGAGAGGAGCTAGATTCACCTAGGGTACTGACCCAGGAGGCAAGACTGGCTATATAGAAGGTACAGTCAGCAATGTCCGACAGGCAAGCCCATCGATGCCTGCCAGACCTGCCATTCAAATTTATTTTGTTGGGGAGGTTGCCACACCTCTATGGAATCATATTTCAATGGGACAAGGACAAGGGCCAGAGCGACCCCCTCTTGATAATAGAGTGGGTGTTCCTCAGTTATCTATGGTCCAAGAGTATCACAAAGCCACAAGAACTGGTGGCTCAGCTGATCAGGAAAGCTAGAGGAAGAGTGTGACTTTGCATGCATTCACCTGCTGCTCAAATTGTCATCAGGCAAGTTAACAAAAGAGATGTTGGAGCAGTTGCCCCAAAAAAACAAGGCTCTTAAGTTTGCTTTAGACAGCTACCCGTGACAAATTTCAATTCACAAGCCAGCTCATAAATTGTTTAATCGGGATTTAAATTGATTCTAAAAGAGAAATTGAGTAAGAAGCCACTTAAAGCACTGACAGTTTTCACCGACGTCTCCAGAGCATCCCACAGGTCTGTGGTAACCTGGAGGGATCCTCAAACTTAGCAGTGGGAGTCAGACGTTGATGAGGTTGAGGGTTCTCAAATTGCTGAGTTGGCCGCAGTTGTCAGGGAATTTGAGAGGTTTTCTGAACCATTCAATTTGGTCACTGATTTGGCATCTGTAGCAGGGGTAGTGTCTAGAGCACAGAATTTGGTCCTAAGAGAGATCTCAAATCCAAACCTCTTCAACTTGCTCTTGAAACTAATCCATCTGATCTCCCAC
Source organism: Phylloscopus collybita (assembly GCA_027886175.1). Classification (NCBI taxonomy): domain Eukaryota; kingdom Metazoa; phylum Chordata; class Aves; order Passeriformes; family Phylloscopidae; genus Phylloscopus; species Phylloscopus collybita. The sequence continues at coordinate 899,022 of JAJNNQ010000051.1, forward strand.
CGAGAGCAACCATATTATGTGATGCATGTGAGGTCACACACTGACCTGACAGGCTTCATTGCAGAGGGCAGTCGAAAGGCTGATGCCCTAGCCACTCTGGCAGAAATGGCCAACTTACCAGATCTGTTCCAATAGGCCAAGCTGAGTCATCAGAATTTCCATCAAAATGTGCCTGGTCTGATCCGCCAATTTCATCTAAGGCGAGATCAAGCCAAGGCTATTGTGGCAACATGTCCGAATTGCCAAAAGTATGCTGTCCCATCTTTAGGCTCAGGGATCAATCCCAGAGGCTTTAGTAGTTGTGAGGTGTGGCAGACCGATGTCACCCACATACCCCAATTTGGCAGATTGAAGTATGTACATGTATCTGTAGAAACCTTCTCTGGAGGAGTCTATGCCTCCGCCCACACAGGGGAGAAGGCCACGGATGCCCAAAAACACCTGGTGCAGGCCTTCTCCATGCTGGGGATCCCCAAGGTCATCAAAACAGATAACAGGCCCACGTATGCCTCCAAGGCGTTTGATGAGTTCCTGCAGCAATGGGGAGTAGAGCATAAAAAGGGCATTCCCTACTCCCCAGTGGGTCAGGGTGTAATTGTAAGGACACACCAGTCCCTGAAGAGAGTCCTTGAGCAGCAGAGGGGACAGCAGGGTGTTAACACCACAACTGCGGTTGTGTAAAGCCCTCTTCACTGTCAACCTTTTGAACTGCTCCTTTGAAAACCTAAACCCTCCAGTGGTCTGTCACTTTAGTCAGAATGTCTCCCTGCGACTGAGAGAACACCCTGCAGTCTTGGTCAAAAACCTGGAGACATGGGAGGTGGAGGGTCCATATGAACTGGTAACCTGGGGATGTATATACGCGTGCATGTCCACACTCTCCGGCTTGAAATGGGTCCCTCAAAAATGGGTAAAACCATATCTACCCAAGACACCTAAAGGGCCAGCAAACCAACCAAAGGATGTGACTGTGGCTTCCTTAAGGAGACGCTGACGGGAAGAAGCGGAAGAACCTGAACCTTGATCCCAGTTCCATTTGTCAGATGTTTGCAAGTTATTATTGTGTAATTTGTTTTTCTTTTTTGAGGTTACCCCATCCCTAAGAATGCAGAAGTACATCTGGTGGCTCCTGACAATCCTCATCCAGTCTTTGGAAGTGTGGATCGTCCCTCAACCCTGAAAGAACGTATGGGTGACCCTAGCCAGTGCATCAAAACAAGACCATATGTGCATGTCAATGGCAGCAGTTGACAACCCTTTGTTGACTTGCCTGGTGGGGATCCCTTTTAAACTGATTCAGTTTCCAGAGAGTTTGTTGAATCTACATTCTAACCCACGCCACCCTCTAGTGCTCCAAGAGCGCTCAGTAATAAATCCTTCTTCACGCAATCCTTTCAACCTACGGATGCTGTGGATGAAAGAACTACAAGATGCAGATCAAGAGCCTCAGGAGTTTGAACTCCTTGGCTCTGCTCATGCCACCTTTTGCATACATTTAGATTATTTACCTAGTTATGGGCCACAAAGGTTTATTAAAGTGGTACAATACAAAAGGGAATTCATGGTTTCCAAGTGGTGTGCTTCAGTAGACAAAGTTGCCACTTTCTCTACTGATGTTCCCAAAAAGCTACCCAAAGGGAACTCTTTTATTTGTGGGGACTGAGCGTGGGCAGGCATTCCCTCTCATCTTCACGGAGGCCCATGCACCATAGGTCAGTTGTCCCTGTTCTTGCCTAATCAGACCAAAATTTTGAATTGGAACCAAAAGAAAAATTCAGCCATAAAAAAACGTAGTCTGCAACAATTGGATGAGAACTGCAACCCCAAAAGTTTCCATTGGTCAAAGTCCAAAAGGGTTGCTGTCTTAGTGTTTTTGCCGTGGGTGTCAGCAGCCAAAGCTCTGGGTGAATTGGGCCACCTAGAATGCTGGGTTACGAAACAGGCCAATTTAACGTCAACTGCACTCAGTGACCTCCTTAAAGATGAGATTTCTGGGAAGGCCACATTACAAAATAGAGCTGCCATTGATTTCCTTCTTCTTGCACATGGCCACGGGTGTGAGGAATTTGAGGGTCTCTGTTGTTTTAACTTATCCTCCAAGAGTGAAAGCATCCACACTTCCACTGGAAAAATGAAGGCCCTGATTGGAAACCTCAAACAAGAAACTGAAGACTGGATGAGCAATATCTTTAAGAATTGGGGACTTTTGGGATGGGAAGGTTCTATTGTTAAATCAATGGTATGGTTTCTGGTGGTTATATTTCTTCTCCTAGTTGCTTTCAGAATCTTAAAAGCAATGGTAATAGGTCTAAAGAAGGTAGCTTTTCCCACTTGTGTTGAACAATGTAATAGTCCTGAGAGAGCAACCATGGTGGAAAGAAGTCTACCCAGAGGCTTAAAAAAGGTTCCGAAAAGTTCCCTTACACTGCACTCTCTCCTTTTAAACAGAAAAGGGGGAGATGTTGTAGTTTGTTTGAGTTTCATTGTTAATGGACTGTTCTGTATCCCCCTGTTTCCCCGAGTTAATGGTTTTGTCCTGAAAGTTGTTTCCACCCCCTGAGCTGTCAGTTGTACCTAACCCAACCCTTTTTTCCTGAATGTTCTAAGTCAATCTTTCCCTGGACCAATCCCTGTCGAAACCAGTCCCATGGATTCCCCTAATCCTCGACACCCCATTGGCCCAAGTGACCTGTTCTCCTCCCACTGTTTTCCCATTGGTTCCTGAAGTATGAAACTCCTTGTTCTCCCACATCCTCTCCCTATTGCTTAGAATTCAGTACCCACCCCTGGGACCGCCCTCGTTTATAAGCTGCTGCAGACTGCATTCTGGGTCCAGTCTGTCACTGGCTGTTCAGGAGAATAAACCTTTCTGGATTACAAACAGAGGACCTCCCTCTCATTCCTTGCCTCCAGCCTGCTCCGATCTAAAGACCTTCGTGCCGTAGAGCAAAGCTCTCTAAGCAGCATCTCTCAACGCCTGCTCAGGAAATGTGTCCCACTCACGGTGCCATGCCATGGTGGCTGAGCTAGCTATAAGACTCTGGCATAGTGTCAACTGTTCTGATCCCACCATACCTTTCCTTAGTAAATCATGAGAAAATAATGATTAAACATGTTTTTTTTTTAATGCATCTAGCAAATTTAAGACTTCTCGTCAAAAAAAACCCCAAAGCTCACATTCCTGTATTAATGAAATTCCAACCCCCGTGCAAATGCAGCTTGGTGCACATCCAAGATAAGCAGTTCATAGTAAACATAAGCCATGGCATTTGCCATTCCCAACATAAAAATACATGCAGATGGACATGGGCTAAGCCACATACTAGCTCTGAGTGTGCTTGCCTGTTCAGCAAGTGTAACAACAAATTTAGAGCAGGAATGCTAACAACTGTAAACAGCACGTTTTAGTGCTCCTATCCATTGATAAATGGGAATTACTTAAAAAATACCAATTTAACCTGGAAGTTGGAAAAATATTGACTCCAAACATTTCTCTTGCTGGCTTGAGTAGTAATGAAAGACCTCAAAAGTGGAGTGAATGAGGAAAAAAAGGGGTGGATGAGTTTCAGTGCAAATAAAGGTACTAGAAAGGCACCACTGAGGTAGGAAATATCCAGGGAGGAGAGCAGCCAAAAGGCCTGAAAGGGCAGAGCAGAGATGCAAAGGGCCAGACTGATACAATCACCCCTTGGGGCATCTCTAATGTTGGAGGCAATCAAAGATCAAATTTGCTCAAATTGCAGGCAGATAAGGACATGACAGCTCTGGAGAGGCAGAGGAGCCCTTTTTCTGTGCAGACCTGGGGCAGGCTGTGACCAGCTTGCACTGAGCTGGCACGTGCCGTGGCAGCTTTGCAAGGTCTCACACCACCCCTGCTTGTAAAGCGCAGACATAAAGTGTGTTTAACTTGATTGAATATTAACAACGTCCCTATGTAAAGTCAGCATTAAATCACGAATCACATTACCAATTTTTTAAAATACTATTGACAATGTCTGGCCCAATTTATGTCAAGCCACTCCAACAAAGAACTGCGGTCTTTTCATCACCACTAAAATTACAAAATTTCTGACCTCGGAGAAGTCTGTCACACAGCTATTGTTTCTTTTTCGTGATCAGTAGATCACAAAAACTTAATGAGACTGCTTATAGATAACTTTCTCCCTTTTGATGAATTTCTGCGTGAGACCAGGGTGGTTTTAGCCCCACGAAGATTCATCACACTCTGAGGGTGTCCAGCAACCTCCCAGAAATGGCTTAAGAATAATTAGCGAGATGGCTTGATCAGAGGTGTTTTGAAAAAGCAAAAAGGTTTTAATTAAAGAGAAAATAACAAACTATACAGAACAAAAGAAGAAAAGCTGTGCACAGTGCAGGGAGGTCCCTTGCACCTGGTAAGACACCCTGAAAAAGCCCCAAGACTCACCGTGCTCTCTCTTAAGTATTCAACGATCTAGGAGGGTTTTTTGGCAAGCTGCCCAATAGAAAATAGCTACATTACTTGAGGTACAGCTCAAGGACCCAATGAGTGCCTTCATCCTGGCACTGGGCCAATTATGGTGAGCAAAGCATAGAAGTTTCTGGTTCTTCTTCCTTAAAAGTTCAGGGGTGAGGCTTAAACTCTTCCTAATATTTTAACACCTGTTAAAATGTCAGGGTGCATTGCAACACCCTTTTGCATTAAGTGAATGGATTTCCTTCCCATATAAGAAACCACAGCAGCCCTGAGATGGCTCATTTTTCACTCTCACAGTCAGAGTTCCTATCTTGAGGTCTTAAAGAACATTGGTTTGTTGTCTTGTAATCTTTTCCTTAGTAAACACAAAATGCAGTTTATTTATTCTTACACATTTTGATGATGCTATGGTTTCTCCCTTCATAACTGACTTTCCAAGATAACAAAGATTTTTATTGACAGAAATTTGCTTTTCCCTCAGCTGCCTGGAAAGTGAATTTATTAGAAATACTTCCAGTGGCTAAAAGTCTGCACTTACATCTGGGCAACAAATTTTTCAGTGGGTCTCCTACATGACAGTAATGTCACTGCAAGACCAAGACCAGAATCTGAAGCAACAATTTGTGTCGAGAATCTGCGCAGCTGTGTTTTTTAACAAGAAAGTATTCTCAAACCACATAATAAAAACACTTTGTAATACTCTTTCACTATCAGATGAAGATTTCAAATAGTTCTATTTGTTATTTGTTACCAGAAATCAGATTTCAAAAAGAAAACTTTTAAAAAATAAGTTTGGTGACAAAGTTTTACAGAACCCAAGCCACCAAACTGGATTAAAGAAGGTGACTTCTGCATGCAGGGGCTCAGCAGATCAACCCTGTAAGAAGGACCCACACTAGTCCTAGACTTTTCAAACAACTTTATCCTCTCACAGTCAAAAAACTAACTGGATTTAGACAAAGTGGGAAGCTTAGTAGAGTCTTCTCTTACAAAGAAACAGTGAGATCTACTAATCCTCAGATTTTCAGAAGCATGGTACAGACATGCCATCAGACCAAATTTTTCACATTCTAAACGTGCTCATTAGAAGCACAGTCCTAATGCAAAGGAAAATACTTCTTGTGTGCATCTGACACACTTTAGATAATTATATTTCAGTACAGCTATGCAAATGCTATTTTTGTGCACAGTAATTGAATTCCAGTTTCTTTTCAAAGAGAGTTTGAGACAAAATCACAGGGGAAACAACAGTAATTAGTATATCAAGAATGCTACAAATCCTAACACACACATATAAATCTACACAACTTATTAAATATGGATGCATGGACATTAGATGTTTTTCCTGGATAAGAAAGAGGGAACACCAAATCCAATCTAACACAGCCTCTCTTCCTCAGTATATTTTATGGCTACCAGCCGATGAGAATCACTTAAATAAATATAAATGCAAACCCAAGATTCAAGTCAATTATTTAACTGAAGGCTGTTGCCTTTATTTGTTGTGACTAAATCCAGTGGTTTAAATCCATCAAGCCCAAGTCTGAAGTCTTAAAGCAGCTGGCCCATCACTAGACTACTGGTGCTGTTCTTTGCTCACCTTATCATTTTTAAGCAAAAGGGGTGAAATCCTGTCTCTGGAGGAATCCAGGGGATTTTAACTATCCTTTTATATGCCCATTGCTCAAGGATTGCCCGGGAAGTTGCCAACCCAGCCTCAAGCCATGCACAACTCCCAGCCAGCCCCTGGCAGTAAACCCCTCAACCCTGCCATTGGGGAGGATAATTGAGTCCTGTGGCAAGGAGATGGCTCAGCTAAAGTCACAGCTGGCCAGAGCCAGGACAAAACCACAAGCATGGTTATGAGGGCAATAGGAAGGTGCCCACAGCTTCCTATGTGTAGCTATATACAGCTGTTTTACAGCTGGATATAATTAGTCTGATCATAATAGACGTAATTTGGCTGACCTGGCTTGTTCTAGAAGTCCCTAGGTGTCGTTGTAGAGGCGGTCACGACACAATGAAGAGACCTCAAAGGAGTCTCAAGTGGCAGCTGTTTATTAGCAAAGATGGCCAATCTTTTATACACTTTCCAATTGTTTACCCTTCTTCTATCCCAACTATTGGCCACAGTAAATCAACATAACACCATTGGTGAAGCCTAACAGTAACTTCTAAAAATACATCCAGCTGCAAACTTCTTATCTTCCTTCTGTTCTCTTCTTCTCTTGGTCTCCTTAGTAACAGCCTTGAAAAAGGCTCCTTATCTTCTTGCTTCTCAGCTTCTTCTTTTCTCTCAGCTTTCTTTAGCTAACCAGGCTCGCTGGTAGCTCCTTCCACACCTAGGGGAACAAAGACTTCAGCTTCCTCACCTAAGCCCTGGATGCAGACACACCACTGGCCAGAGATCTGGGTGGTGCAGATTCCCAACCAATAGGCTTCCCAAGCCTGGGAAATTCAAACTGGCTATAAAAGGAAGCTTGGAACAATAAAGTTAGTTACTGACTGTTGATCAGGACTCAAAAGAAGTCTCTGTCATGCATCTGTCTCCAACCCACAGACCTCATGTTACACATGGTGCCCCCGCATGAGGTCAACAGCCATCTCTGTGTAATAGCAGGGGAGATGAAAAAGCAACGTGGGAGCTGGAGAAAGCAAAAGCTACAAAAAACAGTGGCAGAGATGTTTTGTGGTGGAAAACTGCTCAAACTCAGAATTCTTCTGCATCTACCCCTGAACACAGAAGAAAACAACTGTCAGAGCCATGGGAAGATGGATCTCTGTACAGGGACATCACACCCTTAAGGTATGGTCCAGTCTTTTAGAAGAATGGGAGATTGATTACAATCCAGAGGCACTGGAAGATTTACTAACCTGGGCTAAGGACAATGGATTTGATACAACTAAAGAGGCTGCCCTTGATTTGAATACTTGGACGCAAACTGGGCAATTAATAATTAAAGCTGCCTCTAGAGGCAATCAAAAATCAATTAAAATTATTAAGCCCTGAAAACTTATTTTAGACTTTATGAGACTTAAAAACTGATGAAAATATGGAAAAATGGATGCCTGAGGAGATAGTGGGAGGTTGGGAACCCTGCTGACCTCACAGACAGGGTGGCCGGACAAAATTGCTTCCCCACGGGACTGTGCTGCCCTGAATGCCCCCTCCCCACGGAATGCCTTCCCTGGAGAGCTGTTTTTCACCCCCCCATATGGCGGGGCCCTGGTGGGCGGTCAAACCGTGATGGGCGACAACGACCCAGATTACTCAATCTACCCACATGGCTAGGCTCCAGGGTGCGGTGGGATGGGGGGAGGCGGTGGAATCCCAGTACCGACTGGTGCCACAGCAAGAGGCAAACGTGCACCTGTGCCCACATGCTGGGCAGAGCCAGAATATCCCGTGCCTGCCCCGCAGAAGTATTGTGTTTTGCCCCCGAGAAGCCCCATCCTGGCGCTGCAAAGAAGCCCCGTTCCTGCCCCACGGAGGTGTTGTGCAATGCCAACAAGCCCAGTGCCTGCACCACGGGGCTGCCACACTGGACTGGCTCACTCCCGAGCTGCAGTTACAGCCCAAGCCACTCCGCCATTCTGCCAGGGCAATTTGCAAGCGTGATTCAGCTGCAGGCAGTTCCCGAGACCACCCCCCCCCCCACACCCCCGGAGCCGCCCACACCACTTGTCACCAAGGAATCACAGAATCACAGAATTTCTAGGTTGGAAGAGACCTTCAAGATCATCAAGTCCAACCCATGCCCTAACACCTCAACTAGATCATGGCACCGAGTGCCACATCCAGTCTTTTTTTAAACACATCCAGGGATGGTGACTCCACCACGTCCCCGGGCAGACCATTCCAGTACTTTATCACTCTTTCCGTGAAAAAATTTTTCCTAATATCCAACCTATATTTCCCTTGATGAAGCTTGAGACTCTGTCCTCTTGTTCTGTCAGTTGCTGCCTGAAATGCCTGGACTGCCCCTGCCCGGAGCTGGTTGGCTCAGTCCAAAGACCGCACCCATCACAAACAGACAAGTCCACCGGATATGCCCAGAGGTGTGTATCACTATGTTTATTCTCATTGTTAATTTTCACCGTACTGGTATTATTGGACAGTGGAATACACACTGGCCTGATCCTTTGCACATTCTAGAGTGGATGTTTCTACCTCACCAACAAAAAAAGACAGCACCCATGGTCTTTGAATTAATTGCACAGTTAATTATCAAATGTTGTCACAGGTGTTTACAATAGAATGTAGCGATCCTTCAAAAATTATTATTCCTGTGACACAAGAGCAATTTGAATAGAGTTTTGCTAAAAGTACAGTCTTACAAAGTGCTTTACAAATTTTTTCAGGACAAATCACTTACCATTTACCAAGCCATAAATTGCTGAAATTGAGTGAAGAAACCGTACTCTCTCTAAAACGTTTAAATAGCCAAACACCATTAAAGGGTGTTACAGTGTTGTCCTAGGGTGACTTTATGATGCTTGTATCCCCAATCGTCTGTTCTGTTTCTGCTGTATATTAAGTTCTGTACCTTTAAAATGGTTCTGGGAGCAAAGGGGGAGAAAGAAGCAGTGCGCAGTTTGTTTTGAGAAAACTGCCTGACTCCCACATGTTCTTGCTCGGGCGGTTCGTCCGAGGCACGGACAGCGGTGGGACAGAGGTCTCCTGTGCTTTTAGTTAGTTTTAGCTAGCTGAGGCAGAGAAGTTCCCTGGACTGTTGTTTTTCTTTATCTTGGGACTGTTTAAATCTGCTCTGGACTGAAAAACTCAGAGGAGCAGCAAGGGCTTGCACCTGTGGCCCGCCGGGGCCTGGACCTCCAGAGGGAGTGGGACTGGTGAGAGACTGAGTGAGCTGAGCTACACCCACGGCAAGGACTTTCTCAGTTTTGCCATCTCTCTCTGGAGCAGCGAGAGGTTTTATAGTTTCATATTCTTCTTTTTTTTTTTTTTTTTTTTTTTTCACTTTTCTCGGAAGAAGTTTTTTCCCAGACCGGCTGGGGGGAGGGGCCATTTGGGTTTGCTTTCCAGAGGAACCCCCTTCGGAGGTTTCCTCCCAAATTTGCCCTAAACCAGGACAAGTGTTCACTGATGGTTCTGGGAAAATGAGAACGGCCATTGTAACATGGAAAGAGGAAGGTGAGTGGCAAACATTAGAGGGTTATGAAAATGGATCACTGAAGTTAGTAGAACTGTGTGCCATGGCTATGGCTTTCCAACATTTTCCCCACACTCCTCTAAATATTGTGACTGACTCTGCCTATGTTGCTGATATCACAGAAAAATTAGATTGAGCACTGCTAAAGGAAATTGATAACGTACAACTATTTGATTTACTAAAAACTCTGTGCCACACTATCCAAGCCAGAACTTGCCCATGTTACATATTACACATCAGAAGTCACACAAATTTACCAGGTTTCATCACAGAGGGCAATGCTAGAGCAGATAAGGTAGTGCTTGGACAGCACCACAGTCAGATGTGCTGGCAGAAGCAAAAGCATCACATGATTTTTTCCACCAAGGTGTTCGAGCATTACAAAGACAGTTCCGTCTGTCAAACACAGAGGCTAGTAATATAGTTAACACCTGTGCTGACTGCCAAGGCCATACTGCACCACTGCAGATGGGGGTAAACCCTCGTGGACTATGTGCTTTCCAAGTCTGGTAAACTGATGTCACACACATCTCTGAATTTGGACGTCAGAAATATGTACATTTATCCATTGACACCTTTTCATCAGCAATATGGGCTACAGTACATGCAGGAGAAAAAGGTCGGGATGCCATTGCACATTGGAGATCAGCCTTTACTGCTTTAGGTATCCCCCATTCTATCAAAACAGACAATGGCCCTGCATACATTTCACAAAAAAGACATTTCCTACAGCTCTGGGGTGTGTCACACCACACTGGTATCCCCCACCTAGCAACAGGACAAGCCATCGTAGAAAGAGCACATTCCAATTTAAAACATTTACTTTGAAAACAAAAGGCAGGAATGTATGGTGAATCCCCACAGAGCAGGGTAGCTAAGGCTGTCTATACACTGAATCATTCAAGAGTATTAGAGAAGTCCCAGAACCCAGTCATTTTAAATCACTTCCTATCACTACAGTCATCCAGTGATAATTAGTCGCCAAAACCCAAGGTAATGGTACAAGACCTTATCACCAATAAGTGGGGGGTCCGTGGAATCTCATTATCTGGGGATGGGGATATGCTTGTGTTTCTATGGACACTGGAACACATTAGGTACCTGTCAGATGTGTCTGTCCTGCCTTACATCCTGTCCAGGACCATAAGCAGCATCTTCCTGACAGCCCTTCAACAGACTTTGTGGAGCCATGTGTGGAACAGTGATGAAAACAGCTTGTTCACCTACCTCATGGAAATCTGAGACTCTTAAAGTGACCTTTCATTTAAGGATTCTATTTGTTTACAAACTGTTTTTCTGTTGTTTTTTCTCACAGTTCTAAAAGTTGAATGTTTTCTTGTTTTAGTGTTAAGTTGTAATTTGTAACCATAAGCAGTTAACCTGTGTGCATGCTAGCCTAAAAGATTGTGATCTTGCCTGGAAACTCCTGGAAGTGAGTGCTGCAACTCCAGTGGTACATAGGAGACATTGCTAGCTGAGGAGAGTTAAGTTAGTCAAAACCTCATTCAAATTAAACCCATATTGTCTTCTGTTACCCTGTCTGCAAAAAGGGCCCTTGCAAATAGGATAATAGAAAACAATTTGCATCTTTAATAAAAACAAAGGGAGGAGATGTAGCGATATGTAGCTGTTTTACAGCTGGATATAATTAGTCTGATCATAATAGACGTAATTTGGCTGATGTGGCTTGTTCTAGAAGTCCCTAGGGGAACAAAGACCTCAGCTTCCCCACCTAAGCCCTAGATGCAGACACACCACTGGCCAGAGATCTGGGCAGTGCAGAGATTCCCAACCAATAGGCTTCCCAAGCCTGGGAAATTCAAACTGTCTATAAAAGGAAGCTTGGAACAATAAAGTTAGTTACTGGCTGTTGATCAGGACTCAGAAGAGGTCTGTGTTGTGCATCTGTCTCCAATCCACAGACCTCGTGTTACACCCATGGATGCACTTGCAAGGATTTCTGCGGATGCAGAACTGAGTGCAGCCCTCATGACTACCAAGGCAGAAGCATCACAGCCTCCCTGACATCACTGCATACCTGCTCACAATCCATAAACTCAGAAGCTCAGAGCCAGGCATGACAGCAGGGGACCTTTCCTGTAACTGCTTTGCTGCTTGTTAACAACACTAAACTAAACTAAAGATGGAACCAAAATTGTGCTTTTCTCTCTGCCTTCCCTCCCCACACCTACCCCCCCCCCCCCCCAACATGTAACACGTCCCTCATTGCAGCTCCCTGCCTAGGAGCTGTTTCAGCATTTAAACTCTGGATGGGCTCTAACAGGAATCGTTCAACTGTCCTCAGAGAAAACCTGGTTTTCCAGCTGTGTGTATCGATTGGGTATCTGCAGTGCAGAAGACTCCGTAAGCAAACAGAGAATGATGCCAGCTCTTCTCCCTGCAATCTGGTCCCTATTAATTTAGAATTATTTGAAAACTCCAATGAAATATTGAATTAAAATGTAATTGCAGGGGTTCGGAAAGGTTGTGGCATTAAAGCCCTTATGAAGTTGCTTCATCTACATGACATTTTGTCAGCATTTACTGCCAGCTATGCAATTTAAGCATGGAAGCTTAATAGTCAAAGGGAGAAAGATCCCAAAGCTGCACATTTTGGAGCGTCACCCCACATTGTAAGATAACTGTCCAGAGGCAGGATATCTCAATATACTAATCCTAAGCCTCCCCTGCAGTGAAAGAGAGTTCATATAAAGGAAGAGACATTCCAATAACAGCAAAAAAAGTGTAAAACCAGAAAAACAGCTCTTGGTTGGTTTCCACATGCCATCTAAGACTCAAAACATGCAATGTTCTTGCTTCAACCCTGTGGGCACATTTTGGCAAGCATTTCCCTCAGTGGTATGGTGTGCCATAGCTGCACTCTTCCAGCTCAGTTATTTTTACTCTGCATTGAATCCTCAGCCTGGTTCACCATAGAGCCGTGATGAGGAAAGCAGCAGAGCAGCAGCAGCTTCAGCTGATGGAGAGAAATGCTCCTTAAGCCATGGTCTGAAACAGCAAAGGCAGACACTGAGTTAGATCCATGTTCTGCTGCTCCTGTTTCATACTCATTATCATCCAGCAGCAGCCACCAACACACTCGCCTGCTCTTCTGGAGCTCAGCCACGCACAGCCACCCTGCTCCCTCCCCAGCACGAGGCACGTGGCCTCCCTCCTTGCTGAGCTGTGCCTCAACCCCCTCTGAGCCCATGAGGGAGAAGGGCTGCAGGAATAACCCCACACCACCATCATACAACCCTCTTCCTACAGCTCACGGCAGCCATGCCTTTCTGGTCGGACTGTGGCATTCAGTGTGAGTACTCTGCTTCATCTAAGTCACATCCTGCACGTGCTGCAGCAAGAGTTAGCAACAGGACAGCAAATACACCAGGTATTACATACAGCCCCACTTCGGGATGACAGAGCATCTCTGACCTCCCCAGTATCCATCTGGCTGTTTCCTATCAGCACAAACAACAGCTCACGCAGGAGCCCAAGAGCTTTCGCACGCCCACCATCAGCTGCATGTATAAATACTCATCTGCTCCACAGACACTGTCCTGCAGCCCAAAGTAACTCAATATCCTCCCACCACACCACCAGCCTCTCCCTCAGACATCCATATAAAGAAGCCTTTGCAGGCATCTTTAAAAAAAATCCCACAACTCCAGCAGAGCAGAAGCAAGCTGTAAGTCAGCAGATCCCACACAAGCCTCACATTTCAACCAGGATGCTCTGCCCACAGCTCCCTCCTGGTATCTACACTGCTAAACTGGGACACATGGAACCAGTCAGACTCCTGTGGCACTTAGCCACATCCCTAAATAAATCCTTATCACCAACCAGCATCTCACTGGAAGGCAGCAGAGTGCCACTGGGACACACAGTCCCATCAAGGTGAGGGGTTGAGGAAGCACTGTTGCAGGTTTGTGCTGTCCCCAAACGCATCCCTATGTTCTCATCAAGAGCTGACCCAAAGATGGCACTGAGCGCCACTGACTTGGCCTCCCTGGTTGCAGGAACAAGTCCCCACGTGCTGTTACTCCACCACACTCAAGAGGGGTTGGCCAGAACTTGTCATCTATGCATGTCCGCCAGAAACACTGTGGCTGTTGTTTTATTCAGTCACAAGGAATGCAAAGACATTTGCCACAGACATGGCAAACATACCACTTGTCCAGCTAAAAGTACTAAATCCTGTCTCCCTTCAGGAAAAAGCAGATCCAGAATACAAATTAACCAAAGTTGACTAAGGCTCTAAACAACAAGAGCTCCCCTCTTAGCCCCTAGCTCTCCACCAGCTCCAGAAGGATGTAGGAGTCTTTACAGAGATGGATCTTTATTTATAGACACAGATTAGCATACAGGACTCCACTGTACAATATGTCCCCATGAGACAGAATCCGAGGCGACACCAGCCACGGGCAGTTATTGATTACGAGTCAAAATGAAGAATGGTCTGTTTTGAACTTGTGATGGTTTCATCACTTACTATATTTCATGTGACTGGGAGAACATAAAGAGCAAAACAGGCTTATCTTCAAATTAAAAAGATAGTTTATTTACACACACTGAAAGGATAAAAATAGGAAGAAAAAAAGGAAAAAAAGAAAAACAAATGAAACCTTCAAAACAGCCTTCCCTCCCTCTCCAAGTTTTCACTTTTCCACACCCAACATAAAAAGACAAAACCTGTAATTTCAGTCAGTTTTACCATTTAGAGATAATCTTTCATCAGTTCTTTAGGAAAGGAGTCTCTCTTGGTTCCATAGAGACATCATCTGCAAGGACCTGAAAAAGAAACCTGCAAACTATGAAATCCCACCCATTACACAGCTTTCCCAGCACTGCACATGGGCCATGTACTCAAACACACTGCAAACTAGGGTGTCACTTTTTAAAGGTGTACCACTTCAGAGGCAAAGGATTTTTTTTTCATCTCAAGGAACAGAGATATCTTTTCACTTCTTCACTACAAACAGAAGGCTTTCATCTCTGTGTTCAAGCATCTCATAATTTCACTTAGTCCATCACACACACCTTTGCTCAAAAATCTACACATAAATTAAAACAATCACCTCCCCAAATGCATATTTTTCCATGGTTTAAAGGAATAATTTAGTCCAGTCTCCATGTTACCAGAAAAGTCCAGCCAGATTGGGCCACTCCTCCTCCTCTGCCTCAAATAGTCTTTTCACTCTCTCTTCACTGACTTCAGTTCCATGCTGTGTGTCTCCTTATGGTTCAATCACTATATCTGTCCTCACTCCAGGGAAAGGCCCGTGCTCGGAAAGGTTCATTTGCTGGTAGGAAAGAGTTAAAACTTGCCAGGCCTGCGGTGCGTGCTCACGTGGTCTTGCTGCAGGAGCTGGAAAAATCTCAAGGCCATGCTGGTGGAGGGGGTGGAGGGGCTGCTGGATTGCCTTCTTTTCCACCCCTCGACCTCGCACGGCCACTCAGAGCTGCTCCCTGAGGCCTGAGGAAGGGGAGAGAAGGGGGGGGGGGCAGCAGCGGGTAAACATCCCAGCCCTGGCTGGCAACACAGGCAGCTCCTTTCCTCCCCTCCCCCACTGCTGCTGTTCCCGGGCTCAGGCATGGCTGGTCTGCTCCCCCCATGGGGCAGTGGCTCCCAGAGGCCCGGCCCAGGCCTGACCAGGGGCAGTGAGGCCTGGCCCAGCCCGGCCTGGATCCCTACTGCAGAATGTTACCTGGTGGCTCAGCTGGAAGAAAAGAGCCCCTCCCAACACTCTCAGCTTTATATGAGTATTACCAAAAGTTGCATTCTACTTTTCAGTGGTCAAACCACTTGCCAATTAAAAAAACTGACTCCTGATAGGTCTTTCCTTTCCAACAAAATCTAAACTATGTTAACCTATGACAGAACTGAACAATTTTATTACAGTCTTTGCTACCAAGACAGTGGCTCTGAAGACTGGCTTCAGCAAGCAAATCTCCAGGCAAACTGTCAAAGGCAATGCCAGCATATTATTCTACAGGATTATTCAAGTGACCTTAAAGCAACTGTATGGACCTCTGATATTTGTGCAGGTCAAAGACTCTTCATATATTCTGAAGACATATAGTAGATATACAGCATTGTGTCAAAAGAGGAACTTCTTTATTTTTCTTACTAAAGTCTTTTAGCTCATTTAGTCACCGAGAACATGGAAAGTTGAAAAGTATCAAGACACCATGAAACTCACTTAAACTTTCATGCTTTCTATCCCCACAAAGAAGCTACTCTACTTCACGGCAAATACCTTACAGAGCCCAATATCCTCTCACTCTCCAAAGCCGGTTATTTCACTTGGCTGGACACTAATTCCAGTTTCATTAGATGAATATCAGCTTCCAGAGTTAAACTGAATCTGAAACATGACATGAAAACTAAACCTAGTGAAACAACTCCCATATATTACCACTTTAAAAAACATGCTCCTGCACACCATTAGTATGACAGCAGCTCAGCTTCAGCTCTTCATTCTCAATTTCAGGGCATTTATTTAATGTCTGTCAGTTGCTTGGGTGAGTCTGTATCCACCCATACTAACAGGTGTCTGTACAGCACAAAGTAGTGGTTTTCTCCTAACCTGTCAGCCTGGCCTGGGCAGCAGCTATACCTAGGTAGACAACAAAGCCATGAGCCTGCTCACCAAGAACTCTTCCCACCTGTCAACAGATGCTTACAACACCATGATGAATATCAAACAACCAACTTGCACACCAATGTGCAGCTAAGCAGATGCTTCTTGCTTTTCTAGTAAAACAGTTAACAAAACCAGTTTATTTCTTTCTGGATCTGATGGCAAACAAAAGTGAGTACTGCAAATATGCAGCTTTCTACATAACACACCCACTCTGTTGTCATAATACTTCAGTAGAAAAATAATCACTTTCAGCAGAAGAATAACCACGTTAATTGAAAGTCTTGCAGTTCAGGCCTAATCCCAAGCACTGACCCATGCAGGTGAGGTAACATGCACATGCGAAGGCTGGAATCTGTCCCATAGCTGAGATCATAGCAAGTGCATCCTCACTCGTGGATTAACTCCAGTGGCATTCCCCACAGCAGAGAGGCAGGAGAGCAACCTTCATCTTCCCAAAGAACCGACAGAGAGGGTACAAGCGTGACTTATTCCCAAAAGGGAAATCTGTGCAACTAACTGTGGAATCCCAGCAGCCCCTTGACATAATACCTAGGGTCTAGCCTTGGCAGGACAGATCATAGCCACCTTCCCAGCCTGACTGAGAGAACTCCTCAATGGCACTCTGTACACCATGGTTTGTCCTGGTTTCACCCCTCCCTAATGCCCTGGCCCCTTGGTGTCTCCTTTCCTCTGTGTCTCGATTGGTTTCAGGTCCCCGGTGACCGGCCCTGTCTCACCTATAGGTCGCTGACCTTACCTGCCCCTTGTTCCACCCCTGTGCCTCAAGGTCATTGGCTGCTGTATCCCATACTTAACCTTGGAACTGGAAGACCCCTATCCCTTTTGCTTCTGGATTCCCCTTGGGCTCCTGGAAATAAACCTGGCTGGAACTGATCCAGTGCGAGGGCCTTCTGCCTCTCCTTGCTGAGCTAGCCACATGGCGTGTGTGGATGTGTGAGCTTGACTGCTTTGCCTGAGTTTTCCCAAGTGGCCTTTCCACCAGAGAGGCTTATTGGGGCCTAGGATTCAGCTCCACTCTTAAAACACATGCTGTTACAACTAACCTATCCTGCAAAAGCACTCACATATCTCTCTCTTTCTAGCTGCAATTACCTGGCATTTGGCATTTCGAGAAAAGCAGGACTGCAATTAGAGCTCAGAGCCTGGAAAGGCTGTTGGATGAACTCTGCAGAAGCGACCTACTGGGATGCACGGGTTTCTAACTTAACCAGCACATAAAATAATGATAAGTCATAAGAAATACACTGTTGTTTTGTTTCTGCTGTTCCCAGATGGTACTTTCTCCTGCTTCAGCTACCTGCCATATTCAGAAAAGCAGATGGCACCATTCAAACAAAATGAAAATACATAAGAGTAATGCCTTAAGTTCTGGGTTTTTCTGTCTTGTTCTGGTGGGTAGTTTTTGCCTTTGTATTAAGTGGTGCTGGGACTTGATCATAGGGCGATGGGGGGCAGGGCAGTTTTGGTTCTAGCAGGGGACTCACTTCTTCAAGGACACTCTCTTTGAGCTCCAGGCCCCAAGGATAAACAATGTGGAAGAGAGGAGGCAAGCAGGAAGGATGAAACACCATGATTTGGAGCTGTTGATTGGACAACGGATGGGGGGTATGCAAATGGACTGAAACTTGTAAAAGGGGGGGGGAATCTCGTGACTCCTCCTCCTTTTGCTTCCATCTCGGAGCCATCCGGACCGAGCCACTGCTGTGGCTCTGGTGCTGCCGGGGTGTGGCCTTGAAGGCCTTTAATAAATATTCACCTTATTCTTATAACTCTGTCTGGCCTCTGTCTCAGCCTTTAAGGCAACAGTTTTCTGGCGACTCTGCCGGGACAGAGGCTTGAGGCAGCTGGAAACCCCTTTGGACCAAAGCACCTTTCATCTTACCAGCAGAGGTCCAGAGGTATCAGCGCCAAGAACCCTTGAAACAGAGGCACGTGAGTGATTGAGTAAAGGGGCATTCTGTTTAGCATCCGAGTTAGGTGCTAGGATCTTTGTAAATTGTATTTTTATTTGGGGACCCTAGAGCTGTGGGGGAAGGGATGCCTTCCTAACAGGGGAAAAGGGTGCCAAGTGACCTGAAGCCGAAGTGTGGCACAGGTGATTATTGTCTGTGTTGTAGTTCTGAAGGTCTTGAGTTCTAATCCCGATTCTGATTTGATTGCTCTTTGGTTTTGGATATCAGAATGGGCTGTGTATCTTCTAGCGAAGGTGACAATAATAATGTTATCCCAAGAGATAGCCCTCTGGGGTTAGTATTGAAAAATTGGGCGAATTTAATTGGGTAAGAGTCCATACTCTTAAAACCTAAACTTATTAGACTCTAGGAGAGACTGTGGCCGGTGTATACATTAGATAACGGAGAGGTGTGGCTTAAATTCGGGAGTTTAGACCGAAAATTGATATCAAGCTTAATGTCCTGCCTACGCGGGGATAGATACTTTGAAGAGTTGGAGTATGCTTGGCTGTTTCTGGTATTGGCCTGTGAACAAAGCCTAGATAATAAGAAAGAGAATATATTGGTCTTACAAGGTGAAAAGAAAAAGCTGGTCCTTAACAGCATATATAAGAACCAAGACGAGGTAGACACAGATCTAATTGCACCCGCCATGAGGGCAGGGCTGATCCCAGCTGTGCTCGCAGCAGGCGCGGGGTCGGGCCGGGGTGCGGCCCCTTCCCCACCGTCGCCTCAGTTACCACCACGAAAGGGGGCGGTGGGGGGGGCAATGCCCTGGTCAGTGAAGAAGGAGGAAGGGGAATTTCAGCACAGACACCGTCTCCGTCCCCACCTCGTTCACCGCCCCAAGGGGCGGGGAAGGGGGGAAGAGATAACCGATGTGAGCAGACCTTGGCACTGCCCCGGGAAAGGGGGCCGAGGGACAGAGCCTCTCACAGAGAGGGTGGGGATAAAACCTCCTGTGGGAGGAGTAATGCCTCCCCTGTCCTCAGGCCTGTGAGTTACCATAGCAACCCCGAAGGCCAGGGAGCTGCCTCAGGAGATGATATCAAGTACAGACATGCAGCAGGGAAAAAGAGTCACACCAGGTCTTCTATGATGCTCTCTAGGGTCGGGAATAGCCGAGCTAGGCTACTAGCTACAACAGTCAGCTCTTGCTCAGACAGCTCTGAGGAGGAAGAAAATGATGAAGAAATGGATGAGATCAGTGTTGCCCCAAATAGGCGAAGGAGGGGAAAGATGGCAAGAAAGGCGATTAGAGAGCGTAGCCCAATTGCCCGCCGTACTAGGAAAGGGAAAAAAGAAAGGGAGCCAGTCCTGCAAGCTCCATTAAGACAAGCAGTCGGTAACCAAGGGCCGGTATATGTGAAGGTTCCATACTCCTTCATAGAGTTAGAACAGTGAAAAACCACTGTAGGGAAGTATAAGGAGAACCCAGATAAGGTGGCACAATTAGTAGAACGGGCTGTCGATTCCCAAAATCCTGATTGGGCTGATTTGAATTCCGTGTTAGATACATTACTTGATCCTACTGAGAAACGAATGGTCAATAAAGCCATTACCACTTTTGTTGAAGGGGGCATAGCCAGTGGACTGCTTCAAGGCACTGTCACACAGATCTTCCCCCTTGAAAACCCAGGGTGGGACCCAAATTCACCCGAACAATTGGCGAGGTTAAAACAATATCAAAACCTCGTGGTATATGGGTTGAAACATGGTGTTCCTAAAGCTATAAATTGGTCAAAACTTTATGAAGTGAGGCAAAATTATGATGAATCATCCACTGATTTTTTTAAACAGGTTAAGAGAAACCGCCATCAAATATACTGATCTAGATCCTGAATCAGGTGATGGTAAAGCACATCTGGTTTTGCTGTTTATGGGTCAAGCTTCAAATGATATAAGAAGAAAGCTGCAAAAGATAGAGGGAGTCCGAGATATAGATAGATTGTTAGAAGTGGCCTGGAAGGTGTTTAGAGATAGAGGTCCGACTGAAAGAGTCAAATTCTAACCTGCTAAGAAGGCAACTCAGGAAAAGCCATCTAAGAAAGCTTCCCCTACAGAGAAGGACTGGTGTGCATACTGTGAGAATCCGGGACACTGGAAAAAGGACTGTCCAGTGTTGAAAGAAAAATCCTTAGTTCCCCAACTCCCAGTAGTACTAACCTCAAGCAGCTCAGGATCTGAGTGATGGGGACCGAGGGCTACCCCCCCAGCAGAGCCCTCGGTTATAGCTAAGCTGGGGAAAGAGGATACAGAATTTCTGGTGGATACAGGAGCGGCCTACTCTGTGTTAAATACTTTAGAAGGGAACCTGAGTCACGATACTGTACATGTTGTTGGAGCAACCGGGGTAAGTGAAACTCGGCCTTTCTTCCAACCCTTAAACTTTAAATTGGGAAGGCATTGAGTAACCCACTGTGGTAGGGTGACTTTTGCTGCTCGTATCCCCAATCGTCTGCTCTGTTTGTGCTGTATATTCAGTTCTGTATCTTTAAAACTTGTTCTGGGAGCGAAGGGGGAGAAAGCAGCAGCGCGCAGTTTGTTTTGAGAAACGGCCTGACTCCCCCACGTTTTTCTCTCTCCGGCGTTCGTCTGGGCACGGACAGTGGTGGGACAGAGATCTCCTGTGCTTTTAGTTAGTTTAGCTAGCTAGGGCAGAGAAGACTCCCTGGACCTTTTTTTTTTCCTTCCTTTTTTTCCTTGGGACTGTTTAAATCTACTCTGGACTGACAAACCCAGAGGAGCAGCAAGGGCTGGCACCTGCGGCCCGCCGGGCCTGGAGCTGTGGAGGGAGTGGAGCTGGTGAGAGACTGAGTGAGCTGAGCTACACCCACGGCAAGGACTGTCTCTGTTTGCCATCTCTCTGCAGAGCAGCCAGAGGTTTTATTGTTTCATACTATTAATTCTTTGCATTTGTGGTCATTTTGTTTGTAAAATAAATAGTTTTTTCCACTTTTCTCTGAGGAAGTTCTTTTCCTGGACCAGCTGGGGGGAGGGGCCATTTGGGCTTGCTTTTCAGAGGAACCCCTTCGGAGGTTCCCTCTCAATTTTGCCCTAAACCAGGACACCCACCAATTCCTATATATGCCTAACTCCCCCAAACCATTGCTGGGGAGGGACTTGTTAGAAAGATTGAAAGCAGAAATTAAATTCAGAAAGGGGAAGGGTGTACAAGTTGTAGTTCCTGAATCTAAATTTGTCCAAGTCACTGCACTTTTTATACAGGAAAGGCGCGATGAAATCCCTGATGAAGTTGAGAATGTGGTAAATCCAATAGTGTGGGCTGGTGATGTTCCAGGAAGATCCAAACGAGCAGAACCAGTAAGTGTTACACTCAAACCAGGAGCTACACCAGTAAGGCAAAAACAATATCGTTTAAAATTAGAGAGCCGTATGGGGCTAGTGCCTATAATTGAAAAATTCTTACAACATCGTCTGTTAGTGCCATGTGAGTCTAAATTTAACACTCCCATTTTAGCTATTAAGACAGCAGATGGTAAGAGTTATCGATTAGTGCAAGATTTAAGGGCCATTAACAAAATTACAGAGGATATATACCCAGTGGTAGCCAATCCTTACACCCTTTTGACCACACTAACAGACAAATTAGGGTGGTTTACTGTAGTGGATCTGAAGGATGCCTTTTTTTGCATTCCTGTGCACAAAAATAGCCAAGAGCTTTTTGCTTTTGAGTGGGAAAACCCTACAACAGGAAGAAAAAGTCAACTTACTTGGACAGTATTATCTCAAGGTTTTAAGAACAGCCCAACTATATCTGGAAACCAGCTAGCAAAGGAATTAGAGGACTGGAAAAGACAAGAGTCAGAAGCAGTTATTCTTCAATATGTTGATGACATCCTGATCGTAGCTGGGACCAGAGAGGACTGTATACGATTTACTGTAAGTTTATTAAACTTTTTGGGATTGAGTGGGTATAAAGTTTCAAAAGACAAAATACAGATTGCTAAGGAAGAAGTCGTTTACTTGGGACTTGAGATCTTCCGTGGACACCGACAGCTTAGTAAAGAATGGAAAGAAGCCATCTGTTGACTCTCCGAGCCCCACACTGTAAGAGAAATGCAAGCCTTCCTGGGAATGGTAGGTTGGTGTCGTTTATGGATAGGCAGTTATAGATTGCAGGTAAAACCCCTATATGGAGCCTTAAAAGCAGCTGAGAGAGGGATTATCAATATGGACTGAAAAAACCAGAGCAGCTTTTAAACAGCTGAAGCACTCTCTCATGTCAGCTCCAGCACTGGGATTACCAAACTTAACCTTTTGAACTCCTCACACATGAGAGGCTGAATATGGCCCTGGGGGTACTAGCACAGCGCCTCGGGGATCAACGGAGGGCTGTGGCTTACTTTTCCAAGCAGCTGGACAATGTAGCCCAAGGCTGGACAGGGTGCCTGAAGGCCGTGGCAGCAACGGTTATCCTGATCCAAGAAGCCCAAAAATTCAGCCTTGGGCAACACATTGTAGTGTATGTACCCCATGCTGGAGCCGCTGTACTTGAGCAAAAGGGGGAACATTGGTTATCTGGTAACCGAATGCTTAAGTATCAAGCACTATTGCTAGAGCAGGATGACGTTACTTTGGAAACAACTTCTGTCGTTAACCCAGCTATGTTTCTGTCTTCCACTTTAATTGATGGAATGCCTGAACATGACTGCTTGCAAACAATTGAAGAAGTCCATTCTAGTCGACCAGATCTGAAGGACAGGCCCCTAGAAGATCCAGACTGGGAGCTTTTTACAGATGGTAGCAGCTTTATGAAAAATGGTAAAAGAATGACTGGCTATGCTGTGACCACGCAGGACAAGGTGATCGAGGCCAAGGCCCTACCAGCAGATGTGTCATCACAGAAAGCTGAATTGATTGCGTTGATGAGGGCCTTAGACCTGAGTAAAGGAATGAAGGTAAATATATGGACCGATTCTAAGTATGCATTTAGTGTTGTCCATGCCCATGGAGCCATCTGGAAGGAGAGAGGGCTTCTGAACACTCAAGGCAATCAAGTTAAACACGCCGAACAGATACTCGCTCTCTTAGAGAGCATTAAAAAACCCACAGAAGTAGCTATTATGTACTGTAAAGGCCACCAAAAAGGGAAAACCGCTCCAGAATTGGGAAATCGCTTTGCTGATAAAGCAGCAAGAGGAATTGCAGAAAAGGGCATCCTGGCAGTAATTCCACAAAAGGAGATTGATTTGTCAGAGTTCACCCCAAAATATGATCAAGCAGATCATAAATTAATTAAGTTCCTTAAGGCTGAGATCACAGAGAGTGGATGGGCTGTTACACCAGCAAATCCGGTTGTAGTATCACCCCTGATTCTTTGGGAGCTAGCCCAGAGAGAGCATGAGAACACACATTTTGGGGTTGAAAATCTTTTAAAACATTTTAAAAAGGTAGTGATAGGAAAAGGAATGACTGACATTGTACAATCAGTAGTGAGCAAATGTGAAATTTGTTGTAAAAATAATCCTGACACGAGGAAAAGAGTGGTGTTAGGAGTAACAAAAGCAGGGGATCTTCCTGGAGATTATTGGCAAATAGATTTTGCAGAGTTACCACATAAAGAGGGTGGTATTAGTTGATACTTTCAGTAGATAGCCAGAAGCTTACCCCTGTTGCACTAACACAGCCAAAGAAGTGATAAAAGTCTTGCTTAACCATATAATTCCGAGGTTTGGGGTTCCCTTGGGAATGTCATCAGATAGGGGGCCACACTTTGTTGCAATTGTGATTAAAGAAATCAGCCAAATCTTGGGAATCACTTGGGACTTGCACACATCGTATAGACCCCAAGCGAGTGGTAAGGTTGAATGCATGAATGGGACTCTTAAAATACAAATTAGTAAAATTTGTCAAGAGACATCTATGACATGGGTTCAAGCATTGCCTATCGCTTTACTAAGAATTCGCATCCAACCCAGGAGAAGGGAAAACATCAGTCCTTACGAAATACTGTATGGGAGACCCTATCAGATCCCACATATCCCTGGTGAAGTCCATATAAGAGGGAAACTTGATTTACAAAGGTATTTAATGGCTCTAAGTTCTACTTTGCAGAAGCTTCAAACTTACATCGTGTTATCTAGACCTATAGGATTGGATACACCTGTACATCCTTTCCAACCTGGAGACTGGGTCTATGTTAAGTGGTGGGACAGTGATCTTTTACAAGCCAAGTGGAAAGGACCGTTTCAAGTCCTGCTGACTACCTTCACGGCAGTCAAAGTTGCTGGTAAAGGACCCTGGATTCACTACTTCAGGATCAAGAAAGCTTCTGCTCCAAATGATAGTATATCTTAAACGGTTCTCTTTTCGTATCCAACTACCAGTCTTTTACATGATATCTGACTGTGTAAGATACAAGTTGTGGGAAAGGTTTGTTGCTATTAGATTTATATTTTTATTAAGTATGAATTTGCTGTTAAATGCTTATGTAATGTTAGGTATTGTTATTGTTAGATACTTATCTGTCAGTAAACATTTATTACCATTGTATTTAGGTAGAGACTCAACAAGGTAGAGGCCTTGTCAAGCCTCTAAAGAGGGGAAACTGATGCCTTAGGTTCTGGGTTTTTCTGTCTTGTTCTGGTGGGTAGTTTTTGCCTTTGTATTAAGTGGTGCTGGGACTTGATCATAGGGCGATGGGGGGCAGGGCAGTTTTGGTTCTAGCAGGGGACTCACTTCCTCAAGGACACTCTCTTTGAGCTGCAGGCCCCAAGGATAAACAATGTGGAAGAGAGGAGGCAAGCAGGAAGGATGAAACACCATGATTTGGAGCTGTTGATTGGACAACGGATGGGGGGTATGCAAATGGACTGAAACTTGTAAAAGGGGGGGGAATCTCGTGACTCCTCCTCCTTTTGCTTCCATCTCGGAGCCATCCGGACCGAGCCACTGCTGTGGCTCTGGTGCTGCCGGGGTGTGGCCTTGAAGGCCTTTAATAAATATTCACCTTATTCTTATAACTCTGTCTGGCCTCTGTCTCAGCCTTTAAGGCAACAAGAGCATGCTAACTTTTTATGCCTTATGATGATCATCTTTATGATTTTGATTCGAAAGTGCAAAAACTGTACCAGATCCAAGGTAGTATAAAGTGCATCATGGGAAAAGGATTAAAAAACATCCTTCCACTCCTACAGCAAATGCTGATTCCACAAAGGTTTTGCAAACCTATAGTTTAAATATTAATGTGACTGAGGTTGGCCACAGTTCGGGAAAAATGAATTCAGGGCACATACATTTATGTATGAATATGTGCACACAGCAGAGAAAAGTGCAACACAAACATACACTGGGCTGCATCACAAAATCCTAGGGCTAAGCTGCCTTGCAAAAGTCACAGACACTTAGGGGTGAGTGAATATTAAAAGCACATTTAAAAAAATAGTTGGAACTGTTTTACCAACACAACAGTCAGCATTGTAAGAAGTAAATAGATAGACAGACTATGGCACTTTCACCCCTTCAATATCCTGAAAAACAGAAGAGAGGCAAGGGTAGGTAGGGGAGGAAAGCCTCAAGAGAGAAACCTCTACAGTTCAGACAAGTTCATCCCTTTCCAAACATGCCTTTTCTGTAACACCAGTGTCACCAGAGGTGGGTTTTCATGGCTGTGAGCACCTGGTGCTCAGACTGCAGACATCCACCCCACACCAGGAGCCACAACAAGGGATGTTTATGGCCCTGCAATCCTGCTCCACACCTCATCCAATGGGCACCTGCAGCCTGTGGAAAGGCTCTGTGTGTGTTTGCTTTTCCAGTAACAGGGAAGTGGAGAAAGGAAAAGATTCAGTCATTGCAAAGGCACATATGAGAATGCAGCTTTGTGCTGAGATGATGTGATATGTGGAAAGCAGCTGGACTAATTTTTGAAAGCATTTTTCTTCCTCCTAAAGGCTTTGCTGCCATCCTGGCAAAGTGTACCCTTGTCAGTCAGTGTCTAACCTTGTCAAGGGGAAGGAAAGGCTGGGATGTGATAGGTTTGACAACCTGTTGGATGCCTGGTGCTCTGCTCTCCTCCTGATCTGATAATTATTGAACATTAAACCATTGTTCATCCACACAGGAGTGCAACTTGATGCTTGCAAGCCTCAGCCAAGAAAGATAGTGAGGCTGGTGAGCTGCCAAGATCCTTGCTTTGTCCTTTCCTTGCATGTTCTAGACTTCACTTTTATGATCTGATTGTTGAATGTGTCACACTGGGAGCGGTCCCACAGGAGTCCCAAAACAAGGACACTGAAATTGGCATTGGTTTTCAGGAAACTGAGAACTAGAGGTGGATGAGACCTGTAATGTATGAAAGGAGAGACCTGGGTGACAACTGCCTGGTTGCAAACCAAATCCAAAACTTGGAGAAATCCCAGACAGACCAAAATCTCCCCAATCCCCTCAGAAAAGCAAAACTGCCCTGCTCCCATGCAACATGTACTGAAAACTCTGGCACAGTGCACATCACTCAGCCTTTAGACACTCATTGAATGAGATAATCTAAACATAAGGACTCTCTTTCTCTGTGTTCAGGAGGGGATAAAATATTTTAATTAATCTCTTCCCTCCACACACAAAACCTCTGCTCTACCAGAGCAGCTTTCAGGATTCACAAGCAAAAGCAGCAGCATTGACTGTAAAACCTTGCTCTTTTATGCTCTTTAATTCCACTGATGCTGCAAAAGTCAAAGGCTGAATAGTCAGCAGTAAAAAGCATCCTGCAATCAGGAGCTTAGCTACAGCAAGTGAAGTTTGAGCTCTAGTGTATATTTGAAGAGGCCATTTAGCCAACAGATGCCAAGGACAGACTACAAGTAGCACTTAAATTGTTCTTTCATAAAGTTCATATTTAACTTATTGCAAGACAGTCTGTTATCTTCCCAGTTCCCAGTGGGCTTAAGTCAGAACTTGCATCTGGTTAATTTATTTCATGAAGACCTTCTCAGCAACAAAAACAAGATGCCTGCTGCAAAGCCCAGCTGCTTCAATGCAGTGTGGCCATCTAACAGGTAAGTTGACTTCAGCAAAAGGCAACCTGGGGGTTTCCTCAAGTCTCAGGAGGCTTGTTAACTCTTCACAACCTTCTCTGTTAAAATGCAAAGCAGGCTGGGGAGCAACATCCCCCAAAGAAGAGTTCTCAGGTTGTACCATGCTAGGAGGAGGTAAGACTGGACTTCCAAAGCACTCTGAAGTGTGGTCTTGCCCAAGTCATCCTAACAGATCTGAAGTGGGGCACCACTGTTCAGTACTACTGCTGCCCCAAGACACTTAGTGGATGGGCACATGGCTGCAGCATCCCTGGGGCCGGAATTAATGGGCTGTTCCCGCTCTCAGCTGCTGGCAGGTAACATGATGATGGAAATGTGCCGGGCTTGGAAGCACAGAGACCTGCTGGGTGGGGGCAGTGGTGCTGCTGTGTGACAGCACAGGACAGCAAGGCTGGCTCTGTAGGGAGCTGTTGTCCTTTAGATAAGACCAAACACACTAACTCAAAGGACCAGACAAGCTTTATGGAATACACAAACCCTTTTCATGTCTTTGTAGCTTGTTTGCCTGAAGATTTGTGGATTCCCCCCCCCCCCCCCCCCCCCCCCCCAACAGAACTAACTGCTGTTTGAATACTTCAGATTCAGCAGCTCAGGACACTGCCAACACAAAGGATGGGTGAAGCTGCCCTTCCTGCTCCACTCTGCAGCCTCCTCACCTCTGCTCCCCACTGCAAACAGGTGCAGAGATCCCACACCATACATTCATCCAACCACAACATTTTGCTGCTCTGAATAGAGCCAAAACCAAGCTTGTGCAAAGTTTAAAACACAGGTAAGAATTTGGAGAAGAAATACAACAGTGAGAATATGTTTCTATTTAATAAATAAAATTTCACATCTCACATCATTTATGGATTTCCAGGGCCGCTCCCTTGCTGCAGACAGCTCACTGCTCACTTAGCTTTAAGGATCCTCCCTCTCTCTTAATGCATCAAGTTTGTTTATTTTTAAACAAATAAAAACTAAGGCTTTTTAAGACTGATTTCCCTTTTCAAGGCAGTGAAGAAATAGATTCCTTTTTGCATACTTCATGCTTGAAAAGGTTACAGTGGCCTTTCAAAATACTACATGCTGTGCATTCTGTACAGCATTAATGACTTGGAGGATGCTCTGATACTTTCTAGTACATCTTAACCTTTTAAAATTGGGCCTTCATTGTCTTACCTTAATAAGCAGTTTGTTCACCTTATGTCTCACAAAGGCCACCCCAGCTGAAAATATACATTAGATGTAAAACCACTTGCCTTGAGTGCATAGTTTAGCGCACGTGGCAGCAAAGCAATGGCATCAAATAGAATATGCTTATTCTCTCCTCCCATTATTTCTTTCCACTGTGACTAAAGCTACCCAGTAATCCCAGAGGAGCAGTTCCCTGACTCTTCACAGTACTTTTAAACACAGGGCAAGAGGGCACCAAGCAAGGTGTAAGATTTTATTCACTGCACAGAAGTTGATGGGCCAGGGCAAGCACAACGGCTCTTGGGAAAAGGGAGGGCAAGAATTTATAAGAAATCAACAGTGATTAAAGCTGTTTGAGATTTTTTTACATTAGTCATGTTTCCATGCTCTTGTGAATGCAAAGTGCAAAATCTATAGTCATAAAAGTGTAATTAGGAACACCCTAGACATCCATAAAGATGTCTTGGCAAATTGATGAGACAAATACTTTAGAGGCATAGTTTCCTCCAGAGCTAGTGGGAAACAGAAGATAATAGCAGAAGGGAAGGCAGTGGCTGAGCCATCCCAGGCACTCCTTCTAAAAAATGGTGCTTACCACGCGGTTTTGAGATCCCCTCTTTCCCGCCAGTCCATCTTTTCCGGTCCCAGAGCTTCCCTACCCCCCACCTACCTCCCCCCCTTCCTGCCTGCAGCTGCAGCTGCCCCTGCTCCGGGCCTGTGCAGCAGAGGTGGCATGGCAAAGCTGGGTAGCCCCGAGAGAGGGCCGAGCCCTGCTGTGCCGCTGCCAGCTCCACCACTGCCGCTTTCACCATTCCTTGCTTCACAGTCATCATCATCAACCCAACAGAGAACACCTGCAACACCAGTACCAAAGCCGAGGCCAAACGCTAAGAACTGTGCCCCTCGTGAAGAGGAGATCAAGGAACTGCACCCCTCCTGCTGAGAAGATCAAAAGCCAAGGAGATTGAACTATTAGCTCATTAAGTGAAAATGTATTCATTTAATTCAATACCATCATTCCTGTTACTTTATCCTCTGTAATTAAGTCTCAAATGCTTTTCTATTGCTTGTTAATTCAGCTTAATAATGTTCATTTTAGTTTTGTAAACCATTAAGTCATATTCCCGAGAATCCCCTTGTTATAACCAATTTATAAACGGACGATTTGTGAAGTCCTCCCGTTTTGAGGAGGCTGAAATCTGATCTTACTCTCCTTGTGTTATGTCCTCCCTTGACGCAAACCCTAAGACTCCTCCCCTGAATACCCGATAAAACCCATGATCCTGCCCCTGCTCTCGCTTCTTCGTCCTCACCTCCTCCCCAGTCCGGGGTGGGGGGAATAAAAATGGATTCTCGAGCTTAAGAGACTTGTCCTGTCTGTTTCCCTGCGGGCAACTGTACCTCCCTGGACACAATGATCACTGTTGCATCACACTGCTACAATATTCCTGCTGCAATTATAGGTTTTATTGCTCTATGCTACTGCACTTAGCACAAAAAATATTTTCATTATCATAAATTTCTTTGCTAGCAGATTGTTTAGGATGGGAATGGAAAAAATCATCAGTTTCTCCAGAGCTGGAGACCTTGGCTTGTTCCTTGTAGCACAGCAGTGCAGGAGCTCTCAAACAAGATGGTTGTGCCTGTCCTGATTCTATCCTGCAGGCAAAGCAAGATTTCAGCTCTAGGGTATGGACTCAAGGATATTTCAGTTCTAGGGTATTCCCTGGATGGGAAATGTTAACCCAAACAGGTTTTTCAGTTCACTGCTAGATATGTTTCTGCCTTAGCTCCAGGAACGAGCCTGCAAGGAAGCAAAGCAGCACCAGCTCCCTGTGTACCCCAGCACACTTTCTAGGGCTTACCACTGCCCTTGGCTGGCCCACGGGTCTCTGAAGGCATCTCTAGTTCTCTCTGCATGAGCTGCTGTTCATGGCAGGAGACGTATTCCCCTTCTCTTGGAAAAACACCATTTCTCAGACCAAAATGACACAGCACTTCAGTGTCTGCTTCTCCCAGACCTTCAACATGATGCCAAAGAGAATTCCCATTTATCTGTGGTTCCTGCCTGTAAAACAGGAAAGCTCCTCTGCAGGACAGCAGGGCCTGGCAAGAAACCAGCTCTCCATCCAGAAACCCATCTAGGGACCCTGACCCCAACGCCTAGACCCACTTTCCAAGGGATGGCTCTGTAACAACAGGTCATGTGCTCCCACAGAGTCAGTGGATAGGGACACCTTGATCTCTCACCACCACCATGACAGCCA
Organism: Phylloscopus collybita; assembly: GCA_027886175.1. Taxonomy (NCBI): domain Eukaryota; kingdom Metazoa; phylum Chordata; class Aves; order Passeriformes; family Phylloscopidae; genus Phylloscopus; species Phylloscopus collybita. Next base: position 929,771 of record JAJNNQ010000051.1, read on the forward strand.
TTTGACAATACATCTTCTGGAGCACTAATGGCTTTCTACCATGTCCTCTGCCATGATCAAACCACTGCTACCTGGAAAAAGCCTTGCCCAGATACAATAAAAGTTATCCATCTGCTCTCAGGAGAGATGACATTTACTTAAGTTGAAGAGGAGTAAATACAAGAAAATTCACAGTCTCAGGGCTTAGATGTGGCACACAGCATTTTCCAGTGCTCCTTGGTGCTGCCACCAAGCCCCATTCCTGAGCTAAAGCTCTTCCTCCCCTGCTTAGAAAGAGGGTTTACCAATCAAGAGTTGCAGAATATGCTCTAATTCAGAAAGCAAACAGGAACCAGCATGAGATTGACACAAAGTTATTTTAATACCAGACAAGGCTCCCTGTGGAAGCAGAGCTCCAGCCACACTTGGCCACCCTGCCATGACCAGGACCAGCAGGAAGGCTGCTACAACCACACAGCTTCTGCAGGACCATCCCAAACCAGACTAAGGAAGCAAAGTGCCCACTCAGCCAGACACTGACAGAGCCCTGAGTTCTTGCCCAGCCTCAGCAGTACAAACATGCTTGAACATGAGGTGGACAAAGCTGCTCAAAATTCTGCTAGACTTGCTCTAAAATATATCTCAGAGGAAATGGCAAATTTCATAAGCACTTAAATAAGTTTAATGCTATCTATAGTTGCAGTTCTAACTATAGCTAAAGCTCAGCAACCCTGCACACTTGCATTTTAAGACATCCCTTAACTAGAAACAATTTGCATCAAGCTGTGTAAGGTGCTATCTCTTACCAAGAACAGAGGTAATTTGTGCTTTCCCCCTCCTTGTGCTGTTTAATTTCCTAGGAAGCTCAAAGGCTCACCTGGCCATTAATATCACAATACCACTAAGTTTGCAGAACTGCCATAGACTGTGATCATTAGAACAGCTGTGCCACAAGTATGAGTTTCCACAGTTCTGTCTCAAAACTCAGCTCTGCACACCTATAAAAGGACCATGACAATTTTGCAGTAATTGTGAGAGTGAATAAACCTATTGTGCACATGGCACAGCAGCCCATACCACTTCTGGGATCTGAACCTTTGCAGCCTGCACTTACAGGAGACCACGTTGTGTTGAAAAGCAATGGGTCCATGTATCCACTGCACGCCCTGTGGAGAATGACTTCCTTTCAAATGTTCCTTTCCATGTTACACTTGCAGCAGCAGCCCAGCTACAATTTTTCCACAGTGAATTGGGCCCTAATTACTGAACAGTTTGTGAACAACTGCCCTTAAAATGTTAACAGCTGAAATTATGTTAACAATAATTCTGTTTGCAGTTATAATGGCCCTTCATTAGAGCCACTTAATTAAATATTTTCCAAAACTATCCCAGAAAAAAGAGTCTGCTCTTTCAACTGTAAAAGCAGAATCCAAAGCAGCCGCAAGGAAATGGTGGCTTTTCTAGCTGAAGTATTTCCTACGGCCAAAGACAAGGAGTGACTTCACCCATGTCCCTAACACGGCAGACGTTGCCATCATTAATCCATTAATTCAATAGGAAAGATGCTGCAGGTCTTACTGAGCATATTCCCCTGTGAGTGCTGTGCCATAAATTAGAAACACTTAAACCATTTACACTTATTCAACCTTTATGCTATCTCACCACCCTGTTCACCAACTGCTTTTGGTAGGATGAAGCAATTATTTAGCATTCTCCCACAAGTCAAAAGTAATAAATGTTCTTCCTTCAACCCAAACACAGTAAGATAAAGAGTTTCTTTTAAAGAAGTGTTTATGGCATAAGCAGTACTACAGCAGATGCTCTTCCACCACCCCAGCTCCCCATCAACTGCCCCCACCTTTGCAGAGCCATATCTAATCCTCTTAGCCATGCACCAACAGATAAAGTCTTCACGCTACCTTCCACCCCATGCAAATGAGACTAAGCAGATATAATGTAACACATTACCATTTGTTAACTAATCAAGATTTAATGGCAACCATGATTGGTTTGCTCCAACACAACCACCTTTTTACAAGCAGAGAGATGGCCTGGAAAAGCAAACACACAATTGCTGTTGGGGTTGAACTCAACCCCAAATGAGTTAAAGTACTTCTGGCACACAAGGTAGGTGTCCTTTTTTCATCAAGTGCAGTTGACAGAATCACAATGTCTTCGTAGGCAATAATGTTCCTTGTTCTCCCAGGCACCTCCACCTTCCTTCAGGTCTTTGCAAAGCTGTTGGTAAAATCCAGTTTTATCAATGAATGCTTTCCAAAGTGCTATAGACAGCAGCAGGGTTAAAGCATCCATTGAAACCTTGGATAGTCACTTGGAGGCAATATGCAAAATGTACCATAATCCCTGAAGGGGATTACACCTTTGCAGTCTGACTCAAAACAAATTTCCACCTTGATTACACATCACAAAAAGATCCATCCTTGTGGGGAGACAGGAGGAGATGCTGTTGAAGGCCGTCTCCCCCCCGATATGTTACAGCTGTGCTAATTATTCTAGAGTAGAAACAGCCTTGCCCTCACAGCCATGGGCATGATAAAGAGTGAGTTAAATGGTAAGGAGTTTAGTTGGAGTTAGTGGGAGTAAGTTGGAGTCCGCTTGAGTCTGCTTGCTGAGCTGTGAAGACCTAGGGACAGGAGGTCGTGCAAGGGCCAGAAAAGGTAAGCTGCTGTACATAGGACAGACAAGGTTAGGCGGCTGTGCTAGAGCCAGAGCCAAAGAAGAGAGCCAGACCTGAAGAAGAGAGCCAGAGCTGTGTGGAGCGGCTCTTAGAAGATACAGAGAAAAGGTATGGGAGACATTTTGAATATCAAGATGCTGATACTTGAAGCCTTCTGATGATTCTAAGGAAGCACCTCGAGTGTGAGTACAGTGTCTATGTCTACTGCCACACATCCTGACCTATTAATCTGAGGAAAAAAAAAGCCAGACTAGCTTGGACAGGTCAGAATTAATTTTTATTACTTCTCCAAATGCAACTTCAAAATATTTAGGGCCTTTCTACCACCTACATCAGAAAATGAAATAATAAACAGGAATTTTTCTAAAGTCATAGCTGTATTACCTTGTATTTAAACTTCAAATTAAAGCTATTTCAATAGTCAAAAACCATCAAAGCCCCAACATCAACTGCCCTTAAAGCACACCCATCTGGTTGGGAATTAAAGTGGAAGGAAATTCAGCCGCAGCCAAGAGGTGAGAACCAGTACCTTCAGTGTGATTTTATTTTGGCAAGATCTGTGTCAAAAGCCTTCACTGAAACCAGTACACACTTGCTGAAGTACAAGAAAGAAACAGAGTCAGGAGTCAGAAAACAAAAATGATGATGCTAAGAAAAAGGAAGACTGGAGAGGAGAGAAAGCTGTTGGGGCAGGAATGGAAAATGCCGTCTTGGGCCCCAGTGTGCCGCAGGCATGAGATCCAGGTGTTTTTCTGGGTTTTTCAGTCCAGAACAGGTTTAAACAGTTCCAAGAAAAAGACAAAAAACAGGCCAGGGAAATTCTTTGCCTCAGCTAGCTAAAAACTGACTAAAAATCAAAGGAGAGCTCTCTCTTGCTGTCTGTCTGTAGACAACACAGTCCAGGAGCAGAATGCAGAGGGGTGAGTGCAGTTTCTGAAAATAAACTGCACACTTCTTCTTTCCCCTCCTTCACTCTTGGAACCAGTCTTAAAGTTGTAGAACTTAATATCCAGCATAAATAGAACAGATGACTGGGGATACAAGCATCATAAAGTCACCCCAGGACATTCCACCCATTATCCCCATATTGTCAGCTTACTACTAAAACTAATATAAATTCTAACTTTACAAACACATACATTATAAATACATACATATATATATATATATATATACACAGTATACAGCTATATACAGAAAATGTCAGTAACATTCAGCAAACAATGATATTTACACATGGTTCTCTCCCAACAATCAGATCTCCCTGAGGTACACATCGTGTTGTTCCATCTCTCTGCATTATCCACCATGTGCAACCTGGTCCCTGAGCAAAAACAATCCCATGGATGGGTTTGTCTGTACTCGAGGCAGATTTGATCCAAACTGTCTTCCCTAACAAACCTCTCACATGTACCACTGGGACTTTTTCTCTGTCTACTATCTGCAGGGGCTCAGACCGGACAGGGCCTGCTCTGTTGGTGGAACCTCGGGTGTTAACTAACCAGGTGGCCTTTGCTAGATGCTGCTCCCAATTTTTAAAAGATCCCCCACCCAATGCTTTCAAGGTGGTTTTTAACAGTCCGTTGCACCTCTCCACTTTGCCTGCAGCTGGTGCATGGTATGGGATATGGTACATCCACTCAATGCCATGTTCCCTAGCCCAGGTGTTGAAAAGGCTATTCTTGAAATGAGTCCCATTGTCTGACTCAATCCTCTCAGGGGTATCATGCCTCCAAAGAACTTGCTTTTCAAGACCTAGGATGGTATTACGGGCTATAGCATGAGGCACAGGGTAGATTTCCAACCATCCAGTGCTGGCTTCTATCATTGTGAGCATGTAGCGCTTACCCTGGCATGTCCGGTGCAGTGTAATGTAATCAACCTGCCAGGCCTCCCCATACTTATATTTGGACCACTGCCCGCCATACCATAGGGGCTTCACCCGCTTGGCCTGCTTGATCATAGCACACATCTCACAGTCATGAATAACCTGAGAAATACTGTCCATGGTTAGATCCACCCCTCAGTCTCGTGCCCACTTATAGATGGCATCTCTGCCCTGATGACCGGAGGCATCGTGGGCCCATCGAGCTAGGAACAACTCTCCCTTATGTTGCCAATCTAAGTCTATCTTTGACACCTCTATCTTTGCAGCCTGATCTACCTGCTCGTTGTTTTGGTGCTCCTCATTAGCTCGACTCTTGGGGACATGGGCATCTACATGGTGGACTTTCACAGGTAGCTTCTCTACTCTGGTAGCAATGTCTTTCCACTCTTCAGCAGCCCAAATTGGTTTTCCTCTACGTTGCCAATTTTCCTTTTTCCACCTTCCCAGCCATCCCCATAGAGCATTGGCTACCATCCATGAATCAGTGCAGAGGTAGAGTTTTGGCCACTTCTCTCTTTCAGCAATGTCCAGGGCCAATTGAATGGCTTTGAGTTCAGCAAGTTGGCTTGATCCTCCTTCTCCTTCAGTAGCTACTGTTTTCTGTCGTGTGGGACTCCATAGGGCCGCTTTCCACTTTTGTTTCATCCCTGCAATGCAACAAGAACCATCTGTAAAAAGAGCATAACATGTTTCTTCTGCTGGCAGTTGGTTATACGGTGGAGCTTCTTCAGCACATGTCACTTGCTCTTGTTCCTCTTCATCAATGAGACTGAAGTTTTTACCTTCAGGCCAGTTTGTAATTATCTCCAAAATCAGTGATTCAGTTTTCCAATACGGGTGTGCTGTGTGATGCCAGCAATCCACTTACTCCATGTGGCATTGGTGGCATGGTGGGTAGAGGGAACTTTTGCTCTGAACATCCACCCCAGCACCAGCAGTCAGGGTGCCAGGAGGAGTTGTACTTCTGTGCAAATCACTTCTGAGGCGGCCTGAAGTCCTTCATAGGCGGCCAAGATTTCCTTCTCTGTGGGAGTGTAGTTGGTTTCAGATCCTCTATAGCTTCGACTCCAAAATCCTAATGGTTGACCTCAAGTCTCAGCAGGCACCTTCTGCCAAAGGCTCCAGGACAGACCATGGCTCCCAGCTGCAGAGTAGAGCACATTCTTCACCTCTGGTCCTGTCCTGACTGGGCCAAGGGCTACCACATGAGCAATCTCCTGCTTGATCTGGACAAAAGCTTGTTGTTGTTCAGGGCCCCACTGGAAAGTGTTCTTGCAGGTAACCAGGTAAAGAGGGCTCACAATCTGGCTGTACTCAGGAATGTGCATTCTCCAAAAGCCTATGACACCTAAGAAAGCTTGTGTTTCCTTCTTGTTCGTTGGTGGAGACATTGCTGTGATCTTTTTGATGACATCGGTGGGAATCTGATGCCATTCATCTTGCCACTTTACTCCCAGGAACTTGATCTCTCAAGCAGGTCCCTCAACTTTGCTCTTCTTGATGGTGAAACTGGCTTTCAGGAGAATCTGGATGATTCTCTCTCAAACACTTCCATTGCCATGTTCCCCCATATGATGATGTCATCAGTGTACTGCAGATGTTCTGGAGCCTCACCCTTTTCTAGTGCAGTCTGAATCAGTCCATGGTAGATGGTGGGACTGTGCTTCCACCCCTGGGACAGTCAGTTCCAGGTGTACTGCACTCCCCTCCACATGAAGGCAAACTGAGGCCTGCATTCTGCTACCAAAGGAATGGAGAAAAATGCGTTGGCAATGTCAAGAGTGGTGTACTACTTTGCTGCCTTGGACTGCAGCTCGTACTGGAGTTCCAACATGTCTGGCACAGCAGGGCTCAATGGTGGAGTCACTTCATTCAAGGCACAATAGTCTACAGTCAATCTCTGTCGTTATGTATTTGGGACGTCGAATAATGATATAAGACTCAAAATCTTCTTGGAGGGCATATAGGAGCATTTATTAGAAAGAAAAACTTTTTTATACACTGTTCCAGTACAGCTGGATAAGATTGGTCATTCAAACCAACACCTCTTTGTAAACATCTCTGCAAGTAAAAAAGTTGGAAAAACAGCAGGTGCAAAGATTAGAAATTGTTTGGAATGTCTTCTCACAGCTCCCGCAGAGCAATGCCTGGGAAAGTCTATCTGATTTTCTCTTCTGACCAGCTTTCACCATCCACAAATCTCCATTCCCCTTCAGATTTGTGCACAGGCCAAATGGGACTGTTGAAAGGTGAGTGGGTTTTACTGTCCACCCTTTGGCTCTCCAGCTCACGGATCATCTTGTGGATGGGAATCACAGCATCTCGAGTCGTTCTGTACTGTTGGTGATGCACTGTCAAAGTGGCAATTGGCACTCATTGCTCTTCCCCCTTCAGAAGTCCTACTGCAGATGGGTTCTCTGATAATCCAGGCAAGGTGTTCAATTGCTTAACACCTTCTGTCTCTACAGCTGCTATCCCAAATGCCCACCTGAGTCCCTTTGGGTCTTGAAATACCCATTTCGGAGGAAGTCTATGCCCAAAATGCATGGGGCCTCTGGGCCGGTCACAATAGGGTGTTTCTTCCACTCCTTCCCAGTCAGGCTCACATCAGCTTCCACCAAAGTAAAATCCTGTGATCCCCCTGCCATGCTATCAATAGAAACAGATTCTTCCCCCATATATCTTGATGGGAGTAATGTGCACTGTGCACCAGTGTCAACCAAGGCCTCATATTTTTGTGGTTCTGATATGCCAGGCCAACGAATCCACACAGTCCAAAAAACACGGTTTTCCCTAGCCTCCACCTGGCTAGAGGCAGGGCCCCTCTAAGCCTGGTTATCCGTCTTTCCCTGGGCATATATCTTGGAGGTTCCTTCAAGGGGATCGGACATGTCATCATAATCATCACACCTGGCAGTTTGGCTACAAGCTACTGGAACTGCTTCCTGGTGGAACTTCCTCTCTGAGTTTTGCTGTCCGTCAATTCAAGCACCCATTTTGCCAGAGCAGGAGTAGATTTTCCATCCCATCTCCTCATGTTTTCTCCACAATCATGCAGGAAGAACCACAGCTCAGCTTGTGGGGTGTACCTTCTCTCCCTGTCTGGGGGATGTCTGCGTTTGGTGACAGAACTTCTGATCTGTATTGCCTAGATTTGGAGAAGGTCCTCTTTAATCTCCTCCCTGAGTTTCTTGTGATTCTATTCTATCTTCTAATTTCTGCATACGTGTTTTCAAAGCTGCGATTCTTGCATGTGTTGGGCCATGCATGGCATCTGCATATGCTCAAAGCTTCCTCGCCACATCAAGCATGATCTCCCCCGTGTCATCCTGCTTGATTATTGCTAAAGCAGAAGAGTATTCTTGTGACCCAAGTCGTACAAGTTTTCGTCACATCATGGATGTACATGGTACCAAGTCTGGGTTCCTAGTGTTTAGGTCATCTGAGAAGACAATCTCTGCCACTGCCATTTCTCTCAAGCGTTGAATCCCTTGTTCTGTGGTATTCCACTGGGTTTGCTGCATATAGAGATCATCTGCACACAGATATCTTTGTGCCATACTTCCAAGGATCTGTGCCCAGAAACTGTGAGGGTTAGCCTTTCTCATCATTCCTTGGTCAATAACCGGATCTTGTGACAGGGATCCCAAATGCCTCGCTTCAGTGCCATCCAGAATTGTAGCCTCGACTGCAGCATCCCAAAGACAGACTAACCAACTAATTACAGATTCATCAGGGTATTGAGTGTAATCCTTCCTTAGGCTACAAAGGTCCTTCAGGGAAAAGGACTCAGTAGTGACTTCTGATCCTGTGTCAGTTGCTTTGACTTCTGATTTTGTGTCAGGAGCTTGCTTTGAGGGTCCTTCCCCTGGATCATTGTTGTTCACTAGCAGATCAGTTTTGTTTGTGTCCTTTTTTCTCGCAGCGACTGCCAGTGGCTTAGGCTCACTGTCTGGTTTAGCTGCTGGTTTAGGCTCACTGTCTGGTTTAGCTACAACCTGAGTAGCTGGGTTGTTGGCTGCAGCCTGAGGGACTGGGGTAGCTGATGATTTATCTCCCTGCCCCCCTGCCTCTATCTGCTGCCCTACAGTATCTAGTAGCATGTGATAAGCATATGACAGGGCCCAGTTTATTGCAATGAGCTTTTTCTCCTTAGAGTCATCATGGCACTTCTCTTTCAGGTATTTCCCCACCTCAGCTGGGTTCTGTATTTGTTCACGTGGAAAGTCCCAGGCTATAGGGTCAGAAAATTCCTTCAGGGTTTGGCCCATGTCCTCCCATTCTCCACACCACTCAGGATTCTCCATGCCTGGGTCTACTACTGAGTCAGAGGTCTCATCAGCTCCTCTGGACATCTCAGCCCTCCTTCTAGAGAAGTTGCAGACCATATAGAAGAAGCTTACCAGATTAAATACCAGGAAAGTGGTCTCTTTAACACTCAGGGGAAACTGAACATTCTCCAAAAGTGACTTAATAGATTCAAAGGAGAAGAAGGAAAGGCTGGAAAGCCTCATACCCTGCTCCTCCGCTAACAAACTGGGTGCAATTACTAACAAACCCCCAAAACATGCTACTGGAACTAGGATGCAGGGTAGGACGAAGAAACCATAAACCATACATATCTTGAACAGACTCCAGTGCCTTTGTAAACTTCCTATAAATCATTATCACCCCGCCCAGCAAAATAGCTATTCTAATCTGTGCCCCTCTACTGTAGAAGCTACGTGATAGGGACAATACTGGGGCTATTGCCAGATAAGGAAATAGGCCTAGGGACCAAAAAGGTATTAAAACCTCAGAAAGGCCTAGGTACCAGAAACACATGAAGGCCTCCACCCCGAGAGACATTATGAATTCAAGCAACATGGCTACTGACTGCTTTATCCTAATACAGAGTAAGTACAACCAAAATGCAATCAATACAGGTTTTTTTTCCATTTTCCTGAGCCCCACATTGGGCAAATTTGGGAGGAAACCTCCAAATGGGGTCCCTCTAGAAAGCAAATTCAAGCAGCCCCTCCCCCAACTGGTCTGGGAAAGAACTTCCTTAGAGAAAAATGGAAAAAAACCTGTTTATTCAACAAGCAGAGTGTTCACAAGCATACAAGATGAGTAACATTAAACAATAAAACCTCTTGCTGTTCTGAAGAGAGATGGCAAAATTGAGAAAGTCCTTGCCATGGGTTGTAGCTCAGCTAGCCCAGTCTCTTATCAGTCCCTCCAGCACTGGAAAATGCCGTCCTGAGCCCCAGTGGGCCGCAGGCGTGAGATCCAGGTGTTTTTCTGGGTTTTTCAGTCCAGAACAGGTTTAAACAGTTCCAAGAAAAAGAAAAAAAAGTCCAGGGAAATTCTCTGCCTCAGCTAGTTAAGAACTAACTAAAAAGCAAAGGAGAGCTCTCTCTCACTGTCCGTCCATAGACAACACAGTCCAGGAGCAGACTGCAGAGCAGTGAGTGCAGCTTCTGAAAACAAACTGTGCGCTTCTTCTTTCCCCCCTTTCGCTCTCGGAACCAGTCTTAAAGGTGTAGAACTTAATATTCAGCATAAACAGAACAGACAATTGGTGATACAAGCATCATAAAGTCACCCTAGGACACTTCCATAGCAAGATCTTCCATACAGTTAAAGAAAACCACCTGGAAAGTAGTTCTGCTTCTTCTACAAGAACACTTTCAATAAAAAAGTATCTTCAGGAGCCTCCAGCTCCTTTAGGTCTCTGCTGATGTTGCCAACAGACCTGGTGGTCCTGGGCTCTCCTGTATGAGCTGACATCATTCTGAAAGTGAGAACATCCCACACCTTGGAGCACCTTCCAAAAGAATGGGAAGACCAGCTGGATCCCAAGACTTCACTGCTTTTTAGCAGTAAAAAACCAAGCAAATACCACTTGAAAAAAAATCTGCATTGCAGAGGGACCCTGACAGCCAAGCCAGTTTTGAAGATGAGCACTACTTCTTACACATCCCACTACTTTTTGGACCCTTATGCATTTTCTGCTACACAGTGTTTCTGGAGACAGGAGGATGGATGGTCATGGCACAACTGCGCTACCCAAGAACAGCCCAAACCACTCAAGTTTTGCTATTTCATTAGGGCTCCTGTAAAACTACTTATAAGTAATTCATAGCAATAGTCTTTTTCATCCAGGGATCCTAGAGGAATTTCCAGACCTAAAATGCTGCATTACTTGCATCTATTACTAGACACAAACTCATCTAAGTCAATGATACAAGAGAGTTTTGTAAGCACTCCTTCTGTCCATGTACATCCTCCCCATAGCCAGCCTATTTCTTCCCCTCTTACAAGTCTGTCTGCTGCATGCACACACTGGCGTAGAAATTTTGAAGTCGCCATCCCAGCAGCTTTTGCTTAGGATGTGGCTGGTGGTTCATTCAGCAGCAGTGGTTGAACAGAACCAGTTGCACACAGTGAACAGCAGTGTCTGAATCAGCCCACAGGTTTGTTTAATCAACAGTCTGCTTAATTACAGCAGGAAGGCTCATTTATTACTCTCTTTTCAAATGTAGTTTTTCCACTTTTGTGGGTTTTTCACCTTAAAAAGTTGGTATAACTGGGTTAACATCCATGAAGAACAGGCAGTTAGTTCTATGGATGAGATTAGGTAACAAGCTTGAGCAGGTTTTATGTTTGACTGTCAGCTGATCTGGGCACATTAAGTCATTTACATGGTCTCTGCTACAGACCTCACTACGTAGGATCCTCAGAACTACTTTTCTTTTTTTTCCTTTTTAAAGTCATACTTGAAGAAACCCTTAATTATTTGTAGTCTGGCAGAAGCTGTAATACTAACCTACTAATGAGAGAAATACAGCACACAATAATTATCTGCCACTATGTCTGTTGCCTGAGACAACAGAGGCAGATGCCGAGTTAGGGTGAGGCAGCAATAAATTTTATTCCTGGCCTTCAAGGCCAGCCCCGGCAGCTGCCACAGCTGCCTGGGGTCGCTCCGACATGCAAGTCAAAAGGAGACCGAGTTCCCGACACCCACCCCCCCCCCCCCTTTTTCTAGATTCCAGTCCATTTGCGTATGCCCCATTCGTTGTCCAATCAATCACTCCAGATGACAATGACGATGTCCCATCCTTCCATGCTGTTTGTCTTTGGGGCCCGGAGCTGAGGAAGAGTGTCCTTGAAGATGTGAAAGCCGCCGAAACCCAAACTATCCTGCTCCCACACCCTGTGATGAGCAAGCAGCCTGCTCATTAGAACGATACACTGAAACCGAAAACCCAAAACTTGAGAAACTTGAGGCATCAGTCCCCCCCTTTAGAGGCTTGACAAGGCCTCTACCTTGTCTAGTCTCTATCCAAATACAATAACAGTAACACTTAGTGATAGATAACACAGTAATACTTAGTGATAGATAGGTACTTATCAACAACAATCAGATGAGCATTCGATACATTTGATAGTCCAGTTATACTTGGCAAAATTTGGTACAAATACAAACCCAATAGTACAGTTTTCCCCAACCTGTTGCTTCCATAGTTAATTAAATACGGAAAAGAGCCGCTCTAATTTTTACTATCATGGGGGGCAGAAGCTTTCTTGACTCTGGAGTAGTGTATCCATGATCCTTTACCAGCGACCTTGACCACGGTGAAAGTCGTCAATAGTACTTGAAATGGTCCATCCCACTTGGCTCACAAAGGATCACTGTCCCACCACTTAACGTAGACCCAATCTCCAGGTTGGAACGGATGTACAGGCGTATCCAATCCCATGGGTCTAGATGACACGATGTAGGTTTGAAGCTTCTGCAAGGTAGAACTTAAGGCCATTAAATACCTTTGCAAATCAAGCTTCCCTCTCATATGGACTTCACCAGGAATATGTGGGGTCTGATAGGCCCTCCCATACAGTATTTCATAGGGACTAATGTTATCCCTTCGCCTGGGTTGGATGTGAATTCTCAGTAAAGCGATAGGCAATGCTTGAACCCATGTCATAGATGTCTCTTGACAAATTTTGCTAATTTGTGTTTTAAGGGTCCCATTCATGCGTTCTACCTTACCACTCGCTTGGGGCCTATACGATGTGTGTAAGTCCCAAGCGATTCCCAAGATTTGACTTATTTCCTTAATCACTATCGCTACAAAGTGTGGCCCCCTATCTGATGACATTCCCAAGGGAACCCCAAACCTCGGAATTATGTGGTTAAGCATGACTTTTACTACTTCCTTAGCCGTGTTGGTGTGACAGGGGTAAGCTTCCGGCCAGCCACTGAAGGTATCAACTAATACCAAGAGATATCGGTATCCCTCTCTACGCGGTAACTCTGCAAAATCTATTTGCCAATAATCTCCCGGGAGGTCCAATGCCTTTGTCACTCCCAACACCACCCTCTTCCTTGTGTCGGGATTATTCTTACAACACACTTCACATTTACTCACTACCGATTGTGCAATATCAGCCATTCCTTTACCCACCACCACCTTTTTAAAATGTTTTAAGAGATTTTCAGCCCCAAAATGGGTGTTCTCATGTTCTCTCTGGGCTACTTCCCGCAAAATCAGGGGTGGTACCACAACCTGATTTGCTGGTGTAACAGCCCATCCACTCTCTGTGATTTCGGCCTTAAGAAACTTAATTAGCTCATGATCTGCTTGATCATATCTTGGGGTGAACTCAGATAAGTCAATCTCTTTTGTTGGGATTACTGCCAGGATGCCCTTTTCTGCAATTCCCTTAGCTGCTTTATCAGCAAAGCAATTCCCCAATTCTGGAACGGTTTTCCCTTTCTGGTGGCCCTTGCAGTGCATAATAGCCACTTCTGTGGGTTTCTGGATGCTTTCTAGGAGAGCAAGTATTTGTTCAGCATGTTTAATTTGATTGCCTTGAGTGTTCAGAAGCCCTCTCTCCTTCCAAATAGCCCCGTGGGCATGGACGATGCTAAATGCATACTTAGAATCGGTCCATATATTTACCTTCATCCCGCTACTCAGGTCTAGGGCCCTTGTTAAGGCAATCAATTCAGCTTTTTGCGATGACACACCTGCTGGCAGAGCCTTGGCCTCGATCACCTTGTCCAGTGTGGTCACGGCATAGCCAGTCATTCTCTTACCATCCTTCATAAAACTGCTGCCATCCGTGAAAAGTTCCCAGCCTGGATCTTCCAGGGGTCTGTCCTTTAGATCCGGTCGACTAGAATGAACTTCTTCAATTGTTTGCAAGCAGTCTTGTTCAGGTGTTCCGTCAATTAAGGTGGCTGACAAGAACACAGCTGGGTTAACAACAGAAGTCGTTTTCAAGGTAACGTCATCCTGCTCTAGCAATAGCGCCTGATATTTAAGCATCCGATTACCCGATAACCAATGCTCCCCCTTCTGCTCCAGTACAGCGGCTACAGCATGGGGTAAGTACACCACTATGTGCTGCCCAAGGGTGAGCTTTCGGGCTTCTTGGATCAGGATAACCGTTGCTGCCACAGCCTTCAGATACCCTGGCCAGCCTTGGGCTACATTGTCCAGCTGTTTGGAAAAGTAAGCTACAGCCCTCCGTTGATCCCCGAGGCGCTGTGTTAGTACCCCCAGTGCCATATTCAGCCTTTCATGCATGAAGAGTTCAAAAGGTTTAGTTAAATTTGGCAGTCCCAGTGCAGGAGCTGACATGAGCGAACGCTTCAGCTGTTTGAAAGCTGCTCTGGTCGCCTCAGTCCACCCAATAACCCCTCTCTCAGCGGCTTTTAAGGCTCCATACAGGGGTTTTACCAACAATCCATAATTGGCTATCCACAAGCGGCACCAGCCTACCATTCCCAGGAAAGCTTGTATTCTCTTACAGTGTGGGGCTCGGGGAGCTGACAGATGGCCTCCTTCCGTTCCTTACTAAGCCGTCGATGTCCGCGGAAGATCTCCAGTCCCAAATAGACTACTTCTTCTTTAGCGATCGGCACCTTATCTTTCGAAACCTTATATCCATTAGATCCCAAAAAGTTTAACAAACTTACAGTAAGCCGTATACACTCCTCCCTGGACCCAGCTGCAATCAGGATGTCATCAACATACTGAAGAATAACTGCTTCCGGCTCTCGTCCTTTCCAGTCCTCCAGTTCCTTTGCTAGCTGGTTCCCAAAGAGAGTTGCACTGCATTTGAACCCCTGCGGTAAAACCGTCCAAGTGAGTTGGCTTTTCCTCCCTGTTGTAGGGTTTTCCCACTCGAAAGCAAAAAGCTCTTGGCTATCTTTGTGTACGGGAATCCAAAAAAAGGCATCCTTCAAATCTACTACCGTAAACCACCCCAATTCGTCTGTTAGTGTGGTTAATAGGGTGTAGGGATTAGCTACCACCGAGTGTATATCCTCTGTGATTCTATTAATGGCCCTTAGATCTTACACCAATCGGTAGCGTTTCCCATCCGCTTTCTTAATAGCTAAAATGGGGGTGTTAAATCTGGATTCGCATGGAACCAACAAACCATGTTGTAAGAAATTTTCAGTAATAGGCGCTAGTCCCATACGGCTTTCTAACTTTAAGGAATATTGTTTTTGCCTTACCGGTGCAGCTCCTGGTTTGAGTGTAACCCTCACTGGTTCTGCTCGTTTAGATCTTCCTGGAACCTCACCAGCCCATACTATTGGATTTACTGCATCCACAACTTCAGCGGGGATTTCATTGTGTGTCTCCTGTACAAAAAGTGCAGCAACTTGGACAATTTTAGATTCAGGGATTATGATTTGTACGCCCTTCCCCCTTCTGAACTTAATCTCGGCCTCCAGCCTTTCTAATAAGTCCCTGCCCAACAATGGTTTGGGGGAGTTGGGCATATAAAGGAATTAGTGAGTCACCCAATGTTTCCCTAATTTGAAATCCAAGGGCTGAAAGAAAGGTCGAGTTTTGCTTACCCCGGTTGCCCCAACAACATGTGCAGTATCGTGACTCAGTTTCCCTTCCAAGGTGTTCAACACAGAGTACGCTGCTCCCGTATCTACCAAAAATTCCACCTCCTCTTTCCCCAGCTTAGCTATAACCGAGGGCTCTGCTGGGGGGGGGTAGCCCTCGGTCTCCATCAATCAGACCCTGAGCTGCCTGAGGTCCGTACCACTGGGAGCTGGGGAACCGAGGGTTTTTCCTTCAACAGTGGGCACGTTCTTCTCCAATGCCCTAAATTCTTACAGAGGGTACACCGGTCCCTCTCTGTAGGGGAAGTCTTTCTAACTGGCCCTTCCTGCGCCGCCTTCCTAACAGATTGAGACTTGCCTTTTTCGGTCAGACCCCTATCCCGAAATACCTTCCAGGCCACCTCCAACAGCCTATCCCATGTCTCGGACCCCTTCTAGCTTCTGCAGTTTCCTCCTTATATCATTTGAAGCCTGGCCCATAAATAGCAAAACCAGATGTGCCTTTCCATCACCTGACTCAGGATCCAAATCTGTGTATTTGATGGCGGTCTCTCTTAGTCGGTTCAAAAAATCAGTAGGCGATTCATCATAATTTTGCCTAACTTCGTAGAGTTTTGATCAGTTTATAGCCTTGGGGACACCATGTTTCAATCCATACACCACGAGGTTTTGATATCGTTTTAACCGCGCCAACTGCTCGGGTGTATTGGGGTCCCACTCTGGGTTTTCTAGGGGGAAGATTTGAGCGACAGTACCCTGAAGCATTCCACTGGCTATGCCTCCTTCAACAAAAGTGGTGATAGCCTTATGGACCATTCGTTTTTCCGTAGGATCTAGTAATGTATCGAGCATGGAATTTAAGTCAACCCAATCAGGATTTTGGGAATTAATTGCTCTCTCCACTAATTGGGATACCTTGTCTGGGTTTTCCTTGTACTTCCCTACTGTAGATTTCCACTGTTCTAATTCTACGAGGGAGTACGGAACCTTCACATACACTGGCCCTTGATTACCAACTGCTTGCCTCAAAGGAGCCTGCAGAACTGGCTCCCCTTCCTTCCTCCCTTTCCTAGTATGCCTGGCAATTGGGCTTCGCTCTCTAATTGCTCTCCTCGCTATCCTCCCCCTCCTACGTCTGTTTGCAATTTCGTCTGCTTCTCCTTCACTTTTTTCATCCTCAGAACTGTTTGAGCAAGAGCTATCAGATTCTGTTATGAGCGCAGTTCTGCTTCCCAACCGTATCAAGCTATGTGCACGATAGACTCTATCTGCTGTCCGTTTGCCTCTAATTACATCATCCCCTGAGACAACTCCTTGGCCTTTGGGGTTGCTATGGTAACGGACGGGCCCGGGATCCGGGGAGGTTTCCCCCCGGCTACATCTAGCACAGCCTGTGCCGTCCCTGGGATACTCTCTGTCCTTGGCCCTCCCTTTTCGGGATGGGGCCAGAGGCTGCTGCCGCTGCCCCCCTTTTTTTCCAGGCCTTCGGGGGGGCGAAGTGGATGAGGACGGAGACGGTGTTCGGCGCCAAAACCCCTCCTCCTCCCTCTTCACAGCCCGGGGCTCAGGCCGGCCCCGCGACTGCGAATAGGGCGGTGGCGGCAGGGGGGCAACCGCCCCCTGGCCAGACCCAGCTCTCAGCGCAGAGGCCACTAGGTCCTCTGGCTGATCCTTGTTACACACGCTGCAGAGAAACGGCTTTTCCTTTTTTCCCTGTACTATCATTATATTCTCCTTCTTACTATCCCAGCCTCTTTCGCAAGCTAACACCATAAACAACCTGGCGTATTCCAATTCCTCGAAGCACCTATCCCCACACAAACATGACATTAAGCTAGATATCAATCCTTTGTCTAAGCTCCCAAATTGAGGCCACACCTCTCCATTACCCAACGTATATGTTGGCCATATTGTCTCCGAAAGCCTAATCAATTTAGGCTAAGTGGGGACTCCTCCCCAACCCATTTAGTCCAGTTTCTCAATACTAAGCCCAGGGGGCTGTCCCTAGGAATTGATTTACTACCACCGTCACTAGAGTATGCACAACCCATTCCGATATCCCAAACAAAAGCAATCATCCCTGAGCTGGGATTTGAACTCGCAACCTTCCGAACTACAGCCCAGATAGTTATCTCCTGCGCCACACTTCGGCTTCAGGACTCTCAGCAGCCTGATAGGGAGGCAACCCTTCCCCAGGCCAAACTAGGGACTCCAAAATCTCCCCCTAGATTCGCGCCAGATCTCACAAAGATCCCAGCAATAAACCCAGATGCTGAACAAGGAACAAGCCGCCCCTATACCCGATCACGTCACTCACGCGCCCTGCCTCAAAGAGTTCTTGTGCCGGCACCTGGGACCTCCGCCGATAAGACGAAAAAAGGTCTCTAGGGTTCCCAGCAGCTTCGACCCCCCTTGTCCTGCCGCGGTCGCCAAACTGTTGCCTGAGACAACAGAGGCAGACGCCGAGTTAGGGTGAGGCAGCAATAAATTTTATTCCTGGCCTTCAAGGCCAGCCCCAGCAGCTGCCACAGCTGCCTGGGGTCGCTCCGACATGCAAGTCAAAAGGAGACCGAGTTCCCGACACCCACCCCCCCCTCTTTTTCTAGATTCCAGTCCATTTGCATATGCCCCATTCGTTGTCCAATCAATCACTCCAGATGACGATGACGATGTCCCATCCTTCCATGCTGTTTGTCTTTGGGGCCCGGAGCTGAGGAAGAGTGTCCTTGAAGATGTGAAAGCTGCCGAAACCCAAACTATCCTGCTCCCACACCCTGTGACGACCAAGCAGCCTGCTCATTAGAACGATACACTGAAACCGAAAACCCAAAACTTGAGAAACTTGAGGCATCATGTGCACTGAAATAAAAGTGAGCATGTTAAGTCTGACAGACTGTTTTAACTCTAAATTTGAAAATAGAATTTGATGGTGCATGATTAAATCTCAAATTCTGCAATCAGGCAGGCGTTATTGGAGCAAGAACATGTTAACTTTATAAAAGCAGGAATTTTTTGAAATCTTATTTTAAAAAAATCAAGCTAAAAATAAGCACTCACTCTAAAACACTGTTTTGCTCTCCTTCTACAAATCTTTTTGATTTACTTTTGAGTCAATAACTCACTAAAATTAACAAGATGAAATCATGTTTTGACAAGTTTCAGTGCTGATGAACATATTTTTATATCACGAATTCACCTCATTTTTCCACCACAGCTGACAGTCAAGATGTAAATCATTCATTCCTTCTGGCCTTTGTGTATTTTATCAAATGCTACAGGGAACAACTAACTTCAATTCCCTCAAGTCATTTCATAAAATGCCAAACTTAATGTTCTTTCATACTTTGATAAAATTAAGTTCTATAGGAAAGAAAACATACATCTAGCCAAGCTCAACCATTTTGACCAGATGCCATCAGACCAAACTTACCAATGCAGATCTACTATACATAATCCTGCCACTCAGTATATATATAAAATACACCACTGGATAAGCTTTCCACCATTCTTTGGCAGCATACAAGGTTATCTTCTGCATATGGCTTGGGCCCCACTTCAGCAAACAGGTGGGGGGTGTGATGGATAGACCTCATTTAGAATAAATATTTGTCCCAAGAGCCAAGGAGTTGAAGTAATTACAATACACCCAAGTGGACAGGCACATGTAGCACATGCCCAAAACTTAGTGGAATTCATACAGAGCTTTGGAAGGCTTCTGAACAATGCTTAACAACCAGGACAGCAGCCAGAGCACTTCCAGAAGGATGCAGACCTGAGACTCCAAAGGAAGAAAGAACAAGGACCATTTCTAGGCTGAACACCAATCAGAAAAGATGAGCAAGGAAACTGTTCCCTCTGGTCAGTTCTCTCCTGAGTTGATCTCCAGCTTCACTAACAACCTCCCCTCCTTGGCTAGATAGCTCAGAGAACTCCAGATTTTGGGTAAATGGTCAAAAAGGAAGTAATTCCCTTAGGACAGAAGTCAGATAGCTGCAAGCTTCTTGTTTCTCCCAGAAAACCAGAGCTGTTGGGATCCTGGCAAGCTCCTGCCACACAACAAAATTCCAGGGAAAAAAAACACACCAAATTTTCACCATAGCCACTGAGAGAGGCAAATCTTAAGTATCTGTACCAAAGCCAATGGGCATGCAGCAGAGCACATGATCCCTGTGATAACACACCAAATCCATAAAGTCTCCATTTTCTTGTACAGACTGGATGTTTTCCATTTAAAGTATTTAAATGTAGCACCTGAGGTACTATCCTAGCCCTGCTGAAGTCAGCAATGACAGCAAGTTCCACCAGCTCCTATACCCTACAAGGACATAATCCAAGGTCAGGCAGTGTGCAGGGACCTGAAGGATGCTGCCTCCCCAAAACTGAGCATCTCTTCCTCTTGTACCTTTACCAGGAGCAACACCAACTGGAGACACCTGAGAGTGTAAGAGGCTGCTCTATTTGCAGCTGCAAACATTTTATTTATTCTGAAAATTCAACCAACAGAGCTGTGAGATCTGAAATATGACTTGGTGGAGTTTGCATCTTAGTGCAGGCAAACACATTTATTATAATAAATAACTATATATAAATAATGAGGTTGCTTAACAGGGACACTGGTAACCTGTCAATTGCAGTGGTGACATACTCTGCACTGGAATGTCCTCCACATTGACAATAAGTCTTGATTAAATAATTTTTTTTAAGTGAGGCAATGATTGCTTATTTAAAAATACTAAAGCCTGCTTCTCAGCTCTGCCAGCATGCACTCAGCAAGCTTAGCTAGTAGCACCTTGCTCTCTAGCAAGCTTTCACCGAAGCAGACCCTTAGAAAAAACAGGGAAACACTCCAGCATGCAGAATTTCTCGCCACATAACCCAAATTTTCCTATTTGAAGCAGCAAATACTGCTTCATCAATAGTCTGGTGTACCCACAGCTCAACAGCACCCTGTGACCATCACCGCAGTCATGGTGGTGCTCAGTGGAAGGGAGAACTGTTCTTCCCTTCCCTGGCATTTCACTGTCTGCTTAATGGAGAAATGCAGTGACCAAACTAATAGCTGGGTCATATGACCTTAATTAATTAGCAGACCTAGTGGAAAATGCCAGCTCTGCACTGTCACTGCCTTGCTTTCAAGGACCCTTTGCCTGCGTCAGCAGCACAGAGACACTGGGGCCATTAATGTTTCCTCTGGGATAAGGACAGATGATGGAAGGGTGGCTTTAGCAACCTGGTATAGAGAGAGAAGGTCTGAGACAAAGGACCAACCTCCTGTAAATCTGTTTGCGTTGAATGTCTTCCCTCTCCATAGTGACGGGCCCTAGGAGAAACTCACCAAGAACAAAGCTAAGATCAGCTGGACAGGATGCAGAGCCGACCAGATGGCTGCCTGCCACCTCACCAATCAGCAAAATCATTCACTGCAACTGCCTCATGAAATATTTCCTCACTTCTTCCTTTCCTCTCTCTAGCTGTTTTCTTTCATCCATGCAACGGCGTCCATTTAGGTTACAAGACCCATTTAGCACATAGTGGGGAACAACAGGGAAAGCAACCAAAACAAAAAATCAGACCACAACCTCCTCCAATGACTCCCTGTCTTGGTTTTGAAAGACAGGTATCTGCCAGGGAAAGCTGGAGTTTCCCTTAGAATGGAGAATGTAAACCCCTCACCCCCGCCAAATTATAATTTTGCAATTAAGGGCTTTCAGGCAAAGATTTGGGAATAGGAATAACAGTTCTTTACTAGGAATGTTAACAATACAAATCTAGTAGTAAAAAAAAAAAACAACAAACCAACCAAGCAAACAAACAACAACTTTGGAAAACCCTGACAGAGTCAGAGCTACAACCTGACACCCTGTTGGTCAGGGTGTTGGAAGCAGTCCAAAAGTGAGTCCTCCTGGAGTGGCAGATGTGGTTCTGTTGGAGCAGAGATGATCCTGAGAGAAAAGGGTCCAGTGATGGTGAGAAGGGTCCAGTCTTCCTCCGGGAATCCGGTGGAACCAGATACCTCGTGTTCCTGCGTCTCAGTTTTTATTTAGGTAGGAATGGTTGGCTCCCCCCCACTGGGTGGAGCATCTCACAATGGGATGATGGAATGTGTCATGTCACTGGTGAGCCTTAATGGCCCATTAGCAGAAAATATCCCCCTCCGGAGGGAGGACAGGTGGTGAAAGAGATAAGAAACACTGCCCCACCTGGTTTTAACAGTTGGCCCATTATCAGAAGGTATCCACCCCCCTCCTCCCAGAGTTAGAAGAGAGAAAGAAGAACATCTCCCCCACTGCTTTCAACAGATGAAATAAAATACACATTTTTTTGGTTCCATAACCCAAGACACTCCCAAATCCTAGAGGCAACTGCAATAACCAACACTCTGGGAATAACACAAAAAATTCTTCCTCTATAGAAATATCCCCTGCTTTCAAACAGGTCTTCAGTTAAAAAAACATTTCAATAATAAACTTTATCAATACTTGTCCTAGGTTACAATGTAAGATGTGCCCAAAGTATGTATTCTATCACCATCTTCATGAGCTGTTGAAACCAGGTGGGGCAGTGTTTCCCTTGCCCCCTCCCTCTGGGAGCTATCTCTGTTTAATGGGCAATCAAGGACCCACTGCACGACTGGTGGAATGATATCATCCCATTGTGAGATACTCTGCCCAGGGGGAGGAGCCAAGCATTCTCACCTGGATATAATCTGGGATTTGGGACAGCACAGGGAGCCCTTACCCACTGGATTCCCAGAGGACAAGAGCTACCACACCTTTCTACAGGATCCCTGATTCAACAAGACCACTTCATCTGGAATGCTACCACCACCCTAACTATCAGGGTGTCAGGTTGTACTCTGACTCTGTCAGTGATCTTTTGTACTATTGCTCTTTTTTTTTTTTTTTTTTTCTCCTATTAAATTGTTTTTCTGACTTGGAGTCTCTCACTGGTTTTGCTTTCAAACCAGTACAATATTGGTCACCACTCTTCAGGAAAAGATCTTTTTTCCCCTAAGCCATTTGCCTGCCCTTGGAGGAAAATCCCAGTGTTATGGACGTTGTAGAAATAAATTCTGCAAGCAGTGGCTCTACTAATGTTCACAGGGTGGCCACAAGAAACTTGACCAAGGATTTGAAAGACATCTGGCTATGCAGGATAGATGTGTGTTCACATAGGCATGGTTTCAACAGTCAGCTGGCTCAAAATCTTGTGCATCACAAAAATGAAAACCACAATCACAGCTGCCTGTTGGGATTTACATATTTATTTCCATGTGTCACATTAGGGAATAAATATTGCGTAGTTTTGCAATTAAAACCAAAGTTCTATTATTGTTATCACCTCTAAATCATTGAGGCATGTCCAGATCTGGGTTAAGCATGTTTTGAATACCTGTAATAAATAAAACAAGTAGATTCCACATAGGCTACATTTTTTCAGGGAACATGACCTTATCCAGCTCCTCCAGGACCACAGGCACCCTTGCAATTTAAATCCGATTTCTCCCTCTAATTTCCCATCTCCTTTTCTTTAAAACTCAAGTTCCTTCAGTATCCACTGCACATTAGATTTATAATGCTAATCAAACTTCTCCAGGCAGAGTTTATAAATTAATCCTGGGTAAAATAAATACATCAGCCAATCTTGGTACAAACATTCCTGCCTCTGATTAAGCTGAATTCCAGGCCCAAACGTGTGGCATGCATTTCAAAAGGGTGAAGAAGCAGGAAAGATGCTCTCCCAGCACTTAGCACAGCATATTTGCATCAATGTGACCTCAAAGCCACAATGCCTGGGCAGGTGGCAGGATGAGACTCAGTTATTATGCAAAAGTACAACTTGCTTTGCTGTTCCTTCATGCCTCCTTACCCAAGCAGTGAGCTCCAGGTGCACTGTGCTTGCCTGTGGCAGGGCTGGAGGGTTTGGCTCTGAACCCCTGGTACAGGAGCTGGGATGACCTGAGTTCACAGTCCCACACAAAGGGGCACAAACTGCACCTTCCAAGGCTTCCTGGCTGCTCTAAGATATTTATAAGTGCCCACGACTCAAGTTGTACTTTCCTGTTTTATGCTAACTACAGGCACCTATAAGAAGTGATCAATAATAGTCTGTGCCATACCCTAAGAACCCTAAAATGTTAAGTGCAGGAACCTTCACAGACAAGACATTATGGCATTTATAGAGGCTGCACTGCTGTAACAAAAGCTATTTATACACTAACTCAGCAAAGCTGAAGTGTTCATCTGCTAACAAAATTGGCTGGGTGGTTTAAACAGGACCCAGGGCCAGAAGTCTGAGCAGCTCTGTTGTCCCATATCAGGTGTAGCTCTACACTGTAGAGTCCTGTTTCTACTGTAGACAGCTCCCAGAGCAACCAGTAGGAAGAAAATGCATGAAAGCTGCAACTAAGCATTCATACATGAGGAATATAAGGGCATCAGGGGTATCTCAACCCACTTGGAAGAAGAAATTTCTAACCCTGAAATCATCTCAATTATACCATTCTACTGCTGTGCTAAGGCAAAGCTGCCCAGTTTGCTATGCAAAGCCCACGAGCACAGAAGAGGGCACAGAGCTGTCCATCAGTCAAGGTGGACTCACCTTGGACTCATCCGTCTCACTCACCCACCTGAGAGCCAGAGAAGCAAAAGCTCCTCTGGCCACATCTCTACCACTCATGTCAGCCCATACCTTCTGTGACACTGGCACCACTAGTTCCTCCTTGTCTGTGCCATGGCACAAAGTCTTGGTTAGTTGCTATCAATGCCCTAATTTATCATTCTTTACAGAGCATTAAGCATGTATTATTGTGAGGGTTTTGCTTCGAACCAATTTTTATAATTTCCCAGCCAATGCACCAATTAATGTGATGGTTTCATCACTTACTATATTTTATGTGACTAGGAGAACATAAAGAGCAAAATAGGCTTACCTTAAAATTACAAGGATAGTTTATTTACACACACTAAAAGAATGAAAATAAGAAAAAAGGAAAGAAAAAAAAACCATGAAACTTTCAAAACATCCTTCCCTCCCTCCACAAGTGTTCACTTTCCCACACCCAACATAAAAAGACAAAACCTGTAATTTCAGTCAGTTTTACCATTTAAAAATATTCTTTCTTTAGTTCTTTAAGAAAGGAGTCTCTCTGGATTCCATGGAGACATCGTCACAAGAGGAACAGTCCTCTGGTGGCTCCCATGCCACACATCTGCAACGACCTGAAAGGAACCTCTGCAAACTGTGAAATCCTACCCATTAGCAGCTTTCCCAACACTGCACATGGGCCATATCTGCTTATTAGGGGTACTGTTTAAGGATGCCTCCTCTAGTATAACACAAAGATTTTCTTCTTCTATTTCCAAAATTGTCTTCATCTCAAAAGAAATGGAGATCTCCTTTTTACCCTAGGAGTGCAGGGCCTCATATCACTTTCTCTCTAAAATCATCTTTGTCTCAACGGCTGAGACCTCCTTTTACCCCAGGTGCAGGGGGCTTACTCTACTCAAAAATCCCAATTAAATCTCAATTATATCCCTCCACAACCTCTAACCAGAACCAGCATCCCCCCCAAACAGCACTCATATGTTACAGGAAAAAAACAGTTCAGTCTCCATAGTTCACCAGAAATGTCCAGCCAAATTAGGCCACTCCTCCTCCTTTGCCCCAAATAGTCTTTTCACTCTCTCTTCACTGACTTCAGTTTCATGCTGTGTCTCTTTATGGTTCAATCACTTTGTCCTCACTCCAGGGAAGGGCCGATGCTCAGAAAGTTCATTTGCTGGCAGGAAAGAGTTAAAGCTTGCCCAGGCCTATGGTGCTCACATGGTCCCTGCCAGCAGGAGCTGGAAAAATCTCAAGGCCATGCCGATGGAGAGGCTGCTGGATGCCTTCTCTTCCACCCCTCAATCTCGTGGCATGGGCCACTCAGAGCTGCTCCCTGAGGCCTGAGGAAGGGGGGCAGGGGCAGGGGAACATCCCCCCCAGCCCCGGCCAGCTGCTGGGGCTTTTCCTCCCCTCCCTCGCTGCTGCTGTTCTCGGGCCCAGGCATGGCTGGGCTGCTTCCCTGCTGGGCAGCGGCTGCCGAAGGCCTGGCCAGGCCCAGCCTGGCTGCCGCAGGATGTTACCTGGCTGCTCACCCAGAGAAAAAAGGGCAGCTCCCACACATTCTCAGCTTTATATGGGTATTACCAAAAGTGGCATTCTGCTCTCTCAGTGGTCAAACCACATGCCAACAACCAAGAACTGACTCCTGATAGGTCTGTCCTTTCCAAAGAAATCCAAACTATGTTAACCCATGACAATTATGTATTTGATAGCCTTCACTTAAGCAGACACCACTTGTTGGTACAATAGGTACAGTTTGAAGAGAAGTAGTAAGTACCTTCCTCATTAAATGAAAGCACAGTGGTCCAAATCTCTGCCTTCAAGTCCACTGTGAAATTCCCTCTCTTTCACTATGGACACAATACGATTGCCAGTTAAAAAGTGAAAGCAGAACTCAATGCAATACTAAAGCAATTAAACAGAAAACATCATGAGAGCAGGATGAACACAGCCTACTGGGGAAGAAAAAAAAGAAATTAGTCCTCTAAAAGCAACAGAAAAACCTGTATGTACTGGATTTGATTTTAACAAAATGCTAGCAATAATACATATGTTCAGTTGAGTTGCCCAGAAAAATTAAAGAGAAAACAGAGTTTAAAAAATACATTTAGAAAGCAATACTATTGTTCTGGTTTATGTACTGTCACTGCCATACATTGCTGCATGTCCGAATGCTTCAGAGATCACAAAGTGCTCTCCCATCCCCAAAATGAAGCCCAGCAAATTACTAATGATAACAGTTAAAGCAAGACATGGAAACCCAGTTCTAAAAATGAACAATGTCAGAAACAGCACTTTGGTTTAACAGCCCTAACTAGGCAGCCAAGTGCAGCTCACAGGTTTGCCCCTCCCAGCAGACTCTTCTTAAGAGCCAGGGCAAATCAGGAATTACTCATTATGAGTATCCAAGGAGGATGCAGTGACATTTCTTTGTAAGGCTGGAGCATTTTGTGGCTATTACACTGGCTTTTAACCTCTCATCCCATCATACAATTCCTATGAGTTTTGTGGTCCCAGCATAAACCCTGTGGAAAAGAGCTGACACTGCAAAATCCCAGCTCTTATCATTAAAGCTAACCAGATCCTGTTCTTCAACCAATATAACACAGAGCTGATGCAGGGCATGAATTATCTCCTTTCCTAGCAGGCAGCCTCTCCAGGGAAGGGAGTTCTTCATGCAATCAATGGGATGAGCACCATTGTCTTTAACAGGGGTGAGTTGGGCCATGAAAGCACCACCCCTGCCAAGTCCAAGGCACACACGATGGGGAGCCTGCAGATTTCGGCTTCACAGCAGCCAGACCAGGCAGCTCTGGAGGTCAAAACAAGATCAGACCTGGCAGCACCCCAGGGCACAGCGTCTGCTTTGACATTTTCAATGCCCTGTGGATGCCTCCAGGAGCAAGCTGAGGATGAGCTGCCAGAGGCATAACAGCCAGTACAAACTCCTTCCCCAGGTAGTTCAAACTCACTGCAACTTTGCTGTTAACTCCCACAAAGCTTAATTTCAACACAGAACTGAAGCCCTCTAATGTTACCTCTTCTAAAAGCTTACCTTGTGCTCAAGAACAAAAGTAATGTTCTAAACCCAAGGGAATGAGTTACATGATCTGTGTGTTAGACAGGTCTTAAAGTGTTCTAATGTCTGGGCAACTGGTAAGAAGGGGGATCTGACCTGAAATAGCTAAAAATTCCCATGTGTTTTGGAAGCTTTACTAGTAAACTCAGCTATCAATCAGAGTACTGACCCTTTCAAGTTTGCACAAACCCAGAATTTTAATATCTTCTCCAAGCATCAAGAAGAAACTCCAAACTAAGGCCAAGTCTTAATAATACCAAATAATGTTCTTTTAAAATGTGCTATTATATCATTGCTATTAAACTACTGACAGTAAAGCACTTTCAGGTATCCTGTGGGCATCTCTAGCATTAGCCACTCTGGAAAAAAATATTCTTGGACAACAAAGCAACCGAAGAGCTTCAGGATGCCCAACTGCAGAAGCTCATCCCTTAACATAAATATTGTTCTGAGACTCTAACATGCACAAATTCAATGGGATTTACTTGTTCATCCTCTAAATCTCAGGTTAATTTCATTTTGACCACCTCTACCCTTGGCTTAAAACCCAAGACAGAGTGCTACAACAACCTTCAGATGAACTCACTTTCAACTCACAAGCTGAGAGCAAGGAAACACTCAGTCCTGCAGGTCATAAGCCTCCCCTCAGAAAACAACACCCAGCAAGATGCAGGTCATTCACTTCAGAGCAATAATTCCCACTCAGGAGGTCATAGAAGGTGCAGCTCAAGACACTGCACACAACTCCCATCTGTGGGATGCGGGAACATGCAGCCAACTGCAACAAGCATGGAGTTATCTCAGGGAAAAGGTGGTGTGTTTTGAAAGCAAAACAGGCAACAGCTTACACTCAAGCTTTGGTTGAAGCAGATGCTATTTGATTTTTAAACCCACACCTATACATAGTTACAGCAAGTGAAAATGTCTGTTGATATTTGTCTTATGCAAGAGTCACTGTAATTATTATCTGCAGCTCTATGGCCTATGGTGCCGTCTCCAAAGAACCTGCAGGAACATCTCCGCTACCTTTAACAGACATACCAGTCTTGACCTCAAGGGAACTAGCTCTTTGCTGTCTGGGAGCAGCCAGAACCCCACACCCTGCAATGCTGCAGGAAGGAGACACAGATTTGCAGCACATGGGAGTGTCCCACTCCAGCTCCATCAGTCACTGCCTCCGCCTGCACCTCCCGTGCATGGAAATAAGCACACCAACCTGTGAAAAGCCCTTGAGCTTATCAGGGGAACTTCCAAGGCAATGCCATGGAAGAATCTACCATAGGCTTCGAGAATGCTTCATCACTTAGGTTGAGAGAAAAAGGCTTCCCCCATGGTGCTCTACAGCACTATTTAATCTACCTCAGTTTTGCTTTTCCAATTGGCCCGGTGGTCTTGCCCACCTCTATTGTTCATATATGTCCCAGTTCTAGAGGGTTCTCCTTTCCCTGTTTCCCCATTGATTTTTGTATCACTGATTGTCCGCCCTCATATTCCCTATTGGTTGTTGCCCTTTGCCCTCAGACCATTGGCTCCTGACCCCCATACTTAACCCTGGACACTCCATTGAACTTTGTCTTTTGTCCCTGGATCCCTTCGGTGTGTGGCTGCAATAAACCCTGCTGGAACTCTATACAGAAGAGCCTTCCTGCCTTTCATTCGCTGAGCTAGCTGTGGTGTGTGTGGACTTGAGTGACTCTTTGTGTGCCCACCCGAGCGGCTTCCTGAGAAGAGACACTTTCGGGGAGGTGTAGCGGCATCTCACCATCCACACCACCCCGCTACACCAACAACCCACTACCACCACCGATCTTCTGGACTTTAATGAAGCAGAAAGAAAAAGGCTAAAACTCTACAGGGAAAAGCTGCCTGCTGGTTTGCTTCTTGCACTGAGTTGTCCCTCCAGCATCAGCCTGTCCCCTCCAAATTACTTTTATATCTTGCTGTAGAAAATGTCTTTTTCTTCTCAGAGAGGCTGGAATATCTCATAGAAATGATGACTGTATTTCACAATATGTGGTTTTGAAGGTTGGTGTTAAATTTGACATTGTAGCTCCAAAGTAATTGTGACTAACCACTAAATCAGCATGTGTAACAGATTCCTCTGAACATTTATAGCTAGCAGTTCCATTATGATGTAATCTGGAAAACATCTAAACAATTCTCCACAAAAATTAGATGGGAACATAAATGTCTTGATAAAAACAAGATTCCAGAGATACTCCACTTAACCACAGTGACTTCTAAAACAATGTAGAGTGCAATAACATCCACTGGAGTGCAGTCATTTGCTATTTGATTTTTAAACCCGTGCTTCAAGACATCAATCTAGAGAGCATCGAGTCTATGTGAAAGGTGAAGCAATTAAGAACAAACCTCTAGGACAGTGCTGGGACCTGCAAGAAGAGTGAGTGGCAGCAAAGGAAATGAGGAGCAAGCACCAAGAGGTTGCCTGGGAGCTGTGGAGGGAAGCTGCCTCTCCCTGTTGCCAAAGGGTAAGCTCAGAGTCATCCTGTGCTCCTGGATGCTCATCCCTATACATCATTTGAATGAAAACCCCTCAGTCCACAGGAGAACAACACACTGTAAGAATTGTCTGTCCTTGTTCAGACTTAGCCTCTTCCTAAGGCTGTGATTTCCAAACTCTGAAGGTCTGGGGATAACACAGCTCCTGAGGGAGAGGCACCACCTTAGAGATCTTGTCTGCCCTCTCTTATGCAGAAAATGATGCCAGAAAAAGGCCTTTATGCAATCAAAACCACAATAAAAATAATACAATTAGCTAAGCATACAAGAAGCAAAAGAGGGAAGCATTACTGATTCATTCAATTTTCCTGGAAAAGCTTGAACTGTGTTTAAGCGGAGGACAAGCTGAAATTTTCCATTAGTGAAGAAACAAATATAAAAAAAAATTGTTTAAAGAGAGAAGGGGAAAACCCGCTCAGGTTAGTGTTCAAGTACAGCACAATAAATTTTACCACAAAATCTCTGCTAGGCAGAAACCCTGCTCCCAGCTGAAGGAGCAGTGGAGCTTGCAAAAAGGCTGCTCATTTGACACAAAAACAGTGTAGAAAATAAAAGGCCATAAGAGAATCCCAATCTTCAAGCAGGGAGGGAACAGACAACTTTTTGACAGTCCTCCCAGAAAATTTTCCTCCAGTCTCCCTGCCTGGGGGACACCTGGGAGGGGGAACAGATGGTGAGGAAGAGGTGGCTGGGATGTGACTGCTGCAGGTGTGGGCCAGCAACACAGGCATCAGTCTAAAACAGGGACTTAAAAACACTTCACCACTACACTTTCCTGAACTGTACTGTGCACTCCTACACCAGAACCAAGGATCAAAACCAAGTGATTGCAGCACATCCCAGCCCTGCTACCTGTATTGGTGAAGAGTTTTGCTTTTGTCCTTAACAGAAAGGGATGTTTCATCTCAGCTGCTCAAGCAAAGATGAAAAGCTACTTGCAAAATAAAAGGATGTCATCCACATGAACTAAAAAGTCTGTCTTCTGCTCCTCACTTCTCCAGACGTCCAAGATTGGCTCCCAGCAGCTATCACATTGCAGATTTTAGGATCGCTTACTCCAGCACAGGTCATGCCCTTGGGACACAATGTACTCTTCAGCTTCCGTAAATCCTACAGTAACCCAAATCCAAAAGAAAGCATATCTCCCAAGTCCTGTAATAGAGCCCAACACAAACTTCCAGAAATACAAAAAGGGAATGACTTCTCGCAGCCCAGAACTGCAATTCCTGCCTTTATACTATATCCCAAATGCCTGCTTCCCCTTTCCATAGAAAATTAAGTCAGTCCTCTGCTGTAATCAAAATTATTAGCCATACCTTAAAATATATAGTGCTAGATCGGCAAGCCAGTTGTAAATGCTCATGTGTCCAGTGACTTCTGTCTGCTGAGTGTTTGGTGGGAGGAGATGAGGTTCCCACCCCAAAACTATTCTCAATAAGGGAAGTCAAATACATGAAAGTCACAGGAAAGCATTTTGGTAACACCTGCTGCCAAAAAAGAGAACTCACTTCACAGACTGTGTTACCTTCTCCTGATGATCAGATTTCAGCTTGAGTGTCCATCATCATGAGATGACAGACCTCAATTTTAACCAACCTAGCCCCCATTATAAACAACTAAAAGCACTGGGACTGCAACATGTACTGACATACAAATATCCTTTAAAAGAGTTTTAATCATAAGAGTAAAGAGACCAGAATATCACTTATCTTGATGGACCATTTTATAAGACATTAAATGTTTTTACTGCAAGGGAAAAAATAAAGTATGATATTGCACTTTATACCCATAACTCTTCTATGATTACAGAGGTTTATTGCAGGAAGCAATTCACCTTCCTGAAATCAGATGATACATGAGGAAAAGCAGATGTCTTGGTTTGGAAAGACAGCTATCTGCCAGGGAAAGCTGGAGTTTCCCTTAGAATGGCGAATGTAAACCCCTCACCCCCTGCTAAATTATAAGTTTGCAATCAAGGGCTTTCAGGCAAAGAGTTTGGGAATAGGAATAACAGTTCTTTACTAGGAATATTAATAATACAAATGTAGCAGAAAAACAGAACCACCCAACCAAGCCAGCAAACAAACAAACAAACAACAATTTTGGAAAACCCTGACAGAGTCAGAGCTACAACCTGACACCCTTCTGGTCAGGGTGTTGAAAGCAGTCTAAAAGTAAGTCCTTCTGAAGTGGCAGATGTGGTTCTGTTGAAGTAAAGATGATCTTGTAGAAAATGGGTCTAGTGATGGTAAAAGGGGTCCAGTGGTGGGAGGAAGGGTCCAGTGGTGGTGGGAAGGGTCCAGTGGATGAGAAGGGGTCCAGTCTTCCTCCCAGAAAAATCGGGTGAAGCTAGCCGCTTTTGTGTGTCTGTGTCTCAGTTTATCCAGACAGAAAAACTGCCTGCCCCCACCCCCACTGCCAGGGGGATGTGATGCATCTCACAATAGGATGATGGAAATGCAGATGCACTGCTCTGGGGGGGAAGATAGCCTGGGGAGGTGCTAATGGCCCATTATCAGAAGGCGTCAGGCCTCTCTCCCCCCTTGAGTTACAAGAGATAAAGAAAAACATCTTCTCAACTGCTGTTAACAGATGAAAATAGAATACACATATTTGGTTCCACAACCCAAGACAGCAGAAGCAAAAATGTTCTGCTAATTCCAGAAAAATAACATAACATGATGGGAAAAGCAAAACCAACCCTTCAGAGAAGAAACAAGAGAGCCTTAGATTCCTTAAAAAAGCCTATAATTGCAATTTCCAAAGTACAGTTAATTTGTAACATTTAATACACAAATTGTCATCAGACTTAAACATCAATTTCCCAACTCAGCTGTACCTGGGAGAGCAGCAGGATGGGCTGAGCCCACAATCAAATCCTCCAGCAGGACTGCTGAGCCTCTGCAGCCGAGCCAGAGAATCTGCTTATATATTTTACAAATAACTAGATCCTTCCACAATCCAGGCTCTGAGAAAATTTTCTCTCTCCATAAGCTCAGTTATTCTCAAGTCCTTTCTGTGTTTTTTTTTCTCTAGGCTGCCTGATACACTGACCAATTTTATAAAAAGTATTGGCTGACGGGAGGTCTGGATTCAGGTCAAACAGAGTTGGCCTTTTTAGTGTGCTCGTTCAGATGCTGATGGAAAAGAGATCTAAAACTCCCATTTTTGCCTATACCCTCAAACAAATCTGCCCAGGAAAGGCATCTCTTCTTAACAGCCTTCTCCTGCAGAGGCCTGGTTGTTCAACAGTCTGAAACAGCTGCTGCTTTTGGTTCTCCAGGTCCCCAACCCAAGGCCGATATACCAGCCAGGATGGACAACATCACATGGATGCATCAACATACCCAAGCTGCTCCCCAGGTCTTTGGGTCCTGTAACAGGGAATCTCACCTTTCACTTGTCTCAGCAAGTCTCTAGACCCTGCACCCTCTGCTCATCTTGGTGCACGCACACACAGCTGCAGCACTGACCAGCCCCAAGGTATAAGACAGCAAGAATTACAGCAGGGGAAAGCTGGCATCCCACACACGAGCGAAGACACACAGAACCCCAAGTCTGCAGAGCACAAAACTTCACCACTCCAGGGCAACAAAACATGCTGACATCATTACTTATCCTTATTCTGCAAAGCCCTGAGCAATAAATTTTAACACTTTGAGTCTATGCTTAAGCAATATATTTAAGTACTTTTGTTAACACAACAGAGTTCAGGTTTGACAAGAGACTTTGTGTGCCTCTTAAACCTAGTGATGCACAACCTCCTTCTGATCCCATCTCCAGAAATATCAGCACCACTACATGCCTTCATTTAAATGTCCCAATAAATAAATTTTAAAATATTTATGGCAGATTTTTCCAAAAGCTGTACTGTACCAAACCCCAGGCCAAATGCAATTAGCCACGCTCACAGACAAGGATAATTATTAACATTCATCCTTGCAAGCAACAAAATAGCTCAGTAATTCAAAACACAGGGCAGTGCTAACACATTTCCTGTGCAATATTTTCTGCTGACTGTATTTCTAGCAAAACTGCAATTTCTTCTTGCATGTGGTAGCATGTTAACTATGCCACAAAATACTGGGTGATAAAGCAGCTTGCAGAACTATTCCCCAGTCAAAACTCATCCCTAGCCACTGCCCTCCTGTTCAGCTGTTCTGCATCACTGCTAGCAAACTGTGAGCTCCAATCTCCAGCAGGTATTATCAGCACTACCCCATAAATCTAACTCTGTAAGGACATTGTGTCTATCCATAAAATTCTGAGAGTCCTCATATTCCAATCCAGAACACTGCTGACATCCAAAATGCAACTATCAGCATGGAAAGTGAGCCAGTAGAAGGATGGCTCATCTCAGGAAAAGCAGCTGCAGGTGTAACTACTATTTTCATTTGTTTTCTGCCTCTTCTCTGGAAATGGAATGAAAAAAGGCTTTCACGACTGCTTTGCAAAATCCATTAGTTATGTTTACGGGCTCACCTGGGGTCTATCTGAAGCAGGACTGACTTAAATGGCAATACAGGATAGTTTTGCAAATTAACAGAGTTTAAGAGATGCAAGGAACTGACTTCTGAAGGAAGTCTCATATCAAGGAACTGAAGTTTCTCCTAGGTCTCTGCTACCACTGTGCCTTCTGATGGTCTAGTCCCCTCCACTCTGAGCAGCTGCAGCCTTGATGACCACCAAACAAAGCAGCAGCTTAAAGCACAGCAGTTTCATTCCTACTGACTTTGGTCAGGACATCTGGTGTCAGATACCCAGTCTCCTGTTCAGAGGGCAGGTCCTGGCTTTTTTCACTACACCCTTCAGTCAGAGCACCAGGTTCCCAAACACCTTTAGAGCATGATTAGATCTTACTTTAGGACTACTGTACCAGGCTTAGGATCTTCCTAAGTTGTTCCTTTCAAAGAGCAAAGTTGTACACTGCTTCATCCGTGAAAAGGGGTGAAAACAACATCATGCAAGAGGTCTGGCCTAGAAGCACTGAGTGGTGTGACCTCACACCAGCAGACACCCGGACAGGGAGCTTCCCTCTTACCTTCCTGGGAAGGAGCACCACAACCCTCCCAGGACACCAGCACATACACAGCAGGCTGGAGTCACCTGTCACTAGAGCACATTGGTTTTATATTTCAACACTACAGCTTCCCTAAATTCAAACTGAACACAAATATTTCCAGTGCCTCTACCTAGGACTAGTCACATATAGGCAGCAAAGCTACTACATGCAGTCAGGCTAAGAAATCCAACATCCTTTATGCTATGTACAGATGGAAAGATATCCTCATGCAAAGAGCTGAATTACACAGACAAGGCAGTGGCTGAGAGGAGATGACAGACTTGGTGATGGAGACAGGTCTCATCCCAGGTGTAATGTCCTGGCTTCTCAAATCCCACTCTCATGTTTATGGACCACTTTTCTTTCATGCAGACCAGAATTAAGCATATAGACCCCAGCAGCAACACGCCACCTGAAAGCCAAACAACTGACCCTTATAGTCAGCTGCATTTGAAAGCAAAAATTCTACCCCACATTTTATTGACCTAAAGACCTAAAGTTACTGGAAATCACCAAAGTAAAAACCTCAAACCTACTGAAGTTTTGGCTAAAGATGTGCATATAGGAAAAGAGAAAATGGGGTGACCATGCCAACAACAAGCTTTTTCTCTTACAAGCAAGACTGACTTGCAGCAAGAATTAAAGGAGTTAAAGACTAATTTATGGCATTTATGTTTCTGCAAGTCACTCAGCTACCATCCAGCAGGCACATCCTGTTGTGTCTGACACTTCCTTGAGCACTTTTGTCTTCTCCCTTCTCTGTGCTACCACAATCCTGATTAGATCAAATGCCCCCACAGAAAAAGAAACAGCTCTGTGAAAGGCAGAAGTCACACAGCCATCTTCCTCCCCTCCTATAGTTGGTGGAATTAGTTCCAGGAGGAACAAAAACTGCTGCGCTTCTGGAAATGTTGCAGGGACAGACACCTCCTCCCAGCCCCATGTAAGTCCTCCATGGGGAGGAGAACCCCCACAGCACCTTCACTATCAAGATGAATTAACTGTTGGCAAAAAATATGATAAAGTTAGTACCTAGGAGGTTTTGCTTAAGCAGGACACAAGCTTATTCCAAATAACTTTCTCTGAACCCACAACAACAACAAAAAATTGCAACCTCAGAATGGCTTGGGATTGCTCCAGGGACTAATCTTCCCACAGGCAAAAGGAAATGCTCTCCCCTCAGTTACCCTGAAAAAGAAACTCTCAAAAGCAGCTTCTCTGGCTCTGACCAAGGAAACATTGTTTTGTGTAACAGGGGGGTGAAAATAGTTGCTTTTCTCTGAACCCAAGGAAGGCTGGAGAAAATAATCAGTGGCAGAGAGTACTTTAGTCACTCGATTTGGGCATCTGCCGAAGGATCTTACAGTTCAGACAGTGCACTGAATGAGCAGGCTGCCATTGCTGGGGGGCTTGCAATGTTTTAACTTAGCCAAAAAAAATGGAGTTATGGCAGAATTGATCTTCCAGCTATTTGGACCTCTAAGAGCATCAAAACTGCACAATCCTTTTGATTATGGGAAATTAGGAGCATTTGCTACAAGAATCTCATGAAAGGCATACTCTTCTTCATGCCTTTATGGAAATGTGCAAAATCATTTATGCTGCAAGATTATCTCCCTCGTAGCTGCATTTATTTAGTTATATTACATCAAAAGTTTGGCTCCTTCAGAGTTGGATAAGCAGTGAGAAGCAAGAAGTAACATGATTTGAGTCTCGCCCCTAATGGATCTTATGATTTACAGTCCTCTAAAGACTAATGATTTTTTTCAGACTAAAAAAGAAGAGATTTCGCTCAAGGCTATATATAATAGCTTAAATGCATTCTGTCTTTAAAAGCATGAACAGCTGAGAAAAGGCTAAAGTCAGGGAAGAAGAAAAAAAGCTGGTCCTAATTGCCACCTATTCAAAAATATTATCTTGTTATATGCATATGTTCACTATCCACCCAGATATATGGGAGTGGATGGAAAAGGCAACAGCAAATTAAGTGTTTAGACTTTCCATTTCCACAAAACCCACCCCACTCAATGTTAAACACAGGTCCCACCCAAAGAAAACATATTAAAGGAATTCTACATTGGCTGTTTACATCAGCAATATGAACTTAAATGCAAAAAAATAGATTGCTTTGGCTTCTTAGTTTCACATTAGCAAATGCAATTACCTTTCATTAATTTTACAGTGCTCACAGTACAAATTAAATCATTTCTTCATGTCTAAGAAAAACTTTACCATGTTAATTATTCATAAATACCAAAGTCTCCTACTTATTACTCATCACAAATGTGATTCGTTTCAATAATGCCTGAATAATTCGGTGCTACCCTATTAGTCCCAGAACACAATGTACAATTGCCAGCACCAGCAAGTCAATCACAAACCATAATCCATGCTTGCCAGCTGCCAAGGAAGAAGAGGAGGAGGAAGGTAGGAATGGCATTTTCCCCCCACCACAGTCACCATGCTGCCTCCATCATCCCATAGAAAAGGAGAGCCCCACATCTCCTGTCCTGGGTGGCTTTGCTTCCATCCAAGATGCTACAGACTCTGGCACTGCTCGGGCAAGAATTCCATCCTCAGACTGGGAGCAAGGAACCAGGCTCCCAAGGGACAAAGGCAGCAGCTGGGGATGCTCCACCACTTTGCTTCCCTGCGTATTTACATCTGGGCAGGCAGCTACCCAGCAACAGGAATTAACTGATCGAGAAGGGAAAGAAAGGGAGATTAATCCTCACAAGTGTGTAAGGAGCCTACAAGGATAATTCCAAAAATGGCTGAGGGCTGCTCACCCATAGTAATCCCTGCAGAGTGAAACAAGGCCCAGGCACCACTGCTGCAGGAAAGTGGTTAAATAAGGAATTATCCAGAGTTTTGCATCCTGGCAGCTTGGCTGCTCATCAGGTTGAGCTTATGGGAAGGGAAGAGATGACTGAAAAATTACTGCAGGAATAAAATAAACTGAATCTGCTGGAGTTACAAGTTTTTGTTTTATTTCTTCAGTAATTTAAAAAAGATCAACCTGTCCACATCACCAAAATCTCTTAGAGTTGCACCAAATCACAAATACATATATATATATATATATATATATATATACATACATAACTTTTTCCATAAAAATGTCAAGAAAACCTTTGATACAAGATTCATTTGACATGGGTTTCATCCAGCCCAGTTGTCCTGCCCTTGGCATGGCTCCCAGAGGCATCCTGGACCCTGCTGCACTTCCCAAAGCCCGTGTCTTCTCAGAAAGACCCATTCCAACATCCCATTTTCAGCCACATATTAATTATTTTTGCTTTCTAGCAAGTTACATGAGGTAATTTGGGCCGATGCCATACAGAAATGTTGCCTTTATTATTACAGTTGTGGAGAAAGTAAATTAATGCAAAGGATTGCACACAGAGGCCTAATCAATTTGAGGTAAATCAATGCATTGCACATTTAAATTGCTCTGTTTTCCTTCAGAAAAGTACATTGAAGTGATTCATTAAGCACTGAACTGTTCACAAAAACAGACCAATTCTCTTAGGCATGCCAGTGCATCTCTGCTAGTTAAATTTAAAAAGCAATCAAATCTACTAATAAGTCCTTTTTGCCGACATTTACATCAGTAGAGAACATGTTTCCTGACAAATCAGATTAAATAAATGAAGCACAAATTAATCTCAATATGTCTCAGAACCAACGCTCGACTTGTTAAACTTAAAAAACTGTATTTTAACAAAAATAACTTATTGGTAATGCCTGACTTCCAAGCACCTTTGATAACCTTTATTAAAGGTTATAAAGTTATCAAGAGGGATCACAAGGCACAATCTGTGTCTATTTTAATACAGTCAAAGCATTTATTCATAGTTTAATTTGAATATTTATAAATTTTAAAAGAAAAACTACCAGAAAGATACCCTTTTAATAAAAAGTAATCATGTCTTAGTACAACAGCACCATGCCACACTGTTCAAATTCCCTCTCTCTTCTTTAGGGAGGACTAACTCAGATAACATATGGAATAAACAATTCAAGGTATAACACCTGTGCCTCATATCTTGCTCTACTGAGGTTTATTTCTGCAACAATTAATGCCTTCTCTCTACCCACAAGAAATTCTCCAAATTTAAAGGCAGTAGGGAACATATACTTTCAAATAACTTAAAGTCAATTTGCACTTTTAATAAAGACTTAGAGGACAACTGAAGACACCTAATATGAAAAATTATTTTTTAATCCCTTTAAGAAGTCAAACACTTTATCTGCAAACCCAGCAATACCAATTTAGAGAGCTTTACACATCCTATAGTCCAAACCTAAAAAACCCACGAACTTAAGTTTATAACCAAGCCTTTCAAGGTTAGGCCTTGTAATGGGATTAGGTGAAGGCGACACTTGTACTTATGAAAATAATCCCTTGCCCTTCCCCTCAAAACCCCTTTTTCACTCTGTAGGCTGGTCCACTGCTCCTGTCCCAACAGGTGCCATACAGCAAAATTCAGCTGCTGGAGGTGCACATTTGTGGGTGGCAAGGTGTGGCTGTGTAAAAAAATGTTTTGTAAGTCTTAGTTTTGAATGTAGTATAGTTTTTTTTTATATTGTAAGTTTTAGTATAGTAGATACCCTAAAAAGGCCCCTTTGTTTCAAGGTAAATGATAAAGTTGCTAAGACAACCAGAGTCTCTGTACAGAGTCTCTTCCCTATTAGTTCCCTTTCTGTTACATCCCTGTTTCATGTATGATCTTCTCCCTTTGTCCATCATAAAACTTTTATCTTCAAGGTCCAAGAGCTTCGGCCCGTGGTTGGCAAAACCCTGAGAGACCACTCCCCGACCTATTCGGGATTTGTTAGTGTTTATGTAATCTAGCTAGCATGTATCGTTTTAATTGTTTTATTGGTTTAACCACATTGTACCCACCCATGAGATTTTTTGTATAAAAACGCCCTGCAGCCCAGGTCCGGGGTCTTTTGAGAGACACTGACCTGAGGCTGGGGGAACCCCTGACTCTCCCACCAAATAAAGCCTCTTTTTCAAAGCCTCTCAAAGTCCCCTCTTTTACCACCGCCATGTCAGCGTGAGCTAGACTGCCTGCAAACCAAAAACCCCACCAACGAACTTTCCGGGGGCCCAGCCTGAATATCGAGCTGAGCCAAAACCGAACACGCACAGTCGCAGCACCCAGCGCCCTGGGGCTGAGACGCAACAGCAAGGTAGTATTCACTGTGAATCCCACCCTGCAACTACTGGGCTGAAACAAGCAGGATCATTAGGAAATCTTACTGATTGATGAAGTGGCTCAGAGTCACTCAGGCCTGGCAGCATCTCTGCAAAAGCTCTGGTTTTTGGTTGTTTTTTTTTTTTTTTGGTTTGGTTTTTGGTTTTTTTTTTTTTTTTGGCTTGTTGGTTTTGGTGGTTTGTTGTTTTGGATTTTTTTTTCTTTATAATTGTTGTCCAGTTTTTTTTCCAGGGAGTTTTAGTGATGTGTATTTCATGGGCAGGTGGGCACCCTCTTGGTGCTCTGGCCAGAGCCCAAGTTACAGCAGGTCACCCCATCTGCTCGCTCACAGCCTCCAGCTCAGCTGTGCTGGTCCCCTCTCTCCCCGAGCAGCCCCCCAGACTTCACTGTGAAAGCAGCAGCACTGGGGGACTCTATCCTTGGAAATGGTGTCTGCTCCACCAGCTCCAGAAGTTTTAAACTGTCCACCTCCTGCCCTAGCCTGCATTATCCACCCAAAGTCTTGGG
The DNA here is from genome assembly GCA_027886175.1 of Phylloscopus collybita. NCBI lineage: Eukaryota > Metazoa > Chordata > Aves > Passeriformes > Phylloscopidae > Phylloscopus > Phylloscopus collybita. The sequence goes on from JAJNNQ010000051.1 coordinate 970,206, forward strand.
GCACCATGGGACCATAAAGCATCTCTTCTGCCTACAAGGGGTTTAGTGCTGATTTATGGGGCTTAATTATTCCCCAACTTCCACCACTACAGGTGAAACACGGAGTTCATCCACTTGCACAGCTATATAATAACTCTGCAGTAGGGAGAGACACACTCAACAGCTGCTAAGAACCAAACCTACAAATTACTTTTCTCTCCCTGGCAGTGCTACATGATGGTTTTCCCCCTCCACACCAAAGCAATTTACTGGGAAACTGTTACAAATACCTTTGTAGCTACCTACACACAGCACCATGATGAAAACTCACTGTGGGGAAAACTAAAAACTAAACTAACCCCACCACAGTCAGACCCAGTACTGCAGACCTCAGAGTAGATGACTCCACATTTTCAAGAGCATGTGGATTGATCTGTTCAGCCAGAGACACACACTTTAAGTGTTTCCAGTTTGCTAGGAAATGTTTTAACCTTTTTTTTTCAGATTTTTGTAAGACTTAAATTGGAAGGGTTGCACTAACCTGCAGGGACAAGATAAGAACACCCATGCATTGCCAGCAGCTTCTGCCCCACATCACAACCTGGTGCCAACATCAGCCCTCCCAAAAGCCAGCAGGCACCAGCCTGGTCCAACAGACTTGTACCAGCAGCACAAAGTTTCTTCCAATCTCAGACTTTCTGGCTCCAGAGGCAGTTCTACAAGCTCGTTCTCCTTTCAACAGGGAACATCTTCCTTTAACGCTACCCAGGAGAAACATCAAACACAGCCTGACCTTCAACCACAACCACATCTCTCACCCAACGAGGGGACAAAGCCATGACACCACTTAAGAATGTTGGTACCTGTATTTGCTTCTGTCTCATTAGAGTTTCCTGTCTAACCTCAAGGCCTTTTGTTTCTTGCAATGGTGCCACTGGATTTACTGCTATAGACCACTTCAGTAGACCCTTCCCATAATAATTAGCCAGAGCTGAGAGAAATCTCAGCTCTGTGATGCAGAGTTACTTTGGATGCTGCCTCCGTTCAGTGTGCCAAAAGCTTTGAGGCTTCCACAATCAATCAAGTGACCCAAGTCAGTCACTCATGACTAGGAAAAAGCACATTTCTCCTTTCTCACCACTGGTGCCAAGAAGCTGAGACAATCCCCTCGTTTCTGCCACCACCATTGGCCCATTCCACCCACCTCCCAAGTGGCAGATCCAGAGCACTGACAGCATCAGCTCTGCCTATACCTTCTCCCTTCCCTCTTCTGTGATTTCTGGATGCTGCAGTGGTGAGCAGGGCTGATGGAACAGAAGACAAACAGGAAAAGGAGCTTATAGAACATGCAATCCAATGAGATCCAAGGAGAGAAACCCAAAAATCCCTCCCCCCACACCCAGAGAACCATGTTCCTCCAGGAGAAGAAAGAACCAAAGAAGAAGATCTATTTACCTGCTTGCTACTTATTAAGGAGCACAAGCAACCATTACAAAGGAAAGGAAGTTTTGGGAACCTATATGCTCACAGACAGGAAAGCACCATGCTGTTAAATCCATCTCAGAATTTTGTTTAAGCACAACAGCCACCCTGAGTATTTCTACTGCTTCAGTGAAGGAATTTGCACTCCAAACCTGCAAATCCTGGAGAAAACAGAGGCAGACTACTAACAGAATTGTCTTGGGTTATGGATCCAAAAATGTGTATTCTATTTCATCTGCTGAAAGCAGTTGAGGAGATGTTCTTCTTTACCTCTTGTAACTCTGGGAGGAAGGGGGCAGGTGCCTTTTGATAATGGGCCAACTGTTAAAACCAGGTGGGGCAGTGTTTCTTATCTCTTTTCACAATGGGCCATTAAGACTCCCCAAGCTGTTTTCCTCCCCAAAGCAGTACATCCACATTCCATCATCCTATTGTGAGATGCTCCACCCAGTGGGGGGAGCCAACCATTCCTACCTGGATAAAAACTGAGACATAGGAACACAAGGCATCTGGCTTCACCCGATTCCCGGAGGAAGACTGGGCCCTTGTTCTACAGGATCATCTCTACTTCAACAGAACCACATCTGCCACTCCAGGAGGACTCACTTTTGGACTGCTTCCAACACCCTGACCAACAGGGTGTCAGGTTGTAGCTCTGACTCTGTCAGGGTTTTCCAAAATTGGTGTTTGTTTGCTGGTTTGGTTGGGTGGTTTTGTTTTCTACTACATTTGTATTGTTAATATTCCTAGTAAAGAACTGTTATTCCTATTCCCAAATCTTTGCTTGAAAGCCCTTAATTGCAAAATTATAATTTGGCGGGGGTGAGGGGTTTACATTCTCCATTCCAAGAGAAACTCCAGCTTTCTCTGGCAGATAGCTGTCTTTCCAAACCAAGACAAGAATTAAGAGCAGATACTGCAGGATGACTGCTGCAGGCAGCAAGGTTCTTCATGTGTACATCCTTCAGGCTAATCCCATCACATCCTACCACAGAGATGCTCTGTACCTGGTGCTGAGCATTGCATGGTCCAGGACAGTTTCCTCCAGACTAACAAAGACTCAACTTTTAAACACAACAAAAGGCCCCTAGAGACCAGCCCAGGTAATCAGCAATCTGAAAAGTAGATTCGCCATGCCTGAAAAAACAAACATCTGTACAAAGTAATCACACACAGGTGCAAGCTAAAAGGTTTGATGGAACATTTGGGTATTTCCAGACAAGGCTACGCCGCCCCAAGACAATAACTATAGACTGCTTGATGCAGCTGCCAAGGAGTTCAAATCACTCTCACAACAGAGCTCACTTTTCAATCATCTCAACTATAAATGCAGGAATACCCACCCTTGTGTCTCAGTTTAGAAAGACAGGTATCTTCCAGGGAAACTGGGGTTTCCCTTAGAATGGAGAATGTAAACCCCTCGCCCCCCGTCAAATTATAATTTTGCAATCAAGGGCTTTCAGGCAAAGAGTTTGGGAATAGGAATAACAGTTCTTTACTAGGAATATTAATAATACAAATGTAGCAGAAAAACAGAACCACCCAACCAAGCCAGCAAACAAACAAACAACAATTTTTGGAAAACCCTGACAGAGTCAGGGCTACAACCTGACACCCTGCTGGTCAGGGTGTTGGAAGCAGTCCAAAAGTAAGTCCTCCTGGAGTGGCAGATGTGGTTCTGTTGAAGTAGAGATGATCCTGTAGCAAAAGGGTACAGGGGTGGTGAGAGGGGGGGTCTTGTGATGGTGAGAAGAGGTCTGGTGATGGTGAGAAGGGGTCCGGTCTTCCTCCCAGAAAATCGGGTGAAGCTAGATGTTTTCATGTTCCTGTGTCTCAGTTTTATCCAGGCAGGAACTGCCTGCCCCCCCCCCCCCCCCCCCCCCCCCACTGCCAGGGGGGATGTGATGCATCTCACCATAGGATGATGGAATGTGGATGCACCCTCTGGGGAGGGTATAGTCCGGGGAGGTGTTACTGGCCCATAATCAGAAGGCATCTGGCCCTCTCCCCGCCCTGCCCCGCCCCCCCCCCCCGAGTTACAAGATTTAAAGAAAAAAAAATAAATCTCCTCAACTGCTTTTAACAGATGAAAATAGAACACACACCCCTGGCTCCACAACCCAAGACACCTTGTCAAGCCAAGGTTCACTTTGGAAAATTCTCTGCTCCTGATTGAATCCTCCCTGCCCTCACAATGCTCCCCAAATGGGCCTTGCGCTCCTTCAAGTTGCTTCCCCTTCTCTCAGGATTTGCACACCAGGGCCATGACTTCCTTTCCCTTACCACCAGCACACAAACCAGGATGGTCATGCCTCCCCATAAAAACCTCAGTTCAGGAATAGCCAGGCTGACCCCACCTGGAGCCAGCATGGCTTCCCAGCTTAGACACTCCCATCCCACACCCACTGCTGCTCTGAAAGCAGCTTTTATCTGCCCAGAAAGGGCTTACACTTTGTCTGTTCTGGCAGAAGGTAGAGGTGCTAAGTAACCAATTGTTAGCTGAACCGCTGCTAAATTGAGAACACAAACTAAAATTAAAGGCAAAGTATTAAAATGAGCAGAAAGACTTGAAAGGACTATTGTTCATTCAAGAACTTCTCTTCCTGTATTTTTTAAACATTTAGAAATTGCACTCCAAATAATTGCTTGTCAAGACATTTTTTTGGAGAACAACTGTAGCTATTCAGCAAGCTATGTAATTAGGTTATTAAAAGTATAATATCATTTTGAAGGCTTTGCGAGAGTAGACCTCTACCTAACACAAAATCATCACAGCTTCATTTTCCTCCCTCTCTCCTGGCTTCAATCCCAAGTCACAAGTCCTAGCGGCCTCTCAGAAGTCAGCTGTGACAGCATATATTGTTTGTAGGATGAGGAACCATCGCTCTGAACTCCTGAGTAGGTACATGCACTGTAGTCACTGTTTCTCATGTTTGCATTTTTCTTAAACTCTTTCCCAGGGATTTGAGACCGTAAGCAAGGTCACTCTATGTAAACTATCTTGTTTTTCACTTTTCCCTCTTCTGAGGAGGGACTTTGCTTGTTGACCCTTGGTGTGGCCAATGGGTCCAGGGATCCCACCTCTTAGGTGGGCACATTGTAATAAGGTATAAAAATAGGTTCTGAGAATAAACCAGCCCCTTTTCAGAGCATCAGCCTTCTGAACCACGAGTCCGTGTCTCATTGATCGTGTCCCACAGCGACATCTGTTGACGCCGACGTGATTTGCAGCCGCGGGGACAGGTAAACTGTACCTTGGCCTTTTAAGAAAAAAGGGTTTTCGGTGAGAAACCGACCCGTGTGCTGTGCCAAAGAGTTTCTCTCTGTAACAAGGAGATGAAATTCGAAAAGATAACCTCTATGCTAGATAGTGAAGACCTGTTGGTCTTGGAGATGTGGGAGAAGCATTTTGAGCACTCCCAAATTGAGATACCCATGGAAGATTTCATAAGCCTGCATATTTGGGGAAAAATGAATGGAGTATTTCCAAGTGCTTATGACGCACTGTCGGACCCATTGTGGCTCGTTTTGGGAGAGCGCATCTATGAAAAATTGAATTCAGGGCAGATAAAGTTAAAAGTGTTAGCAATGACTTGGGAGAAATTTGTTACTGTCCTGGAAGGTTCCGGGGAGGGTTCTCTCTTTAGTTCAGTTCTCAGTTCCCCCGCGTCTGAGACTGGCGACGGAGCTATAGCTGAGCTATCGCCTGAGGAAGAACTGGAGGGGCCACCCGGAGCCAGGGACGGACAACCCGAGACCACCGATGGCAGCGGACCGAGAAATTATCAGCTCACGCAACAAGTATCGGGGGCGCCCCTTGCCTCTCCCCGGGGTTACAGTCTCTGGGGAGGGGCTTGGAGCCCCCCGCGCACGGACGACGGTCGGAAAGAGTGGGGAGGTATTGGGAACCTTGGGGCGCCGCGAGTGCGGTCCCTCCCTGACTCCCCCCGCGCACCGACTGCGCGGGGGGAATGGGGGGAGCCCAGGGGGCTCGGAACCCCGCCGCGCTCCGCCTCGTGGGCCCCAAGCATTGCGGGTTCGTCGCTCGAGTTTTTGAGCCTGCCCACCGACATGCGCGGCCGTGGGCGGGGGGGGGGCACGGGGTCCCCGCGACGCCCCCTCGTCCCGCCCCGCAAGAGCTGCGCCCCGCTCGTCCCGCCTCGCCGGAGTCGCGCCCCTCTACCCCCCTGAGCGAGCCTGTGAGCCCGCCCCCTGGCACGGGGGGCCGTGAGTGGGGGTGGGTGGAGTCTGGAGTCCCGACGCCCGCTCGTTCCCCCCCACAGTCGCCGCGTCCCATCCCCGCCGCCCGACAGCCTGCCAGCCCGCCGCGTCTGGAGGCGGGTGCCCACGGACGGAGGTGGGTGGGGTTCGGGGCCTCGGCACCACCCCTTGGGCCCGCCCCACAAGAACGGGGCTGGGCAACCCACAGGGATGCTGCGCGGGGGGGCGGTTCGCCCACACCCGAGGCGTTCGTTGCGGAAACTAGGCGCGTGCAAGTTACCGCGCGGCCGAGTGGTGCCAGTTTTGAGGGCACAGTCACAATGAAATGCCCGCATTGTGACAGAGACGCGTGCTATCCCTTTGGGGAGGAGGATGTAGACTTAGGTCCTCCGGTCAGCAGAGCCGGAGCGTCGCCGCCGCGGGATCGCCGCGGGATCGCCGCGGGATCGCCGCGGGAGCCGGGGGGAGGGGGGTTGCGGTTTCCCCTTCGGGCCCCGCGGTGTCCGGCGCGGCTCCGCGGCCGGCATACGGCCCCGCCCACACGTGCGGGGGGCGGTGCCGGCAGCCGCTGCGGCAGAGGGGGGCCAGCCCGCCTCACTCTCGCCGGCGGTGCGACCGCGTGTCCAGCCCCCACTGCTTCTTCCGGCGGTGCAAAGCGGAAGTGAGGCAGCGGCTCCGTCAGCAGCTGCCCACCCCCCCGCCGGACTCCCGGGTTTCCCGTTGCTTAGCAACACAAACGGGACCGCACAAGCCGCGCTTTCGTCCGCGTCGGGTTTCAGGCCGCTGAGCGGGTGGGGAACCGGCCTGCTGCCGGTTCGCTCACACCCCCCCATTCAAGCCCCACCTCCGGTGCAGCGGGTCGGAGGGATCGATCCCCCTCTGGCCTCAGCCCCCGCTCCTGCGCCGGGTCAATCCTCTGTAGTCCCGCAGCCGCAGGCTCCAGCGGTTTCTACAGCCGCCGATGCTGCGGCGTTGCCTTCCTACCCCCCGACATCCAGTGACTCTGGGAGTGTTTCGTCTATGCCACCCCCATTGTTCACGTTTGGGGCAAGAGGCAACGCAGCTGAGACGAGCCCTGTGCTTGCCCGAAGCAAAGGGCCCCGAGTCAGGTCTCTCTCTTCGGCAAGTCACTGGACCCTCCCTCCTTGCCAGGTCACCGTGCGGCCCAGGGACGCTAGGCGTTTCTGGGACGAAGTGAGGTCCAAGGCTTTGGAGATGGGACAGTGGGACGTCGCGGGGCGTTTATGTGGGGCTGCAGGAGGTCTATCTGGCTTTGCTGGCACTGACAGTGCAGTGCTATCAGCTGCCAGGGACCTGGGACAGGTATCTTTGTCTGCTCCTGTGATGTCCACAGAGCAGACACGTACAGATCCTGTCACCCTGCAAGGGGATGTTCAGGCCTTTCCCGTACTCAGGGCAAACCCTGCCACAGGGCGACCTGCCACCCACCATGTGTTGTCATGGAAGGCCGTGGTGGACTTGCGGGAAAAGGTAGATAAATATGGCCTGGGCTCGCCCGAAGTCATGCAGATGATCCGCCTTCTAAATGCAGATCTCTTAGCACCATACGATATCAGACATATCGCTCAGGTGTTGTTCAGGCCAGTTCAGCTCGAAGTCTTTGAGCAGACTTGGAATCAGTTAGCTCTAAGAGCGGCTACCCAAAACACCCAATTGCCGGAGCAGGACCCCAGGCGTGCAGCCGGGGTCGATGCTTTCATGGGGATTGGCCAGTACGCTGACCCTGATGTTCAGGTGGGTTTCCCTCTATTGGTGCTGCAACAGTGCCAGAATACGGGCATGATGGCATTGCTGAAGACCATCGACTTTGCTGCCCCGAAGCAGAGTTTTGCAACCATCGTCCAGGGGGCGAAGGAGACCTTTATGAACTTTGTTGACAGGCTTTCGACTGCAATTGAAAAGCAGATAGACGATCCAGACAGCAGGAAACTTCTGACCAGACAGCTGGCGAGAGCCAACGCTAATGTCGATTGCCGAAAGCTGATTGAGACCCTCCCTGGAGATCCGGACGTGACGGAGATGCTCAGGGTGTGTGCCAATGTAGGCACCACGGAGCACAAGATGGCTGCATTTGCTACTGCCTTGCAGTCAACCTGGAAACCCCACAGCAGTGGGCAGCGGACACAGGGGAGGGCACAGGCTGGTAAGAAACAAGGAAAGCAAAAGCAGAGAGCGAAAGCTCCCTTGTTTTTCTGTGCCCGGTGTGGAAAACCAAACCATACTGCAGATGTTTGCACGGCGACAGTCGCGGTCAATGGTCAGTCTCTGCAGAATTCAGGAAACGGGAAGCGGAGCGCCCGGGGGAAATGCGCGTAGACACCAAGTTTCCCCCAGTTCCCGATGCAGACGCAGGCTTGCTTAGCAAGCTTGCAGCCAGCACCTGCGGCTCAGCCGGTGTTGACGTCTGCACAGCTGCAACAGTCGTGATAGACTCTTGCAAGCCACATACGGTCCCCCTAGATGCGTTTGGACCCCTGGGTGAAGGGAAAAGCGCCTTTCTCATGGGGCGCTCGAGTGCTACCCAGCAGGGTATCAATGTGCATCTGGGACTGATTGACGCGGATTACACGGGACAACTCTATGCTATGGTTTCGACACCCACTCCCCCTGTCACTATCCCTGAGGGCACTCGAATTGCTCAACTTGTGCCTTTTAAGTCCTCTGTTTCTAGGACTGAGAACCGGTGGCGCGGAGATGGCTGCTTTGGATCTACTGGGCGGCCACAAGTCCACTGGACAGCAGTCCTGAGCGATCAACGTCCCAAGATGTGGTGTACCCTGCACCTTCCTGAGGCCACCCCTTCTGAGATCCACCTCAAAGGCCTGATAGATACGGGGGCCGACGTCTGCATCCTTTCTTCTGCTGCATGGCCCCCGCATTGGCCTTTGGATCCTGTTCAGTCGTCTGTCGCAGGACTGGGTGGTACGAAGCAATGCTTTGTTAGCCAGAGACCCGTACTGATCACGAACTCAGAGGGACAGTCGGCGATGGTTCGACCATACGTCACTGAAACTACTACGAACCTCTGGGGGCGGGATGTCCTGGCAGCTTGGGGGGTGCGCATTGGGACGGATTTTTAAAGGGGGCCACTGTGTCGAAGGGCACGCCGTGTCTCACGCCTCCTTTGCGGTGGCTGACAGACAAACCCGTTTGGGAATGCCAGTGGCCCCTTCCAAAAGAGAAATTAGTTGCCCTTTGACAATTGGTCCAGGACCAACTGGACCAGGGTCACCTTGAGTTTTCCACTAGTCCATGGAACACCCCAGTCTTCTGTATCAAGAAGAAATCTGGGAAGTGGAGGTTGTTACAAGACCTCCGCAAGGTGAATGCTGCAATGGAAGGCATGGGGACGCTGCAACCTGGCATGCCGTCACCCACCATGCTTCCTGCAGATTGGCCGGTTCTTATCATCGATCTGAAGGATTGTTTCTTTACGATTCCTTTGCACCCAGATGATAGGCCGAAGTTTGCTTTCACAGTGCCTGCAATTAACAATGCCGAGCCCGCACGGAGATATCAATGGACGGTTCTGCCGCAAGGAATGCGCAACAGCCCGGTCATACGCCAATGGTATGTGGCCCGTGCCTTATCTGGAGTTCGTAAGCAGTTCCCTGATGCCCATTTCTATCACTATATGGACGATATCCTGGTGGCAGCGCCCACTCAGGAGGGGTTGCTGAGGATACACCCCCAGCTCCTCGATGCATTGCATTCTTATGGGCTTCAGGTGGCTCCAGAAAAGGTTCAACAGCAACCTCCGTGGAAATACTTGGGGGTCAAAATTTTAGAACGGACAGTTCGGCATCAAGAGGTGCAATTTGTGCATTCGATTAAGACATTGAATGATGCACAAAAATTGGTAGGTGTCATCATGTGGTTACGCCCGTATTTGGGGCTAACCAAGACACAATTGTCTCCATTGTTTGATCTGTTAAAAGGAGACCCAGATTTAAGATCACCACGCACCTTGACCCCTGAAGCAAAAAGAGCATTGGAGGAGGTTCAGCGAGCTGTTTCTGCTCGCCAAGTCCATCATATTGATCCGTCCGTTGATGTCACTGTGTTCATTACCATTCCAGATCTACATCCCACAGGTATTATTGACCAATGGAGTGACAAATGGTCTGATTCCTTGCACATTTTAGAATGGGTCTTTTTGCCCCACCAGCCGCACAAGACGGCGACTTCACTATTTGAATTGATCGCTCGCCTGATAGTCAAATGCCGGCTACGGTGTTTGCAATTGATGGGAGCAGATCCCGCACAGATAGTGATCCCCATAGAGCGGGAGACTTTTGACTGGAGCCTCGCAAACGATGTATCCCTGCAGAGTGCTCTGGAAAATTTTTCAGGGCAGATCACTTATCATCTGCCCAGCCATGAGCTGCTAAAAGTGGCGAAATTGGCTGAACTCTCTTTGCGGCCCAAAAATAGTTCGGAGCCGGTGCAAGGACCCACCGTCTTCACTGACGGTTCGGGAAAGACAGGAGAAGCCATTGTCACTTGGCGGGATGGATCTGAGTGGCAGGAGCTGAGAGGTCATGAGGCAGGCTCAGCCCAATTGGTTGAATTGAAGGCTGCTGCCATGGCGTTTCAGCGATTCTCTGAGGTTCCTTTCAATCTGGTCACAGACTCCGCCTACGTCGCAGATATAGCTGACTGACTAGGTTATTCAGTCTTGAGGGAAGTCAGTAACCCTGCTTTGTTTCAATTACTGAAAGCCTTGTGGTGTGCTATTCAGGCCCGAGTCCATCCTTACTTTGTGGTACATGTAAGGAGTCATACCAATTTGCCAGGTTTCATAGCGGAAGGCAACGCGAGGGCTGACAAGTTGGCTAACCCCGCGTGGGTAGGGCCTCAGCCTGACGTACTCGCGCAAGCCAGGGCATCGCATGAGTTTTTTCATCAGAATGCGCACACTTTGGGGAAGCAGTTCCACTTGACACCCACTGAGGCTCGTGACATTGTCAATTCCTGTGACGACTGTCACACGCTGGCTGCGCCCTTGCCAGCAGGGGTTAACCCCAGAGGCCTGAAGGCCTTGCAGATTTGGCAGACCGATGTCACCCATGTTGCCGAATTTGGCCGGCTCAAGTATGTGCACGTGTCTGTTGACACCTTCTCCTCTGCTATGTGGGCGTCCGCTCACACTGGAGAGAAGGCTCGCGATGTCATTGCCCACTGGAGGCAGGCTTTTCTCTTTTTAGGTACACCTTCTACTGTGAAGACCGACAATGGTCCTGCTTATGCCTCGCAGAAGGTGCAGCAGTTCCTACGAGCGTGGGGTGTGTCACACAAGTTTGGCATCCCACATTCCCCAACTGGTCAAGCCATCGTAGAACGTGCTCATCGTACTTTGAAGCACGTTCTCCAAAAACAAAAACGGGGAATGCAGGGTGAACCCCCGCAGAGTCGGTTGGCAAAGGCCTTGTACACCATCAATCGCCTTACGGTACCGCAGAACTCAAATAATCCAGTCATCTTGAATCATGACCTTTCGATACTAGGTCCGGACAGGATGCATCAGCTTCGAGCAAAGGTTCGGGTGAAGAACCTGATCACCAACCAGTGGGAAGGTCCATTTGAGCTTAAGCTGTTGGGTCGTGGGTACGCATGTGTTGTCACAGATACTGGGGAACAATGGGTACCTGCAAAGTGTGTTTGTCCTGATCTGCAATCGCGAAGGCAGAATCGGGCCAACAGGCCACCTGGAGACCGTGACCAGAGTGAAAGTCGGCAAGTGGAGGAGCCTTCGAGTGATGACTCAGATGCGGATGATGCGGATAGTCACTCGGATGGCCCCTCCACAAGCAGACACTGAATTTTGCATTTTTCTTTTCTTTTTCTTTTTTTGTAAAACAAAAGGGTGAGATGTAGTCACTGTTTCTCATGTTTGCATTTTTCTTAAATTCTTTCCCAGGGATTTGAGACCGTAAGCAAGGTCACTCTATGTAAACTATCTTGTTTTTCACTTTTCCCTCTTCTGAGGAGGGACTTTGCTTGTTGACCCTTGGTGTGGCCAGTGGGTCCAGGGATCCCACCTCTTAGGTGGGCACATTGTAAAAAGGTATAAAAATAGGTTCTGAGAATAAACCAGCCCCTTTTCGGAGCATCAGCCTTCTGAACCACGAGTCCGTGTCTCATTGATCGTGTCCCACAGCGACACATGCACCACTTCCATTCCAACTCAGGAAAGCATGTCTGGTATCCAACAAAAGAAAAAAAAATACAAAGCCAAAAGCTGCAGACAAAATCCCAGCTCTCCGAGCCTGATGTTCCCCTCCCCCTCAGGTGGTGGGTTCAGGACAAGGAGCCTCCCATTTTTCTGGACGGCACAGCTAAGATCCAGCACAGGCGGACCTGTCTCTGGGAAAGGAAGGAAATTCCTGACCCACAGCTACAGCTTTGCAGGCCAGGCCCATCTCTGGGGAAAGAGAAACACGTATCACTGGAAGTGGTACAGCAAAACAGAGCACATGTTATGTGATTTACATTTCTGCTGACAAACAACATGTTTATAGGACAGGTAAAATAAACTATGTAGCCTGCAAGGCTCAGCAGCCTGAAACTGGGAAGCTAATAAACCCAGAGGGCAAGGAATTGGTCCTGACGTTAGCAAATGGGATGTCACAAAAATTAGACAATTAAAATTTAAAGCAGTAGGGAAGACAAAAGAGCAGGAATCACAATAGCCAAGTCTGATGAAGAGCTGCTCCTTGGGTACAGGACCATAATGATGCTAAGCATTTTTCTACTAGATGGCAGTGTAGTGTCACACTATATAAAAGGAATTCTAGAAAGAAATTCCTTTGTATTTCAAGTGAATCTGTGCTTAGACTTGACTTCAGATAGCATGATATATAACAGTAGCTTCTTTGTAAAGGGACCTGCCATTAGTCTCACAGTGCAATAGGAGTGATACTCTAGTTTCTAATTTCCCCCCAAAGAAGGGGAAACTACACTGAAACCCTGAGCAGTTCTGCTACACAGTACAGCTGCATGCACAGCCACAGACAAGCTCCTGAGTCTGTTACAACCGAGGGTGGGCTCTGATCAAAGAGCTCTGGGAGCAGAGGAAGCAGGTCCTTACTGCTCAGGGGGAAAAGCCAGCTGGGCTTCTGAAAGACAGGGGCAACTTTTAGGCAACTCCCTTGCTATGGTCAGGGGAGGTTGGCAACTTCAAAGGAAGATCCAGGAATAAAGAGGGAGCAGTGCCACAGAAATTCAAAATGCAAGTACAAAATAATCAAGGTTAGGGCTGAAGAACAATGCAAATATTTGCAGGTAACTCAGCCATAACAGTAACCTTTACTTTGCAAGGCCACCGTCCTAGAGCCAAAATTCAGGTACCAGGAAGATACAGTAACTCACCAATACTCCCAAAACGAACACTAATTCTTGGCATACACTGGAGCTACAGGAGCTCTGTACAGCCAAAGATGGAAAAGTTCTGGGGGAAGCTCGCAGGCAGCCCAAGCACCCTCTCTCCTGGGAGAGCTGCTCCGGAGGTCCCCAAGCTGTGGGGCTGCCAGGCCTGTTCCTGTGTCACCGGACTCATCACCCCCGGCCTCTCCCCACCAGCGGTCACAACCGCGACAGCCGGCGGGACATCACTCCCACCACCTCCCCGCCGGCGGAGCGGGGCAGGTTTAGCTCGCTCTGCAGAGCTCGGGGCACCGCGGTGGCCCCGGGCCAGTGCGGCTCCCGGAGGTGCCACCCGCTCCGTGCCGGGATGCTCGGGTCACACCGCGCTCCCCCTCCCTCCTCCGCCGCAGCATCCCCGCCACGACTGCACCCCGCGGGCCATCGCCCGTCCCGCCGCCGCCGCAGAACGGGGAGAGACCGGGGTCCACGGGGAGCCCCCGGGGCACGGCCTCACCTGGAGGGCCGGAGCCGCACCTCCTTCTTGCTGTCCACCACGGAGGGTACGCAGTTGGTGAGCTCGGTCCAGTCGGCGTGCAGCCCGCAGCTCCAACCGGTGGAGAAGCGGGAGAAGAGCCAGGTCTCCCGCTTGCCGGGCCGGTGGCAGGTGCACTTCTTCTGCCCGGCGCGGCACTCGCAGGGCTGCTCCAGCTGGATGTTGCGGACCAGGTGCCGCCCGAAGGTGGTGCCGCCCGTCTTCTGGATGTGTAGGAACACGATCAGGTCGTCCCCCTTGATGTTGAAGTCCACCCGCCGCAGCAAGTCGTCGGCGGAGAAATTGAAACGGGGAACGAAACGCGCCGGCGTCTCGTCCTCCGCCCGGTACGGGTCGGCGGCGGCGGCCGGGCTGAGGGCGCGGAGCCGCAGGAGCTGGCACTCGGTGCCCGGGCAGACGTACTGCAGCACGATCACGGCGAAGAGGAATAGCATCACCAGCGCCAGCAGCACCTTGTGGGACCGGTCCTCCATCGTCGCCGGGAGCGCCGCGCATCGCCGCCGCCCCGCTCAGAGCCGCAGCCGCCGCCCCCGCGGGGGAACCCGCGCCGCCGCCATCGCCCGCCGCTGCCCACGGCCCTTCCCGGCAGCCCCCGCGCCCGGCCCCGCCGCGCGCCTCCGCCCGCCCCGCCGCGGCCGCGCCCCCTCCCGGCACCGCCCCCACCGGCACCGCCCCGCGCGGCCGCTCCGGCACCAGGACCGGGACAGCACCGGGACCGGGACAGCACCGGGACCGGGACCGCCCTCCACCGGGACCGCCCCCAGCGGCCGCTCTGACACCGGCACCTGCACTGGCACCGGGACCGCCCCCTCCCACCCCACCCCCCCGCCGGGACTGCCCCTGCGCGGCCGCTCCCCACCGGTTCCGAGAATGGGACGGGGAATGGGACCGGCATGGGGCTGGGACTTCACCGGCAACAGCACCAACGGCTCCACGCACGGACCGGGACTGGCACCGCACCGGGACCGGCGCTCCCGCCGGCGGCAGCCGTGGCGCACCCCGGGTGTGCTCTGAGCGTGGCCCCGGGGTGCTCCGACCGCTGCTGTGCCGGAGCGGGCCGCGGCCTGAGCAGCGTCGCATCCTCGGCATTGCGTGCGGGGCCCGTGCCCATCCTGCCCGCCCCGGTGCCCGCCGGTTCCACAGGGAATGTCCCGGTTAACGGCAGTGCTGCGTCTGTGGAGTCGCCGTCCCGCCCGTCCATCACACACGTACACACACACTCCCATCGCTGGGCACCGAGCTGACCGCTTTCTCTCCACACCTCACGCCAACACCCAGTGTTTTGGTTTTGTTTTGGGTTTCCTTGAGATGGACAGGTAGTGCATCGACTGTTTTTCTTGATGCCCCAGGTGGTTTCTGCTGATTCGGGTAGCAAATACCTGCGCTGTCTCTGTCAGCGTTTTTCAAAACCCCTCTGCGCAACGCGAGTGTTCTGTAAATAAAACAAAAACAACAAGGGCTCTGTGGATTTATCTCTGATTACAGTCCTGTGTATATTTGTATGCAAATGATGTTTAACCCTCCAGCTGCTGGTGGCTGTTCAATGAGGCCTGTGGGTGGGAGCACGGGTGCTCACCCCGTGTTGACCCCGTGACATTCCACAGGGACAGCCTCCCCACCACGTGCCAGGTCCTGGCAGGGCCATGGAGCACAGCACAGCCAGTGAGCCCGAGGCTTTCCTTTCCCTCTTGGTGCAACTGGTGTTGGGGCAATTAATGCCTGTGAGAACTGCAGCCTTGCAAGAAAAAAGCCAGAGGTTTCTGGCTAAAAAGGCTAAAGGAAGTTTTCACCCCATCCCCAGTGTCCTGTCCTTCATGGAAAAGTAGCTGGGGCAGGACCATGGGTTTGGCCACCCCCAGTTTGACTGATGTGCTCCAGTAGTTAACTGATGTTACACAGAGGGCTGCATTTCAGGAACCCCCAGTCCCAAGTAGGGATGGAAATGTCTGAGCTTCTCCTTCCCCTCCCCTCCCTACCACAGCACTTCAGCTTTTGTTCTCTGTCCCTTGTGATATCTCTGTTTCTCTGCCTGGCCAATCAGCTTAGAGCTGAATTTTCTAATATGCACAGCAGCCAGCAAAGAAAATAGTTTGTAAACACTCTCCCAGACCTTTATTCATCATAAAATGGAAAAAAAAAGTTTTAAAAAAACAGATAAAAAATACTTGCCTCCTTTTGCCCCTCCTCTCAAGCAATTCTCTTTAAATAATTTCAGCAGCTATATGTAGTTTTTGGAGGTAATTTCTTTATGGTTTTCATCCTTGAGCAACCTCTCCTGTCGTTCTTATTTTTTCCAGTTGTCCATAATATTTTGAAAACATTTACTCTCACAATAATAGGCAATTTTATCACAAAGATTCTAGGCATGAGAACTACTGAGATCATTTGCTCCCATTTGGATCTCCAAAATGAATGAATTGCACCATTTAATGAAAACTCTGTGTTCTGAAATTCAAGCCTTAAAATTATAGATATTTATGTGCTTTATATCCATCACTCTCTCACAGTCATTCGTATTTAAAAAAAAAAAAAAGTTTGCCTCCAGTTTTATTTATTTTATACTACGAAATAACGAAGATGTGTGGTGAGTTAAAACCAATCCTGAATGCTAATACCTGGGAATTAAACAGAGAGAATAACAATGGCCTCATGTCTACACGAAATTAATATATACTATAAAAGATATGATGCATACTGCGTTGGTGTTCCCAGCAGAGCCGTTATTTTGGAATGGGCTAAACAAACAATGATCATCCTTTCAGTAATGAGTGATGGTCTCCAGTCTGCTGCCTTCTCACTCACAGTATGTAAATGATGCTCTCAACCTTTTGATCCAGAGACCCAAAACATTTGCTTAGGCACTAAAGAAATGAAAATCGCTCCAAACTAGATAAAGGTAGGACAGAGCAGAGCTGTTAAGGTTTCACAGCAAAGGCAAGATTCGATGGCTGGCAGGGCAGCTGGTTTAAGTTAAGAGGTCAAGCAAAAGCCCTGAGAGCCTAGTAACAGCATTGAAAAAAAATCTCCACCTCCCTCTCCACACATGGCATCCCCAGTGTCCTAGGTTACAATGTAAAATTGTGCCCAAGGTATGTATTCTATCCCCATGAGCCGTTGGAGCCAAGGTGGGGCAGTGTTTTCCTTATGTTCTGTTAACGAGCCCAACAATGCCTTCCCGGAGGAAGTTATCTCTGTTTAATGGGCCATCAAGGACCCATTGCATGACTCATAGGATGAAATCATCCCATTGTGAGATGCTCCGCCAAGGGGGAGGAGCCAAGCATTCCCACCTGGATATAATCCAGGGTTTGAGACCTCACAAGCAGCTTTTATCCACTGGACTCCCAGAGGAGACAAGAGCTACCAGACGGAATCACTGCTTTGACAAGAACATCTCATCTGGTTCCACTGGATTCCTGGAGGAAGACGGGACCCTTCTCACCATCACTGGACCCTTCTCTCTCAGGATCATCTCTACTCCAACAGAACCACATCTGCCACTCCAGGAGGACTTACCTTTGGACTGCTTCAAACACCCTGACCAACAGGGTGTCAGGTTGTATTGTTCCATTTATTTTATTTTACCTTTTTTTTTTCCTCTCTTCTCCTATTAAATTGTATCTCTGACTGGGAGTCTCACTGGTTTTGCTTTTCAAACCAGCACACCCAGACACTCCAAACATGTGATCCCTGTTCCCACTCCCCACAACCCTTTTCTGCTGGCACACGGGATCCCCTCACCCCTTGTCTCAGTGCATGTTCATGCCTAGATGAGCACATGGGTATGGCCACTACTCCTCTCTCAGCTATAAGTGTCCTCTGCCACTGGCTGTTCCCTTCTTCACAACCCTGTCAGCAGCTGCCTTCCTCCAGTACAGCAGGGCCCAGCTGAGCTGGTGAAGGATCTCATTGTGGGCTGACCCTCTCTTATTACCCACAGGAACGTTCAGAAAATCAGGGGATTGCATGCAAAGGTACCGGGTGTTTGCCCTTAGACAGATCAATAAAACACCTTGTGCCTGAAGCCCTAGATTGATCCTTGCTGCTTTAGGAAACTGTTGTTAGCTCATCAGTTTGGGCTGATCATCACATCCCTGTGTACTTCCTGAAAAACCTTTATTTCCACAGCATCTGAATTTCACCTCTGTATTTGGCTGGCAAATGGTGACTGCTTGGCTCCAACAAAAAGAAAACACACATCAGCTTTGAGATAAGCAGTCTCTTCATGTATAAAACAGAGCTTTACCAGGCATTGAGGCCTCCAACTTATTGAAAGGAGCAAGGTTTCATATCAGTTCAGCCTGAGTAGGTCCCAGTGTCCACTGTTTGGTACAGGTAAGGACAGGAGTGCAGCCAGCTTGAACCCCCTGGGCAGATGGGCAGGGTTAGGGTTAAGGGTTAGGGTTTAGGTTTAGGGTGGCAGCCCTGGCAAGGGGTGGGGTAACCCCAACTGCTGAGGTACCCACAGCTGCTGAGAGGACGAAGTCTTTTTCAGGTGAGAGGGGAAACCTTATTTGCACAATAGCACAATTAGAATAACTTTATTAAAATAAGTGCAAACGAGCCATTCGGTTTGCTTTATCTCCTTTTAATGTGATTCATCTTTTAATAAATGTGCAGGAAGGGGGAGAAGATAGATGAAATAAGTACAGAAAAGCCTCCTGTTTCATGAAAATAGCATATTTATTGAAATAACAAACACAGTCATCACTGGCCCAACTGCTGCAGCTCTCCTTTATGGAATGATCTATCTTGTCTGGAATAGCTGATGGCTAAAGAGGTTTGTGGCCAGGGCATTCAAAACCACTTTTCCCATCATTTGTCCTCAAAGTGGTGAAGTGGAAGCTCCAGCCTTGCCTCCAACTGCCCCAAAAGGACCTGTCCTCCACTACTTCCATAAGATGTGCAAACCAGCAACTTTGATGATTTTACTTCTCCTTTGAGACTGGGTAAAAACAGACTATGGAGTCAAAAGGTATCACCAGGAGACAGCATTGAAGACACCATTCTACTCCCTGAGGAAACAAGTCTTAAAAATGAGTGGAAAAGCACAGAACAATTAGATCGTCATTGCATGGGAGAAGAAGCAAAGCCAAGAGCAAGGAAATATCTGGGAAAAGAACAAAGAAATGCAGTGCTGGGAGAGAAATGGAAGCCCTACTAGCACCTCATAGAATAAGGCCCTTATCTAGTAAAGGCTATGCAAATGAGTGAAGGCATGGAGCAGTGGGGTGATGAGTAAACTAATTAGAAAATGAGGCTTGATTATTCATGAACTTGACATATCAGAGAGCAGCTAATCAAAGGAATAATACAAGTTTGCACATTCTTTGTGATGTGGGCATCAGTCTTCCTTCTTGTCACTATGGCATCACTGCTGCTCATTCCTAAAACTAAATACACTTGATGCAAGTGTAACATCTTGGTCCGTATTAGGAGATGGGTCTTGGAAAGGCTGAGGTGTTCAAAAGAGCTCTGTTTTTCCAGCTACTAAACTGGTCTTGCATTTATCTCTACTTATAGATCTTGCCTCCCTGAATAGAAACATTGCTCAAAGCTCTTTGGGTGTGTGGTAAACTGGGCAGCCTTTAAAAGCTTGAGCCAAAGACCTCAATACTCAAGGGACCCACCTTGCAAGATAATTGCAACATAATCCCTTACAGTTTCATTTTGCTTTGGACTGATCACTAAATAAACTTTGTCTAAATGCCCCATGGGAAGATGGACTTTGCAAGAGGTATTTGCACAGGACTTGCTGGGTGCAGGAAGCTTTCAGGAGTACCTTCTTCCCAACACATGACATCAAAAACCTTCCGTTCAGGCTGTTCACTGTGGCAAATCTTGGAGCCAGACAAAAGGCAGGCTTCAAGTTACAAGGTCTCAGCAGAATTTCCATTTCACACATAGATCTCAGTCCTGTGAAAGGTTTTGAAGGAGGACCTGATGTGGGACTGACACCTGGCCATGTACCAAGTGTCTGGGCAACAGTTGGAGGGTGAATAAATGATACTGCCCCATCACCACGGATTCTTCCCCAGCATGAAACTGGCTGAGAAACTGCTGAAACATCAAATTCCCTTTTGATGTGGACAGCCTGGGACAACTCCAGGGAACAGGATCCATGGGGATGAAATGCCTCTGAATCAGTGGGAAAAGTGAGAAGTCGGGATTGCTCCTGCCACTGATTACTTGTCTGGATAATTACAGTGATGGGTATATTAATACCATCTGGCATTAGATCCAAAGAACAACTAGGCGTTGAAAGAGATTACTGGTGAGGTGTGTGAAGAACCCTTTTGGAGGTGCTTATGAGCAGATTAGGAGGAATTAGAAAGGGTGTGAGCCAACAAAGCCCAGGGCTGTAGACCATGTGGTCCAAGGAGCACTTTGTGCCCACTTAGATGATACGTAATGCAAAACTGGTGTATCTGACCTAGTTCAGGACAAAACATGCAGCATTTACCTGATTAAAATAGGTGAGAGACTAAGATCATGTACAGTGGTCTTCAACAGTGGTTTTACACTGAAGAAAAAGGCTGTTAAAAGACTCATACAAATATTTGTTGAATCTTCCTAAAACCCAGGGGGAACCACATGGCCCTGAAAGAATGGTGAGAAAAGATATAATATTGCCTCACACTGTCTCAATAGGTAGTCCTGTGTGGAGTTAAAGCAGTGGGATTTGGTCCAAAGGCATTCAAGACATCTGAAAGGTGACATTTGCCCTTCACAGTGAAAGTATTCCAGTTTAGCCACACTAGTTTTGAAATAGATTTGATTAAACTGGTACCACCTTTTGCCTGGACACACTTCAATCCTAGAGTAGTTAGTATCAATTTAACTTAACTTGGTGTCATTCTGTGTACAGACTGAATCTTGGATGCTGTATAAATATTTGTTGAAATTAATGCTGAATTTGGGCAACACAGTGTTGTGGAATTAACCTATGTGACAGAGGATCAGATGCAGGAGCAAAAAAAAAAATGTCAGGAAGAGGTCAAATTTCAGATTATTTCATGCAATTACCTAGTTTTTAAAATGAACAGAAGAATAAATAAAGGTGAAACAAAAATAATCTCAACCATTACCAAATAATAATAATAAAACAAGCTTTGAGGACAGCTTCTTCCAGCAGCAGGGCTGATGAATCTTCAGGGAGTGATCCCATAGTCCAGTGAAACAAAGAAATGCTTTTTTCACAGTGAGGTTTTGAAACTGTAGATTTACCAGAAATAGCAAATAAATAATTCACAGTTTCTGAACATGCGTTCTTTTACTTCAAATCTAAGTCTACCAAGCTGCTAAAGGGCTATACAGCAAACATCCCCCTATAAAATAGAAAATGAGGGACAAAGCAGATGACCTCCTTTGTGTCTTGAACCTTTGCTAACTGCTCATTGATATAGTCAGAAATTAGGTGGGCAGAGGAGAGGGGGTCAATGCTTTGTTTCCTGCCCTCTCACAGGGACAAGGGTCCACTGCTGTGGGTGTACACTGTTACTCACAGATGTGCACAAGGCTACTGTGCAAGAATTACCTGTCCAAAGAAATGAAGAGATGATATTGTTATAATGCATGGGTCTGGCTCAAATAATTTTCCTGCTTATCTTTCCCTATTAAAGATAAGCAACACATAATGCTGGCCTTGCACACTAAGGGGTGGAGGACAACACCCCTAAGCATCAAAATTTAGGAGATTCCCTACGAGAATATGTGTCCGCCAACCGCACAGAGCTTTTATGGACCAGCCTAAGTTCCAAGTGATATAACTGTTTTCCAAGAGCTCCCTCTAAATTTTTGAGACAGGATAATTAATCTGGCTGTGACACTATGCAGAACACTGTAACAACTAGAAGAAAAATAACTTATCAAAAAAATTATTTTCTTTCATGCAAAGAATTAATCTTTTGTCTTGGTTTGGGAAGACAGGTATCTGCCAGGGAAAGCTGGAGTTTCCCTCAGAATGGAGAATGTAAACCCCTCACCCCTGCCAAATTATAATTTTGCAATTAAGGGCTTTCAGGCAAAGATTTGGGAATAGGAATAACAGTTCTTTACTAGGAATATTAACAATACAAATGTAGTAGAAAACAAAACCACCCAACCAAACCAGGAAACAAACAACAACTTTGGAAAACCCTGACAGAGTCAGAGCTACAACCTGACACCCTGTTGGTCAGGGTGTTGGAAGCAGTCCAAAAGTGAGTCCTCCTGGAGTGGCAGATGTGGTTCTGGTGGAGTAGAGATGATCCTGTAGAACAAGGGTCCAGTGGTGGTGAGAAGGGGACCAGTGGTGGTGAGAAGGGGACCAGTGGTGGTGAGAAGGGGTCCCGTCTTCCTCCAGGAATCGGGCGAAGCTAGATACTTTCTGTTCCTAGGTCTCAGTTTTTACCCAGGTAGGAATGGTTGGCTCCCCCCACTGGGTGGAGCATCTCACAATAGGATGATGGAATGTGGATGTTTTACTTTGGGGATGTGTGCTTTTAGGGGTGTCTTAATAGTCCATTAGCAGAAAATATCCCCCTGGAGGGAGGACAGGTGGTTAGAGAGATAAGAAACAATGCCCCACCTGGTTTTAACAGTTGGCCCATTATCAAAAGGCAGCCGCCCCCCTCCTCCCAGAGTTACAAGAGAAAAAGAAAAACATCTCCCCAACTGCTTTTAACAGATGAAATAGAATACACACCCCTGGCTCCACAACCCAAGACATCTTTAAATGATTCCATCTGTCACTTTCATTTGCACCCTGTTTCATTGGCTGGATTTTGCTCATTAAGATAAATTTCAAGCCAACAGATAATTTTTAACTTCAAGGCTTTGATGAAATGTAGTGTTTGGGACTTTCTCCCCTCCTCCATTTTTGACAGCCTTGACAGAGGAATAAGTGTTTCTCTCTTATGCTGCTTTGCAATTGTATGGAATGGTTTTGACCTTCCAAAAGGGAAACACACTACAGTCAAATTCCTCCTGCTTTCCCCATGGGACTAGGAGCTGGCCAAATTTTTCCAATAGAAGTTTCCCACTCAACCTTGCATCACAAAACCCTCTTTTCTTTATTACTCCATCTCCTCAAAACTTCCTTAGCAAACCTCTAGCCCTTTCAAAAGGTGGGCTGGAGAGCTTCTATGCTATGCGAATAGTTAAAACATCTTTGTTTCTTCCCTGAAAAGACATAAAACAATTTGTTGGATTCCTTACCTCATAACCAAACACAACTGTACACTGTGCAGTCTGTGTGTTACAGCTCTCTGTCCTTTCAGTTCCAATGACTTATTTTACTGTAAGTGTTAATTATATATTGGAATGGTTTCATGAGGTATGTGATAAATTATCTGCCACTTAAAGTCTTTAAATCAAGGCTGGGTGTTTTCACTGGGGTCCTGCTCTGTGTCTGGAACACACAGAGGCTCCCAGTGCATTTCCAGGAGGGTATATAATCACATGGTCATGGTCAGACATGGTACTGAAGAATTCAGGGATGGGCAGGATGGCCTTTGTCATGCAGGATGTAAGATTAGTAGAATTTAATGGTCTGTTTTGGCCTTTAAATCTATGAATAAGGAAAAGGAAAGAGGAAAAAGAAAACAAAAAAAGAACAAAAGTCCCTATTATAGCCAGCATGTTTCTGCCTTCTGAAAGCAGAGCCAGAGGGACTGAAGGCAGCTGGGGCTAGAAATGAGTGCTGGGCACTCCTTTGCACTGCCGCTGCTCCCAGAACTCCCCAAGCTCTCCTAAGCTCCCCAAAAAGGTTTTGCAAGCAAAGCCAGGAGCCCAAGACCACTGGGATTTGCTGACATCTTTCAGAAAACAACAAATGTGAGCCCACACACAAAGCTCAAATGATTTTTCTTTCCCCCCTTGAGGTCATTTTAAGTGTTCCAGAAGTAGAAATCTAATGCTTTTTCTATTTCTAAATTAAGCTAATTAAAATTTTAATCTGGTGGGCATTATCTTATTGCATAATTATAAGAGCTGGTGGTTTGGTTAGTAACAATCCTTTTTGCTTTAAATTGTGTTTCATTAACTGAACAGGGCTTAGATAGGTGCTTATAAGGTCCTAAACCAACTATCTGGTCTTAACACAATACTCAATTCTCCCTTTCAGCTATACCTGCTCTGAGCCTGCAAGCCTTATGCTGTAATAGTTTTCCTTTAGTGAAGGCTGGGTTTTTACACCCATGATTCACATGGAAATTTCAAGAACTATAGGTACCCTCACAGACACCGTTGCAGACTGACTTCACAGAGCAAACACAAAGGATCCTTGCTGAAAAATGGCAAATCCAAACCCTACTGTCTTGTTTTGGGAAGACAGGTATCTGCCAGGGAAAGCTGGAGTTTCCATCAGAATGGAGAATGTAAACCCCTCACCCCTGCCAAATTATAATTTTGCAATTAAGGGCTTTCAGGCAAAGATTTGGGAATAGGAATAACAGTTCTTTACTAGGAATATTAACAATACAAATGTAGTAGAAAACAAAACCACCCAACCAAACCAGGAAACAAACAACAACTTTGGAAAACCCTGACAGAGTCAGAGCTACAACCTGACACCCTGTTGGTCAGGGTGTTGGAAGCAGTCCAAAAGTGAGTCCTCCTAGAGTGGCAGATGTGGTTCTGGTGGAGTCGAGATAATCCTGTAGAAAACAAGTCCAGTGATGGTAAAAGGGGTCCAGTGATGGTGAGAAGGGTCCAGTGGGTGAGAAGGGGTCCAGTGGGTGAGAAGGGGTCCAGTCTTCCTCCAGGAATCAGGTGAGAAGCTAGATGCCTTCTTGTTCCTGTGTCTCAGTTTTTATCCAGGTAGGAATGGTTGGCTCCCCCCACTGCCGGAGGGGATGTGGTGCATCTCACAATAGGATGATGGAATGTGGATGTACTGCTTTGGGGAGTCTTAATGGCCCAATGTGAAAAGAGATAAGAAACAATGCCCTACCTGTTTTTAAGAGTTGGCCCATTATCAAAAGGCATCCGGCCTCCCCCCCCCCCCCCCCGAGTTACAAGAGATAAAGAAGAACATCTCCCCAACTGCTTTCAGCAGATGAAATAGAATACACATTTTTGGTTCTATAACCCAAGACATTATCCACCCCTTATTCTATTATCATCTGCATCATACCTAAATCAATAAACTCTATTATACAGAATGAACCCTCACACTCAGTTCTCACTTAGGATTAGGTTTTCCTGTGGTACACAACTGTTTTTTCCATCTTTCTGCATTACCCACCAGGTGTAACCAGGTCCTTGAACAAAGACAATCCCACGGGTGGGTTCACCTTTGCCTGAGGTGGGGTTAATCCAAACAGTCTTTCCTAAAATACCTCTCATGTGTACCACTGGGACTGTATCTCCATCCACTGTGCGCAAAGGGGCAGACTGGGCAGGACCAGCTCGATTGATGGAGCCTCGGGTGTTGACCATCCAGGTGGCCTTTGCTAAGTTCACTTCCCAATTCCTGAAGGTCCCCCCACCAAGTGCATTCTGGGTGGTCTTAACTAGTCCATTGTACCATTCAACTTTCCTGGCAGCTGGTGCATGATAAGGGATGTGATATATCCATTCAATGCCGTGTTCTTTAGCCCAGGTGTTTATAAGGCTGTTGCTGAAATGGGTCCCGTTGTCCGACCTGATTCTCTCAGGGGTGCCATATCTCCACAAGACTTGTTTTTCCAGGCCCAGGATGGTGTTCCGGGCAGTGGCGTGAGGCACAGGGTAGGTTCTCCAGCCACCCAGTGGTGGCTTCCACCATGGTCAGTATGTACCGCTTGCCTTGGTGGGTTTGGGGCAGGGTGATGTAATCAACCTGCCAGGCCTCCCCAAACTTATATATGGACCACTGTCCACCATACCAGAGGGGCTTCACCTGCTTGGCCTGCTTGATGGCAGCACATGTCTCACAGTCATGGATATCCTGAGAAATACTGTCCATGGTTAGATCCACCCCTCAGTCTCGTGCCCACTTATAGGTGGCATCTCTGCCCTGATGACCTGAGGCATCATGGGCCCATCGAGCTAGGAACAACTCTCACTTGTGTTGCCAGTCTAAATCTATCTTAGACACCTCTATTTTTGTGGCTTGATTTACTTGCTTGTTGTTCCGGTGCTCCTCATTAGCCCGACTCTTGGAGACATGGGCATCCACATGATGGACTTTTACAGGTAGTTTCCCTACCCTGCTGGTGATGTCCTTCCACTCATCAGCAGCCCAGATTGGTTTTCCCCTACGCTGCCAGTTGGCCTTTTTCCACCTTTCCAGCCAGCCCCACAGAGCATTCGCTACCATCCACGAATCAGTGTAGAGGTAGAGCTTTGGCCACCTCTCTTTCAGCAATGTCCAGGGCCAATTGAACAGCTTTGAGTTCGGCAAGCTGGCTTGACCCACCTTCTCCTTCAGTGGCTTTTGCAACCTGTCTTGTGGGGCTCCTTACGGCTGCTTTCCACTTCCGGTTCATCCCTACGATGTGACAGGACCCGTCAGTGAAAAGAGCATAGCATGTTTCTTCTGCTGGCAGTTGGTTATACGGTGAAGCTTCTTCAGCCCACGTCACTTGCTCTTGTTCTTCTTTGTCAGTGAGACTGAAGTTTTCAGCTTCCGGCCAGTTGGTAATAACTTCCAAAATCCCAGGGCGATTTGGGTTTCCAATACGGGCGCATTGAGTGATGAGGGCGATCCATTTGCTCCATGTGGCGTTGGTGGCATGGTGGGTGGAGGGAACCTTTCCTTTAAACATCCACCCCAGCACCGGTAGTCGGGGTGCCAGGAGGGGTTGTGCTTCAGTACCAGTCACCTCTGAGGCAGCTTGAAGTCCTTCATAGGTGGCCAAGATCTCCTTCTCTGTGGGAGTGTAATTGGCTTTGGACCCTCTGTAGATTCGACTCCAGAATCCCAGTGGTCGGCCTCGAGTCTCCCCAGGCACCTTCTGCCAAAGGCTCCAGGACAGACCATGGCTCTTGGCTGCAGAGTAGAGCACATTCTTCACCTCTGGTCCCATCCTGACTGGGCCAAGGGCTACTGCATGAGTGATTTCCTGCTTGATCTGGGCAAAGGTGTGTTGCTGTTCTGGGCCCCAGTGGAAATCATTCTTCTTGCGGGTAACCAGGTAGAGAGGGCTCACAATCTGACTGTACTCAGGGATGTGCATCCTCCAAAAGCCTATGGCCCCTAGGAAAGCTTGCGTTTCCTTCTTGTTGGTCGGTGGAGACATGGCGGTGATCTTATTGATGACCTCAGTGGGAATCTGATGCTGTCTCTCTTGCCACTTTACCCCCAGGAACTGGATCTCTCGGGCAGGTCCCTTGACTTTGCTCTTCTTGATGGCAAAACCAGCTTCCAGAAGAATCTGGATGATCTTCTCCCCTTTCTCAAAGACATCCATTGCCGTGTTTCCCCACACAATGATGTCATCAATGTATTGTAGATGATCCGGAGCCTCGCCCTTTTCCAGTGCAGCCTGGATCAGTCCATGGCAGACGGTGGGACTGTGCTTCCACCCCTGGGGCAGTCGGTTCCAAGTGTATGGCACTCCCCTCCAAGTGAAGGCAAACTGGGGTCTGCATTCTGCTACCAAAGGAATGGAGAAAAATGCATTGGCAATGTCAGTCGTGGCGTACCACTTTGCTGCCTTGGACTCCAGCTCATACTGGAGTTCCAGCATGTCCAGCACGGCAGCGCTCAGCAGTGGAGTCACTTCATTCAAGCCACGATAGTCCACAGTCAATCTCCATTCTCCTTCAGGCTTGCACACAGGCCAAATGGGGCTGTTGAAGGGTAAGTGGGTTTTACTATCCACCCCTTGGCTCTCCACTTTACGAATTATCTCATGGATCGGAGTCACAGAGTCTCTGTCAGTGTGGTATTGCCGACGGTGTACCATTGCTGTGGCAATTGGTACCTGTTGTTCTTCAAATCTTAGCAGTCCCACAGTAGAGGGGTCATCTGAGAGACCAGGCAAGGTATTCAGTTGTCTGATGTCTTCTGTCTCTACAGCAGCTACTCCAAAAGCCCAACGATATCCTTTTGGGGTCTCTGAAATATCCATTTCTGAGATAGTCAGATGCATGGGGCCTCTGGGCCAGTCACGATGGGGTGTTTCTGCCACCCATTCCCAGTTAAACTCACTTCGACCTCCAATACAGTCAGCTGCTGGGACCCTCCTGTCACCCCAGAAATAGAAATGGGTTCTGCTCCCACATACCCTGATGGCATCAGGGTACATTGGGAACCAGTGTCAACCAAAGCCGTGTATTTTTGTGGGTCAGATGTGCCAGGCCATCGGATCCACACAGTCCAATAGATCCGATTGTCCCTTTCCTCTACCTGGCTAGAGGCAGGGCCCCTCTAGCACTGGTTATTCCCTCCCTGAGCATGCATACTAGAGGTTCCTTCAAGGGGATTCAACACAGCATTGGCAGCTTGCTCATGGGAGGTTGGGGCTACTTTCATTTTTGTAGAATCCCCTTGGCGAGTGTTCCTCTCCTTGAGCTCACGCACCCGTGCTGCCAGGACAGAAGTGGGTTTCCCATCCCAGACTCCCATGTCTTCCCCATGGTCACGCAGATAAAACCACAGGTCAGCTCTTGGGGTGATGCCGTAGGTTTTGAGGCTTTTTCCTGTTTTGTTCTGGTGGGTGGTTTTGCTGGTGTATTGGGTGGTGTTGGGATCTGGTGGCAGGGTGATGGGGGAAGGGCATCTCTGGGTTTAGCAACTTCAAGGACACTCTCTGAGCTCCAGGCCCTGAAGATAAACAACGTAGAAAGCAAGAAGTAAGCAGGAAGGATGGAACATCAGAGATGCAGAATTGTTCATTGGACAGTGGACGGGGCATATGCTAATGGACCAGAACTTGTAAAAGGGGGGGCAATCTCTTTTGCTTCCATCTTGGAGCGATCCAGGCAAAAAGCCACTGCTGTGGCTGCCGGGGTGGCCTTGAAGGTCTAAATAAAGTTCACTCTATTTTTTAACCCTGTCCAGCCTCTGCCTCAGCCTTAAGGCAACAAGCTCTTGGGGTGTACCCTCTCTCTCTAGCTGGGGGTCGTTGGGCTCTAACTCTGGGGCCTGTGACTCACACCGGTGCCACATTGGAAATGTTCCTCCTCATCTCCTCCCTCACCTCCCTTGTTTCCTCTTTGAGTTCTTTAACCACAGCAGAGATATGAGCCGCCATCAGGCCATTGATCATACTCTCATAATTCCTAAGCTTATTGGCAACAGACCCCACTGTCTCTCGGTTGTCCTCAGCATTAATTGTTGCAATAAAGGTGGTGTACTGAGATGGCCCCAGATTTGCCAGATTCCACAACATCTGCCCTGTGCATCTAACCTTGTCAGGGTCATTATCATGCTGTCCGCTCCTCCCAAAAAGTACCTCCAGCACCGCCACTTCCCTCAGCTGCTGGAATCCTTCCTCCAGAGTTTTCCAGCGCATTCTATGGTGGTGTTCCTGCATTCTTTCTCTGTGGACAAATCTCTCGCTCACACTCATTAAAAGCCGCTCCCAAAGGGAAAGGGGCCCTGGCTCTCTTACAAATACCTGATTTATACCCGAGTCCTGGGTGAAGGGTCCCAAATTCCTTGCCTCACCACTATCTAGTTGCACACCAGTACCCATAAGGTCCCAGACCCAAAGTAGCCAGGCTGTGTAAGCCTCACGCCCCCGTTGTACAATATCTTTTTGCAGATTACAGAGACTTTCATACGACAGGGACTCACTGATGATCTGAACGTGTGATTCCCCTGCGGGTTGTGAGGGCCCTCCTTTCTTATCCTTATTATCTGGGTTTGCTGTTTTCACCTTAGATTTCTTTGTTTCCACAGGGGCAACTGCTGCTGGTTGTGACTGCCCCTGTGGTTCAGCTGGGACCTGGACAGTTGTAATATCTGTGGGTTCTATATCAGACTCTCTTTTGTCAGGGCAGGGGGAGGGTTTCCCGGCAGCTGGGGAAATGTACTCCCTCAGCATCTAGCCCATCTCATGGATCTCTTTAATCAGAGCCCCCACCCAAACTGGGTGGTTTCTCTCTGAGGCAGGCTGTGGGGCAGGAGCGGGCTCTTGGGCAGCATCCTTATTCTCCGGGGTACGTATCAGGGTGCTTACCCAGGTCAATCTCCCCTTATCTCTGAATACTAAATAGAATAGGCCTATAAACAACACCAGCCACTGTATGATATCATTAACATTCAGAGAAGATTTGAACCCTTCAAAAACTGGTGGGGTAGACCCAAAGAGCTGGGTGAAGGGTTGGGAGAAAAATTCCCCAGGTGCCATTTCCTCACAATAGGTGCCATTATTAAAGAAACCCCAGAAACACAGAGTTAGTGTATGATAGCCCTGAATCCATGTGCTTGCTTTCAAGAGGAAGTTAAAAATCCATGAATTCCTCACCTTATTGACCCACAAAATAAACTGGATGCCAGCCACAGTAGCCTTAGTTATAGGGCCCATGTTTAGATAAGTGCCTGCAAATGGCAGAAATACAGCCATGACCACATGCCACCCAAACCAGGGAAAGCTAGACCACATGATTCTGGCTAGTGGGCTTCTATCCAATACCCAAGAACTGTTATTCCTCTCTCTCAATGCCCTCGTGCCCCACACTTGGGTGCCAAAATCTGTCTTGGTTTGGAAAGAAAGGTATCTGCCAGGGAAAGCTGGAGTTTCCCTCAGAATGGAGACTGTAAACCCCTCACCTCCCGCCAAATTATAATTTTGCAATTAAAGGCTTTCAGGCAAAGATTTGGGAATAGGAATAACAGTTCTTTACTAGGAATATTAACAGTACAAATGTAGTAGAAAAACAAAACCACCCAACCAAACCAGCAAACAAACAAACAAACAACAATTTTGGAAAACCCTGACAGAGTCAGAGCTACAACCTGACAGCTTGTTGGTCAGGGTGTTGAAAGCAGTCCAAAAGTGAGTCCTCCTGGAGTGGCAGATGTGGTTCTGGTGAGGTAGAGATGATCCTGTAGAAAACGGGTCCAGTGGGTGAGAAGGGGTCCAGTGGGTTAGAAGGGGTCCAGTCTTCCTCCGGGAATCGGGTGAGAAGCTAGATGCCTTCTTGTTCCTGTGTCTCAGTTTTATCCAGGTAGGAATGGTTGGCTCCCCCCACTGCCGGAGGGGATGTGGTGCATCTCACAATAGGATGATGGAATGTGGATGTATTGCTTTGGGGAGTCTTAATGGACCATTGTGAAAAGAGATAAGAAACATTGCCCCACCTGGTTTTAACAGTTGGCCCATTATCAAAAGGCATCCGCCCCGCCCCCCCTCCGTCCTCCCAGAGTTACAAGAGATTAAGAACATCTCCCCAACTGCTTTCAGCAGATGAAATAGAATACACATCTTTGGTTCCACAACCCAGGACACCTACCCACTGACTTGCTGATATCATCTGCTTAACCATGGGTTATTGCATAATTAATTACTCCCAGTTCACTATTAAGTTTCAAAGAATCTTTCTATAGACTAGACTGGTATTACTTGGCCATACATTTAAAAGAGATTACTGTTATTTGTATTTGGTTGCAATCCAAGATGTAACCAAAAGTATGTATTCTATTGCCATTTGTTGAAACTGATTGGGGAGGTGTTTTCTTTAGCTCTTCCATGACCCATGCTCCCTCTGGGGGATATCTTCTGTTTATGGGCCATTAAGGCTCACTGCATGACTGATAAAATTACATCATCCCATTGTGAGATGCTCCACTGTAGAAATGCACCTCCACACTGGAGCAGGTGCTTCTATATAAGGGAGTTTCAGGTTACCTTGGGACATGCAAGGAAGTTAAACTAGAATTTTCCATAGCCTTCTCATTGTAACTGGCCCAGTGCCAGCACAGGAGCACTGATTGGGCTTTGGAAGTGTTATAAATGAAATCAGCCAAATTATCAATAAAAGAATTTTTATTGAAAAATTGAGCGGAACAATCGAGAAATGCCACAATCAAGGTCAGTGTGCGAGCCCGGGGTCGCCACTGGGTGAACCACAGACACGGCCTCTATCGCACCGTGCCCCCCACAGTTCGCAAAGTGTGTCTTGTGCTGCTGATTTTTTATACAGTGTTTCGCTGTACAGTACATGATCTCAGTCTTGTCTGAGATACATATTCATGTATCTTTGTTTTCCTGCTACTGGTCTTGTTGAATAGATTTCTGAGCAGGGAGATGCCCCTGAGTAGATTTACTGGAATTGGGCATTGGGATTCTTGAGGATACAGATAAGATAAATATCAGTTGTTAATTGCTGGGTCGTTGGTAGACTCATCAACGGTGAAGGTCCATATCCTCCCAGCTGCACCCTCTTTTCTTCTGCTAATGTGGTTTCCTCCTGTGCTGGCAGTGATGTCACAATCTTTTAAGGGTACAGTTTGCAGGACATGTCTTTCAAGGCGTTTGTGATTTTGGCTTTAAGGTTACAGTGTAGATTTTTATAAAACATACTTACAATAAAACTGAATCATATACAGCATTTATCACAGAAGTGTACCTCAAAGCCTGTTGCCAATTTCATTGGGCAGGGTGCCAAGTGGCCCACCTGGACCATCGAGTAGTAAAGGGACTGCACAAAGGAACTCGGTTGCCTTTTTGGACTGCCTTAATCAGCGTCAGTGTTCTCTGCACTGTGTTCGACTTATATTTCTTTGTTCTGTGATGTTTATTATTTTTGTCATTATTAACACCTTTTGTTTTACAAAGCATGTCCAGAGAAGTTGTCTCGCTATTATTAAGCCACTCTGAGAAGTTGCAGGCCAACCCTCAGACTTGATAAATCTTCATGTAGCTTATTTCATTCTGGCCACGTGCAAGATTTTATCACTCCACCCAGCAGGAGGAGCCAAGAATTTCTACCTGGATAAAACCCGAGATTCAGAACACCAGGACAGCCTGTTTTCCACTGGATTCCCAGAGGAAGACTGGACCCATCTCACCACCATTGGACCTTCAGAGGAAAACTACACCCTTCTACGGGATCATCTCTGCTCCAACAGAACCACATCTGTCACTCCGGGAGGACTTAATTGGACTGCTACCAACACCCTGACCAACAGGGTGTCAGGTTGTATTCTGATTCTGTCAGTGTTTTTTGTTTGTTTGCTTTTTTTGGTACTACTACTGTGGTGATTCATTTGTCCTAAATGATTGTCTGTTCTCCCCCAAAATGTATGGTTCATTACTAAGTTGTTGTAAACCACCCCCTAAGTTGCCATTCATTGTAACCCAATTGTTACCCAACCCCTCCTACCCTCAGTATCCCATTGGTCCGAGCCTTGGATCTGCCCCCTCGCTGGAAAGCTCTTTTAAGCTGATACACGAGGCAGAGGTCTTTTGCCTCTCTTGCTCTTGGGCTTCTTGCTCTTGCTCTTGCCCCCTCTCCCTCTTGCTCCTTCCCTCCCCCTCTCTCCCTTTTTTCCCCTTCTCCCTCCCCCTCTCTCCTGTGGGAGCCATGCCACTTCCCCCTGGTGTGAGACCTCCAAATAAACCCTGTCTAATCAACACCCTTGGAAGCCGTGTCGTGTCTTGCCTGCCTGTATGCTGCCATTAGCTGCTACATGCTGCTAAGAGAATTCTCCCTAAAAGCTCTAGTAAGGCTCCTGTACCTCACCTCCCTTCCTGGACCCAGAGAGACTTGTTGCCAGTTCTCCTGCAGCTGCCTGCTGGGCAGGAGGAAAAGCAGAAGAAAGCAACATACTACATTTTTAAATTTAATATTCCTAGCAAAGAACTTCTATTCCTATTCCCACATCTTTGCCTGAAAGCCCCTTAATTTCAAAATTATAATAATTTGGAGGGAGGGGGTTTACATTCTCCATTTCAAGGGAAGCTCCGGCTTTCCCAGGCAGACACCTGTCTTCCTAAACCAAGACATAATTAATTTAGCTCATCTGCATACTTAAAATTCAGCTAAGCCCTCCATTGTGTTACCTGCTGTCATTTCAGACATGTAAGACTTCCAAACTCCTGTAGAAATAGAAAGGGATTAAACTCATCTATAGAGATATAAAACAATTTAAGAAGTTGCTTTTCAACACTTCCCCCAGGGCCCTGTGCAGAGTAGGACCTGGGATCTGGCAGAACCCTTCCTGCTGGTTATCCATACCACCAGGAGTCAACTTCCCTCTAGGACTTTCAACCCAGTGCTTTCCAAAGACACTAAATTTCCTGAAAGCATAAATAACACGTTAAACCACAATTTATCTACTCCTGGGGCTAAGGCACCTGAACTGGTGAATGTAAATTACTCGGCATATTTATGATGTACTGACACATTTCCATTCTAAAATAGGAGTCCGACACACATAAATCCCCATAAATGCTTCTCCGGAGCCATCCCCATCCCATTCACCCCAGATACGGTTACCAAATCTACATGGGAACCTCCACAATGCCTGAGGCTGACGTGGATGGGCTGAGGGTGCTGCTTCTACCACAACAAATGAGTAAATAATTACATTAATAATGAGCCAGACCTTCCAGCTGGCCAAGTCACGGGAGCCAGGGCACTTTTGCTAAACAATTTCAGATTAGAAAACAGCAAGCAACCTTCTGTCAAAACTAAACAGCTCCATGTGGCAGAAATCCCTTGTGTCGCAATACAACATGAATGAACGACACTCACACGCTGAGATGTCCAAGGCAAAAAAAGAGCAAATTTATTTACAGATCTCGACATTTATAGAATTCCAACAGTGACCATGGATTGGAGGAAACAGGTATCTCTTGAATTAAGGAGATAAGAATTAGAAGCTAAGGAAAAGAAGCTAGAGCAAGAAAGGTTAAAGACCCTGAGCATTCAATATGAAAAATTAGAAAAACAGTACAGCGAGAGAGAGTTTGGAGCAATGAATAAGAACTTATTTATTGAACTAATGCAAGAGGTAGCTACAGAATTGGGTTTGACAAATTGTTGGATCTGTGGGGGTCTACAGTCTGCTGAAAGGTGGCCCTGGAGAGGTGAGAGTTTGACTCCTGAACAACTATTGAAATGGGATGATACTCAAATTTCTAAAATAATGTCTCGTCCAGAAGGGTAGATACTAGAAAAGTGGGTAATTGGCACTATTTGCATTAGCAGGGAAGGAAAAGAGTTCACTGAAGTGGTGGGTTATACCCCGTGTGTAACAACTCTGGCAGTGAACTCATTTAACAAATCAGTAACTTGGCAACCTGAGCCCCCTGTGGGGTATTGGGACCTAAAGAATGCATCAAATTGTGAGTGGGCAAAATCTGTAGTTTATGTTGGCATAAGCATCTAGGTGCCAATCCTTATAACTCTCTACTGGTTTTAAAGAAATATTGGGAAAAGCCAGGAGACATTCAGCAGAATTGGAAAGCCCCTGATGGAATTTACTGGATATGTGAGAAAAAGGCATACAGCACACTATCTAAAAGGTGGAAGGGGTCATGTACCCTTGAAATAATTCTACCCTCATTTTTCACATTGCCAAAATCCGAAATTGACATGTTAGGAGCCCCTATATATGAGACTCTTAGTAGAGAGAAAAGAGAACTGAAACAACTATTACCCAGAGCTGGAGTGAAGCAGATGTGGGGGAATGAAGAATGGCTGGCAGAAAGAATTATTGAATATTATGGGCCTGCTACCTGGGCACAAGATGGTAGTTGGGGTTACAGAACCCCAATATACCTGCTAAATAGGCTAATCAGGTTGCAAGCAGTAGTAGAAATAGTTTCTAATCACACCAGTGATGCCTTGGAATTACTAGCAAGACAACATTCCCAGATGCGATCCTTTGTATATCAGAACAGGATAGCCCTAGATTACCTTTTAGCAGAAGGAGAAGTATGTGGAAAGTTTAATGAGACTCGGTGTTGCATTGAAATTGATGATTTTGGTGAAACAATAAGAGGACTAGCAGCAGAAATTAAAAAGGTGGCACACGTTCCAGTACAAAAATGGAACTCAATTCTACAAGCTGATTGGTGGGAACAATTACTAGAAGGTGCTTGATGGAAAAAGTTGAGATTTTTTATATTGTGTTCAGTAGCTGGCATAATATTTCTGCCTTGCCTAATACCATGCCTAATCAGACTAATCCATTCAAGTAGTGCAAGGGATGCAAATAGCAGCCCTTCCCACAGATCCTGATGCAGCATTCAACGGGAAAGGACAAATACCAAAAATACTAGAGTTAAATGAAAAGAAACCAGACAGTTTAGCAGCACAAGCATTAGCGAAGTTTGAAGCTGTGGATGAATACCTGCCCCTGGGAAAACTTAGCTTTGAGTTTGATTATGAATAAAGAAAAGTAGTCTTTTTTTAAGTTCTTGGTGATGGGATTGTACAGAGAAAACACGAATTAAATATTTACAAATAAGGAAAGGAGAGATTTGTTGTGATGAATTAATTAATGTTTTCCTAATAAGATGATATTGGTGAAGGGTAGAATATGTTCGTGATAGCTGTGTTATAAGAATAAAAGTTCATAAAGCTTAGAGGCACTGCAGGCTCAGGCCGGCGCTGAGCTGGCAGTTCTACAAGAAACCTCTCACATTATTGCAGTATATGTTAGTTCATGTTCCTGGACTCTATTTTGTATAAATGTAATGCTTACTGGTGTGGGTGATGGTAAAACATATAATCTTGAAGAATGTCAGAGAAACTTTCTCAGCACAGAGACACTCTCCAGATCCAGGAAGGAGACAAAGAAATTACAATACCAATGAAAGGAGTGAAGGCACAGAAACCAGGAGCAATCGGTATCTGATAAGAGCTAATGGCCCAGAAGAATACATCCTGACTGGGACATCAGGGGTACTCAGGATACACCCTGCACATCAAGGAAGCCCATTCATGCTGGCCGGTAGAAACTGTGATTTCATCAGCAGCACCATCATGGAACAAAAACTGTATAGAAATTCTGGATTGAGCGGTGGCGTAATCCCAGAGAAGTTTCAAGCTCCCCTAGATACCAGGACCACCGGACTTGCCCAATAAGTTAGGAGTATAAGAATAGCCGACCTGGACTGGGACCCTCGTGAGACCTAGGGGGTGTAGTGTCGCGCGACACTTCACGGAGGTCTCACCCAGTGCGCGCACTGTGTTTCCTTGCTCCGCTGACTCTGTCAGTTTCCATATTGGCTTTGTCAATTTCGCATCCGTGATTTTTCACTGGCAATCTGGCAATAAATTCTATTTTATTTTGAATTGGCTTTCGCTATTTATTACGCTTGCCCAACTTCAATTTGCAGGCACTACCTCTATCCCCAGTTTACAGCTGGAAAGAGAGGCAGGGAGAAAGCAGCAGAAGGCTTCCTTGGGAAGTGGTGGAGTCATCAGCCTTGGAAGTGGTCAAAAATGAGTAGATGTGGCACTGCACAATATGGTTTAGTGGGAACGGTGGCATTTGCTCGAAGGCTGGACTTGAACTTGGAAGTCTTTTCCAACCTTACTGGTTCTATGGTTCTATGACCTTCCTCAGGGTATCTCCGTGCACTGAATGGCAGTGCTGGCAGTGCTGGCAGTGCTGCAGCCAGCAGCCACCACTGAGCCTGGGATGGCAGGTTGGGAGCGCCCCATGCTGTACCATCTCCTTTGTCACACATCATTTGAGAGGCAAATAGCTCACTGTGTTTGATGTTTCCACAACTCTTTTTCTGAGGAAGTGCTGCTCCAGCCATCATCTCTGTTCTGTTTTTAGATTTCATGGTCAGTTTCCAAGATTTAGCAGCTTTTCAGGAGGCAGAAGAGCACCTCGGTTGTGTGGCACTGCAGTCCTACTTAGAGATAATTGCCAAAGTAAATCAGAAACAAGGGGAGACCTAGTAAAAAATGGAAAACATATGTTTTAAAAGTGAAATAAAAAATAAAATAATGAGGAGAAAGAAATAAAATAAAAAGGAGGAGAAAAAATAAAATAAAAAGGAGGAGAAAGAAATACCACCAGGATAATTGTCATTTTCATTAAGGACATCACTAAAGGATTTCCAAAACAGGTCCAGTCCCAGTTTTCACTTTGCATTGCTAAACCTTGATCCATCATCTTGCAATGAACCTAGGCATCCATTTGTTAGGGACCTGCAGGCTTTCTGAATGAAATCCTTCAGCCATCCTTCATGGGCTGCAATCAGGAAAGATGTGAAGTGCTCTGGATGGTTGCTGCTGCTGCTGCCTTGAACAGAAGTGCTCCTCTCCTGAGTCCTTCCCCAGCTTAACCCCATCCCGCTCTCTGTTCCCTGGAAGAATCAAAGCTTGTAGTCTACACATGGCCAAATCCATGTTTTACATCCAGACTCCCTCATTAGTTTGGGCTGCATCAGCCCTGTAGCATCACAGGCTAGTGCAAGACACCACCAGGCTGGGGTTGCTCTAAGTTACACTTCCCAGGAGAGAGATCGAGATCAACAACAACAGTAAACACATTAATTTAGTGCTGTCTTTGCTGTTTCCCTCTTGTTGCCAGCAGTTGCATTTGGGCATTTTGCACATCAGTGGTGTGAGGGGTGCTCTTGAAAAGGAGCAGGACTTGGAGAGCCCTTATACCTGGATTTCATGAGCAAGGCAAAACAGCCACTCTGAATGAAAGGAACATCTTATGGCAATGTCAATAAACAGATTTGCTAATTAATACCAATTCAATATTCATTTAGTGCTCAGATTGCTAACCAAAGCGCTTCTTCCCTCACATCTGCAAAACTTCAAGTGAGGCTGGGCATTTCCCTCAACTTCACAAGGAATCTGGCAGCTCCTGGGGCAATGAACTGCGATGTAAACTGCTGGACTGCCCAGCTCTGCTGGTGGCTGCAGGATCCCCAAGACATTCCATGACTTTTCTGCAATAAAATACGCTTGATATGGAGGTCAGGTAAACTGTGCTGTGCTGCATTCAAGAGCTTTTTCCAATTAGCACTGAAGACAGGCTCCAGTCTCAAAGTTCAGATATTCAAAGTTTGAGGGTTGTTTAAGGTTGAGCATGGTTGAGCTGGGCTAGACCTCCATTATTTTCTAAACACTAGTTTTTCTGCCATCTTTATTTATTATACTTAATACTCCCTTAATGGAGACTTTTCCTGGATTTCTGGGATGTGTCATACTCCTTTTTCTTGTGATGAGAAGCATTCCCCCACCAGAACACAGCCATGACTTGATGACTCAAATTTGTGAAGTCACTTTGTTTTTTATGGAAATCTGATTATCAGTGAAAAAAAGAAGCCCCTTCATTTTCATGGCAAAGTGGCCTGTTCTGCTTCAGACAAAACTCTGGATGTTTCCATAATTACACACTAACCAGTGTTGAACAAGCCAGCTCAAAGGCTATTTTATCTCAGCATGACCAGACTTTATCAGATTTATTTTATCTAAAGAAAGTTACATCACAAATAAATAATTTCAGTGGTAGATTGCAGTATGAGAAAAGCAAATTATTTGCAACTATTCCCTTTTTCTTCTCCTCCTTAGTCACCTGGTTTATAGGGCTATTAACAAATTCACCCTGGCTAAAAATGTAGCCTTAGAATAGAAGAGACAACTTCACTGCCCTCCCATTTCATGAAGATTTATTTTGAGTCCCTTTTTCCTCTTGCCCTCTAGAGACTTCATGTCTCTGCGACACTTTCTGATTCCCTGCTGCCAGTCTGGGAGGGTGGCCAGGAGATGAAGTGAGGGGACTTTATTGGTGCCTTTCCTGAAGGACAATGGCTTCTTGCTGTAACTACAGTTCTGCAAGGCATTTTGTGCATCACTGGCACCTCACCTCCTTGCGAACAACCTTCCGTCCACCCATCCTTACCCCAAATGACTCCCACGGTGGGTTGGGACTGGATCTGCTTGCAGGTAGGAAG
Source organism: Phylloscopus collybita (assembly GCA_027886175.1). Classification (NCBI taxonomy): domain Eukaryota; kingdom Metazoa; phylum Chordata; class Aves; order Passeriformes; family Phylloscopidae; genus Phylloscopus; species Phylloscopus collybita. The sequence continues at coordinate 1,009,626 of JAJNNQ010000051.1, forward strand.
CACAATGGTGCCCTGTTGGGTGGGTCAGCCCAGGCACTGCCTCTCCATGCAAGGTTGCTCCTTTTATTGCCATGGTCCCTTCTTCCTGCAAGCATGATGAATGCCAGAGCTATTCAACCATTTTCCTATAGGAGAATTAAAGTTTTAATGATTAACCTTTATTAATTACAAGGGCAATACTCTAAATAATAAATAGTTTCTGGTCAGGTCTGAATTATTATGCTCCAGCATGATATGCTGATCCCCCGTCTGCATTTATTTTCCATACTGTATTCAAGTCCTCTTATGTCATTGAGATAAGCAGTCAGGAGATTTGTGTTTTCCAAAATGATGTCCTCATTCATCATTTCTTCCTTGCTGCTCAGCCTGATTACATTTAATTCAAGAAGAAAGAAGCCTTGCCTGGGCCCACTGAACATATAAGGTTAAAAAAGCAATACAAATGAAGCAACGGCTTCCTGAAGAAATGGCTACAGAACACAACAGCATCCCTTATCAGCACCGATGCTGTGTATTTTCCTCCTCATTTTCAGAGAAAACTCACAGCACAAATGACCCATTCATCAAGATCAGCAGGTACAACTCTGTTTTAAACACATATGCACAAAAGCAACCCCCTCCTCATTAATAGGGAGTGAACTTTGAGCATGAATTTCATCTGGTATTAATACAAAGCTTAATTACAAGTAGAGATAGGAGAGCAAAATCTTGCTGCAGCCTGAACTGTTTCCAGTGGCACTTAGCTTAGGGAGAAATATCTTTTGTTTCTACAAGTTCTTCTCTGTTGCAGTATATGGCTGCTCCAGGATGCAGCAGGGAGAAATAATGCCAAAATGTGTCTATGCACAATGTGAGCAGCTGCTTCCCAAGCCTGATGGAAGATTTCTTGTGACTTTGCACACTCACCCTCTCTGTGGCAGCCTGGGATGCAGGTGCATGGAGCCTCCTCAGTGAGCAGAGGGGGACTGGGAGAGTGAGAGGCAGCCTCTAGTGAAATGCTTGCTCATCTTCTGCAGGGATGCAGCCACTGAGAGCTGCTCTTCACCAGCCCATGCAGAACAGCACAGCCTCTGCCAGCTCTGACCCAAGGAGCCAGCTCTGCCCTGGGTCCCAATCCTGCACTCTCCTGGGTGCCAACATAGCTGCTGCTCATTCCCACATTGCTCAGTGGCCAAGGTGATGCTGTTGGGAAGACTTGTGTGGTGCAGACAGTGGCTTGGCTCAGTGTGGGAGTCTGCACATTATGGGAATGGGCACTGCAGGTCCTAGCTCATGCATGGCTCTGGAGTGGCAGCAACAATCCCCCCAAGCCCATTCCCCCAGAAAAGCTGGGCTTGCTGCTCCAGAGCCAGACTGGCACACTTGTGTCTGTAGAAGGAATTTTCCACTAGGAAAGGTTGTTTGCATATTTGCTCTAATCAGACTTCAAAGAAATGCCGAAGGAGCCAGGGAAATGAAACACATACTGAGCTAGCCAAACAGGAAAATAAACACAGGGAAAAAAAAGCCAGTGTCTCTGACCAAATGAACTCAGACCAACTCTGGATTTAAAATGAAAATTGAAAAGGACTTAAAGAGATAGGTTGCTTCCAAGCATGTCCAGAGGGCAGCAGATCCACAGTTCCAAGCTCTGCCCCACAGCCACAGAACCAATGTAGGTGTGCAGCACCTCCAGGTCAGCACAACTGCTCATCCCACCCCTCCAAAGGGCAAAGGGCTGTGGATGTACTGGGGTCCCAGCTACCACTGACTCTCCTGGGATTAACATGCTGGGGTTTTTTTTCCCCAGAGAAGTTGATGTTTGCTGTAGAAAAGTCATAAATAAATACGTAACTGGGATGTTGTTCTAGGGTGACATTATGATGCTTGTATCCCCAATCGTCTGTTCTGTTTCTGCTGTATATTAAGTTCTGTACCGTTAAAATTGGTTCTGGGAGCGAAGGGGGAGAAAGAAACAGTGCACAGTTTGTTTTGAGAAAACTGCCTGACTCCTACAGGTCCTTGCTCTGGCAGTTCGTCTGAGGCACAGACAGCGGTGGGACAGAGATCTCCTGTGCTTTTAGTTAGTTTTAGCTAGCTGAGGCAGAGGCAGAGAAGTTCCCTGGACTGGTTTTTTTCCTTTTTTCTTGAGACTGTTTAAATCTGCTCTGGACTGAAAAACCCAGAGGAGCACCAAAGGCTCACCCCTGTGGCCTGCCGGGGCCTGGACCTCCAGAGGGAGTGGGACTGGTGAGAGACTGAGTGAGCTGAGCTACACCCATGGCAAGGACTTTCTCAGTTTTGCCATTTGTCTTTGGAGCAGTGAGAGGTTTTATTGTTTCATATTATTCATTCTTTGTGCTTGTGGGCATTTTGTTTGTTAAATAAATAGTTTTTTCCACTTTTCTCCAAGGAAGTTCTTTTTCCTGGACCAGCTGGGGGGAGGGGTTGTTTGGGTTTGCTTTCCAGAGGAACCCCCTTCAGAGATTTCCTCCCAAATTTGCCCTAAACCAGGACAGACATATTTTTATTGGTGCCCAACGTGGGGCTCGAGAGAGTGGAAAAAACTTGCACTGATTGCATTTGGGTTGTACTTTGTGTGGGGATAGAGTACTCAGTAGCCATGTTGCTCCTTGAATTCCTAATGTCTCTTGGAATGGAGTCCTTTGTGTGTTTCTGTTCCCTAGGCTTTTTTGAGGTTTTAATACCTTTCTGGTCCCTAGGTTTGTTTTCTCATCCGGAACTAGCTCCAGTGTTGTTCCTAACACATAGCTTTTACACTAGAGGTGCACGAATTAGAATAGCTATCCTCCTGGGTTCAGTGATTATGATTTATAGGAAGTTTATACAGGTACTGGAGTTTGTGCCAGGTATATTTGGTTTATGACTTCTTCATCCTACCCTGCATCCTAGTTCCAGTAGCATGTTTCGGGGATTTATTAATAATTGCACCCAGTTTGTTAGAGGAGGAGTAGGGGAAGAAGCTTTTCAGTCTTTTCTTTCCTTCTTCTCTTTTGAATCAGTTACATCACTTTTAGAGAATGTTCAGCGTCCCCTGAATGTTAAAGAAATCACTTTCCTGGTATTTAATCTGGTAGGCTTCCTCTATACATTTTGCAGCTTGTCTAGAATGAGGTCTGAGTTTTTAAGAGGGGCTGAAGAGACTGCTGACCTAGAAGTAGACCCAGGTGTGAAAAATCTTGAATGGTGTGGAGAATGGGCTGAACCTTGAAGGAATTTTCTGATCCCCTAGCTTGGGAATTTTCACGTGAACAAATTCAGAACCCAGATGAGGTGGGGAAATATCTGGAGGAGAACTGCCATGATGATTCTGAGAAGAAAAAGCTCATTGCAATAAGTTGAGCCCTGGCATATGCTTATCGCATGCTGCTAGATACTGTAGGGCAGCAAATAGAGGCAGGGGGGCAGGGAGACAAATCAGCAGCTACCCCAGTCACTCAGGCTGCAGCCAACACCCTAGGTACTCAGACAGCAGCTAAACTAGACAATGAGCCTAGGTTAGCAGCTATATCAGACAGTGAGTCTAAGACACTGGCAGTCACCCCAGCAAAAGAAGTGCACACACAAAACCAATCAACCAGTGGACGATGATACAAGCGAAGGACCCTCAGTGCCTCCCAACACAAAATCAGAAGCCCAACCAACTGACATACAATCAGAAACCAAACCAACTGACACAAAATCAGAAGCACAACCAACCAGCAGAAGATCAGAAACCACTATTGAGTCCTTTTCCCTGAAGGACCTTCAAGGCCTAAGAAAGGATTACACTCAACGACCTGATGAATCTATAGTTGGTTAGTCCATCTTTGGGATGCTGCAGGCGAGGCTACAATTCTGGACGGCACGGAAGAGAGGCATTTGGGATCCCTGTCACAAGATCCGGTTATCGACCAAGGAATGATGAGAGAGGCTAACCCTTGCAGTCGCTGGGAACGGGTCCTGGGAAGTGTGGCACAAAGATATCTGTGTGCAGAGGACCTCTATATGCAGCAAACCCAGTGGAAGACCATAGAACAGGGGATTCAATGCTTATGAGAAATGGCAGTGGCAGAGATTGTCTTCTCAGATGACCTAAACACTAGGAACCCAGACCTGGTACCATGTACACCATGTGGTGAAAACTTGTACGACTTGGGTCACAAGAATACTCATCTGCTTTAGCAATAATGAAGCGCAATGACACGGGAGACCATGCTAGATATGGCGAAGAAGCTCTGAGCATATGCAGATGCCGTGCATGGTCCAACACATGCGAGAATTGCAGCTCTGGAAACACGTCTGCAGACATTAGAAGACAAGATAGAAGAAAACCACAAACAACTCAGAGAGGACATTCTCCAAATCTCTGCAGTACAGGTCAGAGGTTCTGGCACCAAACACAGACATTCCCCAGATAGGGAAAGAAGGGGCATCCCACAAACTAAGCTGTGGTCCTTCCTGCGTGATTCTGGGGAAGACATGAGGAAATGGGATGGAAAATCTACTGATGATTTGGCACAATGGCTCCGTGAATTGTTGGAAGGCAAGACTCAGAGAGAAAGTTCCACCAAGAGGGAAGTAGCACCAGTTACCCAGGGAAAGATGGATAACCAGGATTAGAGGGGCCCTACCTCTAGCCAGGTGGAGGCTAGGGAAAACCGTGTTTTTTGGACTGTGTGGATTCGTTGGCCCAGCACATTAGAACCACAAAAATATGAGGCCTTGGCTGACACTGGTGCGAAATGCACAATATTCCCATCAAGATACATGGGGGAAGACTGTTTCTATTGCTGGCGTGACAGGGGGATCACAGGATTTTACTTTGGTGGAAGCTGATGTGAGCCTGACTAGAAATGAGTGGAAGAAACACTCTATTGTGACCGGCCCAGAGGCCCCATGCATTTTGGGCATAGACTTCCTCCGAAATGGGTATTTCAAGACCCAAAGGGACTCAGGTGGGCATTCGGGATAGCAGCTGTAGAGACAGAAGGTGTTAAGCAGTTGAACACTTTGCCTGGGCTATCAGAGAACCCATCTGCAATAGGAGTTCTGAAGGGGGAAGAGCAATGAGTGCCAATTGCCACTTCAACAGTGCATCGCCGACAGCATAGAACGACTCGAGATGCTGTGATTCCCATCCACAAGATGATCCGTGAGCTGGAGAGCCAAAGGGTGGACAGTAAAACCCACTCACCCTTCAACAGCCCCATTTGGCCTGTGTGCAAGCCTGAAGGAGAATGGAGATTGACTGTGGACTATCGTGGCTTGAATGAAGTGACTCCACCGCTGAGCGCTGCCGTGCTGGACATGCTGGAACTCCAGTATGAGCTGGAGTCCAAGGCAGCAAAGTGGTACGCCACGACTGACATTGCCAATGCATTTTTCTCCATTCCTTTGGCAGCAGAATGCAGACCCCAGTTTGCCTTCACTTGGAGGGGAGTGCAGTACACCTGGAACCGATTGCCCCAGGGGTGGAAGCACAGTCCCACCATCTGCCATGGACTGATTCAGACTGCACTAGAAAAGGGTGAGGCTCCAGAACATCTGCAGTACATTGATGACATCGTTGTATGGGGGAACACTGCAGCTGAAGTGTTTGAGAAAGGAGAGAAGATCATCCAGATTCTCCTGAAAGCTGGTTTTGCTATCAAGAAGAGCAAAGTTAAGGGACCAGCTCATGAGATCCAGTTCTTGGGAATAAATTGGGAAGATGGACGGCATCAGATTCCCACCGATGTGATCAACAAGATCACAGCAATGTCTCCACCAACCAACAAGAAGGAAACACAAGCTTTCCTAGGCGCCATAGGTTTTTGAAGAATGCCATTCCTGAGTACAGTCCGATTGTGAGCCTTCTGTACCTGGTTAACCCCAAGAAGAATGATTTCCACTTGGGCCCTGAACAGCAACACACCTTTGCCCAGATCAAGCAGGAGATTGCTCATGCAGTAGCCCTTGGCTCAGTCAGGACAGAACCAGATGTGAAGAACGTGCTCTACTCTGCAGCCGGGAGCCATGGTCTGTCCTGGAGCCTTTGTCAGAAGGAGCCTGGGGAGACTCAAGGCCGACCACTGGGATTCTGGAGTTGAAGCTACCAAGGGTCCAAAGCCAACTACACTCCAACAGAGAAGGAAATTTTAGCAGCCTATGAAAGACTCCGAGCCATCTCAGAGGTAATAGGCACTGAAACACAACTCCTCCTGGCACCCTGACTATCGGTACTGGGGTGGATGTTCAAAGCAGAGGTTCCCGCTACCCACCACGCCACCAATGGCACATGGAGTAAGTGGATTGCTCTTATCACACAGCACGCCCGTACTGGAAAACTGAATCGCCCTGGGATTTTGGAGATAATTACAAACTGGCCTGAAGGTAAAAACTTCAGTCTCATTGATGAAGAGGAACAAGAGCAAGTGACACGTTCTGAAGAAGCTCCACCATACAACCAACTGCCAGCAGAAGAAACACGTTATGCTCTTTTTACAGATGGTTCTTGTCGCGTTGCAGGGATGAAGCAAAAGTGGAAAGCAGCCATATGGAGGCCCACACGACAAGTTGCACAAGCCGCTGAAGGAGAAGGTGGGTCAAGCCAACTTGCTGAACTCAAAGCCATTCAATTGGCCCTGGAAATCGCCGAAAGAGAGAAGTGGACAAAACTCTACCTCTACACTGATTGATGGATGGTAGGCAATGCTCTATGGGGATGGCTGGAAAGGTGGAAAAAGGAAAATTTGCAACATAGAGGAAAACCAATTTGGGCTTGTGCTGGTTTGAAAGCAAAAACCAGTGAGACTCCCAGTCAGAGATACAATTTAATAGAAGAAGAGAGGGAAAAAGGTGAAATAAATGGAATGATACAACCAAACACCCTGTTGGTCAGGGTGTTTGAAGCAGTCCGGAAATCTTCCTGGAGCGGCAGATGTGGTTCCGCTGGAGCAGAGATGATCCTGAGAGAGAAGGGTCCCGTGATGATGAGAAGGGTCCAGTCTTCCTCCAGGAATCCAGATGAGATGTTCTTGCCAAAGCAGTGATCCCTGTAGAAACGTCTGGTAGCTCGTCTCCTCTGAGAGTTCAGTGGATAGAAGCTGCCAGTGAGGTCTCAAACCCTGGATTATATCCAGGTGGGAATGCTTGGCTCCTCCCCCTGGGCAGAGCATCTCACAATGGTACGATTTCATCTTATCAGTCATGCAAATGGATCCTTGATGGCCCATTAAACAGAGATAACTTCCTCCGGGAAGGCATTGTTGGGCTCGTTAACAGAAGATAAGGAGAACACTGCCCCACCTTGGCTCCAACGGCTCATGGGGATAGAATACATACCTTGGGCACAATTTTACATTGTAACCTAGGACATAATCCACCCCTTATTCTATCACCATCTACATCATACACTCTCACAGATACATACATATACGTACAGAATAAAACCCTACATGCTGATTTTAGTTCTCACTCAAAATTAAGTCTCCTTGTGGTACACAACGGGTTTCTCCATCTTTTTGCATTACCCACCAAGTGTAACCAGGTCCTTGAGCAAAAACAATCCCACGGATGGGTCTGCCTTTGCCTGAGGTGGGATTAATCCAAACAGTCTTTCCTAAAATCCCTTTCAGGTGTACCACAGGGACTTTATCTCCATCCACTGTGTGCAAGAGTTCAGACTGGGCCGGACCAGCTCGATTGATGGAGCCTCGGGTGTTTACCATCCAGGTGGCTTTGGCTAAGTTTATGTCCCAATTCTTGAAGGTTCCTCCGCCAAGTGCCTTCAGGGTGGTCTTTCATAGTCCATTGCACCGTTCAACTTTCCCGGCAGCTGGTGCATGATAAGGGATGTGGTATATCCATTCAATACCATGTTCTTTGGCCCAGGTGTTTATAAGGCCATTCTTGAAATGTGTCCCGTTGTCTGACTTGATTCTCTCTGGGGTGCCGTGTCTCCACAGGACTTGTTTTTCCAGGCCCAGGATGGTGTTCCGGGCAGTGGCATGAGGCACAGGATAGGTCTCCAGCCAACCTGTGGTTGCTTCTACCATGGTCAGTACGTAGCGCTTGCCTTGGCGGGTCTGGGGAAGGGTGATGTAGTCAATTTGCCAGGCTTCCCCATACCTGTACTTCAACCATCGTCCACCATACCACAGAGGCTTCACCCGCTTGGCCTGTTTGATTGCAGCGCAGGTCTCACAGTCATGGATGACCTGTGAGATGCTGTCCATAGTAAGGTCCACCCCTCGGTCACGGGCCCATCGGTATGTTGCATCTCTTCCCTGATGACCAGAGGCATCATGGGCCCAACGAGCTAGGAATAATTCTCCCTTGTGCTGCCAGTCTAGATCCACCTGTGATACTTTCACCTTGGCAGCTTTGTCTACCTGCTCATTGTTGCGATGCTCCTCATTAGCCCGACTCTTGGGTACGTGCGCATCCACGTGTCGAACCTTCACGGTTAGCTTCTCTACTCGGGTAGCAATGTCCTGCCAAATCTCAGCAGCCCAGATTGGTTTTCCCCTACGCTGCCAGTTGGCCTTTTTCCACCTTTCCAGCCAGCCCCACAGAGCATTCGCTACCATCCACGAATCAGTGTAGAGGTAGAGCTTTGGCCACCTCTCTTTCAGCAATGTCCAGGGCCAATTGAACAGCTTTGAGTTCGGCAAGCTGGCTTGACCCACCTTCTCCTTCAGTGGCTTTTGCAACCTGTCTTGTGGGGCTCCATACTGCAGCTTTCCATTTCCTGTCAGTGCCTATAATTCGGCAGGAACCATCAGTGAAGAGGGCATATCGTTTTTCAGTCTCCGGTATCTCATTATATGGTGGGGCCTCCTCAGCACGTGTCACTTGCTCCTCTTCTTCTTCAGAGGATAATCCAAAAGTCTCACCTTCAGGCCAGTTCGTTATAACTTCCAGAATCCCAGGGCGATTTGGGTTTCCAATACGGGCGCGCTGCGTAATGAGGGCAATCCATTTGCTCCAAGTAGTGTCGGTGGCATGATGTGTGGAAGGAACCTTTCCCTTGAACATCCACCCCAGCACCGGCAGTCGGGGTGCCAGAAGCAGCTGCGTTTCAGTGCCAATTACTTCTGAAGCGGCCTGAACTCCTTCATAGGCAGCCAAGATTTCCTTCTCTGTGGGAGTGTAGTTGGCTTCGGACCCTCTGTAGCTTCGACTCCAGAATCCCAGTGGTCGACCCCAAGTCTCACCTGGCACCTTCTGCCAAAGGCTCCAGGACAGGCCATTGTTCCCGGCTGCTGAGTACAGCACATTCTTCACATCTGGTCCTGTCCTCACTGGGCCAAGGGCTACCGCATGAGCGATCTCCTGCTTGATCTGGGCAAAGGCTTGCTGCTGTTCAGGGCCCCAGTGGAAATCGTTCTTCTTGCGGGTAACCAGGTAGAGAGGACTCACAATCTGGCTATACTCAGGAATGTGCATTCTCCAAAAGCCTATGGCACCTAGGAAAGCTTGCGTTTCCTTCTTGCTGGTTGGTGGAGACATTGCGGTGATCTTGTTGATTACTTCTGTGGTGTGATGGTTTAAGGCCGATTTGGGAGGAGAATTACGAGGGAAAACCCTTCCCCCCACCCCTCTCCCCTCTCCCAGCTGGTTCGGGAGAAAACTCGTTGGAGAGAGAAAGTGGAAAGAAACCTGTTTATTAAACCAGCAAAACACTCCCCCAGCGCAATAGATCGAACAATACCAGATGATGAATTATGGAAAGCAAAGTCCCTTTTATAGATGGTTTCTCCTCTTGGTTCTTTTCAGCAGTGGTGGATGTTGCTGCGAAGGGTAGCTCCCAGTGGATCCCAGTGTCGGCTCCCCCGGCGGCCCCCGCCGGGTCCTCGGTGTGGGGGAGGTTTGAACCGTTCCAAAAAAACAGGTGGAAAAAAGGGAAAAAAGAAAAGGAGGGGAAAAAAAAGGAAGGAAAAAAAAATTGCGAAGCTTTTTCAGCCCTAACTAAGCTAAGCTAACTACAGCAAAGCAAAGCGAAAGAGAGTGCTGCAAGGAAAAAAAAAAAAAAAAAAGAAAACTGCATCTCCGCGCCAGTGACTCACATTCTCAAGGCCAGTCTGTGCAATTCCTGAAAACAAACTTTGCACTTTCTCCCCGTTACTCTCAGATCCAACATAAACCAAACAGACGATTGGGGATACAGTGTAGCATCAACCCAGGACATTTCCATCCCTTATCCCCATATCGTCAGCATATGACCAAAGCCAGTATACATTCTGCATCACACATTTATAAAATGTCCATTCATTCTCCCCACAAAGTGCAATACCCATCATATCCCTGTTACATCCCACACCAAGCCACTGAATCCAGGCCCCAGGCAGAGCTACAGGATTCTCCATTCTCTTATTTTGCTCACCCAAAACTCCCTCTTCCACTTACTCATACCTTCAATACCACTTACTCATACCTCCAGCACTTGCTCGTACCTTCAGCACTTGCTCATACCCTCTCATGTATACATTTCCTTCTATTTCATATTTGCATGGTTTAAGTTACAGATCATGGCAGTGACATCCAGCAAACAGTGATGGTTACATATGATTCTCACCTAACAACCAGATCTTCCTGAGGCAGGCACCGTGTTGTCCCATCTCTTTGCATTATCCACCAGGTACAACCTGGTCCCTGAGCAAAGACAACTCCACGAATGGGTTTGTCTGTACGTGTGGCAGACTTAATCCACACTGTTTTTCCTAACAAACCCCGAACGTGCACCACTGGGACTTTATCTCCATCTACTGTATGCAGAGGTTCAGCCTGAGCAGGGCCTGCTCGGTTGGTGGAGCCTCGGGTGTTGACCAACCAGGTGGCCTTTGCCAAATGCTGCTCCCAATTTTTGAAAGACCCCCCACCCAATGCTTTCAGCTGGGTCTTTAACAATGCATTGTGCCTCTCCACTTTGCCTGCTGCTGGTGCATGGTAGGGGATATGGTAGACCCACTCAATACCATGTTCCCTAGCCCAGGTGGTGATGAGATTGTTCTTGAAATGAGTCCCATTGTCTGACTCAATTCTCTCAGGTGTACCATGCCTCCACAGGACTTGCTTTTCTAGGCCCCGGATGGTGTTCCGGGCAGTGGCATGAGGCACAGGGTAGGTCTCCAGCCACCCAGTGGTGGCTTCCACCATGGTCAGCACGTAGCGCTTGCCTTGGCGGGTTTGGGGCAGAGTGATGTAATCAGTCTGCCAGGCCTCCCCATACCTGTACTTAGACCACCGCCCTCCATACCAGAGGGGCTTCACCCGCTTGGCCTGCTTGATGGCAGCACACGTCTCACAGTCGTGGATAACCTGAGAAATACTATCCATGGTTAAATCCACCCCTCGGTCTCGTGCCCACTTATAGGTGGCATCTCTGCCCTGATGACCTGAAGCATCATGGGCCCACCGAGCTAGGAACAACTCTCCCTTGTGTCGCCAATCTAAGTCTATCTTAGACACTTCTATCTTTGCAGCCTGATCTACCTGCTTGTTATTCTGGTGTTCTTCATTAGCCTGACTCTTGGGAACATGGGCATCCACATGACGGACTTTCACAGGTAGTTTCCCTACCCTGGTGGCGATGTCCTTCCACTCATCAGCCGCCCAGATTGGTTTTCCCCTACGCTGCCAGTTGGCCTTTTTCCACCTTTCCAGCCAGCCCCACAGAGCATTAGCTACCATCCACGAATCTGTGTAGAGGTAGAGCCTTGGCCACTTCTCTCATTCAGCAAGGTCCAGGGCCAATTGAACAGCTTTGAGTTCAGCAAGCTGGCTTGACCCACCTTCTCCTTCAGTGGCGTGTGCAACCTGTCGTGTGGGGCTCCATACGGCTGCTTTCCACTTCCGGTTCATCCCTACGATGCGACAGGAATCATCAGTGAAAAGAGCGTAGCGTGTTTCTTCTGCTGGAAGTTGGTTATACGGTGGAGCTTCTTCAGCCCGGGTTACTTTCTCTTGTTCCTCCTCGTCAGTGAGACTGAAGCTTTCTGCTTCCGGCCAGTTGATGATAACTTCCAAAATTCCTGGGCGATTTGGGTTTCCAATACGGGCACGCTGAGTGATAAGGGCAATCCATTTGCTCCATGTAGCATCGGTGGCATGGTGGGTGGAGGGAACCTTTCCTTTAAACATCCATCCCAGCACTGGTAGTCGGGGTGCCAGGAGGAGTTGTGCCTCAGTGCCAACTACCTCTGAGGCGGCTTGAACTCCTTCGTAAGCAGCCAAGATTTCCTTTTCTGTGGGAGTGTAATTGGCTTCGGCCCCTCTGTAGCTTCGGCTCCAGAATCCCAGTGGCCGGCCTCGAGTCTCACCCGGCACCTTCTGCCAAAGGCTCCAGGACAGACCATGGCTCCCGGCTGCTGAGTAGAGCACATTCTTCACCTCTGGTCCCGTCCTGACTGGGCCAAGGGCTACTGCATGTGCGATTTCCTGCTTGATCTGGGCAAAGGCTTGCTGCTGTTCCGGGCCCCAGTGGAAATCGTTCTTCTTGCGAGTAACCAGGTACAGAGGGCTCACAATTTGACTGCATGCGGGGATGTGCATTCTCCAAAAGCCGATGGCCCCTAGGAAAGCTTGTGTTTCCTTCTTGCTGGTTGGTGGGGACATGGCGGTGATCTTATTGATGACCTCTGTGGGAATCTGACGCCGTTTCCTTCTTGTTGGTTGGTGGGGACATGGCGGTGATCTTATTGATGACCTCTGTGGGAATCTGACGCCGTCCATCTTGCCATTTCACTCCCAGGAACTGAATCTCTCGGGCAGGTCCTTTGACTTTGCTTTTCTTGATGGCAAAACCAGCTTCCAGGAGAATCTGGATGATCTTCTCTCCTTTCTCAAAGACTTCAACTGCTGTGTTTCCCCACACAATGATGTCATCGATGTACTGTAGATGATCTGGAGCCTCACCCTTTTCCAGTGCACTCTGGATCAGTCCATGGCAGATGGTGGGACTGTGCTTCCACCCCTGGGGCAGTCGGTTCCAGGTGTACTGCACACCCCTCCAGGTGAAAGCAAACTGGGGTCTGCATTCTGCTGCCAAAGGAATGGAGAAAAATGCATTGGCAATATCAATAGTGGCGTACCACCTCGCTGCCTTGGACTCCAGCTCCTACTGGAGCTCCAACATGTCTGGTACGGCAGCGCTCAGTGGTGGTGTCACTTCATTCAATGCACGATAGTCTACAGTCAATCTCCATTCTCCTTCATTTACGCACAGGCCAAATGGGACTGTTGAAGGGTGAGTGGGTTTTGCTAACCACCCCTTGGCTCTCCAGCTCACGGATCATCTTATGGATGGGGATCACGGCATCTCGAGTTGTTCTGTACTGCCGGCGATGCACTACTGAAGTAGCAATTGGCACCTGTTGATCTTCCCCCTTCAGCAGTCCTACTGTCAGTGGATCCTCAGACAGTCCAGGCAAAGTATTCAATTGTTGGACACCCTCTGTCACTACAGCTGCCACCCCAAATGCCCACCTGAGTCCCTTTGGGTCTTTGAAATACCCACTTCGGAGGTAATCTATGCCCAAAATGCATGGGGCCTCTGGGCCAGTCACAATGGGGTGTTTCTTCCATTCCTTTCCAGTCAGGCTCACCTCTGCTTCCACTACAGTGAAGTCTTGCGATCCCCCCGTCACACCAGCGATAGACACAGATTCTGCCCCTACATGTCTTGATGGAAGTAATGTACATTGGGCACCTGTATCAACCAAAGCTTCATATTCCTGTGGGTCAGATGTGCCAGGCCAACGAATCCACACAGTCCAATAAATACGATTTTCCCTAGCCTCTACCTGGCTAGAGGCAGGGCACCTCTAAGCCTGGTTATCCTTCTTTCCTTGGGCATATGTCTTAGAAGTTCCTTCAAGTGGTTCGGACATGTCATCATCACACTTGGCAGTTCGGCGACGAGCAACTGGGGCTGCTTCCCTTCTAGTGGAACTTCCTCTCTGAATCTTGCCTTCCTTCAATTCACGCACCAGTTGTGCCAAAGCAGCAGTAGATTTTCCGTCCCATCTCCTCATGTTTTCTCCGTGATCTCGCAAAAAGAACCACAACTCAGCTCGTGGGGTGTACCCTCTCTCCCCGTCTGGGGAACGTCTGCGTTAGGTACCAGAACCTCTAATCTGTACTGCTGAGATTTGGAGAAGATCCTCTCTAATCTCCTCCCTAAGTTTCTTGTGATTCTCCTCTAACCTATCTTCTAGTTTCTGGAGACGGGTTTCCACAGCTGCGATTCTGGCATGCGTCGGGCCATGCACAGCATCTGCATATGCTCGAAGCTTCTTTGCCATATCAAGCACAGTCTCCCCTGTGTCTTCTCGCTTCATTACTGCTAAAGCAGAAGCATATTCTAATGGCCCCAGTCGTATAAGTTTTTGCCACATCACAGACGTGCACGGTACCAAGTCTGGGTTTCTAATATTTATGTAATCTGAGAAGATCATCTCGGCCACTGCCATTTCCCTCAAGCGTTGAATCCCTTGTTCTATGGTCTTCCATGGGGTTTGCTGCATATAAAGATCATCAGCACAAAGGTATCTTTCTGCCACACTTCCTAACACCCGTACCCAGAGACTGCGTGGATTACCCTCTCTCATCATCTCTTGATCGATGACTGGATCAAGTGACAGGGATCCCAAATGCCTCGCTTCAGTGCCATCCAGAATTGTAGCCTCGCCTGCAGCATCCCAAAGACGGACCAGCCAACTAATTATAGATTCACCAGGTTGGCGCCTGTAATCCTTTCTTAGGCCCCGAAGGTCTTTCAGAGAAAAGGAATCAATGTTGGCCTCTGATCCTGTGCCAGATGCTTTGGCCTCTGATCTTGGTGAAGGTCCTTCTCCTAGGTCATCATCATCCACTGGTCGATCAGTTTTGTGGGTGTGCTTCTGTGCTGGAGCAACTGCCAGGGGCTTGGGCTTACTGTCTGGTTTAGGTGCCACCTCAGGCTCAGGTTCCAGCTTAGCTGCTGGCTTCATAACTGGGGGGCTGGCTGCAGACTGAGTGACTGGGGTAGCTGTTGATTTACATTCCTGCCCCCCTGCCTCTATCTGCTGCCCTACAGTATCCAGCAACGTGCGATAGGCATACGCCAGGGCCCAGCTTACTGCAATGATCTTTTCCCTCTTAGAGTCATTATGATACTTCTCTTTCAGGCATTTCCCCACCTCAGCTGGATTCCGAATTCGTTCACGTGGGAAGTCCCAGACTATGGGGTCAGAAAATTCCTTCAGGAGCTGGTCCACATCCTCCCATTCCCCACACCACTCAAACTTTTCTACGCCTGGGTCAGGGGTTTCCTCAGCCCCTCTAGAAATCTCAGCCCTCATTCTAGAGAAACTGCAGACTGTATAGAGGAAGCTAACCAGATTAAACAACAGAAAGATGGTTTCTTTAACACTTAGGGGAAACTGAGCATTCTGCAACACTGAGGTAACAGATGTAGAGGAGCAGAAGAAAATGAGACATTCCAACACTTCATCCCCTGCCTCTCTTCCAACAAACAGGGTAAATAACCACAACCATGAACTATATATACCTGGAGTAGATTCCAGCACCTTTATAAACCTCCTACAAATCATTATCACCAAGCCAATGCCAATAGCTACTCTAGTTCGTGTCCCTCTGTGGTAAAAACTACATATTAGGGACAATATCGGGGCTATTTCTGGATATGAGAATAAACCTACGGACCACAAAGGTATTAGGACCTCAAAGAAGCCCAGGGACCCAAAACACATCAAGGCCCCCACCCCGACAGACAGGAATTCAAACAACATAGCTACTAATTGCTCTATACCGGTACAAAGTACTTGCAACAAGAAATACAACCAGTGCAGGGTTTTTTCCACTCTCTCTCTGTCGGCCTCCTCCCCATACGGGCCACCAAGAAAGCTGTGATGGTTTAAGGCCAATTTGGGAGGAGAATTACGAGGGAAAACCCTTCCCCCCACCCCCCTCCCCTCTCCCAGCCAGTTCGGGAGAAAACTCGTTGGAGAGAGAAAGTGGAAAGAAACCTGTTTATTAAACCAGCAAAACACTCCCCCAGCGCAATAGATCGAACAATACCAGATGATGAATTATGGAAAGCAAAGTCCATTTTATAGATGGTTTCTCCTCTTGGTTCTTTTCAGCAGTGGTGGATGTTGCTGCGAAGGGTAGCTCCCAGTGGATCCCGGTGTCGGCTCCCCCGGTGGCCCCCGCCGGGTCCTCGGTGTGGGGGAGGTTTGAACCGTTCCAAAAAAACAGGTGGAAAAAAGGGAAAAAAGAAAAGGAGGGGAAAAAAAAGGAAGGAAAAAAAAATTGCGAAGCTTTTTCAGCCCTAACTAAGCTAAACTAACTACAGCAAAGCAAAGCGAAAGAGAGTGCTGCAAGGAAAAAAAAAAAAAAAGAAAACTGCATCTCCGCGCCAGTGACTCACATTCTCAAGGCCAGTCTGTGCAATTCATGAAAACAAACTTTGCACTTTCTCCCCGTTACTCTCAGATCCAACATAAACCAAACAGACGATTGGGGATACAGTGTAGCATCAACCCAGGACATATCTGGCGACGTCCATCTTGCCACTTCAATCCCAGGAACTGGATTTCTCGAGCCGGTCCCTTAACCTTACTTCGCTTAATGGCAAAACCAGCTCAGTAGAATCTGAATAATCTTCTCTCCTTTCTTGAAAACTTCCACTTCTGTGTTCCCCCACACAATGATGTCATCAATATACTGGAGATGCTCAGGAGCCTCGCCTTTTCCAGTGCAGTCTGGATTAGTCCATGGCAGATGGTGGGGCTGTGCTTCCACCCCTGGGGCAGTCGGTTCCAGGTATACTGCACACCCCTCCAGGTGAAAGCAAACTGGGGCCTGCACTCTGCTGCCACAGGAATGGAGAAGAAGGCATTGGCAATGTCTATGGTCGCGTACCACTTTGCTGCCTTGGACTCCAGCTCATACTGAAGCTCCAACATGTCTGGCACAGCAGCACTCAGTGGTGGCGTGACTTCATTCAGACCACGATAATCTACAGTCAGTCTCCATTCTCCACTGGACTTACGCACAGGCCAGATGGGGCTGTTGAAGGGTGAACGAACCTTGCTGACCACCCCTTGGCTCTCCAGTTTACGAATCATCTCATGGATTGGGGTCACTGAGTCTCTGTCGGTGCGGTACTGCCGACGGTGCACTGTTGCTGTGGCAATTGGTACTTGTTGTTCTTCAACTCTCAGCAGTCCCACAGCAAAGGGTTCATCGGAGAGACCAGGCAGGGTATTCAGTTGTCTGATGCCTTCTGTCTCTACAGCAGCTATCCCAAAAGCCCAGCGATATCCTTTTGGGTCTTTGAAATATCCATTTCTGAGAAAATCTATGCCAAGGATGCATGGGGCCTCTGGGCCAGTCACAATGGGGTGTTTTTGCCACCCATTCCCAGTTAAACTCACTTTGGCCTCCACTTCAGTCAGCTGCTGGGACCCTCCTGTCACTCCAGAAATAGTAACAGATTCTGTTCCTACATACCTTGATGGCATCAGGGTACATTGAGAGCCAGTGTCAATCAAAGCCGTGTACTCTTGTGGGTCAGATGTGCCAGGCCATCGGATCCACACAGTCCAATAGATCCGATTGTCCCTTTCCTCTACCTGGCTAGAGGCAGGGCCCCTCTATTCCTGCTCACGATGCACGTCGCTATCTTCCTGTAAATACGTTCCTGAGGTCCCTTCGAGAGGATCAGTCACATCATCATTCCTATACTGTCTGGAGTTCCGTGCACGAGAGACTGGAGCAGCATTGACTCTAGATGAACTCCTCGTGGTAGGCGTCCCTCTTTTCAGTTCACGTACCCGGGCTGCTAAGGCGGAGGTGGGTTTTCCATCCCACTTCCTCATGTCTTCTCCATGCTCCCGAAGAAAAGACCAGAGGTTACCTCGTGGAGTATATGTTCTCTCTCTGGCTGGGGGACGCCTGCTCCTAATGGCAGAGACTCTTGTTGGTTCTGGCGAGACGTGGTAAATTTCTTCCTTAAGTTCTTTTTTCAGTTTCTGATGGCCCTCTTCAATCAAGCTTCGGACTTGCTCAGCCAGCCTTGTTTCCACGGATGAGACATGGGTACGAAATGGGGCAGTGACAGTGTCCTCATAAATTCTTAGTTTGTTGACCAAGACGCCCACCCTGTCCTCACCTGCCCTCCATTGCAGCGTTGCCAGGTAACGGGAGTACATCTCTGGTCCAAGCCGTGCGAATCTCAACCACATCTGTGATGTGCACTGAACTTCATCTGGGCTTTTAGGAAATCTCTCATCCTCTGAGAAAATGATCTCCAGCACAGCCAATTCCCTCAGGCATCGGATACCTTGTTCCATTGTGCTCCATTTTCCTTGATGTACCTGCAGGTCTTCTTTACAAAGGTACCTGTTCTTCACACTTGTCAGCAGTCACCGCCAGAGGCTGAGAGTTCCTTGGGTCCTTCCAATGCCCTGGTCAATGACCACATCCCGGGACAGAGATCCCAGTTGCCTGGCCTCACTTCCATCCAGAATGGTGTCATTGGCTGCAGCGTCCCAGATGCGGAGCAGCCAGGTCAGGATGGACTCGTTTGGCTGACGGGTGAATTCCCTCCGGAGGTCACGCAGCTCACCCAGGGACAGAGAGCGAGTGATGATCTCTGGCTCTGTCTCCTCTGCTGGGTGCGAAGGTCCTGCTGCATCCTCGTCAGTCACTATGCGGACTGATTTGCTCTTTGATTTCTTCTTCTGAACAGGGGCAACTGCTACCGGTTTAGGCTGTTCCAGTTCAGTGATGGTTTGTGTGGGGGTGCTGACGGTGCCTTTGGTTCCTTCCTCCTCTGTGACAGCCTGTGTAGATGTGGATGCTGTTGCTTTGCTTTTGGCTTCTTCCTCCTCTGTGACAGCCTGCGTAGACACGGACACTGTTGCTTTGCTTTCGGCTCCTTCTCCTTCTGCGACAGTCTGTGTGGACATGGATGGTGTTGCTTTGCTTCTTTTCTCTTCTGCCTCAAGAAGACGCTGCTCTACATCATGTAGTGTATTGTTTCTAAGCATGGTGATGGTGCAAGCTGTGCAGAGAAAACAAAGCAGAACTAACAACAGCATCATGTTGACCTTGGCATCTAGAGAGATCTCAATATTTTTGAAAACTGCAGTGCCGGGCTGGAAAGGCTGGAAAAAATCATCCTTCACCCCTTCCCACAGGGGCTTGCTGAAGCTCCAGATATAGCATCCTAGACTAGGACAAGAAAACAAAATTGAGTATATATTCTGAAGGATGTTCATTGCCTCAGAGGTTAGCATATAATAGACCAACAAAGCAATCCTAATACCATACCCTGGTCTACACAGGAGTATTAAGGTCGGCAGATAGTGCCCCACGTGCGGAAAAATATAGAGAGTTAGGTACAAGACACATGTAAGTACGTTGAGCAACATCGCTAACAGGTGTCTTTTCCGATACAAAATTTTAACTCTGACTTTTTCTCAGTACCTCGTGCCCCACGTTGGGCGCCAAAAGATGTGCTGGTTTGAAAGCAAAAACCAGTGAGACTCCCAGTCAGAGATACAATTTAATAGAAGAAGAGAGGGAAAAAGGTGAAATAAATGGAATGATACAACCAAACACCCTGTTGGTCAGGGTGTTTGAAGCAGTCCGGAAATCCTCCTGGAGCGGCAGATGTGGTTCTGCTGGAGCAGAGATGATCCTGAGAGAGAAGGGTCCCGTGATGATGAGAAGGGTCCAGTCTTCCTCCAGGAATCCAGATGAGATGTTCTTGCCAAAGCAGTGATCCCTGTAGAAACGTCTGGTAGCTCGTCTCCTCTGAGAGTTCAGTGGATAGAAGCTGCCAGTGAGGTCTCAAACCCTGGATTATATCCAGGTGGGAATGCTTGGCTCCTCCCCCTGGGCAGAGCATCTCACAATGGTACGATTTCATCTTACCAGTCATGCAAATGGATCCTTGATGGCCCATTAAACAGAGATAACGTCTTCCGGGAAGGCATTGTTGGGCTCGTTAACAGAAGATAAGGAGAACACTGCCCCACCTTGGCTCCAACGGCTCATGGGGATAGAATACATACCTTGGGCACAATTTTACATTGTAACCTAGGACAGGGCTGCTGAAGAGTGGAAGGATATCACCACCAGAATAGAGAACCTACCTGTAAAAGTCCGCCATGTAGATGCCCATGTCCCCAAGAGTCAGGCTAATGAGGAGCACCAAAACAATGAGCAGGTAGATCAGGCTGCAAAGATAGAGGTGTCAAAGATAGACTTAGACTGGCAACACAAGGGAGAGTTGTTCCTAGCTCGATGGGCTCATGATGCCTCAGGTCATCAGGGCAGAGATGACATCTGTAAGTGGGCACGAGACTGAGGGGTGGATCTAACCATGGACAGTATTTCTCAGGATATCCATGACTGTGAAACATGTGCTGCCATCAAGCAGGCCAAGCGGGTGAAGCCCCTCTGATACGGTGGGCAGTGGTTTAAATATAAGTATGGGGAAGCCTGGCAGATTGATTACATCACCCTGCCCCAAACCCGCCAAGGTAAGTGCTACGAGCTGACCATGGTGGAAGCCACCACTGGATGGCTGGAGACCTATCCTGTGCCTCATGCCACTGCCAGGAACACCATCTTAGGCCTTGAAAAGCAAGTTCTTTGGAGGCATGGTACCCTTGAGAGGATTGAGTCAGACAATGGGACTCATTTCAAGAATAGCCTTATCAACACCTGGGCTAGGGAACATGGCATTGATTGGGTGTACCATACCCCATACCATACACCAGCTGCAGGCAAAGTGGAGAGGTGCAATGGACTGTTAAAAACCACCTTGAAAGCATTGGGTGGAAGATCTTTCAAAAATTGGGAGCAGCACTTAGCAAAGGCCACCTGGTTAGTTAACACCCGAGGTTCCACCAACAGAGCAGGCCCTGCCCAGTCTGAGTTCCTATCTACAGTAGACGGAGGTAAAGTCCCAGTGGTACATGTGAGAGGTTTGTTAGGGAAGACAGTTTGGATCAAATCTGCCTTGAGTACAGACAAACCCATCCGTGGGATTGTTTTTGCTCAGGGACCAGGTTGCACATGGTGGATAATGCAGAGTGATGGAACAACACGATGTGTACCTCAGGGAGATCTGATTGTTAGGTGAGAACTATGAGTAAATATCATTGTTCACTGAATGTCGCTGCCATTTTCTGTATATAGCTGTATACTGTATATATATGCATGTATAAGGTACGTGTGTGTAGAGTTAGAATTTATTTAGTTTTATCGTGCTTGTATCCCCAATCGTCTGTTCTGTTTCTGCTGTAATTTAAGTTCTGTACCTTTGAAATGGTTCTGGGAGCGAAGGGGGAGAAAGAAGCAGCGCACAGTTTGTTTTGAGAAAACTGCCTGACTCCTACAGGTCCTTGCTCCGGCGGTTTGTCTGAGGCACGGACAGCGGTGGGACCGAGATCTCCTGTGCTTTTAGTTAGTTTTAGCTTGCTGAGGCAGAAGCAGAGAAGTTCCGTGGACTGGTTTTTTTTTTTTTTCCCTTTTTTCTTTGGACTGTTTAAATCTGCTCTGGACTGAAAAATCCAGAAAAGCAGCAAGGGCTCGCCCCTGCAGCCTGCCGGGGCCTGGACCTCTGGAGGGAGTGGGACTGGTGAGAGACTGAGTGAGCTGAGCTACACCCACGGCAAGGACTTTCTCATTTTTGCCATCTGTCTTCGGAGTAGCGAGAGGTTTTATTGTTTCATATTATTCATTCATTTATTATTTATTTATTTATTATTTGTTCATATATTCTTTTTTATCCTTTTTTTTTTTTTTTTTTTTTTTTTTTTTGTGCTTGTGGGCATCTTGTTTGTTAAATAAGTAGTTTTTTCCACTTTTCTCCGAGGAAGTTTCTTCCTGGACTGGCTGGGGGGAGGGGCCATTTGAGTTTGCTTTCCAGAGGAACCCCTTTGGAGGTTTCCTCCCAAATTTGCCCTTGTCATGGGTTAACATAGTTTAGATTTTGTTAGAAAAGGACAGTCCAATCAGGAGTCAGTTATTTAATTGGCAGGTGGTTTGACCACTGAAAAGTAGAATACGACTTTTGGGCTAATGCACATATAAGCTGAGAAGGGGTGAGATCCTCTCTCCTTCCGGGTGAGGGACCGAGGTAACATCTGCCGGGCAGGGCTGGGCCGGCCAGGGCAGGCCCCGCTGCCTTTGGGCGGCCGGGCCGGTCTGGCCGGCCCGCCCCTCCGGGAGGCCCGCTGCCCGCGGGGGAAGCAGCCCAGCTATGCCTGGGCCCGGGAACAGCAGTAGCGGGGGACGGGAAGAGAAGCCCCGGTGGCTGTCCCTGTCCATCGGCCGGGACTGGGGAATGTTCCGCCCACCGCCCCACTCCCCCTTCAGGCCTCAGGGAGCAGCATGGCCTTCAGATATTTCTAGCACCCACCGCTGCAGCAGGACAACGTGAGCACATACCGGAGGCTTGGCAAGTTTAACTCTTTCCCTGCCAGCAAATGAACCTTTCTGAGCAGTGGCCTTTCCCCTGGAGTGAGGACAGATGTAGTGATTGAACCATAAGGAGACACAGCATGGAACTAAAGTCAGTGAAGAGAGTGTGAAAAAGACTTTGAGGCAGAGGAGAAGGAGTGACCAAAATCTGGCTGGACTTTTCTGGTAACATGGAGACTGGACTAAATTATTCCTTTAAACCATGGAAAAAGATGCATTTTGGGGAGGTGATTGTTTTATGTGTAGATTTTTGAGCAAAGGTGTTGTGTGATCGACTGAGTAAAATTGATTTTATGAGATGCTGGAACAGAGAGATTAAAGCCTTCTGTGTGTAGTGAAGAAGTGAAGAGATAGCTCTGTTCCTTGAGATGAGAAAATTCCTTGCCTCTGAAGTGAGACACCTTTAAAAGGTGACACCCCGGTTTGCAGTGTGTTGAGTACATGGCCCATGTTTTCAGTGTTGGGAAAGCTGTGAAATGGGTGGGATTTCATTGGTTTGCAAGTTCTTTTTTTAAGGTCCTTGCAGATGAGGTCTCTATGGAACCGAAAGACTCCTTTCCTGAAGAATTGATGAAAGATTATCTTAAAATGGTAAAACTGACTGAAATTACAGGTTATGTCTTCTTATGTTGAGTGTGGAAAAGTAAAAACTTGGAGAGGGAGGGAAGGATGTTTTGAAGGTTTCATTTGTTGTTCTTTCTTTTTTTTCTTCCTATTTTTATCCTTTCAGTGTGTGTAAATAAACTATCTTTGTAATTTGAAGATAAGCCTGTTTTGCTCTTTATGTTCTCCCAGTCACATGAAATATAGTAAGTAATGAAACCATCACATTAATTTGTGCATTGGCCGGGAAATCAAACTAAAACCTTCACAGTCCTAAACCAGGACACTTGGTATGGTTCAAGCTCTGGCTAAGCTGTTCATAGGCTTAGGGTTTCACTCAACAGCTATGGAACTCTCTGGAAATAGTTACAATGGCAGGCCAGGACCTGTCTCTCCCTTGACCTGGACCAATCAAGCCTGTGTTTAACCTGCTCTCACAGAGGAACCCTGGACACATGGATGGGGTAATGCAGCTGCTGGCACTGCTGCCCCATACAACAGTCTGGGAAAGCAAGGGATGGAAGTTCTATTATCCCTCTGAAGCTACAAAAGCAGGCAAAATGTAATTATAATCACCTAAACTGGAGTTCTGCCAGGGCATCAGGGCTAATGGTCTTGTTCTTGCAAGAAGTGCCATGGGATTTTTCTAATGATCACAAGTGGTCAGGACCTCAGTTTCACATCTCACTTGGAAGATAATGAAGAACTCTCCCATTTATTTTTGGTCCAAATGGAGGTAAGGAGAAATTGACTGTGTCAAAGGGCATGAGGACATAGATTCTTTTGCTTGAGATATCACTGGGAGCTTTGGCAGCCAGGAGGGATAGCAGAGGGAAAACAAGGAAGAAGCGTGTGTGATTTCATATGACTCCTGTTAGTGTTTCAACTTTTTCTGAATCTGCCGTGACTCCAGTAACATTGCTGAAAGGAAAGTGAATCTTTTTTCATATGAGTTATTCCCGCTGTAAAATATATTTGGAGGGAATGAGTTTATAAAGCTATCTGAGATAACTGACAAGCATACTCCACTCTACCATGAAGGTTACTAGTGAGTTACAAGAGGGTCTTCACTTTAAACTCAGAGCAATGAGAAATTAATAGATCTTCCAGTGTCAGTCCCAAGGCAGAGGATCATGATAAACTGGTAATAGGCAGAGAGACTCTTTTAAAGTTATGAAGCGAGAGAAGAGAGACGTATCAAACTCCTGGGAGTTACACAAATTCAGACTGATACACCTGGCAAGGACAAGTGTGGTGATTGCCAATAAAAGGTCAGTGCAATTGGAGAGGACAAATATTGCCTTTCCTCTGAGAAGAAGAAGCGTGACATCTCCAGAGACCCTGCCTATTGCTCCCCTGGAACAGGGAGCTCTGCCCTGGGAAGTTGCACCATAATCAACATACACAAGTGCTGCCTTTTAAAGTGAAAGCTACTGTGATACAAAGAATGATTCCCCTCTTTCCAGCCCTGATTATTTCCATACCTAAAACCTTTGTAGAGCTCCTCTTTTTCTGCTCTGAGCACAAGAAAAAGTGACCATAACCTAGAAAGCTGTAGAAAAGGGTTTGGACAAGAGGAAGAACTAGAAAAGGCTGTTCTGGAAGGTCATTACGTGGGTATTGGCTATTGTATAGATGGAGCTGCTGGAATGGAGAAAGACCTGGCCATGATGTTGATGAGAATGAGTGGTTAAAGGAGAGCAGTTTTGGTTGCAAAATATAGACTGCCACTGAGATCAGCACTGGAATCAGTTTAATTAATTTATATAATCAATAACCTGGAAGGGTAAAAGCACAGACCATCAATGCAATTTGTTCTTGGTAGAAAACAATCACAAAGGAGCCATCAAAAGGTGGGACAGTTCTTTCAGCTTGGACTGGGACAAAGTGCATACAAAGAGCACATTAAATGCTGGTAGGGACAGCAACCAGAGTTGGGATCTGTTTCAGTGATCTCACACAACAAAACAGAGATGAATAATGAACAAAGCTCATCCCTCAAGCACAGCACTTGGATGCAGGGAGCATGAAAGGCACATTGCAAGGGTGTGCCATAGGGACCTCAGACAAAGGGGGGAAAGATGAGCTGGTGTCAGCAGGGAAATGGGCAAATCCTGCAGCTATGCAGACTTTGATTTTTTCATATAGGGAAGAGTACAAATGACACATCAAAGGTAAAAAGAACTCACATTTAGACATGTTTGCATGGAGCAGAGGCTGAGCAGTGAGGATTAGCTGCCCCAGGATCTGGCACAGCAGCTGGGAGACTGACCTGTGAGGACAGGGATTCCCAGAAGATGTGATGGATAAGGCACGGTGCTGGTGGAGGAGAAGGAGGGAGAACTGGGCTTCATGCTCCTCCTTTGTGTCCAAAAACATCCAATTTCAGCCTTCAGGTGAGCAGGACACAGTGTAAGGTGAAAGCACCAGCATCAGGGCTGTCTCTGGCTGCACCATGGGAGCTGCAGGAGGGCCCTACAGAGAAGGGGTGTTGCTGGTTAGGCAGATTCATCAAAAGACTTTGGAAAAAACAAGTTTTCTCCTTTTTTTTTTTTTTTTTTTTCTGTTCCTCCTTACCTCCTGGAGGGGAAAGCCCATCTTTCCCTGACTCTGGAAGAGCCACATGCACATCTCTCCTGCCTGCACTTATGTATGAGCCCTGCAGGGCTGAAACCCACCCCAGAGCCATCTGAGCTCTGCAGCAATGGAACAGGGGATCTCACAAACACCCTCTCATCGATGGAGCTGGCAGAGAGGGGAACATGCCTCAGCCATGGGCAGGGGACACTCATGAGGGTCCTGTTCGGAGCATACAGGAATATAAGGACATGTCAGTCCTTGGGGAGACAGGCTGAGAATTCCCCTGCATTTGCTGATCTGCAAACCTTGTCAGAGGCTTTTGATTCTCTTGGAGCAGAGAGAGACATGCTGAGATAATTACTACCCTGGCAGAGAACTTATTCTTGTATCCAAAAGAATTACAGCCTCACAGGTGTCTTCAGGATAGAGTGAAAGCATTTTCTCCATGGTACATTGCTGTCCTGGTTTAGGGCAAATTTGGGAGGAAATCTCTGAAGGGGGTTCCTCTGGAAAGCAAACCCAAACGGCCCCTCCCCCCAGCCGGTCCGGGAAAAAGAACTTCCTTGGAGAAAAGTGGAAAAAACTATTTATTTAACAAACAAGATGCCCACAAGCACAAAGAATGAATAATATGAAACAATAAAACCTCTCACTGCTCCAAAGACAAATGGCAAAACTGAGAAAGTCCTTGCCATGGGTGTAGCTCAGCTCACTCAGTCTCTCACCAGTCCCACTCCCTCTGGAGGTCCAGGCCCCGGCAGGCCGCAGGGGTGAGCCCTCACTGCTCCTCTGGGTTTTTCAGTCCAGAGCAGATTTAAACAGTCTCAAGAAAAAAGGAAAAAAAAAAAACCAGTCCAGGGAACTTCTCTGCCTCTGCCTCAGCAAGCTAAAACTAAGTAAAAGCACAGGAGATCTCTGTCCCACCGCTGTCTGTGCCTCAGACGAACTGCCAGAGCAAGGACCTGTAGGAGTCAGGCAGTTTTCTCAAAACAAACTGTGCACTGTTTCTTTCTCCCCCTTCGCTCCCAGAACCAATTTTAAAGGTACAGAACTTAATATACAGCAGAAACAGAACAGACGATTGGGGATACAAGCATCATAAAGTCACCCTAGGACAATTGCAATGGCAATTAATTTTCTTGATAAGCTTAAACTAACCTTTATTTTAAAAAGGGTGATAACTTGTGTGAAGCATCTTCTAATCTGGCATTTACCAAGGGCAATGGGATAATAATTTGAAAAGCAATTAAAGGTACCCTTTTTTAAGTTTTCCAGTGCCTTTTTACGGTGTTGCAGAGCCTATGGCCCCTCTTGCTCAGGATGACTCAGTACTTCTACAGCACATTTCCAAATGTGCAAAACCCAGACTTTGGAACCAAACTTTGGTGCACAGACTCTAAAATAAGTAACAGTTTATCCTGAAGGTTTTATCAGAATGTTGCACCATTTTTTTTTGCATAGCAGGCATGTGAAACCAGGAAAGTTCTTTTAAAATAGTACTTGGAAAGCCTTTTTGAAGTGTTCCAGTCTTTCAGCAGGTGGTGATAAAATGTTAAATTTTGAGAGCTGTCCCCCTGACCCCAGTGCTCTCTTCCAGTTTTTATAGAAAACCTTTTCCCTAGATTAACACTGCTAAAGTGCTTTGAAGTGAAAGAATGCCACATAAATGCTCAGCAGTATTCTGTTATAGGAAATAATCCCTTTACCTGAATGGAAACAATATCTGGACTACTTTAAATAGTACATTCTAGATTTTTAATCAACAGAACCTTTATAGTTATACACATGTAATTATTGCCAAAAACATGAGAATATCTCATTCTAAACTAAAATGGAGGAGGCAGCAACAAGCTGAGAGGTACAGTTCATTGAAAAACTATCAGCTTGGTCCTGCTGGTGCTTTGCTTATGAAGCATTTAGTCAGGATTTAGCATACAAATGTGACTAGCTCCAAAATCAAAGCAGGCATCCCCACAAGAGCACCGAGGTGGAGACTTTTGGGTCCAACACTATGCATGTAGCAACATGTCTACATCTAGGAGTGGGGAGGAGGAAGGGGAGGGATCAGACAGGTTACCCCAGGAGCAACTGCTAGCCCTGAAAGCATTCTTTCTTTAAAAGTTTTCTTACCATTGTGTCTTTGACATGTAGCACACAGAGCAACATATATAAAATATCTCCAGTCCCTCCTAATTGTTTTGTGGAATGACATGTCAAAGCATAATTAGATCATTCCATGCATTGTTGTTATGGGGAAGCTTTGTGATCCTTGAATGTCAAGCTGCCACGGAGATAACCTAACCTTTGAAATAGCAGTGTGTTAAACCAGGAGTTATTTATTATTGGCAATGCTCTTTGCACAATGTCAGTGCAGAAGCTCTGTAAGGGAAAGGCAGACCCAAACCCCAAGGCTTAATAATGACCATACGCAGTAATAATTACAAATGTGCAGCAAAATGGGATCTAATAATGGGGTCTCTGTATGAGTCAGCTGCACTGCCAAGAGCTTCAGAAGCCTTTGTGGCACATCATACTGTACCCTAACTCATCTGTTTTAGTATTTGTTCTTTTGTACTGCTCCAGCATGATACCTTGGTGCTTCAGATCTCCAAAAACTATACTGCTGGATTTTAGATGAATATGGAAAGTCTGGATAAGACTGTTTACCAGAGGTAACTAGATTACAATATTGCTTTAGGCAGAGAGACCTATGGGAAAATAAGTGGCTTTATATAAATAACTCCTCCAAAAGTGTAAGGTGGGCCTGGGATGAATTGATAAGAGAAAACAAATTGCATGCAAACAGAGATTTTAACAGCTAAAAATACCTAGGAGTCAAATCAGCCAGTGAAGGGGCCATGGTGGGGGAGATTGATGTACACTTATGGAAGCACACCAAGGACAGATTCCAGCCACACCATCCCATTTCCCAGATAATCTGCCTGTGTCCCTGTGCCTATACCACCTAGCTGCCTTCCTCCAACACATTCACTGATGGTAATTCAAAGTACTCCTTAACCTTCCCTTTATAAATTAAATGAGACAACTCTTACAAACTCCACAGGGCAGTTTCTCAACACTCTGATCATCCTTGTCTCTCCTGTAACATTTTGTAAGTTTTCTCCTTACTTTCTGAAACGTGGACACCTGTCTTGGTTTGGAAAGACAGGTATCTGCCAGGGAAAGTTGAAGCTCCCCTTGGAATGGAGAGTGTAAACCCCCTCCCTCCAAATTATCATAATTTTGCAATTAGGGGCTTTCAGGCAAAGATATGGGAATAGGAATAACAGTTCTTTACTAGGAATATTAATAATACAAATGTAGTAGTAAAAAAACCAACCAACCAAACAAACAACAATCCTAGAAACCCTGACAGAGTCAGATACAACCTGACACCCTGTTGGTCAGGGTGTTGGAAGCAGCCCAAAGTAAATCCTCCTGGAGTGGCAGATGTGGTTCTGCTGGAGTAGAGATGATCCTGTAGAAAATGGTCCAGTGCCGGCAAGAAGGGTCCAGTCTTCCTCCAGGAATTCAGTGGAACCAGATGCCCCATCTTCCTACGTTTCAGTTTTTATCTAGGTAGGAATGGTTGGCTCCTCCCCACTGGGTGGAGCATCTCACAATGGGATGGTGGAATGTGTCATGTCATTGGTGAGCCTTAATGGCTCATTAGCAGAAGATATCACCCTGGAGGGAGAACGGGTGGTGAAAGAGGTAAGAAACACTGCCCCACCTGGTTTTAACAGCTGGCACATTATCAGAAGGCATCTGCCCCCCTCCCCCCAGAGCTACAAGAGATAAAGAAAAACATCGCCCCAACTGCTTCAACAGATGAATTAGAATACACATTTTTTTAGGTTCCATAACCCAAGACAACACCCGAAATGAGCACAGCACCCAGCAGCTGTGCATCAGTGCCAAACCCAGAGGTAATACAACCTCCCTACTCCTACTGCCTGCTATACTTAGCCATATATCCAGGGAATCTTACTGGCCTTTTAGCTGCAGCCACAAGCAGGAACTCATATGCATTTCGTTTTCCACAATCCCTTTCCTGGTTTTCTCTTTCCTGAGACAGCCTCCTCCTCCACAAGCCAGACCTACATTCCTTGTTTCTAAGTGCTTGACCTTGCATTTGCATGTCTTCAAATGCATATTTGCCTGCTTGTCCTTGGCTTAGTGAGCTGCCCAGGTTGTCTGTCTGTAATCCTCTCTTTGTTTCCCACATTACCAATCTTCAAATCACTTGGGAACCTTATCGGTACTTTCAGAATATTTTTTCTCCATACTGTAGATAAAAACAATACAAAAAAGCTTAGGAACAGGAGCCGATCTTTAGGAATAAGAAATTAGAGAAACAACTTTCATTTCTGATGTTGGCTGGTCACTCTTTAAACCATTTAATGTGTGCCCTAATGACTAAATATCATTCTTGATTGATACTTTGAATTTGCAAAATCATAAATGCTTACAGACCTCAACACATACTAGGTCAATACTATTGCTTTTATTGATCTCAGGAAAAATCTAATGAGAAAACAAAATCATGTTAATGTTCTCACAGCCCTGCATTGACTGATATGAATTATCTTACCTTCCTTCAGCACTTTATTCACAAGAATCTGTCCTTTCATTGCTTTCTGACTACAAATGTCAGCTCCAGTCCATGTCACTCACCTCCCCTGGACACTGGACAGATGAAGGCTTTTCTCCAGGCTCTTCAAATTGTCCCTGATTTTAAGATTAATCATTTCTGTTCAGCCTAATGAATCAGGACATTTTTGAGAAAATTGTGAAATACAGCTCCTTTTAGGACCCGCCGTCAGAGTGAGATGTAACTTCCACACATCCCAGCTCCTCCAGGATAATCTTATCCTGTGGTAACCAGGAGTGCCATATTGAAGATATCTGTGTGAAAATATCTCTCCTAAGTTTGGATCAGCACAGTAATACCACAACAGCCTCTAGTGGCCCTTCCTACACTGCAAAATTAAGCAGCCAGTCATGCAATGGTCTCATGAAAGTTGCCCTGGTAGAGACCCTGCACCATCTCACTGCTTGCCTGTTTCTCACAGAACAGCCTTTGACCACTTCCTGGAAGAGAATTCCCTTAACATTTAATCAGTGATGGTTATTTGGCAGGAAATCAGTTAAACACTAATAGGATGAGTATCAGACATAGGATTGTTATTACAATTGTCCAAATGGTTTTGCTAATTGACAGAGAATTTAGGACAAAGTTTTATCTTCCCTTCTATTGTGTGATCCCAAAGAAGTCAACAAAATGATAAATGAAAGAGCACAGGTTTTTATCAGAGCTTCCCAAACTTTCTCTTTTTTATGAAGGTAAGCCATCATACTGCATTTGGTTGGGCTAGTTAGTTTTCTTCATAGTAGCTGGTATGGGGCTGTGTTTTGGATTTGTCCTGGAAGCAGTGTTGATAATATAGGCATGCCTTAGTTATTGCTGAACTGTGGGAATGTACAAGAAATTGGGAGGAGACGCAGCCAGGACTGTTGACCCAAGGGATATTCCATACCCTGAGATGTCATACTCAACAATAAAAATAGGGCAAGGTCACCAGAAAGGTCACCAGCCAATTGGTGAGCAATTGTTTTTATTTGCATTACTTGTCTTTACTGGTGTTTATTTCTCTCTCTCTGTTATTTTCCTTTTCACTACAATTTTTTTACTCTTATTATTATTATATTTAAATTATTAAACTGTTCTCATGTTGTTAGCGTTGGAAACACATAATCATGGAATGATTATATGCAGGTGCTTTTATTGAGGAGCTCCGGGAGCCGGGGTACACAGACAAACCCAAATCTGACTCCGACAGTGATTCGTAACACACACGTTTTATACCCCTCTGCCACACAGCTACATATTGATTGGTTACCCTAGATTGTTCCTGAGCAAAATTTCTTGTAATTTAGCCAAACAGTGATCATATTCAATTCCCCCAAACAAAGTCATACTTGATTTAGTTAAAACAATGGCCTTAGCTACGGCAACTATAGCAAAGCTAACGTTCTATTCTCAAGGCCCTGTTGACTAGCAAGCCTGGGCCTTTCCCTTCCCAACCATTACCTTTCCTAACCACCACCCCCCTTAGTTACCTGCTTGCAGTTCTACAAAAATCATTTTAACCCTATACTATCAATGTCAACCCCTTCCAATTCTCTCTCCACCATCCTGCTGGAGGGCTGAGCAAGCAGCTGTGTGGTGCTTAGCTGCCAGCTGGGGTTAAACCACAAGAGCCTCATTTTTAATAGGTACGATTATTACCAGCCAGTTCAAAGGCTGTGGTGCGTCCCTAACACTTAGAGCTTCTACTTCAAGAGATGTCTAGTAATTTCTTGACCAAGCACGAGAAATCTGGTTTAATGCATGACTCAGTGGAAGGACCCATTCTATCCCTGGGATTTCCAGAGAAGACCAAACTATCAAGAGGGGTCTTATCAAAAGCCCATGCATTTCTCACCCTTACACACTATCCTAGGGTGACGTTACAATGTATCCCCAATCGTCTGTTGGGTTTATGCTGGATATTACACTCTGTACCTTTAATTTGGATCTGAGAGTAAAATCGGGGGAGGAAGGGCACAGTTTGTTTTCAGAAACCTCTGACTGGCCTTGAAGAGTGGGAGTCAACACACAGACATGAGATGGAGAGGTTTTGTTGTTTTTTTTTTTTTTCCCTTGGCTCTCACTTTCGCTTTGCTTTGTAGTTAGTTAGCGTAGCTTAGCATAGGCTGAGAAGCTTTGGATTTCTTTTTTTTTCTTTTTTTTTTCTTTTTTTCCTTTTTTTCCTTTTTTCGCCTTTCTTTGGAACTGTTCAAACCTCCCCAGACTGAGGACCCAGGGGGGCTCCGCGGGAGCTTGCACCTGGGACCCATCCAAGATCTACCCTGTGCAGCAACTTTTCCCAGCGAGGAAGAACTGAGAGCAGAGAAACCACCTACAGGAGGGACTCCTTTCCTAATTTGTCATCTCTCCAGAGCGGCATGAAGTTCTTGTCATCTGGTATTGTTCAATTTATTGTGCTGGGGAGTGGTTTGCCAGTTTAATAAACAGGTTTCTTTCCACTTCACTCTGAGGAGGTTTCTCCCAAACCGGTTGGGGGAGGGGAGGGAGGGTTCCTCTAGGAGGTTTCCTCCCAAATTTGCCTTAAACCACTACACACACCTATTGAAAAGGGCTTCCAGACAGCTCACAGCAAGTCATGCTATGTTCTCACATCCCTCATATGATGCATTCCTTCTAAACTTCACTTTGCACAGGCTCAACGTGTTTTTTTTGCCTCATGACACTTGAGTGTATGTGACCTATGAGATGATCAGCAGCTGGTGTTTCTCTTGCCCTTTGCACATACAGCAATAAGGCTATGACTTTGCGCCATGTTTTTCCATCCAGGAGGTTATTGATATTTATAGCAGTGATATAGCAGATCATTTGGACATGGAAAAGAGACAGGAAATCAAATAGCATCAATACATGTCTCCAGACTGTTAACTTGCTCATACAAATACAAATGACCTTCTCTCTTGACACCCTGTGGTGCCCAGGAGGGGAACAGACCCTGACGTGTTGCATTGTGCAACTGCATGTCCCTGAGAGTGACCTGCGCCCCGGGGGCCCAGAGCACTCTGCTAATAAAGAGCTGACAATAAAGGTGAGGAGATGGGTCCCGTTTGGAAATCTGAGGGCTGTTTATTGTTGGCGATTGCAGATTGCATCGTGGGTACAGCCTCAAATGTGTTCCAGGGATGAGAGCCGAAAGGGGTCTGAGGGCACAGGGTTATAAATGGGACAACTAGGGCGGGTCTTGAGGTCAGGGTCCAATAAGAATAGGAAAAAGTGGTGCAAAGGGGTAAATATGAACTGAGGGGACTAATGGGGTCCCAGGGGTGGAACACTGTGGCAAATTTAACCCAGTGGGGTTCAAAGGAAAGAAGAACATTCTGGCATGGGTGCATATATGGTGAATGGGGCTGAACAAGGTAACAAACTTAACAAACCAATGAAACAACGAAACTTAAGAAATATTAACATGTGGCTGCAAAGGCCCATGGGAGGAAAGTTTTCCTCACCATGATCTAAAAGGTTATCTTTCCCCATTTGTCTCTGTCCTTCCAGGGTTGAGGCACAGCTACCTTAGGGATAAGCCCCTGGGACTCCACACTGACTGTCCTCCAAAGGGGTTTGGAAATCAGGAGGAAACACAGATGGGAACTTCTGGAAGAAAATAGCAATTTCTTTGCACACACTGAGGAGTATGATGGCCTCACTAAGCACTAAACAGAACTAACAAAACACCAGCAGAATAACAACAGCGCAAAACCACTAAAACAGAGCCATAAAAGCAGCATTATCGATTCATGTGGCAAGCACAGCTTTTCTCCCTCCCTTCTGCTTGGTCAGAGTTGCACACAGAGGGCAAGACACAACGCCACACCTGGCTCTTCTAACCCCACTACAACCAAACTCACTGTAGCCACTGTCTTGTGCTGAGCCTCAGGCCCAGGAAAGGGAAAATTTCCTGTCACCTGGAAACCAGAATTATGAGCTAAAACTCTTGTGTGATGAAGACGAGGGCTGAGAAGGTGATAGGATCTCTGCTACACAGGCACTGGGAGATGCTAAAGATCCCTGGATGCCTCTTGCCATCATGCTGCACATGCATGCCCTAACCCTAACCCTAACCCTAACCCTAACATGGCATGGCAGTGCTTTACACCCAGACACTCCAAGAGGCTTTTTGTTAGAAAATATTCCAATCTGTGGGAGTAGGGGGGCGAGATATGCTGCTTGAAGATAAATCTAGTCTTTCTAGAAGTTGTAAATCCCTGCAGCTAAGCTCAGGGAGCTGCAAAAATCTAACCACCAAGGAGCTGAATGATGTAATATGAAACCAGTTCCTTCTGAGTATCACTTGAGAGTGAGAATATTCTCACTGGAGCTAGGCATAGATGGAGGACCCTGGTCCATATGGGAGGAGGAAGGACAGCAGAGCAAGCAAACAACACCCCCATGCTATGACATCCATAGATGTCACTGGGAAGTGCCAGCACCCCATCCCAGCATCCCGAGCGGGAAGGAATATGGACAGTCAGAGCAGAGCATGGCCAAGGGCTCTCCTCTCTGGGGGCACCCAGCAGGTGTTGAGATCAACCAACAGCTATGACAATTTGGGTGTTACCTTCCAGCCATGGCTTTTCACTTTAGAAAGTCACTCCCTGCTTCTCCAAGGTGCTTTCTTTTGTGAGCAAAACTCCTCTTAGGTGAAGCACTTCATAACCCCTGTAGGAAAGCTCATTCTTACACATCCTCACTAAATCCCTCTTTGCTGGGGAGTGAAGACAGAGCTCAGAAGGAGCCTTGGCAAGTCACAGGTGTGTGCTGCTGTGCTCTGTGCTGCCGGGCTTCCCCGAAGGAGACATGAATCTATTCCACAGGGGCTGAGTCACACTGGAGACATGTTCCCATCTGCTGATTCCTGCCTTGGGTCTTGCTCTCCAAAGGCCTTGTGAGATCCTAGTCACAGTCAACCCCCTGCTCCTAGATGTAGGCACTGGCATGGAGCCACACTGTTTGGTCTGAAGCAAAAAGAGGGCTGAGTCCTGGCAGGAATACAGCTGGTGGGTGTGCAGGGGCATCATGCTGCTCTGCACACACCAAGCAGCTCAGGGAGGATGGGATGTTCCTTTTTCCTGAGCTTTTTCAGGCCACATTGCTCCTGGCATCACCAAGTGCTGGGGCTTGCACCCAACCCACCCCCACTCCCTTCCCTGCAGGCACTGCATCCACACACTTCAGATAGGCTGTTCTCCAAAGTCCTCTGAAAATGTGGTGCAGCCACCTGTCCTCAAACCAGTAGGCTTTGAAAAAATGAATAATTTTTTTTTTTTTTAAATAAGGAAAGAGCATCTTGCAAACATCTGAAGGATACTGTGTTATCCAGGACCAAAAACCTTACCATGGTTTCCTTCCTACACCAAACCCCTTCAGGGCTCTCCAACTCCCTTCAAACTGAGTATCTCATCACCCCAAGCATGTGGTGACTCACTAGCCTGAGCGCATGCAAGGCAATTCTGCATATGTCTGCTGTTCCTGTCATTCTGTCTCCTTGTGTGTTGGGGAGGATGAAGTAGCTAGGCCCTGTAGAGATAATTTAATAGTAAAAGATTCTAAAACTATGAAACCCACAAGAGGAATAGAATTAAAAGCAAAGTTTGAACTGTAAGCATGAACAGGAAGAAGGTGATTAAGCAGCTGAAAGGCCTTGGCTGGGTGGGTCAGTGACACCCCTGCCAAGACAAAAGGATGAATGAAAGGCTGCACCTTCTCAGGTATCAGGGATAAGGTGGGTTTCACAGGTTTTGGTATGTAGAATAGTATTGTAATGTTGTAGCTCCCATAGGCTGTATGTAGATTCTGTAGGTTTTGTATCTTAAGGTGATTGGTTAATGTTCATTAGCATATTCACGATAGAAGGGGTTAAAATGGAATGTAACAAGGAGCTCGGCCCCTTTTTTGCACCCCCTCTTGGACTCTTTTTGCCTGCCTTCCCTTGGACCCTCTTGGACTCTGCACTGGATCCCTGGACCCTTCCCCAGTTAGGCTGCATTCCCACGACCAATAAAGCACGTGTTCTAGAGTGTCCTGATCTTCAGGTCATCTCTCTCGCCGGACTACAAGCGTGTTTTCTAATACTTGTGTACTGACAGAGAGAGAGAGAGAGCAGAGATCTCTGGCAGTAGGCAGATTAATAATACATTTAATTTCTCCATGCATCATGAGGAAGAGGAAGAGCCATAATTCAAGAGCCTTCCTGAGAGCTTTGCAAATTCCTAACAATAGGAGACAAGAGCAAGAAAGGTGCTTTTGTGCTTCAACTCCTTAAAGCTAGTGGGGTTTTTTGAGTATTTTAACGTAACATTTAAAAGGCACAGAAAGAAGTGTGTGCTATAAATATAAAATATTAAACCAGTTGATACAACCAGGACACCATTTTTCATAAGCTCTCAGGATCAAGAGATAGCAGCAAAATGTGGGTCTCTGTGACATTGATGGCTCCTCAATATCTCTAAGTATTGACGACTGATAGAGAGACGGGAAGACTGATTTGGTGATCAGAATTCAATTTTACTCAGATTTTCCAAAAGCTTATATACCATTTCAGGAAGGTTAATAATTTTCCATTACAATAATCTGGTTAAAGATCATACAGACAACTTATACATTTTACAACATCTTTTGCTTGCAGAGTTTGAATCTTCTCTCTTCCCCATAGCAGGTTTAATCCCATCTTCTGTAATCTTCAGAGTTCTGTTTGTTCCTGCCATGGCATCTTGGTTATCAAAGAGGCCCAATTCATCTGGGCCACAGACCACAAAGACAATTCATCATTGCAGTATTCATCAAATGCATGCAAACTGCGCCTTATTCTGTGGGGATACTTGTGCTGTAAAATCACGGAGGCATTAGGTGTTAGCACAATCAGTCGTCCCAAACTACAGGGACCTCCCCTTAATGTGTGAAGGGATAGCAGCCCAAGCCAGATCTCCACACACCAGAAACATTCCTGGTGGCAGCCTCGGGGGGAGTTACTGGATTTAGAAGGGCTGCCAGAAGTGCAATTGCACCAAAAAATCTGATTCTTATACATGGGATGATAGGGAGAAACATCCCCAGATTTAGACTGATTTTTTACTGTGTAATCAAAATTAACACAAAAATCCATTTTTACAGAACCCAGGAGTTCTAATTCTTGTGGCTCCAAGGGTGTTGTAGGAAGGTAAGGAGTCCACTGATCCCATGTATCAACAGGATTTGAACTCTGTACAATGCTTTTGGTAGTTTTTGGTATTGGCCAGCCATCTAATGGCAAACCGACTAAACAGGTTGAAAATGGATTTTCTGGGGATGCGGTAGCTAAGCATAAGGTATCTTGTTTGGTTGCATTAACCAGAGTTATCCACACATTTGTTTTGGGTTGATCAACAGTCCAGGCTGTGCTGCAAAAGGCAAGCAATGCTAATAAACATAGCATTCGATTTAACCTCATGGTGTTTTTCGTTTGTTTGTTTTAAATTATGTTATGGGAAAAAAAGGAAACCCCTTTTAGCTTATCCCCTTTTTGTCCTTTCTTAAGATTGTTCAAGGACCAGCCAAATATAAGGCACTTAGCTGTTTTCCATTTTGCAAATACGGCTATTTTCGGATTTCCTCAAAACTTCGCTCCTGAGAATAGGGAGGTGAGGACTATCCTTTTCTTGTGGCCTGCTATAATTAAAAATTCAATGGCTTTATACCTGATGTAATAAATGCTAATTCATGTTCTCAAAATATACTTCATGTAATCATAATGCTTGCTGTTAGAGGTGATAGTAAACATGTAGTTTTAGGAATGTCAGAGAAAACTCCCCTGGCACAGAAGAACATCCCCAGCTCCGGGAAAGAGACAATGGAATTACAATGCCAATAGGAGGTGGAGAGCCACAAAGACGAGGGGCAATTGACATCTGATAAGGACTGATGGCCCAGAGAATACATCCCACCTGGAGCATTAACCACATCCTGCACACCCAGGAAATCTATTCAAACTGGCTATCGCTCCTCTGATTCTATCAGCTGCACCATCTAGAAACAAAGAAACCTAAAGAAATTCTGCACTAAACAGCGGGTCCAGCCCTGGAAGTTTCAAGTCCCCCTTGATTCCAGGACCTCGGAGACAAGTCCAGACAAGTCCAGAGGCGTCTCGGGAGGTTCACCCAGTGCGCACTGACCGTTTCCTTGCTTCGCAGACTCTCAATTTCTTTATTGGCTTTGTAAATTTCTTGTCCGTGATTTTTCGCTGGCAATAAATTCTATTTTATTTTAGACTGGCTCTGTCCATTTATAACACCTGATTTACACTATGCTTTTGCCAAAAGGGCTCTGAGATATCACCAGTTTTTTTTGTGTGAGACAAAGACCGGAAGCTCGGATCTTTGGAGCGAGTGTGGACCTCTTAATACCGCGGTTCCAGTCTCCCGCGAGGGACCTGGCCGGGAACAGAGGGAAGTGAAAGGAGAACGGTGTGAAAGAGGCGTCTCCAGGGGCATAGGCGCCCCCCTCCGGGCGTGCGGAGGTAATTTAGAGGGTGAGTGGCACGTCACAGGGTGTATGATTGTAGGATAGGCCCACCCCCATTCTAGAATCTACGGAGGCAGGCTGCTCAGGCTGATCCAAGCGTGCGGAAAGCCTGGAGCCGTGGGTGTAGCACGCACCACACTGGCTGAGGTTACGGCCCGGGGTATCCACGGGTTGGGATACTGGCTGGGGTAGCTGGCGGGGTGTGGGGAGTGAGAGAGGGTACTGGCCGAGTTACGGCCCGGGGTGTCCAGGCGAGGAAGGGGTGCTGGCTGGGGTAGTGACTGAATCTCTAAGGGCGAGATATCAGGCTACCGACAGGGCACTCTGAGCACTGGCAGGAGTGGTGGTCAGACCCTGAGGGCGGGTAACTGCAACCACT
This sequence comes from Phylloscopus collybita, assembly GCA_027886175.1. NCBI lineage: Eukaryota > Metazoa > Chordata > Aves > Passeriformes > Phylloscopidae > Phylloscopus > Phylloscopus collybita. The sequence goes on from JAJNNQ010000051.1 coordinate 1,048,802, forward strand.
ACTGGCTTGGGACACCGGCTGGGGTAACTACCGGGGTACAGGAGTGGGCGCACTGGTTGGGGGTACCTAGAAGTGAGAGGTATGCATTCCAGGTGCGGAGAGCCTACAGGGCCGGGGGTCTTTTGAGTATACCGCCTGGGTGTAGGATGAATGAAAGTTAGGGAAGTCCCAAGGTGCGAGGGATTTAACGATAGGGAGAGTGAGTGAGTCGCACACTGTACGTCCGAGTCCTGGCTGTAAGTGGTGACTGGAACTCTGGGCCCAGGTTGACCGGCCACTTATGGAAACTCGATAGATATACAGGAGAGGAAGAGGGGTGCTGGCTGGGGTAGTGACTGAATCTCTAAGGGCGAGATATCAGGCTACCGACAGGGCACTCTGAGCACTGGCAGAAGTGGTGGCCAGTCCCTGAGGGCGGGTAACTGGAGCCACTAACGGGTGTTCGTGGAGTGAGTGAGAAAGGGGTGCTGGCTGGGGTAGTGACTGAATCTCTAAGGGCGAGATATCAGGCTACCGACAGGGCACTCTGAGCACTGTCAGGAGTGGTGGCCAGTCCCTGAGGGCGGGTAACTGGAGCCACTAACGGGTGTTCGTGGAGTGAGTGAGAAAGGGGTGCTGGCTGGGGTAGTGACTGAATCTCTAAGGGCGAGATATCAGGCTACCGACAGGGCACTCTGAGCACTGGCAGGAGTGGTGCCACTGGGGCCACTGACGGGTGTTCGTAGAGTGAGTGAAGATTACCTAGTGAGAATGGGAGGATACATAAATAAGCAAAAACCACCTGAGGAGGAAAAGGGGAAGATAAAGAACATTCCCCCAGATAGTCCATTAGGACAAATGTTGGAACTATGGGATACTGATGAGGCCACTAAAAATTTGAGCAAGGTTAAAATGATTCATTATTGTATTGAGGTTTGGCCCACTTTAAATTTACCTGAAGAATGGCCATGGTGTGGAACTAAGGACCCCTGGATGTGCTCGCAATTAAACCAGTATCTGAAATCCTGAGGGGACTCAGATACTGAGCAGATCCTTTATGCTGCCTGCTGGCAGAGACACAGAACTGAAAGTGAAACAGTTAAGATTTGTAAGCTACAAGAGGGAAAGAGGAGAAATGAAAAAGAGAAAAAGGAGGAAAGCAGTCACCATTGGGACCCTCTTGATTATTTGCCTGCTCCTCCTGTTTACCCTGGGATACCCCAAACTGTCCCTGCTAACCCTCCAGCTTTACCTGTGAACCCCTCCCCATCTCTCCAAACCATGATCCCTATTCCTTCTTCAGCTTGCTCCCCAACCGGATTAACCCCTACAGCTCCACCCTCTCTACCACCTCAGTCTAACCCGACTATCTCGAGTACTAACCCCTTCTATTCTTCAACTCTATCCTCGACCTCTCCTAGCACTGGCCGAGGCCACTCCCCCTCACCATCTACTGTCCCAGCACCCCCAAACAACTGGGAGCTGGACTTGCCAGCCAATACTATTGATTTTGTGGAAACCCCAAAAGGACCCTACTGTAGCACTAGGTCAAGAACAAAGCTCTTCCCCCTAAGGGAAGTCCCGATGGGTGGGGCAGCTGGGGGGGTAGGGTTTGTAAATGCACCTCTGACAGCTTCAGAAGTTAGGGGCTTTAAGAAAGAACTGGGGAATCTGTTTGAAGACCCTGTGGGGATTGCTAAGCAAATAGATCAGTTCCTGGGCCCAAACATTTTTATGTGGAGTGAGTTAAACTCCATACTAAACATACTTTTTAATCCAGAAGAATTCCGACTGATTAGAATGGCTGGCATACGGGCTTGGGAAAGGGAAAATCGGATGGGACTCCCAGGAGACCAGAAGTTGCCAGTGGCTGATCCCGGGTGGAACCCAAACAGGGAGGAAGGTAGACGAAATATGGAAGATTACAGAAACTTGATGATAAAAGGCATCAAGGAATCAGTCCCCCGGAGTAGTAACACAAAACTGGCCTTTGATGGAGCCCAGGAAAAAGATGAGACCCCAGCAGCCTGGTTAAACAGACTGAGAAAGAACTTCCAGCAGTATTCTAACTTAGATCCAGATAGCCCAGAGGGACAAGTGCTTTTAAAATTACAGTTTGTTACCAAATCCTGGCCAGATATAAGGAGGAAACTAGAAAAGGTGGAAGACTGGCAGGAAAAGGGAATAAATGACTTGTTAAGAGAAGCTTTAAAGGTTTATCTGAGGAGAGAAGATGAGAAAGCAAAGACAAAGGCTAGGATTATGGTAGCTGTGGCCAAAGAAAGTGTAAGGGATAATAGAGACACACAAGGGAGGGGAAATGCGAAGCCTCCATCAGGGAGAGGCAGAGGAAAACTTTTGTTGCCTTGGGGTACCCCTCCGAGGCCAGGGGAAACCCGAATATGCCACTATTGTGGTGAAGTGGGCCACATAAGGAGATATTGCAAAAAGGTATCCTTTGACAACGCTATTTTGAAGGAGCAAGAGGCATTGGAGAAGTTGTTAAAGGGGGAGGGTAATGAAGATTAGGGGTGTCATGGGCTCTATGTATTAGGGGACCCAATGAAACACCAAGAAGAGCCCATGGTAAAGTTTGAAGTAGGTCCCCATCATGAGGAATTTGAGTTTCTTGTGGACACCAGTGCGGACAAATCCAGCATTAATCAGCTTCCAATTGGGACTACAGTTGGGGAACTGACATGTGATATTTTAGGAGCAGAAGGGAAACCCTTCAAAGCTTCTGTCATAGAAAATGTAGAGATCAAAGGAAATTCAAGAAAATGTGTTACTAATCTCATATACTTGCCTAAGTTAGACAGTAATTTACTCGGAAGGGACTTACAAGTTCAGTTGGGGGTAGGGATTCTTCCTAAAGAGGGTAAAATGGTGGTCCAAATGATGAGAATGACTGTTGGAGACTTGAATGAAATAAATCCAGAGGTATGGGCTGAAGAGGGGAAGTATGGATACTTAAACATCCCACCTATTAGAGTAGAGATGCAGGAAGGGATACCCCCTATAAGAGTGAAACAATATCCTATTTCTGTGGAAGGTAGAAAAGGGCTGACACCAATTATAAATCATCTACTAACTGAAGGAGTATTAGAACCCTGTATGTCCCCCCATAACACCCCCATTTTGGCAGTGAAAAAGACAGAAAATAAATTTAGGCTTGTGCAAGACTTAAGAGAGGTAAACAAAAGGACAATTACAAGGTACCCAGTGGTACCAAACCCCTACACCCTTCTAAGTAGAATCCCTAAAGAACACAGCTGGTTCACTGTGGTAGACCTGAAAGATGCTTTTTGGGCCTGCCCCTTAGCTAAGGAAAGCCGAAATTGGTTTGCCTTTGAGTGGGAGTGCCCGGAAAGTCAGAGAAAGCAGCAGCTAAGGTGGACCCGCCTTCCCCAAGGCTTTACTGAGAGCCCAAATCTATTTGGACAAGCTCTGGAAGAGCTGCTAAGGCAATTCATCCCTGGAGATAACGTACAAATCCTACAGTACATAGATGACCTCCTAATATCAGGGGAGGAGCAAGATAAAGTAAGGGGAGCCAGCATTAAACTCCTGAATTTCCTAGGGGAAAAAGGCCTTAAAGTATCTAAAAACAAATTACAGTTTGTAGAATTACAGGTAACATATCTTGGACACCTCATTGGGGAAGGGTATAAGAAACTAAGCCCTGAGAGAATCTCAGGTATACTGTCCATCTCGGCTCCAACCACAAAAAGAGATGTAAGAAAGCTATTGGGACTATTTGGCTATTGTAAATTATGGATAGAAAAATACTCACAAAGTGTCAAATTTCTATATGAAAAACTAGTCCAACCTGAACCTGTAAAATGGGCAGTTGAGAATGAAGAACAGTTAGAAAATTTAAAAGCCAAATTATCCTCAGCCCCAGTTCTTAGTCTTCCTGACCTTAAGAAGGGGTTTGACTTATTCATAAATGCAGAAGAGGGAATAGCCTATGGGGTGTTAACCCAAGAGTGGGGGGGACACAAAAAGCCTGTTGCATACCTTTCTAAGCTCCTGGACCCAGTCGCAAGGGGATGGCCAGCTTGTCTTCAAGCTGTGGCAGCCACAGCAGTCCTTGTAGAAGAAGCACAAAAGCTGACACTACAAGGAAAAATCATTGCACACACCCCCCATGATCTCAGAGCAGTGTTGAGTCAAAAAGCCCAACAATGGTTAACAGACTCAAGGATCCTAAAATATGAAGTGATTCTGACAAATGCTGAAAATCTAGAATTAATCACATCCAAAAGCTTAAATCCTGCACAATTCCTCTCAGGGGAGCCCATACCCGCTCTGGAACATAATTGCTTGGAAGTCATGGACCTGCAAACAAAAGTAAGGGAGGACCTTGAGGATATACCCCTGCCATATGGGAGGGTGTTTTTCATTGATGGATCATCTAGAATGGTGGAAGGAAAGAGGATATCAGGCTATACAATAGTCGAGGGTATCAACAAACAGAGTTTAAAAGTTTTAGAGAAAGAAAAATTGCCCTCAAGCTGGTCCGCTCAGTGCTGTGAGGTCTATGCTCTTAAAAGGGGATTAGACCTGTTAGAACAAGATCAAGGTACAATTTACACTGACTCACGGTATGCCTTTGGAATTGTGCACACATTTGGAAAAATTTGGGAAGAAAGAGGCTACCTAAATTCCAAGGGAAAAGATTTGATACATAAAGAACTAATTAAGTTGGTATTAAAATCCCTCATGAAACCCAGGGAAATTGCAATAGTGCATGTCAAGGGACATCAAAAAGGGGATACCTTTGAAAGAAGAGGCAATCGAGCAGCTGACCAAGCTGCCAAGTTAGCAGCCCAAAACCCGGGGGAGCCAATAAAGATTTTGACTGTGACTGATTTGCCAGCTGACAAAGAAAAAGAACCAATGTATGATGAACATGAGTTGAGAGAAATAAAGAGGTTAGGGTTGTACCAAGGGAAGCAAGGGGAATGGTTAACCCCAGATAGATGAAAGTTTTTAAATAAAGCCCTAGCTTGAAAAAATGCTAACAGAAATACAGAGCCTGACCCACTGGGGCACCCAAGGGTTATGTGATCATTTCTTAAGAGAATATTTATGTATTGGAGTATATAATCTGGCCAAAGCAGTTACTGAAGGGTGCCTTATATGCCAAAAGGTGAATCAGAAAGCAATGAGGAAGAATACCTCAGGAGGAAGGCAAATAGCATTAAGACCCTTTCAAAATATACAAATAGATTTTACTGAAATGCCTTCAGTACAAGGTTACAAGTATCTACTTGTTATAGTTGATCATTTAACCCATTGGGTGGAAGCTTTTCCTACAAAAAGGGAAACGGCACAAGTGGTAATAAAAATATTATTGGAACACATCATCCCCCGGTATGGGCTAGTGAATAATATTGATTCAGACCGAGGTCCTCATTTTGTGGCCAAAATTCTACATGACGTCATTAAAGCCTTAGGAATCAGGTGGCAGTTGCATACACCCTGGCATCCCCAAAGTTCAGGGAGAGTTGAGAGGATGAATAAAACCCTCAAAAATGTATTAACTAAATTGATAACCGAAACAGGAATGAATTGGCTCAAGTGTCTGCCCCTGGCCCTTCTGCGAATCCGGGTCCGACCTAGATCTGACATAGGGGCTTCACCATATTAGATGATGTTTGGATTCCCCTTCTTACTGACTCCCTATAGCACTGGGGATTATTTAGAAGGAGAGGCCGCTACCCAAGAATATGTAAAAACAATTGGAAAGACATTGGCAGATCTTAAAAGAAGAGGGTATCTTCCTCAAACCTCTCCCTTGGACACTGACATGCACCAAATAAAACCAGGAGACTAGGTTTTAATTAAGTCCTGGAATACCACCCCACTAACCCCTAAATTCGAAGGCCCGTTCCAAGTTCTGCTCACTACTCATACTGCAGTGCGAACCCAGGAAAAGGGCTGGACCCACATCACTAGAGTGAAAGGACCATTACCACCCCCGAGTGATCCCTCTGACCGCAACAAGGGGTCAGATCCCTCTGACCCTGCAACCCCAACAAGAGTTCCCTCTGAGTGGACTGCCACTCGAGATCCAGACACCCTCAAAGTAACTCTCAGGAAACAACCAAAAACCAGTTAAAGCCAATAAAGGGACAATAACAGTTATTACAAGCTGTCCGTTACCATTGTTAAAAATCCACATTGTTATAAGAGGTTAAAAAGTGTTAATATAAAAGTGTAAAATAATGGTTAAATCCGATGTTATAACTTGTTATAATGAGTCACAATGTGTTAATGTAAAAGTAATAAGTAACAGTAATTCTTAATTTAAAAATTAAATCTCTCATAGGGCACACCCAAAGGGAGCTAACTAAAACTAAGAAAAAGGTGGAAGGTGGGAATAAACAAGGGAGAACTCCACAAATCCAGCCTAAGAACTCCCCGACCCAAGAGGCAAGACCAGGTGAGACCAAAGAGAACCCTCAGAGCGAGATGGGGGCAGGTTCATACTGGACTCTTGGAGGGACTAATAGTAGTCCTATTGATATGATGAGGAGAAAGAACCCCCTGACCCAAGAGGCAAGGCCAGGTGAGACCAAAGGACCCACAAATAGAATGGTTCATACTGGACTCTTGGAGGGACTGATAGTAGTCCTATTGATAAGCAAGTTTACAGATGGGGCTTACTCCGAATGCTGTCATTCAGTTTGTGATGGGGAGAATCTACAATCCCTTATGAGAGTTCACACCCATGTGAATCCCACATGTTTTGACATGATCCAATTATCCACCTGTCAAAAAGAGGAAAAACAATATTGGATTGCAAAAAAGCTGCCACATTTAAGCAGTGCCTGACTGGGGAGTGCCCTATCAGAGAGTGGTTCTGTTTTAAAAAGTTAAGAAATACAGAGGGAGTAGCAGACCTGATAAAAGAAAAACCACTGGTGAAAAAGAATGAAATAGATGAACCCCTTGGGAAAAGTCTATTTGTCGATCTGGTAGAGGGAATCAGCCATAAACTAAATATAACAAACTGTTGGATATGTAAAAGTACACAAATGTCTGATGTATGGCCCTGGGAAGGGACAAGCTTATCACCCCTAGACATCCTGAGATGGAAGTTAATAACGGGGAAAAAGTATAAAACCTTCCTAGGAAGAATGGCTTGTAAAAGGTACTCACTGATCAAAGGGTTAAAACAAAAAGGGATCCCCAGGGAACCTGAAAAATATTGGTCTATTGGGAAAAAAGAATCAGGGTGCGTCTGTAATAAAAGTTATGGTCTACATGAGTGCACTAATAAAGGGACCAATCTTTTTTGGGGAATCAAAGAAATTTCAAAATATTGGGAACACCCCTATGACACACAAAACACATCCTGGAAAGCCCCAAAACACCTCTTTTGGATTTGTAGTGACAAAACCTACACCCATCTCCCAGGAGATTGGGCGGGTAGCTGCACCATAGGAATCATCAAACCAGCCTTCTCCCTCCTCCCACGAGACTCAAGAAACCATTTAGGCATACCCTTATATGACAATTTAAAAAGAAAATACCAAAAGGGGAGGAGGGGCAGCACACAAACATGGAAAAGTAAAATACAGACACCAAAAAGAATAGTAAAAACATATAGGCCAGCAACTTGGACACAAGATAGATCATGGAGGTGCCGAACTCCAATTTACATGTTGAATAAAATTATCAGATTATCAAACAAAACAGCCCTTGCCCTTGATCATATCAGTAACCAATTGGCACAGACAAGAGCAGTAGTTTATCAAATCAAACTAGCAGTCGATTACGAAAGTAAGGTAATAAAAAATATTTCCAAAGAAATACAAAAAATTGCATATGTAAGTACCCAGGAATGGAAGCCCTTAATTAATATAGACTGGTGGGACAACTTCTGGTCCTTTGAAGGGACTTGGTGGGAAAAAGTAGTGTTCATTGCAATAAGTGCCTTTGTCAGTCTCCTACTTCTCCCCTGCATACTTCCCTGTCTAATTCGAACTGTAGCCACTACTGTTCCAGCTAGTCTCCAAATCCCTAAAGTAAAGATTCAGAAACCTACAAATACAATTAGATTAGAATCCCAAGAAGAACTGAGCACAGCAAAAAGAATTTATGACCAATACCAAGAATTAAAACAGATTTATTCCCTTGAGTCAGACATGGCCAATTGATGCGGGCTAAAGCCCGATCAAAGAAATAGAGGGGGGATTGAAAGAAATTAGCCCCAGGTTATGCACTCCCGAGTTGTACTGTTACACTGTTTTGCTGTAAAATTAAAGTTGCACTGTTACTTGCCTGTTTTAAACCGTTCATGTTGAATGTGTACCCTAAATTTCTGCTCGTTATGTCCAAGTTCTGTACCCTTTCTCCCTAAATCCTGGGCTTTCCCCTCTCCATCGAAAGCCCGCACGCCGCTGCCTAGTAGTCCCTCCCTGCTGCTTCCTGCTGCTCCCTGCCGCCTGCCGTCGAGCTGTGGGCCCCGCCCAATATGAAGATCAGGGAACTCCCATGGTGCCTGGCTGCGACCGGGAGTCCAGTTGGAGCTAGAAAAGCCCCTGAGACAGCGAGCCGACACAGAAACTAGACCTAAGAAGGACAAAACCGTGCGAGGCACATGTCTAGCTACCTGCAGGCAGCAGGTATTCTTTTGTTACTTTCTCGCCATGACCTGAAAGGAACTGGAGAGAAGTGACCCCCCTGGACCACACGAGCCAAAGCGATTCTATGGGAACCCCCGTGAGGAAGGAATCCCGACTCTGCAGCAGCAGCAGCAGCAGCAGATTCAACTGCACCTCCTCCTCCGTGGTGTCTACTGGGAGCAGCGGCGGCGTGCGCAGCCCCACGGGCTCCCTACCCAGAGCTGATTTCTAATAAAGGCTTTTTCAAAGGAGCTGGTCTCCTGGCCCATTTATAACACCAGCGAGGTCCTTTTTCTGAGGAAATACAAGCAAAGCCCCTCCCCCAAGTGATCAAAGGGTAAGGGCCAAAGATTTTACCAGATTCTGGGTCGCAGATTAATACTAGTGGTTTCTCCTTGTAGGAAAGCGATGTGGATGATGCAAAATGCCTAGTCATAGGGGGATTCAAGTCTGTCATTGAACAGTTCAAGAAATTAAAAACATACAGGGCCTTGCATAGTCTTTCAGCAGGAGTGTCTCCGGCTCCCCCTTTTGTTGTACCAGAAGATGTTTGAGGGAGCTATGGGCACGCTCTGTAATGGACTGCCCTGTGGGTGAATGGGGTATGCCTTTTTTGTGGGTGATATATCACAAGGAGAAAAAAATCTGCAACTCTATGGGAAATGTATGCGGGTCCATTGTCTGTCTTAATCTGTTGTGGAATTCCCAATGTGGCAAAGGCAGCAGCGAAATGAAGGCAAGCGTACTTCGTCCTTCGCTGTCTCTCCCGTGTGAGCTGAGGCAAAAAGAGCACCCAAATACGTATCAATAGAAGCATGCACAAATTTCAAGTGGCTGAATTCAGGAAAGTGTGTAACATCTGTTTGCCAAATTTGTAGGCTCTGTAGACCTCTTGGGTCAACTCCTGTGTTCACATTAGGAAGGGAGCAATGCTGACAGTCAAGACGTAGCAATGATAGCAGAGGCTTGTGCTGGAGTTAATTAAAAAAGTCTTACCAAAGCCCCAGCACTCTGGTGAAAAAAGGAGTGCCTTAGTCTAGCTTGTTCTATTATGTTAGGCAAAACATGCTGCACTGATAAGGTTACCAAGTCTGCCTGGGCGTGTTACCTTCAGTGAGAAAGCTGGGCAGATTGGAATGTGATCTTGTTATAGGTGTGTCCCGATAATTGACTGGACACAAGCCCAATTAAAATAATATTGGAATTTATTAAGCAAGCATCAGTAAGCAAAACAGCGCTGGGCGGCCATGGGGTCTCCTGCCCCACTGTGGCTCGCGCCATACCACCAAAAGTCTCTGCTCTTTATACTTTGCAGCTTCTTGTGACACGTTTCTGTTTCTTTTGTGTTTGCAAAGTGTTGTGGGGGGGTCTTCCCGGTGGTCGTGAGAATGAGGTCCCGTAGTCGATCTCTGCAAAAACTGGTTGCTCAGCTTTTTACTTCTGCTTATCTTTTGTTTACTTTGCCGGATATCTGAAGGAATAGTCTTGATGAGATAACAAGGTTTTCCCTGTAGCATGGTTTAGTGAACAATTACTGATGGTAATTTATCACAATTCTCCCCTTTTTTATTTTGTTCACTGAACTGCTGCTTCTAATCTACTTTTTACTATTTCAATTAGTTTATTGAATATACATGGTATAAATGTTAATCTCAGAACTAGCAGGATTACTGGTAGCCACAATACGTGGTATTGTGTTGTCTCTTGTTATGGCTAAGGTAATTACTACAATAGTTACAACTTTCTACATAATGTCTATAATAACTATTAGTCTATTTATTTGGGGTTCCGAGTGAGCTTCAGCTTCAGTTTGTTATCACTTGGTGTGACCTTCCAAACTTCGTCTGGGGCTTTCTTCACTCGGGAGTGATGGATCCAGGCCTTCTGTTCTTTGATCTTGATTGCAGTGAAGGTAGTGAGGAGCACCTGGAATGGTCTTTCTCAATGCAGTTCCAAGGTCTTTTCTGCAAAAGACTTAATGTGCACATAATCTCCAGGTTGCACATCATGTACGGGGCCATCTAGTTCTCTGTTTTGAGCTCCAGCCACATATTTCTCGATTTCTCTAAGTTGTTTATTTAGGGCCACCATATATCTATGTAGGGTTTCTTCCCCTACTTGAATGGATGTTGTTCCCTCTTGAACTGCATATGGCCTTATTTCAAAAAGGGCTCAGCTTCTCTTTTGCCCTTGGTTTTGTCCGAATTTGCAATAATGCCAATGGAAGAGCTTGGGGCCAGGGCAAATTTGCTTCTTGCCCCAGCCTCACAATTTGTTGTTTAATTCTCAATCTATTCTCAGGTGGTGACTTATTTGCTGTACAATTTTGAAATAAAGTGTGGCCTCTTATCTGAGAATATGGTGGCTGGAACTCCAAATTGTGGTATTATTTCTTGCAACAGTGCTTTGGTCACCTCTCGAGCCTTAGCTGTCCTAGCAGGAAAGGCTTCTGGCCATCCTGAAAAGGTATCAGTTAATACCAATAGGTAACGGTACCCCCCCCCCGCACCCTTCCTGGGCAGTTCTGTAAAGTCAATTTGCCATTGTTGCCCAGGTCTACAGCCTTTCTCAATTTGTCGCACTTCAGGCTTTGGGGTATTTTTAGGGTTAGTTCAGAGGCACAGGCTACACTGACAAGTTACTTGTGCCCTGCAATTTCTTGGCCATGATTCTTTCTTTCAAATGGTTATACAGGGCATCTATTCCCCAGTGTGTTTTATCATGTTCCCTCTGTACTAATGACTACAACAAATAGGAGGGTACTACAAGTTTCTCTTTTTCTGTTACACCCCATCCCTCCTGGTTATAACTTGCCTTCTCTACCTTGATAAGTTTCTTATCTTTTTACTGTATAATGGCTTACCTTCAATAGAAATTTTTCTAACTGGAATCAATGCTGCCTCAATTGTCTCATCAGGTATCTCACCTTTTGCTACTTCTTTTGCCTCTCTATTTTGCCAGCATATTCTCTTCCTCCAATTCAGAGCTCACTTTTTGGTGTGTTTTGATGTGCATGATGGCTACCTCTTCAGGTAATTGTACTGCATCCAATCGTCTCAGTATTTCTTGGGCATGCTTAATATTCTTCCCTTGTGAGTTCAACAGTCCTCTCTATTTCCAAATGGCTCTGTGTGCATGAACTACACCAAATGCATACCTTGAGTCTGTGTAGATGTTAATTTTCTTTCTTTCCGCCAGCTCTAGGGCTCGAATTAAGGCAACTATTTCAGCCTTCTGTGCAGAGGTGTTGGTTGGCAATGGTCTAGACTCTATTACCTCTCTGCTTGTGGTAACTGCATACCCAGCATGCCTCTTTCCACTGATGACATAGCTGCTCCCGTCAGTGAACCAGGTCTCAGCATCCTCAAGCGGGGTATCCTTCAGATCTGGGCAGCTGGAGTAGGTGGCTTTGATGGTCTCCAGGCAATCATGGATCACGGGTTCTCTCATACTTCCGCTGAGGAAGGAAGCTGGGTTCACAATGTTAGTTACCACAATCTCAACATCATCTTGTTCTACCAGTATAACCTGGTACTTCAGGAATCTCTGTGGGGAGAGCCAATGCCTCTCTTTCACTTCTAGAACTGTAGACACTGTGTGGGACACTAGCACAGTCATTTTCTGGCCCAGGGTGAACTTATGTGCCTCTTGGATGTTCACTGCCACTACTGCAACAGCTCTGAGACACCCTGGCCACTCCTTAGCTGCTGTATCCAGCTGTTTGGAGAGGGAGGCCACTGCCCTTCGGTACGGGCCAAGATTTTTGTGCTGCTATTCCTAAAGCAATTCTTTGCTTCTTGTGAGAAAACAAAAAGAACAGCTTACTCACATCTGGAAGTCCCAGGGCTGGTGCTGACATGAGGGCCCTCTTCAGCTGGTCAAAGGCTTGAGTTGCTTAAATCCACAGTCTGCACCACCCTGTCATGCCTAGAAAGGTTCTTAGTTCTTTCACTGTCTGAGGCTTTGGGGTCTGGCATATTGCCTCCTTGCGATCTTGTCTTAAGTTTTTGTCCAGCACTCACTTCATAGCCCAGGTAAATGACTGTCTGTTTTACTATCTGAACTTTCTTTTGGAATACTCTTGCAGGCTCATAAAGTTTAGCAGGCTTACCGTCCAATCCATGCATGTTTCCTGGGTCTGGGTGGCTATTAAGAGGTCATCCACATACTGGAGGAGCTGTCCTTCTCTTGGAGGAGGTTCCCAGGACTCCAAATTTTCTTCAAGCTGCCCTTCATATATAATACGCACCATGTGAGCTGAGTTTTCAAAAATTTCTTGGCTGGCTTCATGGATAGATAGGCAAAAGAATGCATCTTCTAGATCTAAAACAGTAAACTAGGTTAATTCAGGTGTTAAACCCGTTAACAGGGTGTAGAGATTGGCAACTACTGGATACAAGTCCTCAGTTACTTTATTAACAGCCCTTAAATCTTGTACCAACCTGTATGACCCATCAGGCCTTTTCACTGGCAAAATAGGAGTGTTGAAATCAGACTGACACTCCCTCAGTAGTCCTGTCTTCAAAAAGTTTTCAATAATTGCACTAATCCTTTCTCTATCTTCTTTCTTTAGGGGGTATTGTTTAACCTTTACTGACTGTCCTCTTTCTTTGAGCTTAATTTGTACTGGTAATGCACTCTTAGCTCTTCCTGGTATATCAGAAGCCTATACCTCAGGAAATACTTGATCCATTATTTTCTTAAAGTTTTCTTTTTCATTTGCAACTTCAATTTCTTTGGTTATTAGCATTAAACTTAGCAGTTCTACATATTGTCAGTCTTTTACCTCCAAACTAATTTCCCCATTTTTGAATATTATTCTTGCTCCAGCAGATCCCTGGCAAAAAATGCAGATGGAGCATTAGGCATACATAAAAATTGATGAATTCCCCACTGTTTCCCCAATTTATACTTTAGTGGTTCACAAAATAAGCTCTTTCAGATTGACCAGTTGCCCCCTTTACTATAATATTACAAAACAAAAACAAAAACAAAAACAAACTCTCCAGGCTTCATCCAGTAAAGCTTCTAAATTCCTGCTGTTTGGACCCCGGATATTCTGGAGTTTCCACTTTATGTCTCCTGTAGACTGTCCTAAAAATAAATTTATTAATTGCTGCATCTCTTCATCAGATCCAGGAGGCAGGGGGGTGTGTTGGCGCATTGCGTCTCGCAGGTGATCTGGAAATTCAGAAGGGGGGCCTGTTCTAGAGGGGCCCTGTTTGATAGCATGTAAGGCTGGCTGGTTTGGGGACTGCTCTTTCCAGGCCTTTTTACTATCAATTCTTGGTATCTCTTTAACTGTCTCAGTCTCTCATCATTATTAGGATCCCAACCTGGGTCTTGAAGGGGAAACACTTCTTTAACATCTTCTCTTTACTGTCTTCTTTAATCATAAACTTTATCTTCTTAGCAACCCCTGTTGGGTCATTTCAATAGCCCTTAGCACTCTTTTCCCAAATCTCAAAAATAATCGAGGAAAAGGGAACCTTATGTCTTCTGTCTCTTGGTCCAGAGCCTCTGCTTGGTACACCTTATTGGCATGTGTGCACCTCTGATTTATTGGGCAGGTACTACAACACCATTTGGGCTTCCCTTTAGTGACTTTATTGTCTTTTTCAAGGGCCAATAGTAAAGGATCAGATGGTGGCCTCATTCCACAATAATGTCTGATAGTCCAGTGTACCACTTACTGGGCCACTTTACATCTTCATCAAGCTTATATAGAGGCCACCACTTAACCAGCTCTCTCTTGGTTTTTGTACCACCATAAGTCACCAATTCTTTCTAATGTGTTAAAATACATCCCAGAGGACTGCTTTCAGGAATCCCCTGACTTTCACCTGCTTTCATCTTTAAAATTCCTCTGGTACAACAATATACTGGGTACTCTTGTTCTACTCTAAAGATTTCCACTGGCTTCCCTATGCCTTCTTCTCCTGGGCATATACTTTTTACTAAACCACTAAAACAACTCAGGGTTTACACACACCACTAGAGGGGAAAATGCTAACTGGGTCTCGGCCAGATATTAACAACCCCAAACACACTCAACTAAAGGTTTTAATAAAATGTTGCTATACGTCAAAGAACTCAAATGGGGATACAGCACAGATCCTTCTGCAAGAGGGAAGCGGGGCCACCCCGGCCCCACACTGTCCCGGCACTCTCCTTGCGACCAGAGATCACCAGTTCTTAATTAAAATACTACTTCACACACAGGCAATCTCAAGATCTCACAAACAATTAAGTGTGTTTCTCTACAGTCTAGACAAGCCCCCCCCCTCCCCCCTTTACAATCAGAACTTTTTGGGAGGGTCGTAGCGGGCTGGAAAACAAAACAAAACAAACTGGGACTACAAAACCTGAATCCTTCCGCCGGGCGTAATTTCAAACCTTCTACACTACTCGTTGTTTTATGAAGTTATCCCCTTTCCCTCAGCCCCCCGAGACCCGTTGCCAACTCAGATTTAGGGAGGTTAGGGTGGGGGAAAACTCCAAGATAGAGACATAAAACCAAAAGAAGCTCTTACCCCGAGATGTAGTTCCAAGGTTTATTTCCTGAAGAGATCCCAAAGCCAAAAAAAACGACCCCGAAGAAAAAGGGGGTTTTATCCCTTTCAGGGTAAGGGGGCAGAGTTACCTATGGCCAAAGGCCATAGGTCAGAGTCAAGAGACAGGTAAAGTTTCACAAGGGGAGGAAATACCAAAGAGAATACAACAGTTTTATACACAAAATAAACAGCTTATTTATCCACAGCTGTTTTTACTTAACAGTACACTGGTTAAAATTCCGCTGCCAGGCACACGAACAAAACCCACACACAGCACTCCTCCTGGCACACACTGCAAACACGGTACAAACACTCCAAATCCTGCCACTTTCTCAAACACACAGATACCCCTCTGCTGATCAGGTGGGGGTTTTAAAATTCTTTCACAGCTTTAAAGAGGCACAAACCCAAAACACTTGGTACACATTACTGACACGCACTAAAAGCACACAAATCAAGATGCTTATAATGCAGATCCACACAGACCACAACACATACGGCACACCAATAATTTTACTGCTTGAACATAAGATTGCAGCCGATGTGCCGGACTCCAATCACTGTTTCTTGCGACCCGGTCTGGGACCACTCGTGACCCAGAATTCACAAACCACAGTCCCCGAGCCGCTTTTAAACCACAACCAAACTGGAGCCTCAATTGCTCTTGAACAACGACAATAGCTAGATCTATGGCTCTGCTGAAGCTTCTGCCTCACCTCAGGACACTTAAAGCTGGTGCCATTACCAGCTCTTACCTAAAACACAAAGAACCATCAATACCAGACTCCGCGGAGCTTACCAAACCCAATCAGGCCTCTGTTTTGCATAAGACGTCTCTTTATGACTTATAAGCTGCCTGTATTCAAAGGTACCTTCTTCAAATATTTATTAAACATACCTTTTTGTCCGTAGCTTTGGCATGTCCTGCTCTCTCCCTGGGGTGTCAGCAGGGACACAGGAGCCCTCTTCTCAGAAAAATTCTGGGTGGGTGCCCAGAGGGGTCCCAGACCCCGATGGCCCCTCAGCCAGAGAGAGCGGTCTCTTGCCTGGCTCACCATGTGATTTATTAAAATATGAATATCGATCTAATACCGATACCCAACTGTGACGGACAAAAGACTCTCTAACAGTTAAGTTAGAAAGTTTGTTTATTGAGGCCGGGCAGCTGCATGGGATAGCTCCCCAATATGCACTGCAAAGATCACAGGTAATTACAAAGCCTTTTATCTACAAAAGTGTCGAATACACAAAATACAAATGCATATTCATACTCTTGTCACCTCTTCTAAACTAAAAGGTTCCCTGGAACTTACACAAATGTTCAAAGCCTGACAAATCCAATCCTCAAAGGAACCAAACGCAGGCCAGTATAGGTGGTCGCCTCTAATTTGCTTTCCACCCCACACCTCCACACAATAGTGAATCATTTTTACTTTACTCTTACTCTGCCTAGAAGGGGTAACCATTCCAATATGTAATTGTCAGTCCTAGAGGACTATCTGGCGGTATCGGGGGAAGCTTCACTTGGGGTCCCCCACCCATGGGATCAGAGGGCTTGCTTTTCCTCTGTCCCATCTTCCAGAGTGCCTTCATACACACACGCACACTCTTCACCTCCTGTTCGTGGCCCAGTCCCTCGCGGGATGTGGGAACCGCACTACTGAGGAGTCCACACTTGCTTCGTCCTTCCCTGGACGTCTCACAATGACACACTCTGGGATACCCAACCCCAACCGAACGGATAACCGGCCTATACTTACGCACTCCTGCGTCTTCGTTCGGGCTTCGTGCACAAAGATTATGGGGTTGCCGGCTTTCTTTTGCTTACTGTCGAATTTAGGGTTTGTCGGTAGAGGACCGGATGGGGTGCTACACAAACAGGGGCCGCTTGTCAGCGGGGCACCTTCCCTGTATGGTGACCCACACCAGGTTGCCTCTATCGAGTCACGGCACCAAATTTGTTATAGGTGTGTCCCGATAATTGACTGGACACAAGCCCAATTAAAATAATATTGGAATTTATTAAGCAAGCATCAGTAAGCAAAACAGCGCTGGGCGGCCATGGGGTCTCCTGCCCCACCGTGGCTCGCGCCATACCACCAAAAGTCTCTGCTCTTTATACTTTGCAGCTTCCTGTGACACGTTTCTGTTTCTTTTGTGTTTGCAAAGTGTTGTGGGGGGGTCTTCCCGGTGGTCGTGAGAATGAGGTCCCGTAGTCGATCTCTGCAAAAACTGGTTGCTCAGCTTTTTAGCTCTGCTTATCTTTTGTTTACTTTGCCGGATGTCTGAAGGAATAGTCTTGATGAGATAACAAGTTTTTCCCTGTAGCATGGTTTAGTGAACAATTACTGATGGTAATTTATTACAATCTGATGTGCATCACGAAGTAAGTAACAGTCCTTTGGTCTAACAGAGAAACCAGCAGTTTCAACCAGGAAAAAAGAATGTAATTTTTAATATTTTTTAAATCAGAATTCTCTGCTCTATGTACAATACCTGAAACATGCGAAGTCAGTAATCAGATTAAAAGGTGTGTCGAATTTCTGAAACACTCTAACCACAGCAGCTAATTCTACTCTTTTTGGAGACCCTTTGACAACAGCAATATCAGATTGCCAGGTTCCAGTTTCAGAATCCCTCCATACAATCACTGATTTATGGGTTTTTCCAGAACTTTCTGAAGGGCAATCTGTGCTTCCTTGTTTAAGTGTCTAGGTGATAAGAGGTCGGGCTATCCTCCCAGGAGTACAAACAATGGCTCCAAATCTGCATTTGAAATCCTAAGCAAGGGATGAACCCAATTTATTGTTCCCAGCAATTTCTGTGCATCATGTAAAGTTTTGATTTCAGTTGAAATTTGCAGGGGTTGTGCCAAAATAGAATGCATGACTATTTGCCAGCCCAGATACTTCTAGGGAGATGCCTTTTAAACCTTTTCAGAAGCAATGTTCAGGCCTGCTGATGTAACAGCCTGGCAGACAGCCTGCACTGCTTCTTCCACTTGAACCACAGTTTCTGCAGAAATAAGAATATCATCCATATAATGATACAACAGAACATCAGGCATTCCTTCCTGGATCGGGCTCAGGGTTTTTGCCACGTACCATTGGCAAATGGTGGCGCTGTCTTGCATTCATTGAGGAAGCGTTAGCCAATGATACCGATTTAATGGTGCCTGCATATTAATGCTCGGCACAGAAAAGCTAAATTTGGGTGCATCGTCTGGATGCAGCGGAATATCAAAAAAACAATCCTTTAAATCAATTACTGTTAGATGCCAATTTCTAGGGATCATGGAAGGGGAAGGGAGCCCTGGTTGCAGGGGTCCCATTCCCTCAATTGCTTAGTTTATTTTCCTCAAGTCATGCAACAGCCTCCATCCCCCAGACTGCTTTCTAATTACAAACACGGATGAATTCCAAGGGCTATTAGATGGGATTATATGTCCTTTTTTCAGCTTTTCTTGTACAAGTTCTTGTAATACGCGCAGTTTTTCTAATGACATGGGCCATCGGTCTACCCAAACTGGATCAGAGGTTTTCCAAGTCAGTTTGGGGGTTTCCTGTGCCCCAATGACCCTTATATAAAATTTGACTGCATAAAAATTCCCCACTGAGAACATCTCTCCCCCACAAAACCAGCTGACAGCTGACCTGGGGAACAGGCATTAATGGCCAATCATTAGGCCATTGATTTCAGGAGATAAGACTAATATCTGCACCCCTATAAATGAGCCTGGTTAAAATTAACTCCTTGCCTTTCAGAGACACTTTGCATTGGCGTGTGGGACGCTGAGAAGTGATGCATTGTGTCCAGAAAATTTGTGGTACCCCTGCTGAACCAAACCCGCCTCCCCTCTGTTTAGCTACCCGGGGTGCGGATAAGGGGGCTGCTGGGAAAAGTACCAGCTGGGCAATTTTGCTTCCTGCCGGGACCACGCAGGGGGTCTGTGGGGTCCAAGCCATGATTTTTATTTCCCCAACTGTGTCAGAGTCAATAACTCCCGGTAAAACAAACAATCTTGTTATTGAGGTAGAAGATCTACCTAAAAGCAAATATCTTGGTTTGGAAAGACAGATATCCGCCAGGGAAAGTTGGAGTTTCCCTTGGAATGGAGAATGTAAACCCCTCACCCCCTCCAAATTATAATTTTGCAATTAAGGGCTTTCAGGCAAAGATTTGGGAATAGGAATGACAGTTCTTTACTAGGAATGTTAACAATACAAATCTAGTAGAAAACAAACAAACAAACAAACAACAATCCTAGAAACCCTGACAGAGTTAGAGCTACAACCTGACACCCTGTTGGTCAGGGTGTTGGAAGCAGTCCAAAAGTAAGTCCTCCTGGAGTGGTAGATGTGGTTCTGTTGGAGCAGAGATGATCCTGTAGAGAAGGGTCCAGGGATGGTGAGAAGGGTACAGTCTTCCTCCGGGAATCTGGTGGAACCAGATACTTCCTGTTCCTGCGTCTCAGTTTTTATTTAGGTAGGAAGGGTTGGCTCCCCCCACTGGGTGGAGCATCTCACAATGTGGATGATGGCTCGTGAATGATGGCTTGATGAGCCTTAATGGTCCGTTAGCAGAAAATATCCCCCTGGAGGGAGGATAGGTGGTGAAAGAGATAAGAAACAGTGCCCCACCTGGTTTTAACAGTTGGCCCATTATCAGAAGGCATCTGCCCCCCTCCCCCCAGAGTTACAAGAGATAAAGAAAAACATCTCCCCAACTGCTTTCAGCAGATGAAATAGAATACACATTTTTGGTTCCATAACCCAGGACAGCAAAGCATGGCAACCCGGTGGCAAAGGTCTGCAAAGTTCTGTGGGGAGACAAAACACTGAGCGGTCAGTCAACGTTAGTGTGTTACTGGTTGATACGTCCAATCCAGCGCTTCCTGGAGTGGCTGCTCCTAGTTCTGCGATGGACCGGGTGGGTGGGGGCAGGGCTGGCTGGAAGCTGAAGGTTGGTCCTGGTTGCAACAGTTGCTGGGTTGGCTGTGGGACTTGTGTCTTCACTCGTTGCCATCCCACGCTGCAAGATGAGTTTCCCTGCAAAGGCTGGCCATTTTTGTGAAATTTAGAGTGATAGGAATTAGCAAAGTGAGGACCTTTCTGGCAGTGAGGGCATACACTCGGTGTTTTTGGGTTTTGTGCCTTTTGGCAGTCTTTTTTAATATGCCCGGGCTCCCCGCAGACAAAACCAACTGCTTTCTGGGTATTATTTTCAAAGTGGCAAAAGCATCGGCTATGCCTTGCCCCATGGCTTGGTAGGTTATTGCTGTAGTGTGCTGTAACGTCCCCAAGCAGTTGCAAGCTTCAATCATTTGGACCAGTGTGGGCTCAGGTTCTGGGGACAGGGTTTTCAAGAGGCGTTTACAGTCATTGTTAGCATTTTCTATAGCCAGTTTGAGGAGCACAACTTCCCTGGCTTGATCATTATCAATCTGTCTTTCCAGTGTTTGCTTCAGTCTGTCCACAAACTGTATATAGGGTTCTTGGGGAGCCTGTTTAATATTTATGAAAGATTGTTGTGGGGTTTTGGCATCCAGAACTTTAAGAAATGCAAAACGAGCTGCCTCCGTGATCCCCTCCAGGGCTTCTCTCGGTAAGGCAGCCTGGCCATTAGGATCGGTATGAACCCCTTCCCCCACTAAGTGGTCAATAGTTAAGGCAACCACGGCTTGGTTTGCGTGCCCTGCATATGTTACAATCAAGTTCTCCAGTCTTTTTTTCCATTGTGCCATGAATATTGCATATTGCGTTGGGGTAAGCAAAAGGTTTGCCAAGGATTTAATGTCATGGGGAGTCATGAGGTGAGTAGTGAAAGTTGTTTTTAATAAATTATTGAAGTAAGGGGTCCCCAGACCATATTCTGCCACAGTATGGCACAGTTCCTTAATTTCTGAGTGGCCTAAGGGTTCCCATCGTTGATTCCCCCCCTCGGGCCAAGTTGCACGGGGGCTACAAAAATTTCCACTGCAGTATCAAAGTCTCTGTCCTTAAGGGCTTTCTTTTTTATCCGCAACCAATTGTTATGAATATTTGAAAGGAATAAGTCCAGATTTTGTCAGGGCCGGGGTTGAAAGGCTCTCTGTCACTGCTAGAGTTAGTGTCTGCATAAGCAATTAGTGTTCATTGGCTCTGGGGTCACTGGTGGGATAGCAGTAGGGCTACAGGTGGCGACTCGGCTCTATTTCTGGCATGCGTCGGGGAGGGGGTGCGGACGGGGGATGGGGAGTGGAACCTGGGCAGATCTTGGTTTAGCACGGCTGCGGGGGCCGTCTCCGCTGTAGCCTCACAGGCTGCCTCGCTCCCCCCCTCTTTTTTAATTGCGTCCATGACTGCCCTCCAAGCAGGAAGCAAACGTAGCTCTGGCTCATGGCCAGGCAGAGTGGCCAGGTCGTAGAGTAGCAGAGAGTAAAAATAGAAGAAGAGGTGGTATCGGGGAACATGCGTGACACCCATCATAGGAGCGACTTAAGGTCCTGCTTAAGGATGGGGGATTCATACTTGCTCAGGAGGCACAGCATGGTTTCATAGATGTCTCTCTCATCGGACATTTCCTGTCCCATACTTTTAGTATGTTTGTTCCTGCCATCGCATCTTGGTTATCAAACCAGCTATGCTAATTAAGTCTGTTTTACTCTCTGTCTTGTGTATTCCCACAACTAAGGAGGAGTTGTTTTGAGCAGCCATAAGGAATCCAAATCAGAGCATGTCTCCATGGGGAAACACCACGGCAGTGAGAGCAAGGCTGCTCTGTGGCACCACAGAAGGTCTGGTTGCCCTGCACTGTCCTTTACATGGAGATGCATCTGCTTGGAAAATGAAACATGTGCTTTGTTTAAGGAGAAGTGCTAGGTCTAAACAGCCAAGGTGGAAACCTGGCAATGGCAGCAATTACTGTCATTATTTCAAAGCTTGCAGGAGCATGGCAGCTCCTGCCTGCCTGCGCAGTGCCCTTTCTTTCCTTTCCCACCAGCCAAGTGCTTCCTGAGGCCTCCCAGCTCTCCCTTCCAAGACGGGTTTCTGCCTCATCTCCTCTTTACATTCCTAAAGTTTCCACAGTGCCTGGATGAAAAACATGAGGCAATAAGAGTGCACAATGCATTTCTTGTCTGCTTAAACACTGGCATTTCCATTTTGGAGAAGGAAATTGTCGTTAAAAAACCCAAAGCTATTTCTCACAGTGCTTGTATATATATACCTTGTTTATACATTCACCTACTTTCAAACAAAGGGAAAAAGAAGATGAGATTTTCTGATACTGGTGTTATTTTACATATCTGACAGGTAGGTAAAAAACAGGGAGATAATGAAGGCATATTGGTGGGTATTAATCAGAAACACACACGGAAAGGCACAGGCTGAGACAGGTAATTTATATGTCTCTTCACAGTTGCTTTTTTTTAAAAACATCAGGAAGAGAAAAATGTAGAAAAATCAGAATAAAAATTAGCCTTAGATGTCTGCATTTCAGAGAGCAGATCTGAGCAGGTCTCCACAAGGATGTCAGCCCTGCAAGGTCCTGGTTTCCTTAGGGCTGTACAAACCGGTGCAAAACCAGCAAACTAGAACAAAACCCCAAAATAAAATATGCAGACCAGGATAAGCTGGGAAAAGCTGAGCTCCTGGCTTGGCTCAGAGGCCCTCAAGCTAACTTGACTGAGAAACTGTCTTTCAAACACAGTTTGGCTGAGAGGTTGAGCAGAGCAGTATTAAGAGCACTCTTGTCTTTCCTAAAGGCCAGCTACTCACCTGAGACCACAGACATTGTTCATGTAAATACTAAAACCACTTTTCTTTTCAAAAGTAATTTTTTCATAAAAATGACAGCACAGGTGTCATAGGGTGACATTATGATGCTTGTATCCCCAATCGTCTGTCCTGTTTCTGCTGTATATTAAGTTCTGTACCTTTAAAACTGGTTCTGGGAGCAAAGGGGGAGAAAGAAGCAGTGCACAGTTTGTTTTGAGAAAACTGCCTGACTCCTACACGTCCTTGCTCCAGCAGTTCGTCTGAGGCACGGACAGCGGTGGGACAGAGATCTCCTGTGCTTTTAGTTAGTTTTAGCAAGCTGAGGCTGAGGCAGAGAAGTTCCGTGGACTATTTTTTTTTTCCTTTTTTTCTTGGGACTGTTTAAATCTGCTCTGGACTGAAAAACCCAGAGGAGCAGCGAGGGCTCACACCTGTGGCCTGCCGGGCCTGGACCTCAGGAGGGAGTGGGACTGGTGAGAGACTGAGTGAGCTGAGCTACACCCACTGCAAGGACCTTCTCAGTTTGCCATCTCTCTTCAGAGCGGCGAGAGGTTTTATTGTTTCATATTATTCTATTTTTTTTGTGCTTGTGGGCATCTTGTTTGTTAAATAAGTAGTTTTTTCCACTTTTCTCCGAGGAAGTTTCTTCCCGGACTGGCTGGGGGGAGGGGCCATTGGGGTGTGCTTTCCAGAGGAGGAAACCTCCCTTAGGTTTCCTCCCAAATTTGCCCTAAACCAGGAGAACAGGATAACGCTGTTCCCAAAAAGCAGCAAAGCCATGCCAAGTGCCTCCCAAAGACAAGCCTGTAGCAGGTGTCCTTGTGAGACAGTCTGAGTCCTTACGGTGTCATGCAGAAACCAGATGCCATAGCAATCATGAAAAACAATTTAAAAGAAGCTGAATTTAGGTAGGAGTATAACCCCCAGTTTCTAACCTGCCTGCATTTTCAAGAACTCTTATGATCCTGACAGCATTATGCAGCTTCATATATGCTTATGTTAGACATAGGTCATCGTTTGAGTCAGTAGAGCTGCTGTTCCATCAGCATTTAAATTATAAAACTCCTTTGCAAAGATTAGTAACACAGCTCATGCTTTAAGCCAAGAAGCAATTTCCCTCCCCCCTTAAAATTTCAGTAAAGTCTGCTGATATAGCAAAAAGCACAGTAACTTTCTTGTAGTTTCAGATACTACTTCTATACTCTCTCACTATAAAGAAATTTTGCTCCAGGTAATTAGTTCTTTGCTGGGACTAGTCCTTCCTGACCTCTAACATTCCATAGCTAATATAGCCCAAACATCACTGCAAGAAGTCTGTGCAGCAGCAGCAGCAGCAGCAGCAGCAATTCTTCCACTGTAGCAATGGCTATAGCCTATACAGCAGACCTGTATGCATGCATTATTCTCAATATTGACCATGTCTCATGCTGGATACAGCCAATTCCCAGTAAAACATCACATTAAACCTTTGTTGTATTGCACTAAGTAGTTAGTCCATTTTGTTATATTGCACTGGGTGTTTCTGTTATATGTGTTCACACAAAACATCTGCTGTACTCTCCCATGAGCCTCTGCACTGCATCCCCTCTACCTGACACCACCTATGCCTCACTTCCCTCAGGTAAGTTCCCATTGGCTGGTAGACCCCCTCCCCTCCCCCTCCTTGGCAGAGGGCATAAAACTACCCTCTGGCAGGGAATTGGTCTCTTAATTCCTCTCTTAACTCCCCCAAGCTGAATGGAGTAGGTTCTGCATTAAACTGTAGGACTGTGTTCCTGAAGGATTAAGAGCGCCTTTTGTCTTTTATCTTCGTCCTTGCCTCACTTTCTCCCCCGAGCATACTGCTAGCCAGGGCTAAAGCTCAGGGGGGACTGGGAATTGAGGCAAACCTTAATTCTGCAATTGCCAGCATGCATGTTTATAGACCTGAGCCGCACTGGGGAGCTGGATGGGTCTAACATGCTACCCCAGAGCACAGTGGAACATTGCCTTCCCTGCCTGTTTTCCATCAAAGGAATGGCTACAGACTATGAGCAAGAAACACTGCCAACACCACTTCAGTCCATTATTCCAACCAAGCAGCATTGTGGTTTACTACCCACACTGTGTTCAAAACAATGGAAAGAAAACATCATTTGTGAGAAAGATCATTCTTGCAAGTTGTGAAAGCAGTGACTGAAGACATGTCAGGGAATCACCTCCCAGGCTGTCCCCATGATCTCTTCTTCCTAAAGCCTCCTCCATACACAGGCCAGGCTTCTGAGGGGCCACCTCCACCCTGGTCCAGCAAACAGGCAGCAGCAAGAACTGGGTTAGAGTCTGATCTCAACCAACATGTGTGTGTAGCCCTTTACAGAAGCCACCAAAGTTGGGGAGATGCCACAAGCATTATTCCCAAACTCTACTGCTTTGCACTTGCACTTGCACTAAAGGGCTGTTGTTCCTTAAAGAAATACCAGTGCCTCTTCCAAACCATATTTGTCAGGTGGATTTGTAATATTGTTCCAATTTTTATTTTTTCCTTCATGTCTGTGTCTTCTCTCCCTCCAAGTTTTTTTCCTGGGCTTCAGTAAGCCAAGCAGCAGGATTGCAGAAACAAACATATTTATCTGAAAAGAAGTTTAATCATAACATTACAGGATTTGTCTGTAAGCATCCAGTTCTCATTTTCACCATGTGTTGTCTTGCTTTGCCTCAATGGTCAATAGAAAGGTTCCCTAAGACCTTGATAGGATAAAAGAAAACTTGTTAACATAATAAGAACATCTCAGGGATTTAATTTCAAAGCCACCAAGGGCTTCCTGCTCCTTCCAAGCTGCCTCAGAGACTTAGCCCTGAGTGCTGAGGGCAAAGAATGCATCGCATTCTCCCAACAGGGTCCTAGAGGACTTTGTTCCAGAGCCACTTGAACATTAGAAATTCACATTATAGGTGAAAAGATGACTGCATATGCACAAAAATACACCTGCTCCTGCTATTAGAAAAACTCTACAAAGCATGGCATAGAAGGAGGTTGTAGATGGGTAGGAGTCAGTCTCTTCTTGCAGGTAACAAGTTGTCTTGGGTTGTGGGGTCAGGGGTGTGTATTCTATTTCATTTGTTAAAAGCAGTTGGGGAGATGTTTTTCTTTCTCTCTTGTAATTCTGGGGGGAGGAGGGCGGATGCTTTCTGTTAATGGGCCAACTGTTAAAACCAGGTAGGGCATTGTTTCTTATCTCTTTCACACCTGTCCTCCCTCCAGGGAGATATTTTTCTGCTAACGGTCCATTAACACCCCCCCAAACTAACACATCCACATTCCATCATCCTATTGGGAGATGCTCCACCCAGTGGGGGAAGCCAACCATTCCTACCTAAATAAAAACTGAGATGCAGGAACATGAAGGCATCTAGCTTCACCCGATTCCCGGAGGAAGACTGGACCCCTTCTCACCATCCCTGGACCCGTTTTCTACAGGATCATCTCTACTTCAACAGAACCACATCTGCTACTCCAGGAAGACTTACTTTTAGACTGCTTCCAACACCCCGACCAACAGAGTGTCAGGTTGTAACTCTGACTCTGTCAGGGTTTTCCAGGATTGTTGTTTGTTTGTTTGCTTGTTTGGTTGAGTGGTTTTGTTTTCTACTACATTTGTATTGTAAATATTCTTAGTAAAGAACTGTTATTCCTATTCCCAAATCTTTGCCTGAAAGCCCTTAATTACAAAATTATAATTTGGCAGGGGTGAGGGGTTTACATTCTCCATTCTAAGGGAAACTCCAGCTTTCCCTGGCAGATACCTGTCTTGTCAAACCAAGACAAAGTCGTAGGACAAGAGGAAATGGCCTCAGGTTACACCAAGTGAGGTATAGATTGGATGTTAGGAAAAGTTCTTCACTGAAAGGGCAGTCAGGTATTGGAACAGGCTGTTCACTGTCCCTGGAAGTGTTCAAAAAACCTGCAGATGTGCAGATGTGCATAGGGACATGGCTTAGTGGTGGACCTGAAAGCATTAGGTTAATGATTGGACTGGATGATCTTAGAGGTCTTTTCCAACATTAATGATTCTATGATTCTAAGATGCTAATTCCAGGATAGGGAATTTAGGCTTATCTTTTGCTAGCTGTTTCACACAGACTCCTGGAAAAGAGCCATACACCTCCAGAGGGTGGCCTGAAAAACCCCATCACCCACAGCCCTCCCTCCTGATGTCCACATGAGCTCTTAAGCAACACAGGTGCAGGCAGAGGATGCTGAACACCAAGACCACAAAATTTCATTTTTGTTTGATGAGAAGCCTAAAGCAGAGAGCCAGCAGCTCCATCAGGGCTTTCCACAGGCCACAGCACGGCTCAGTGTCCTGGAAGGCGGACACGGGACACAGCCAGCTCATCAGTGTCACTCACATTCCAATCAGCTCCACAGCCTGTGCGGAGCAATCCAGCCCAGCTTTAGAAAAGACAAAACCATGTCACTAAATCACAACCTGAGTGTACTTAAAAAAAGTACAGTGGCTAGTTGTTTGGTTAATTAAACTGTTGAATTATGCTGGAAAATAAACATTTGGAAGTTTTGAGTGAGACAAAGCCATGAATACTAAAAGCTCCCCAACTTAGTGTGATTGATTACACAAACAAACCATATGTATTGGAGAAGCGTTACAGAAAAACATCACTTTCATCAAATTTTAAGTGAACAGTTGTAGAGTGGAGGAAATTAATTAATTACATCCTGAAACATTTTACTGATTGAATCCATGACCCCAACACTTGTAAGGTCATCAAATGATAGATTAGTGCTGCACAGAGTATCACAAATGACATTTGCACTGGGAAGCTCATTATATGACATGTCAGGTCATGTAAATCATAGGAAACAAATACAAACATCCACCAGAAAAATGCAGATATAGTCATTACAGGCAGCAGAGAGGAGTTGAATTATTATGCAAAATTTATTTTGACTATTAAAATACAAAGAGGTGATACAAAATTGTCCTTTAAGCAAACATAAACTACAAGTACTCTGACAGGAGGCTTTGTTTATAAATGTTTTATCTCTTCAGTATTCCATGTCTGTAAATATTTCTTGAAAAACAAATGGGGGAAAACCAGAAAAAAAACCAGTGATCTGGTGTCTGGGTCTTCAGAGCTCTTTTTTATTCAAGAGAGAACTATTCTTTCCACATCTGAATAATCAATGCAAGATAGGAATAAATAGACTGTAATTATTGCATGTGAGTCATTTGTTACAGATCCTGTCTGCTCCAAGAGAGCAGAAGCAAGCATTGCTTCTTGACAAGCAATTTTTTTTTTTTTTAGGGAGATGCACTAAGCAATTTGGCAGAAATATGTGGGTGCTCAAGAAGAGAAAACCAAGCAGCAGGAGATACTAAACCAGAGGGGCTATTAGCACTCTCCAAATGGCCCAACAGGAGCCCAGCCACCTGTTTCCAACACCATCCATGACTCCAGGAGATGGACTGGCTTCTGCTGGAGTTCATTTCCTTGCTCATTAAAATAAACCCTTGGGTGTTCTCCCTATTTCTTGTTAATTTGCTTGGTGAAGCCCAATTCATACCTGTTAACAGGACAGATGATTTTTGGTTTGGATTAGGAAAGTAAGCTCTTAAGTCCAGATACAGTAGCTAAGCACTCAAGCCATAACTAATATTGATAATTTTGAAGCACTGTAAATTACACCCAAAGTATAGCTTCACCATATTGAATGCACATAAAAATATCTTCTTCATTTTGAAAAGCTTGGTGACACAGTATTTAAAGGACACTATTTTACAGCAATATCATGAGGAAGACCAGGGTGTCGGAAGGGAGTTTTGGAAGCTTTCAATCTGAATTTCTTGTTTGATTCTATAAAAGATAAAATCAGGGCTGGTTGGTTTTATTGGGTCATGTTTTCAGTGCTGAAAGCACTCAAACCTACATCTAAATCCCCTAGACTGCTTTGGAAAATTGCAGCACATCTTCCTGAGTGAAGCAGGCTCCTTCCAACAGCCTCAGGATTATGTCTAATGAGTCACATCTCTTCTTAGTCTTGTTCCATTTCTCACTATTGTAAATCACTCTAATCTTGTTTTATGAACACTGCATAAGAAGGCAGGCACTGAAAATTACAAATAATAAGTCAAACTGTGATTTGTGAATAGCAAATGCAATATCCCTTCCATTACCTGGAAGTTGTTTGTATGATGGAAAGGAAGAACTGGACCTCACAATGAAACAGAATAAAGCAGATATATTGGATCTTTTACCATCTTAAAAATGTTTACAGTGTTACTAATGTAAGACTGATTGATACTAATCTGTACAGTTTTCTATTGCTGCTCTGTGGTGGGATAAATTAGTATGCTCTGAACTTTCCTTGGGTAATAAGCCGTGAGTGCCCAAGCACTGCCAATCTCAGTACACTCAGTGCTGCCAATATAAATTGCTTAGTCCCTTTGCCACCAGACAAATGGAGTACAATTCCAGTAAAATAAATACAATTCCAGCACTGAAATTGCATCTGCTGGTGATGCCTTTTCTACTGATGTACAAAGGAGGTCATGATAAGGGAGATGAACACAGTTGTTAAAGATGCAGTGAGCAGTTCTTCAATTCACCCAGAGACAGAAAAGAAAAATAATACTGTGGAATCCAGTTTCTCCTGGCCACATTTTTGGAAAGCATTGACTACAGCTTTTGCAGGGAGTCTCATTAGCACCTGGGAAAGTCCCTGGCCTGGTGGGCAGCGAGTCCAGCAAGCCTGAGCCAGCACCTGCATGTATGTGATGGTCCTGCAGAAATGCTGAGAAAATCAGAATGATACAACAGAAATGGGAAGATTGGAGGTGGGGTATATTTAAAACCAATGCCATCAGCTGCTGTGCCATTTTCTATCAGGAAAGGCTCCTGACCTTGTTAGAGATGATGACCTTGAAAAACCATGAACCCCGGTTAGTGTGGTTGATTGGGGCAAAACATTTCCAACCCTTCCTTAGAAGGGTAAGTTCCTGGAGGTCCTGTTACATGCTGGATATTTTAATTGCCAGACCTACATCTGAACCTCCCGGTGCAGGACCATGGCAGGGAGTGCTTGTGCCTCAGGGTAGTGTTTAGGATTAAGTCTCCATAGAGGCTGTGGCAAGAGAGCAGATAGTGTGATCTGCCTCTGGGAAGCATGGCAAAGCCTTTCCTGGGGAGCGAGCACAGCCCCAGCTCCCCCCAGCTCCCCCCCATACCCTCCAGCACCCTGTGGCTGAGCACTGGCACAGACATTCCTTCACACCTGGGATGCTCAGCTTGGGGCTGCAGAGTGTCTTCATGCTAAGTCATGGTGTGGCTTAATATATAATCCTAAAAGAGCTCACATGGTGACATCTTTATCTTGAAAGAAGCAGCAGCCAGTGTGTGCTATTTCCAGCTTCACAGGCTTGTTTTGAGCATCTCTCCTGCTGTTTCTTGAGTTGAAGCCTCAGATGAGTTCATCCCAAAGGGAAAAACAGCGCTGCCTCAGGTGAGCACACCGGAATGTGTTCAGAGCAGGGAAAGAGCCCACTGGTCTGTCCTGACATATTCCCAAACACCAGCTGGGAGACAGGATCCCCAGCAGCTTACTTGGTCCAGCAGCCCTCATGTCTTTGGACAGGCAGTGGTTGTACTAGTTTATGATGGAGATAATGTCAGGCTTGGAACTGAAGGCACCGTGCCCCACACCCTCTCTTTTTGCCTCAGACAGGCACTAGTGATAAACTATTGCCATATCATTTTAAATAGGGGAGGTTTATTAGAATCTCCTATAAATCAGGCCTGAAATTACCACTGTGGTTTTGCAATAAGCCAGAGTCCTGCTGAACAGCTCATACAGCTTCTGCTTGAAATTCCTATTTTAAAACCACTTTTGCAACTCCCCCATGAAGGCAGCTTGATTTGTAGCTGTACACCAGGACGCAGCATGGCCCGCCAAGCTGGGAGAGGCTCTTTCCCTTTAATGACAGCCATCTGCAGGTTCCTATAACTTAGCAATGTTCCTGGCCATGATTTATGGAGGGTGCTTAGCTTTATGGTACAATCTTTACTATTTTACAGGGTTCCTTTTTTTTTTCTCAGTTAAATGTTGTTTTCTGAATAATTCCAAGTTGCCAGTAGGTTTACAGAGGAGAAAACTGGAATGAATCTCTCCTTGCTTTTATTTACTTCTGTTTGAGTACTGTGTTTCTGCATCCATTTTGGAGATTTACAATGGTATTAAGGTTGATTCCCTCATCCTCATTTTATAGATATCTGCTTCAATCATTTTGAAAACCAGAAAGCTGACAGGAAAATTAGGAAATCAGATATCATGTTCCTGTTCCTTCCAGTGCCCTGATGAAGAAGGGGAGAAGAAAAATCAACTGAAGGCATAATAAATAACGCTATATATCCTGGAATCCTGTCACTGATGCTGGCACCTCCTCTGGGCATCCCACTGCATCCTATCCCACCAGCACTGCTCTGACCCCACAAACATTGGGCTGTACCTGCAGCTGTTGAGGCAGCAGTCATCCAAGTGCCAAGTTCACAGGCTAATTGCTCATCTAATTTTAATTGCTAATGGTGGCCTGTGGAGCAGCAGCTCCCTGTGCTGAAGTTATCTCAGCCTATTGTTCAAGTTTATTGAAAATAATTCCCCCAGAAAGAGAAAAATGATGGTGGTGACCACCAGCTCTGGGGACAATGGTGTGGTGGCTTATCATATATGACCTGAAACACCATCTCCATCACCACCAACACCTGAGGGCAGAGGAGTCTCATAAGCTTATGGAGGACAGCAGACAGAGGCCCTCCTGCAGCTCACTGCACACAGGAGTTGCACTAGCCTGCTCCAGCATCACCAGCTCTCCAGAAAAACAACCTCTAAATCAACCTTTCAAATCATTCATGCGATTGTACGGGCCAAACTTAGGCCATTCCAATCAAAATGAGCCTTTCAGAAAGGAGTGGCTTATCTAGTTATGAGCAAAGGCTGGTTATCTCATGGGGGAGCTTGTACCACCAGCAGCCAGAGACAATCCATAGCATGGGCAAAATTCACCTAGGGAAGGTTTCTGCTGTATATGTTAGCTGTCAAAGGCAAAAATTTTGGAAACCATTCCAGGTCACAAAGTGACCTATTTCTTATATTTCTTTCCATCTCGAGTTACAAAGACAGGTACTCTACATAGTTTCTCCCACTCCTGCACTAGTGATATGATGACTAGGAAAAGGGCTTTCCTTGCTCATTTTACCCCAGATATGGGATTTTCCACCTCTCTAAAATCTGGCTCATCATTTTGTGCAATACATTACCCTTGATTCAGGCTGAGAAAAGGTATTTTTATTTAAACAGGGAGAGCATCCATTCTGTCTTTCCTGTTCTTTATGGAAACAACTGTGAAATGAAGCAACCGAACACTGCAAAATGTTGAAATTGCCCAGGGAGTGAAAATCTGAAATTGCATACTCCAGAAATGCCATTTCCATTTAGCCCAGTGAGTTAGAAAGAGATTTAAAGTATTGTTATGGCCTCATGGGCTCAACCTTTGTACATCAGAAATTACGACTTTATGTTAATATATGATATGGTATGATATACAAATAAATTCAAACCCAACTTTTTACTGTATGCGTTTCTTATTTTTGTATATTTTTATCCCATAAAATGTGTGTTAAAACCTCATTTAAATTATAATATGAATTATTCTCATTGAGTGACTTGCACTTTGATTTGACACCTGATGTTCTGATGGGCAACAGGGGATTTTTTTAATGCTGTAAGGACATTGGATATAAAATATAAAGATGAAAATGCAGGGAAAAAATGCAATATAAATAGAACAACAATGGAGTAAAGAAAAATCAAATGGGCTGCTGGCTGCAGTGCAGGGGCCCAGCTGTCCCAGAGAGGCAGCCAGCTGGGCAGCAGGCAAGGAGGCCAGGCAGATGTCTGGCTTCTGCTGTTGGCTTTGATGGCATTATGTTCCCACAGAGCATCCTGATACCATCAAATCAGCATTTTCCAACAGAAAGTAACTCAGAAAACTATTCTGATGGAAAACTGTTGACCCACTTTACTGGCTGCTGATCATAGAATAATTGCATAGAATCACAGAATCACAGAATCACAGAATTTTTTAGGTTGGAAGAGACCTTCAAGATCATCAAGTCCAACCCATGCTCTAACACCTCAACTAGACCACGGCACCAAATGCCACATCCAGTCTTTTCTTAAACACATCCAGGTATGGTGACTCCACCACTTCCCCAGGCAGGCCATTCCAATACTTTATCACTCTTTCTGTGAAAAACTTTTTCCTAATATCCAACCTATATTTCCCCTGACGCAGATTAAGACTGTGTCCTCTCGTTCTGTCAGTTGCTGCCTGGAGAAAGAGACCAACCCCCAACTGACTGCAACCACCCTTCAGGAAGTTGTAGAGAGTTATAAGATCACCTCAGTCTCCTTTTCTCCAGGCTAAACAACCCCAGCTCCCTTAGTCATTCCTCATAGGGTTTGTGTTCCAAGCCCCTCACCAGCCTCGTTGCCCTCCTCTGGACACGCTCAAGCATCTCAATGTCCTTCCTAAACTGAGGGGCCCAAAACTGGACACAATACTCAAGGTGTGGCCTCACCAGTGCCGAGTACAGGGGAAGAATGACCTCCCTGCTCCTGCTGGCCACACCATTCCTGATACAGGCCAGGATGCCATTGGCCTTCTTGACCACCAGGGCACATTGCTGGCTCATGTTCAGCCGGCAGTCGACCAGAACACCGAGGTCCCTTTCTACCTGGGCACTGTCCAGCCACACCGTCCCCAGCCTATAAAATTGCAGGGGGTTATTGTGGCCAAAATGCAGGACTTGGCATTTGGATTTATTAAACTTCATCTTATTGGACTCTGCCCATCCTTCCAACTGATCCAGGTCTCTCTGCAGAGCCCTCCTCCCTTCTGACAGATCAACACATGCTCCCAGCTTAGTGTCATCTGCAAATTTACTGATGGAGGACTCAATACCTTCATCCATGTCATCAATAAAAATATGGAACAAAACTGGCCCCAGCACAGACCCTTGAGGGACACCACTGGTGACTGGCCGCCAGCTGGATGCAGTACCATTCACCACCACTCTCTGGGCTCGGCCATCTAGCCAGTTCCTAACCCAGCAAAGAGTGCTCCTATCCAAGCCACGGGCTGCCAGCTTATCTAGGAGTATGCTGTGGGAGACAGTGTCAAAGGCCTTGCTGAAGTCCAAATAGACAACATCTACAGCCTTCCCTGCATCCACCAGGTGGGTCACCTGGTCATAAAAGATCAGGTTGGTCAAACATGACCTACCCCTCCTAAACCCATGCTGGCTGGGTCTGATACCCTGGCCATCCTGTAAATTTTGTGTGATGGCACTCAGTATAAACTGTTCCATTATCTTGCCAGGTACTGAAGTCAGGTTGACTGGTCTGTAATTACCAGGATCCTCCTTTGCACCCTTTTTGTGAATGGGTGTCACATTGGCCAGCTTCCAGTCATCCGGAACCTTGCCTGTGAGCCAAGACTGTTGGTAAATGATGGAGAGTGGCTTTGCAAGCTCATCTGCCAGCTCTCTCATCACCCTGGGATGGATCCCATCTGGTCCCATAGATTTATGGATATCCAAGTATTTCAGCAGGTCTCTGACTGCCTCCTCATGGATAATGGGGGAACCATTCTGTTCCCTGACATCATCTACCAACCCAAGAGGACAGTTGTCATGAAGGCAAGTCGTCTTCTCACTAAAAACTGAGGCAAAGTAGGCATTAAGCACTTCTGCCTTTTCCACATCTGCAGTTACTAAGTTCCCTCCCTCGTCCAATAGAGAACAAAGGTTGGTCTTACCCTTCCTTTTACTGCTAATATATTTGTAAAAACATTTCTTATTATCCTTTACAGCAGTTGCCATTCTAAGTTCAAACTGAGCTTTGGCCTCCCTAATTTTTTTCCTGCATGATCTAGCAGTCCCCTTAAATACTTCCTGAGAGACCTGACCGTCCTTCCAAAGATGATACATCCTCTTCTTATTTCTAAGTTCCTCCAAAACCTCCTTGCCCATCCAGGCTGGACGTTTACCCGTCGACTTATCTTTCGGCACACAGGGACAGTCTGTGCCTGTGCTCTCAAGATCTCTGTTTTGAGGCATGCCCACATTTCCTGAACTCCTTTGTTTTTAAGGGCTGCTTCCCAAGGAACACTCTGGATAAGTCTCCTAAAAAGACCAAAGTCTGCCCTCCGGAAGTCCAAGGCAAAAGTCTTACTGGTGCTCATCCTGATTTCACCAAATATTGAGAATTCTATTATTTCATGATCACTCTGTCCCAAGCGACCTCCAACCACCACATCTCCCACCAGACCATCTCTATTTGCAAATAGCAGATCTAACATAGTCCCTCCCCTGGTGGGTTGACCCACCAGCTGCGACAAAAAGTTGTCCTCCATACACTCTAAAAATTTCCTGGACTGCCTCTTATCTGCTGTATTAAGTTCCCAGCAGATGTCTGGTAGGTTGAAGTCACCCACAAGAACAAGGGCTGATGATCCTGAAACACTCTCCAGCTGCTTATAGAATAAGTTGTCCACCTCTTCTTCCTGGTTGGGTGGACGATAACAGACTCCCAGGAGGATGTCAGCCTTGTTGGCCTTCCCCTTAATTCTTACCCATAGGCTTTCAACTCCATCTTCCTTAGTTTCAATTCCTACAACATCAAAAGTCTCCTTAATATAAAGGGCCACCCCTCCACCTCTTCTTCCTTTCCTGTCTCTTCTGAAGAGCCTGTAGCCATCCAGAGCAGTTCTCCAGCTATGTGAGTCATCCCACCACGTTTCTGTGATGGCAACTACATCAAAGCTCTGCTGATGTACCATGGTCTCCAGCTCCTCGTTTGTTACTCATGCTGCGTGCATTGGTATACATACACCTCAGCTGGGCTACTGACTTCACCCCTAACTTGGCCTTACCACCCTTGGGCCTGCTTCCAGATAGCCCAGCTGCATCCCCTTCCCCCTTCAAACCTAGTTTAAAGCCCTCTCAACGAGGTCTGCCAGTTCATGAGCTAAAAACCTTCTGCCCTTAACAGAGAGATGTACCCCATCTGGTTCCAGCAGAGCACGTGCCATAAAAGTTTCCCCATGATCAAAGAATCCAAAATTTTGCCGATGACACCAACCCTTAAGCCACTTGTTGATGATGTGGGATCTCCTGTTTCTTTCGTCATTTTTCTCTGCCACCAAAGGGGCTGAGCAGAACACTACCTGTGCTCCTGCCCTATCAATTATTTGTCCCAGTGCCCTAAAGTCCCTTTTAATTGCCTTGACACTCCTCTTTTCAATGTCATCACTGCCAGCCTGGAGTATCAGCAGTGGGTAATAATCAGAGGGCTGAATCAGCCCAGGAAGTCTCTCAGTGATATCCCTCACCTGGGCCCCAGGGAGGCAGCAGACCTCCCTATGGGATGGGTCCGGGCGACATATGGGGCCCTCAGTTCCCCTGAGAAGGGAGTCACCTACTACGATTACCCTTCTTTTCTTCTTGGTGTTAGAGGTGGTGATCTGTCTTACAGATTAATCATAATTGAGAGGCTCTCTGGGCAGACAATTTTTCTTCTAAATTCTCTGGCAAGCTCTCTAGATCCAGGGCCTCACACCTATTCTGAAGTGGCACCTGGCTGGGGGATGGGGAGGAGTTTTTGTTATTACCTGCCCGAGCGGGGACCCATTTCCACTCCTCTTCATCTACCAGGTGCCCTTCTGTTGCCTGAGAGTGGGAGGCATGTGAGTCCTCAGACTCCCGGTCAGAGAACTCCCTTAAAAATGGAAGGGTTGAGCTCCACCAGTCTATTTCCCTTTCACTTTCCCTGATACTCCTTAATCTTTCAACTTCTTCCCTAAGCTCAGCCACCAGGGATAGGAGGTCATTCACCTGTTCACACCACAGGCAGGCCTCATCCACTACACCCCCTGAAGCCACCAATAGGCTCAAACACTCTGGGCAGGAATGGGTCTGTACAGACACATCCTTTCTGGAGGGCTCCACTTGGTCACATACACTTACATCAACTGCAGTTTTTGACCTTGTAAAAACCATTACTAACAGAAACCAAAAGGAAGCAACCAGAAGAAGTAACACCTAAAACAACACAGAGGACACCTTACTAGCAAGAACACTTGCAACCCAGACTGCTTGCCCTGCCTGCGTGAACTGCTGCACGAACTGCCTTATTCAAGGTCATGAGATGAGCCATGCCC
The DNA here is from genome assembly GCA_027886175.1 of Phylloscopus collybita. Lineage (NCBI taxonomy): Eukaryota > Metazoa > Chordata > Aves > Passeriformes > Phylloscopidae > Phylloscopus > Phylloscopus collybita. The sequence goes on from JAJNNQ010000051.1 coordinate 1,086,004, forward strand.
CTGCTTGCCATGCTCCCCAGAGACCTCTTATAAGCAGCCACCCAGCAGCAAGGAAGCTCTACCCCTCGCTCCTGGATGGCTCACAAATGCAAGCAATTCACCTGCTCAACGATCTTATAGGCAGCCACCCAGCAACAAGGAAGCTCCACCCCTCGTTCCCGATTAGCTAACAATGCAAACCACTCACCCGCTCAATAGTCCTACAAGCAGCCACTCAGCAGCAAGGAAGCTCCACCCCTCGTTCCTGCATGGCTCACAAATGCCATATCGGAATCATATCGGAAGGGACCCATAAGGGTCATCGAGTCCAACCCCTGCTCCTTGCAGGACTACCTAACACTGAATCATATGACCAAGAGCATCTTCCAAATGCTCCTTGACCTCTAATGGGCCTGGGGCTGTGAGAGCCTGTTCCAGGGTCTGGCTGCCCTCTTAGTGAAGAAGCCTTTCCGTTCCTGAACTTCCCCTGACACAACTTCATCCCATTTCCTCCTGTCCTGTAACAGGTCAGCAGCTCTCCCTCCACTGAGGAAGCTGTAGACTGTGGTGAGGTTCCCCTCAGCCTGCTCTTCTCCAAGCTGAACAAACCAAGTGACCTCAGACGCTCCTCCAAGTCTTGCCCTCAAAGCCTTTCACCATCTTGGTTTCCCTCCTCTGGACACACTCTGAGTGCTGCACTTCCAAATAAAATAAGAAATAAATAAACAAGCTCTCTCCTCCCCAAACAGGCCTCTGTCTTTCTCCCTCTTGCATTACAATCAATGTTCACGCCTATCCACCTTCATATCACTCAGGATGGTGCAGGCCTTTATCCTTTCCCCTTCAGTCATGGCCTTTCCAAGCAAGAGCCCTGAACCTATGGAGCTTTTTGGGTCACAGAGGCTGGTTCCTATGTCCAAATTTTTTGCCTTCCCTTTTCCTCCTCATGTACTCCTGCAGCCTTTCTGCAATGGGTCACCAGACCTGCAGGCAGGATCAGAGGTGTGGGTGTGCAGGGCCTTAGCTTTGGCATAGTGGTGCTCCTCATTCTTGGAGCCTTCCTCCATCCTCTCCAGGGCCATGAGGATGGTGCCAGCCTCTGGAGAGGGGCCACTGCAAAGGCTCCAGCAAATTTTCCTGCTTAAGGGCAAGTGCTAATTCAAAACCCATCATTCTGTGTATGTAGGCAGACCTGTTTTAACAAGGGCATTAATTTGCACTTATCAGTATTGAATTTCACCTGCCAGTTCATATCACCCTGATACTTATTTCTGTAAGATCCTTCTGCAAACCTCTGCTTTAGGTCTGGCAACTCTGGACAAATCCGTGTCACCTGCAAACTTCACCATCTCACTACTTTGTGTCTCTCTGTTCCAGGTCATTTTGGAATATGCTGACAGTGTCCAGCACAGGCACCTGCAGGATTGCTACTCTAATTTCCACACACTGTTAAAATTGATATAGGACATTTTTCCTAGCCCTTGTTTCCTATGTGTAATCAGTCCATAGAAGATTAATCTTGTGAAAATCTAGTCCCATTAAGCCCTTTCAGTGATTCTCTTCTGTGCTTTAGCCCTGCTGGCTGCTTTCTGGTGCATTTGCCTGCTTTTAAAAGCATTAAATAGAAAAATCTCTGCTTGTAGGTAGTATAGTAAAGGTCAAGTGTCTTAGTTTATTTTAAACTTTTTAATTTAATCCCTTCCCATTTCATCTAAATCTGCTTCCTCATTTTCCTCTAGCATCTTCATTTAAAATGAAATATAGCTGTGGTAGGATGTTTTTTCCATAGGGATGCTGAATTTGATAACAGACAGTACTAGAGCAGCTCATCAGTACTTACATCTCAAATGAAGTCCTCAGGAATAAATCAAGAGCTGATTCTTCTCACCTGGGCTCTCTAATTGGTGTTTCCCCCCCCCCTCAACCCACAAAAAAAAAAAAAAAAAAAAAAAAAAAAAAAAAAAAGGACACTTATGGTATTTCCAAACCTGGTCTGTGAGTAATCACCCCACATGACATGACCAACTATGGTGAAAACTGAAGTCTCTCTTTCAGGGTGGGACATTTCCTTTGCACAAATTCCAAAAGTCTGTAGGATTTAAAAGATCCTGATAAAAGCCTTGGCATGAGGAAGCTGGGAAGGAGATCTCAAACTTGCCTTGGCAAAGCCAAGCCCCCACAACATGGGGCAGGTGGGCAGGATTGTCCCACAGGTGAGTGTTCACCATTCACCTCTCAACCAGCCCGGCAGAGCTTCCCTATATTGACCTGTTTGGAATGAGAATTGATTTTCATAGAATCACATTGTTAATCCTGTTGGATCACTGAATGGCTGCATTATTTTCTTCTCTGGCTGCTTGCAAACCCCTTGGCAAAGCTGGATCTTACTCCACTGAGTGCTCAGCTGTGTCCAGGGTTCCTGTTAGAGACCTGGGAGAGATGGGAAGGGGCTATGGCACTGGGAAAAAAAGCAGTGAAATACTATACAAATCCTTTGTAGTAAATCAGATTTAATACATGTATGCTATTACAAGCTCCATTGAAAATAGTGCAAAAACTCTTAGTAAATCTGTCCCCTAGGTGCCTTATATCTGTATTTATTCTGTCTTTTGAAATTTGTCCATTTACCCAGTTCAGTTTTTGCTTTTGGGTGTTAGTTTTTATCCAACATGATTTAATTTTATACTGGGGATTGGGTTTAAAGCTTGTACCATGATATCTAAATAACTTCATTAAATGCTCTAAGTTTCTCTGGTTACGAGTATAATTTCATCAGCATGGAAATAATGACATCTTAAACCTATTAAATTTAAAATATCTTTATGCTCAACCCCAGAGCTCAGATATGCCAGCCAATGATAATCAAATGCCACCCGACCAATTAAAAATTCCAGAGAAGAGAAAATGAGCTGGTTTGAGGATGCCTGTGAGGCAAATCAGGCTGTCAAAATCCTATCATTCTTGGGAGGAATTTGCATAGCTCATATTAAACTCACCAGAGCGACTGGAAATCTGGAGTAATTAAATGCTGCGGGGGGAGGCAGGATGCTGGATGTGCCTTAGCTGGGAGGCCCCTGCAAAAGGAGGTGGTTCAGGAAGGGTCCCCAAGGAACCTGGGTGCCCTTGGGACTGGGGAAGCTCTGAGCTGGGAGCAGTGAAGGAGAGAGGAGCTTTGGGTGGTCAGGATGGTGAGTGGGTGGATGGATGCCCAAGGGAGAAAGGCAGAAATCTCTCTGGCCTTAGGAAAAACCCTTGGCTTCCCACCCAGCACCCTAATTCCTCCCCCTGCATGGGCTGACAGGGCTTTATATCCTCCTGTCCTGCTGCCTCATAGCCCAGCTCTCTGCACATATATTTCTCCCAGATTTCAGAAAGAAAACATTCTGCTTTATTTACATAAAGAGAACTGGGAGCTACTCCCAGCCCACTGGTTTGCTCCTTTCTCCATGGCAGATGGCCCTGGCTCCAGCCACCCATGGCACAGGAGCAGGTGAGCCTGGGGGGATGGAGACAGAACACCATCCCTGATTTGCTCAGGCATCCCTGGGTTGCAGTAAATGAGGGCAGAAGCAGCTGCCCCTGTCCAAATCACTGGTCCCCAGCCCCAGAGCACAACTGCACTGCAGTGTTTGAAAGGCGATGGCTTTTGTTTCACAGAGGTTGGCAGCAGATAGACTCTGTCACTGCACCAAGTGTGAGGGACCTTAATCCTCCTCCTATTGATATGACATATTGTAATGGCTTCTTTGGTTACCTATCAAGACACTGTGTACTTAGAAAGCTTTAATCTGTAGATTATTTACTCAATAGACTGTAAAGGCTTCGCATAATAGCACATAACAGCTTCCAGCAGTTACAGCCTATTGTGTCATGGGGACTTTGAGTCCCTTTCCCCTCTCCCCCTTCCGCCCCCCCCCCCCCCCCCCCCCCCCCCAATCTAACTCAAGGCATCTAAGCAGCAATAAGAAGAATAAAAACCCTTCCCCCACAAAACAGAGAACTGGATTGCATCCATCACCTCCCCCTTGGATCTCTCTCTGCTCCATCTCCCTTCAGTGCAGGCACTCTTTTGGACTCCCTCCCTGTCCTATCTGTGAACCATCACAACACAATTTCTCAAGGAATTCTACAAACCTTGAGATCTATTTCCCACTACCCAAAGTGGCTAAAACTAGGCAGGAATCTCACAGATACTGGAGGCTGAATGTACAATACCCACATCCCACTTGTGTTCAGCAAGCATATTAAACCTACTTTCTTGCCCACCTTTCTTACCTGGTAGTGCAAGTGCTATGTTGCACCATGATAAGAAATAATAAAAAAGGAAAACAGTATATTCAAGATTCTACATGCCAGGTTTGTCATGGGCACTGCAAGTCTAGAAGATGTGTAAATGTTGGTGTCATAGGGTGACTTTATGATGCCTGTATCCCGAATAGTCTGTTCTGTATGTGCTGTATATTAGGTTCTGTACCTTTAAAACTGGTTCTGGGAGCAAAGGGGGAGGAAGAAGCAGCGTGCAGTTTGTTTTGAGAAAACTGCCTGACTCCCACACGTCCTTGCTCTGGCGTTCATCTGAGGCATAGACAGCGGTGAGGCAGAGCCCTCCTGTGCTCTTAGTTAGTTTTAGCTAGCTGAGGCAGAGAAGTTCCCTGGACTGTTTTGTTTTTTTTTTTTGTTTTTTTTTTGTTTTTTTTTTCCTTTTTCTTTGGGACTGTTTAAATCTGCTTTGGACTGAAAAACCTAGAGGAGCACCGAGGGCTTGCACCTGCAGCCCACCGGGGCCTGGACCTCAGGAGGGAGTGGGACTGGTGAGAGACTGAGTGAGCTGAGTTACACCCATGGCAAGGACTTTCTCAGTTTTGCCATCTGTCTTCAGAGCAGCGAGAGGTTTTATTGTTTCATATTATTCTTTTTTTTGTGCTTGTGGGCATCTTGTTTGTTAAATAAATAGTTTCTTCCACTTTTCTCTGAAGAAGTTTCTTCCCAGACTGGCTGGGGGGAGGGGCCATTGGGGTGTGCTTTCCAGAGGAACCCCTTAGGAGGTTTCCTCCCAAATTTGCCCTAAACCAGGACATACAGTTTTTATTGGTGCTCAACTGTGGGGCAAGAGAGTGGAAAAAACTTGCATTGATTGCATTTTTGGTTGTACTTTGTGTGGGGATAGAGTACTCAGTAGCCATGTTGCTCCTTGAATTCCTAATGTCTTTTGGAATGGAGTCCTTTGTGTGTTTCTGTTCCCTAGGCTTTTTTGAGGTTTTAATACCTTTCTGGTCCCTAGGTTTGTTTTCTTATCCAGAAATAGCTCCAGTGTTCTCCCTAACACATAGCTTTTACACTAGAGGTGCGCGAATTAGAATAGCTATCCTCCTGGGTTCAGTGATTATGATTTATAGGAAGCTTACACAGGTACTAAAGTTTGTGCCAGGTATTTTTGGTTTATGGCTTCTTCATCCTACCCTGAATCCTAGTTCCAGCAGCATGTTTTGGGGATTTATTAATAATTGCACCCAGTTTGTTAGAGGAGGAGTAGGGGAAGAAGCTTTTCAGTCTTTTCTTTCCTTCTTCTCTTTTGAATCAGTTACATCACTTTTAGAGAATGTTCAGTGTCCCCTGAATGTTAAAGAAATCACTTTCCTGGTATTTAATCTGGTAGGCTTCCTCTATACATTTTGCAGCTTGTCTAGAATGAGGTCTGAGTTTTCCAGAGGGGCTGATGAGACTGCTGACTTAGAAGTAGACCCAGGTGTGAAAAATCTTGAATGGTGTGGAGAATGGGAGAGAATGGGCCAAACCTTGAAGGAATTTTCTGATCCCCCAGCTTGGGAATTTTCACGTGAACAAATTCAGAACCCAGACGAGGTGGGGAAATATCTGGAGGAGAACTGCCATGATGATTCTGAGAAGAAAAAGCTCATTGCAATAAGCTAGGCCCTGGCATATGCTTATCGCATTCTGCTAGATACTGTAGGGCAGCAGATAGAGGCAGGGGGGCAGGGAGATAAATCAGCAGCTACCCCAGTCACTCAGGCTGCAGCCAACACCCTAGCTACTCAGACAGCAGCTAAACCAGACAGTGAGCCTAAGTCAGCAGCTAAACCAGATGATAAGCCCAAGACAGCAGCTAAACCAGACAGTGAGTCTAAGACACTGGCAGTCGCCCCAGCAAAGAAGCGCACAAACAAAACCGATCGACTAGTGGATGATGATCCAGGTGAAGGACACTTAGTGCCTCCAGACACAAAATCAGAAGCCCAACCAACTGATACACAATCAGAAACTGAACAAAATGACACAAAATCAGAAGCCAAACCAACTGGCAGCAGATCACAAGCCCAACCAACCGGCAGAAGGTCAGAAGCCACTATTGAGTGCTTTTCCCTGAAGGACCTTCAAGGCCTAAGAAAGGATTAGAGGCGACAAGCTGATGAATCTATAGTTAGTTGGTTAGTCCGTCTTTGGGATGCTGCAGGCGAGGCTACAATTCTGGACGGCACGGAAGAGAGGCATTTGGGATCCCTGTCACAAGATCCGGTTATCGACCAAGGAATGATGAGAGAGGCTAACCCTTGCAGTCGCTGGGAACGGGTCCTGGGAAGTGTGGCGCAAAGATATCTGTGTGCAGACGATCTCTATATGCAGCAAACCCCGTGGAAGACCATAGAACAAGGGATTCAACGCTTGAGAGAAATGGCAGTGGCAGAGATTGTCTTCTCAGACGACCTAAACACTAGGAACCCAGACTTGGTTCCATGTACACCCGTGATGTGGTGAAAACTTGTACAACTTGGGCCACAAGAATACTCTTCTGCTTTAGCAATAATGAAGTGGTGTTGTATCCCTCTGGGGATGGTTTACCCCAAAAGAAGTCCCAAAACCTGTAACTATGTAGTTTGACCCTACCTTCCCCCCTATCTCTGACCAATTGGCTCAGTGCCAGCTATCTGTCCTGGGACAGAGGGTCTAGATAAACCCATGGTCTTCCTTGTTCTCTCTCTTTTTGCCCCTGGAACTCCTTTCAAGTATAAAGCCTTGGAACACTCCTAGGTAAGGAGCCTCTTTTGGGTCTCTTCCCCTATCTCAAAGTCTTCCTTGCCCAAAGCCCCCCAGAATCTGAGCTAGCAGCTGGAGCCAGGAGGGCGGAGGGAGGTGTGAAAAACGATGTTTCACCTTTTTATATTAATTTATAAGTTTAATAAAAGTAAAATAAAATAGAATAAAAATAGACAATTAAGGAGACAAATAAGGCAGCAACTCAGCCGAGGGTGTAGAGCAACACACCCCCCATTCTAAATTCTTTGGTATTTATCGCTCTTGGTGTTACATATTCAAAAAGAGACTAATGCATATTTAAACATCTTGTTTTCTTTATCTGTTTCAAGGGTCCCCAAAATTTGCAGTTCCTTTATCTGTGCATGGCACCTTCTAGCCGGCTAGGTGTCATAAATCCTTCTTAACTATAGAAGTTCCTTGTTCTTTATCTTTCACAGGAATGCAGATGGGTCTTGTGCTTTTTATCTTGTTAGAGGTTACAAAAAAAAACTACAAACCATCTCTACATTGTTACCATTAAAAAAATATACCATCATTACATTTTTAAATTTTACAAATAAAAGGAAATACAGTACAACTTTCTTACATTTTATGCATAACATTCATTCCAATATTTGTGAAAAGCCAACTCTAAAATATGCATTTATAACAGAGGGATTACTTCAGTCGGCGTCCAACGTGCTCTATCGAAAACACGCAAGGAGCTGGCGTCTCATATTCTGAGATCTCAAAAGCTTTTGGGACTGTTCAACTACTTCCTCACTGACTCAGCCGCTTTTTGCGTGGCTGGAGGTGTTGAAGGTGAATCAGCAGCCTGTATTTGCTCATACAGGTCGATTCAGATAGGGACCTTCTGTAGCGAAAAAGAGCAGGGCCTCCCCTGTACCTTGGTTGGGCGGGAGGGTAATTTCGCTGTGGCGGCAGGAACACCTTGGGCCGTGGGCGGACACTAAAACCCAGCGCGGTGTGTGGTAAAGGTTGCGAAACCGCGGGTTTTTGGTTTTCAGGTACGTCAGGCGCCGGCGTCCCGGGAAATCCGCGTTTTGGGGGGTTGCAGGCTTTGGTAAGGATCCCCCCCCGGACAGCGGAGGGATTCCCCACAGCCCTTGGAGCCAGGGAGTCCGGCACAACGCGGTTCCCCCTGGAGCACCCCCATCCCCTCCCGGGAGTCTGGAGGATAGCGGGAGGGAGAGTGAAGTCCTGCTTGTCTGTTATATTTCGCTCAGAAGTTTAGAGATTGGACAAGATTGCAATCTAAAAACACCAGAAACATGGGCTCGGCATCATCTTCATCTTGTCCACAAAAGAGTTTATTAGAACAGCTTAAACCTGTTTTAAAAGATCTTAAAATCCCCAATAAGCTACAAAGAAACTTTACCTGATGGTTATCTGCTGAATTCCCAGATTCTAATGTGCTTAATGTTAATTTGGTCTCATTTTGGGATAATATAGGATATATACTGACCGTAAAAGCGGAGAAAAATGATAAAAACGCTCCGAAATTCATTCCAATTTTCTTGAAAGCACGCAAGTATTTCCGGGAATCCGAATGCAGCAGCCAGCCGAAAAAAACCACCTTAAATAATCCTTTTTTGCCCTCCCAATCCTCTGCTTACAACGGAGACACCATCCAGCCGCCACAATACGCCGCAAGCTGGGATAACAATGGCGACCACCATACGGTCAGTTCGTCTTCTTCCCATAACCCCTTCCTCTTCCCAAACCCCGCCCCTCACTCTTATTCCTTCCTGTGCCTTCCCCCCGCCCCCTGTTACCCTGGCGACCACGACCGCGCCACGCCCCTTTACAGCCCCAGCCTCGGCTTCAGTGGGGGGAGGGGAGGGGTGGCAAGGCACGGGTGCGGCGCGGAAGCAGCGGCGGGCGCGTTCGCTGATGGCGAGGCTGGCCCCGGCGCGGGCGGCCGCAGCAGTGGGCCCTGGCAGCCCGGACGGTCCCGGCACGGGCGGCGACAGCGGCACGGGTGGCGACAGTGGCATGGTCCCGCGCTGCGGCAGCGGCGGTGCCCCCCCGACAGAGAGGCCCCCGCCTCCTCCTGGCCACGGTTGGGGGGGCGGTTTTCTAACGGCTGCGGACCAAGAGCAACTGATAGCGTGGCCCCCAGGATTGGGCCGGGAACTGCATGCTACTGAACCCTACGGGGGGGGGGGGGGGGGGAGGGGGAGGCCAATATGCCTTCTCTTTCACAAATCCAAACTGAATCTGATGAAAACATTCCTTTTGTTGCTCCTGTGGAATATCTTGGTAGGAAAAATGGAAGGAAAGAATATAAGCCATTTTCTTATCAAGATAGAAAAGAGATGCAAAATACAGAGAGAATCTGGGAGATCCAGTGAAATTTTTAAAAGCATGATGACTGCAACATTTAATTCAAATGAATTGGTACCTACTGACATTAAGGATTTATTCAGATGTTTATTAACACCCTCAGAACATGAATTATGGGAATGCATGTGGAAAAAAACTTTAAAAATAGTATTGCAGGCGATTCAACAAACTCCTGAAGCAGCACAGGATAATGATGATAACAATATAACACTAGATCATCTGTGTGGTGAGGGTGAATTACACTGTCCTGAAAAACAAACCCAGTTATTATCAAAGCAAATTTTGGATAAAATTTGTAGTGCTGCAGAAAAAACTTTCTATCAATTACCAACAACTGAAATTAAGGGCAGTTATACAGATATTAAACAATTTCCTTCAGAGAATTTTTTGCAGTTTGTCAATTGTCTGAGAACACAAGTGGAAAGACAAGTGCAGCAGATAACTTCAGCCATCTATACAGAATGAGCTGATTAAAGAGATAGCTCAGAGGAATGCTAATGAAACCTGTCGTAGGATTATCCTTAGTCTTCCCTTAGACCCATTGCCAACCCTAGCTCACATGGTTGAAGCCTGTACCAGAAAAGCAGGGCTGTTCAGTGAACCTGAAAGAAATCCTGGACTTCCACACCCCAGGACTGCAGCACCTGTGCGACCTGAACCAAGGAGGCAGCCAATGTCACAAAATCGCCTACAGCATATCATCTGTCACCTGTGCAAACAGCCTGGACATTTTGCTCGGGTCTGCCCTAAGAACCAGAACCAGAACCAGAACCAGAACCAGAAGAAGTCCAACAAACAAAAAACTAGCTTCTCAGCGCGTCCCCATCGCTAATGCAATTACGCGCGCAAACACAAATATACAGGGTTCCCCACCGGTTGATACCTCTCTCTTAACAACAAAGGGGGAGGGGGTGGGGGTGCAGAAAAAAGAAAATGTCAAATGTTTAATTAATAAGGTCTAGCTGCCGCGTGGCTGACATAGGCTCATGACTACCAAAGGCTTTCATTTCAGATCTGCTGAGTGGACAGTCATTACAGTGGACCTGTCAAACATCCAACAGAACCTGACGGCTAACCACATGGAAATGGATAGTGAGTATTTTGTTATTGGGGATACTACACACATACCCAAAGAGATTGAGGTATTTCCAACGTCCATTTAGGGAAAGATAACAGGCCTCATGCTGTTAGCACGCTGCAAACACCCACCATTCTACCTGGCAGAGGGGCAAATTCTCGCCCAGGCCATTCCCAATCTGACAGAGATAGTAGCAGATGGAAAATCACCGGAAGTCTACTGGGCGGAGGTGGTGGGAGAGGACAAACCTTCCATGGCATGCAATATAGCATATGGGTTAGAGCGCCTCCATGTGGAAGGGGTCCTGGATACGGGCGCGGACGTGACCATTTTCCCAGAAAGCAAGTGGCCATCAATGGGAATTGCAACCTGTGGCAGGCAAACCTCAGGGCATAGGAGGAAAGACATTGGCAAAAATCTCAAAAAACATTGTACAAATTGAGGGACCTGACGGAAAAGTGGCAAGTGTCCATCCATTTGTTGCAAAATACAAAGCCCCCTTGTGGGGGAGAGACACCATGTCCCAGTGGGGAGTCCAATTGGTCATTCCTAAGACACCCCAGGATTTTTAGAAATAGCCACTGTGACGTGCCCTGCCCAGAAATTAAAATGGTTAGAGAACAGCCCAAAACGGGTAGCACAGTGGCCATTGAGGAAAGAAAAGCTCAAGGCACTTGAGGAGCTTGTGGAGGAACAGGTGGCTCAAGGCCACCTAGAGGAAACAACAAGCCCTTGGAATTTCCCAGTCTCTGTAATAAAGAAACCGGGAAAGGACAAGTGGAGGTTGCTCCATGATCTCAGGGAAATAAACAAACGGATAAAGGACATGGGACCACTTGTATTGGTTTAGGGCAAATTAGGGGACGAACCTCTGAGAGAAAGCCCCCTAAAACAAACCTCCACCACCCCTCCCCGCCCCCAGCCCTGGGTTTGGGAAGGAAATTCTTTGGAGGAGACAAGTGGAAAAAACCCATTTATTGACAAGAACTCTTCCCCCCACAAGAGAAAAAGGAAAAGGCTCAAGTTACTGTGGGGGGAGGGCACAGAGCTTCTTCCGCGGGCTCGGAGATCCTCGGAGATCCTCAGGTCAGGTCCTCAGGTCCAAAGCCGGTCCAAATCTTCGGGGGGGGGGGGGGGGGGGGGGGGGAGGAAAGGAAAAGGAAGAAAAAAACCCCAGAAACAGCGCAAAAACAGGCAGCAGAAAACAATAAGCAGCAAGCAGCAGCAGCAGCAGCAAGAGCAGCAGCAGTAGCAGCAAGCAGCCAGCCAGCCAAAAGCCAAAGCCAAAAGGAGCAAGAGCAGCAGAAACCACAGCCAGCCAAGCATTGGCTGTTAGACATAACAACACAGTCCAGATATGGGATATAAGGCACCGTCAACCCAGGACATTCCACCCCTTATCCCATATTGTGGACACACAATAAGAACTTTCATCTCACTTACTCAGACCTTCGACACTTACATGTTTCCATCTGTCTTACTTGCTCGGACCTTTGACACTTCACATATGAGTCCTACCCCACAATCAGATCCCCCTGTGAGGTACACATCGTATTGTTCCATCTTTCTGCATTATCCACCATGTACAACCCGGTCCTTGAACAGAGACAATTCCACGGATGGGTTTGCCTGTACTCGAGGTAGGGTTGATCCATACTGTCTTTCCCAACAAACTTTTAACACAGGCTGCTGGGGCTTTATCTCCATCTACTACATTAAGGAGCTGAGACTGAGCAGGACCCCCTCGGTTGGTAGAACCTCGGGTGTTAACTAACCAGGTGGCCTTTGCTAAATGCTGCTTCCAATTTTTTAAGGACCCCCCCACCCAATGCTTTCAGGGTGGTTTTTTAACAACCCATTGTACCTCTCCACTTTACCTGCAGCTGGTGCATGGTAGGGGATATGGTACACCCACTCAATACCATGTTCCCTAGCCCAGTTTTTAATAAGATTATTTTTAAAATGAGTCCCATTGTCTGACTCAATTCTCTCGGGCGTACCGTGTCTCCAAAGGACCTGCTTTTCAAGGCCCAGGATGGTGTTGCGGGCTGTAGCATGGGACACAGGGTAGGTTTCCAACCATCCCGTGGTGGCTTCTACCATGGTCAGCACATAGCGCTTGCCTTGGCGGGTTTGAGGCAGTGTGATGTAATCAATCTGCCAGGCCTCTCCATACTTGTACTTAGACCACCGCCCTCCATACCAGAGGGGCTTCATCCGCTTGGCTTGCTTGATAGCAGCGCACGTCTCACAGTCACGGATAACTTGAGAAATGCTGTCCATGGTTAGATCCACCCCTCGGTCTCATGCCCACTTATAGGTGACATCTCTACCTTGGTGACCTGAGGCATCATGGGCCCATCGTGCTAGGAACAACTCTCCCTTGTGCTCCCAGTCAAGATCTATTTTCAACTCCCCTATCTTTGCAGCTTGATCTACCTGCTGATTGTTTTGCTGCTCCTCATTAGCTCTGCTTCTGGGAACATGGGCATCTACATGGCGAATCTTCACAGGTAGGTTCTCTAACTGGGCAGCAATATCTTTCCATTCTTCAGCAGCCTAAATTGGTTTGCCTCTACGCTGCCAGTTCACCTCTTTCCATTTCTTCAGCCATCCCCACAGAGCGTTGGCTACCATCCAAGAATCAGTATACAGATAGAGCCTTGGCCACTTTTCCCTCTCTGCAATATCTAGGGCCAGTTGAATGGCTTTGAGTTCAGCATATTGACTGGATCCACCCTCTCCTTCAGTGGCCTCTGCGACCTGTTGTGTGGGGCTCCATACAGCTGCTTTCCACCTCCGACTCATCCCTATGACACGGCAGGAACCGTCGGTGAATAAAGCGTAATGTGCTTCCTCTGCTGGCAGCTGGTTGTATGGCGGAGCTTCCTCAACCCGGGTCACTGGTTCTTGTTCTTCATCTGCCATACTGAAACTTTCACCTTCGGGCCAGTTTGTAATTACCTCTAAAATTCCAGGGCGATTCAGTCTCCCAACTCGGGCGCGTTGTGTAATGACGCCAATCCACTTGCTCCAGGTAGCATCGGTGGCGTGGTGGGTGGAGGGAACCTTTCCTTTAAATATCCACCCCAGCACCGGTAGTCGGGGTGCCAGGAGTAGTTGTGCTTCCGTGCCAATCACCTCCGAGGCAGCTTGAACTCCTTCGTAGGCGGCCAAGATCCCCTTCTCTGTGGGAGTGTAGTTGTCTTTGGACCCTCTGTAGCTTCGGCTCCAGAATCCCAGTGGCCGGCCTCGAGTCTCACCAGGCACCTTCTGCCACAGGCTCCAGGATGGACCATGGCTCCCAGCTGCAGAGTAGAGGACATTCTTTACCTCTGGTCCTGTCCTGACTGGGCCAAGGGCTACCGCATGAGCGATCTCCTGCTTGATCTGGGCAAAGGCGTGATGCTGTTCTGGGCCCCAGTGGAAATGGTTCTTCTTGCAGGTAACCAGGTACAGAGGGCTCACAATCTGACTGTATTCAGGGATGTGCATCCTCCAGAAGCCGATGGCCCCTAGGAAATCACAGCTTTCATCTTATGTAAGCTGCAGACAGTATAGAGGACACTCACTAAATTAAATACCAGAAAGATGGACTCTTTAACACTCAGGGGAAACTGAACATTTTCTAATAGAGATATAAACAATTCATAGGAGAAGAGGGAAAACAGAGGCTGAAAAAGCTCCTCCCCCACTTCTCCCCTAACAAACTGAGTGCTCAACCATAATAACGAACCATCAAACATATTTACAGCCTTTCTGTAAATCATCACAAACAAGCCCAGCCCAATGAATATTCTGATTAGTGCCCCACGGCTATACGAACTACGTATTAGGAGCAATACCAGAGCTATTTCTGGGTAAGGAAATAGCCCTAGGTACCACAGAAACAGTAGAATCTCAAAAGACCCTAGGGATCAAAAATATTGGCAGGCTTTCACCCCAAATGACATTATGAGTCTAGAAAAAAACATCCCAATACACCCAAAAAACAATTAGAATCACCAATATTATTATTATTAAGGTTTTTTCCACTTGCTTTGGTTCCGAGTTTCCCGGCCAATGCACCAAAAAGTGTGTATTGGTTTAGGGCAAATTAGGGGACGAACCTCTGAGAGAAAGCCCCCTAAAACAAACCTCCACCACCCCTCCCCGCCCCCAGCCCTGGGTTTGGGAAGGAAATTCTTTGGAGGAGACAAGTGGAAAAAACCCATTTATTGACAAGAACTCTTCCCCCCACAAGAGAAAAAGGAAAAGGCTCAAGTTACTGTGGGGGGAGGGCACAGAGCTTCTTCTGCGGGCTCGGAGATCCTCGGAGATCCTCAGGTCAGGTCCTCAGGTCCAAAGCCGGTCCAAATCTTCGGGGGGGGGGGGGGGGGGAAGGAAAAGGAAGAAAAAAACCACCAGAAACAGCGCAAAAACAGGCAGCAGAAAGCAAAAACAGGCAGCAGAAAGCAAAAAGCAGCAAGCAGCAGCAGCAGCAGCAAGAGCAGCAGCAGTAGCAGAAAGCAGCCGGACAGCCAAAAGCCAAAGCCAAAAGCAGCAAGAGCAGCAGAAGCCACAGCCAGCCAAGCATTGGCTGTTAGACATAACAACACAGTCCAGATATGGGATATAAGGCACCGTCAACCCAGGACACCACTCCAACCAGGGATGCCTTCTCCAACAATGCTCCCTTGAGATTGGCAATTGGCTGTTTTAGATATCAAAGACTGTTTCTTCCAAATTCCTCTACACCCAGGAGATGCCCCAAGGTTTGCATTCTCAGTTCCCACCCTGAATCGCCAAGCCCCCATGAAAAGGTATCACTGGAAGCTTCTTCCTCACGGTTTAAAATTGGCGCCTTTCATATGCCAACAGTACGTAAGCATCATTACTGTCACCTGTACGTGCTGAGAAACAGGATGCCATTATCCTTCACTACATGGATGATGTGCTTGTGTGTGCCCCCAATGACTCTATACTCCAACACACGCTTGACCTAGTGGTTAAGGTTTTAACCTCTGCTGGATTTCCATTACAGGAAGACAAAGTTCAAAGGATGCCACCTTGGAAGTACCTGGGCTTACAAATTTCAGTGAGGACCATTGTTCCTCAGAAATTGGAAATCGAGTGCAATCCCAAAACCCTAGCAGATCTCCACTCCCTGTGTGGGTCATTGAATTGGGTGAGACCCTGGCTAGGCCTCACAAATGAGGACCTAGACCCTCTTTTGAATTTATTGAAAGGGGAGAGGGAGCTGGTTCCTCCCCCAGGGAACTGACCCCAGAGTCAAAGACAGCAATCGAAAAGGTACAGAAAGCCTTGTCAGAGAGACAAGCTCACAGGTATGAACCAAGCGTACCTTTCCATTTCATTGTGCTAGGAAAGCTGCCACACTTGCATGGGTTGATTTACCAATGGATCGAAGGGGCAGAGAGATTCACTCTTAATCATAGAGTGGGTCTTCCTCTCTCACCAGAGATCCAAGACCATCACTGAGCCACAAGAATTAATAGCTCAATTGATTCGGAAGGCCAGGATGAGGTTGTGTGACTGGCTGGTCGTGACTTTGCATGTATTCACCTTCTGGTCAAACTTTCAGAGGAGGGAAAGAACTCTCCAAAGAAACTGACCAAAGAGATGTTTGAGCATCTGCTCCAGAGCAATGCCAGTCTCCAATTATCTCTGGACAGCTACAGGGGACAAATATCAGTCTATGCCCCATCCCACAAGCTGTTCAATGAGGAATTCCACCTCATTCCTCGTGAGAAGAGGAGTCGGAGACCACTCAAGGCTCTCACAGTGTTCACGGATGCATCTGGGGCTTCCCACAAGTCGGTGATGACTTGGAGAAATCCTCAGACTCAGCATTGGGAAGCTGATGTTGAGTTTGTGGAGGGATCTCCCCAGAAAGCTGAACTGGCTGCAGTGGTAAGAGCTTTTGAGAAGTTCTCAGAGCCAATTAACTTGGTGACCGACTCTGCATATGTGGCTGGGGTAGTATCCAGAGCGGAGCAGGCTGTGCTCAAAGAGATAGAGAATGAGCATCTCTTCAGGTTGCTTTCAAAGCTGATTTATTTGGTTTCTCATTGAGAATATCCGTTCTTTGTGATGCATGTAAGGTCATACACTGATTTACCAGGTGAAATTGCAGAGGGGAATCGTCAAGCAGACTCCCTTGCTGCACCAGTAGAAAAGGCACGTCTCCCTGACATCTTCCAACAGGCAAAACTGAGTCACCAACAATATCATCAAAATGTGCCAGGTCTGATCCGTCAGTTCCAGCTAACACGGAGTCAGGCTTGAGCTATTGTGGCCACCTGTCCCAACTGCCAGCTCCAGTCCATGCCATCGATGGGTATGGGAGTTAATCCCCGAGGCCTTGGCAGTTGTGAGGTATGGCAGACAGACATCACACACATTCCTAGTTTTGGTTGCCTCAGATACGTTCATGTAAGTATTGACACAGATTCAGGCGCAGTGTATGCCTCTGTCTATGCAGAAGAGAAAGCTGTGCATGCCAAACAGCATCTAGTGCAAGCTTTTTCGGTTTTGGGGATCCCGAAAGAAATTAAAACTGACAATGGCCCAGCGTACGTATCCAAGGAGTTCCTAGAATTTGTCCAGCAGTGGGGAGTGGAACATAAAACTGGCATCCCCCACTCCCCCACAGGCCAAGCTGTGGATGAGCGTGCACATCAGATGCTCAAACAGGCCTTAGCTAAACAGAGCAGCACAACTGTGTGGATGACTCCACAACAGAAGCTCTGCAAAGCCATGTTTACCATCAATTTTCTGAACTGCTCATTTGAAAACACGAGTCTACCTGTGGTTCGTCATTTTAACAGTGGCAATCAGTTCAAACTGTCCCAACGTCCACCGGTCTTGATTAGGGACCCAGAAACTTGGGAAACCAAGAGTCCCTATGAGCTCGTGACCTGGGGCCGTGGCTATGCATGCGTAGCTATGCCCTCAGGCCCTCGGTGGATGCCCCAGAAGTGGGTGAAACCTTTTGTCCCCAAAAATCCAGCTCCAGCAGAAGGGGATGGAAGGCAAGTAACCACTGCCTCCAAGAGAAGACGCCGTCGCAGGGAGGTAAGAGAATCTTCCTAGGTGTGGACTCCTTCCGGCAGTAACAGAAACCATTAACATGTTTTAAAATGTTTGTTTTTCCTTTTTAGAGAAAACCTTCCTCCCATTCATCCCTGTGATGAACCTCATCCAAATTGTCATCTTGTTAATGCTGAACAGTCTGGCAGCTGCATGGATCGTCCCTCAGCCACGTCAAAATGTCTGGGTGACCCTGGCACAGACACTTCAGCAGGAAAACATATGTTTGTCCACTGCTTCAGCAAAGAATCCTATGTCCATCTGTCCGGTAGGAATTCCATTGCAGGCTAGAGAGTTTCCTGCGGGATTGGACACTCATATGTCCAATGAAATTCCAAAGTCATTTCCCCTCCAACCATACAAAAATAATCAGCAGAAAGCTGTGGTGACCGCGAATCCCTTAGTGGAGTGGTTACCAAACTTGCCCGAGATGGCTCAGGAACCCCAAGAGTTAGAGCTATTGGGTTCCTCCCCTGCATCATACTGCGTACATTTCTCTGTCTATCCAAGACCTCCTAACACTGATGAGTACCACAATGTAAAACAATATCGTGGGGAGTTTACTGCAAAAAGGTGGTGTCATAACCTAAGCCATGTTGCAGCCGACAACACATCTCACTCAAGTCCCAAAAGCCTCCCTAAGGGATTGTTCTTGATTTGTGGGGATCGAGCATGGGCAGGAATTCCGTCTCGGCTTTTAGGAGGACCATGTACTGTAGGGCGATTGTCTGTATTGACACCCAACAAAACTCTAATTGGTGAATGGACTCACAAAAACAATTCGGCAAACAAAATTCATAAGAGAAGTGCTGACAAATTGGACTCAAATTGTAATTCAGACATTTTTCATTGGGCAAAGTCAAATAGAGTTGCTGTGTCCCTGTTCCTTCCGTGGGTCGCAGCGGCCAAAGCTCTAGGTGAATTGGGCTATCTAGAGTGCTGGGTAGTCAAACAGGCAAATCTGACATCAACCACCATCAGTGCCCTCCTAGAAGACGAGGAAATCACCAGACAGGCCACGCTGCAGAACCGCGCAGCGATCGACTTTCTCCTGTTACTTCATGGACATGAATGCCAGGAATTTGAAGGACTCTGCTGCATGAACCTGACGTCGAAAGCACCAAACGTCCACGCTGCCCTTCGGAGCATGAACAACCTGATCGGACAAGTGAAGCAAGAATCTGAGGACTGGTTCAAAGAACTGTTCAAGGGCTGGGGATTCACAGGGTGGTGGATTTCTATAGTTAAAACAATTTTGTTATTCCTTGTTATCCTTTTCCTTGTAACCTTAGCATTCGGGATCCTACGCCATTTAGTTTTCAAGGCTATCAATGGTCTCATACCTCCTACCTCAGAAGTCAACCACATAGAGTTGGCAAACCTAAGGCAAACTGATTTCCCCACCAATTGTAACTGGTGGGAGAGAGAGACTCCACATTATGTGTAACCTAATATTTTTCCTCAACTTTCTTAAACAAAAACGGTGAGATGTTGTATCACTCTGGGGATGGTTTACCCCAAAAGGAGCCCCAAAGCCTGTAACTATGTAGTTTGACCCTACCTTCCCCCCTCTCTCTGACCAATTGGCTCAGTGCCAGCTATCTGTCCTGGGACAGAGGGTCTAGATAAACCCATGGTCTTCCTTGTTCTCTCTCTTTTTGCCCCTGGAACTCCTTTCAAGTATAAAGCCTTGGAACACTCCTAGGTAAGGAGCCTCTTTTGGGTCTCTTCCTCTATCTCAAAGTCTTCCTTGCCCAAAGCCCCCCAGAATCTGAGCTAGCAGCCAGGGCCAGGAGGGCAGAGGGAGGGATTACTTCAAAGCGGGATGACACAGGGGAGACCATGCTGGATATGGCGAAGAAGCTCTGAGCATATGCAGATGCCGTGCATGGTCCAACACATGCGAGAATTGCAGCTCTGGAAACACGTCTGCAGACATTAGAAGACAAGATAGAAGAAAACCACAAACAACTCAGAGAGGACATTCTCCAAATCTCTGCAGTACAGGTCAGAGGTTCTGGCACCAAACACAGACATTCCCCAGATAGGGAAAGAAGGGGCATCCCACAAACTAAGCTGTGGTCCTTCCTGCGTGATTCTGGGGAAGACATGAGGAAATGGGATGGAAAATCTACTGATGATTTGGCACAACGGCTCCGTGAATTGCTGGAAGGCAAGACTCAGAGAAAGTTCCACCAAGAGGGAAGTAGCTCCAGTTACCCAGGGAAAGATGGATAACCAGGCTTAGAGGGGCCCTACCTCTAGCCAGGTGGAGGCTAGGGAAAACCGTGTTTTTTGGACTGTGTGGATTCGTTGGCCCAGCACATTAGAACCACAAAAATATGAGGCCTTGGTTGACACTGGTGCGCAGTGCACAATAATCCCATCAAGATACATGGGGGAAGACTGTTTCTATTGCTGGCGTGACAGGGGGATCACAGGATTTTACTTTGGTGGAAGCTGATGTGAGCCTGACTAGAAATGAGTGGAAGAAACACCCTATTGTGACCGGCCCAGAGGCCCCATGCATTTTGGGCATAGACTTCCTCCGAAATGGGTATTTCAAGACCCAAAGGGACTCAGGTGGGCATTCGGGATAGCAGCTGTAGAGACAGAAGGTGTTAAGCAGTTGAACACTTTGCCTGGGCTATCAGAGAACCCATCTGCAATAGGACTTCTGAAGGGGGAAGAGCAACGGGTACCAATTGCCACTTCGACAGTGCATCGCCGACAGCATAGAACGACTCGAGATGCTGTGATTCCCATCCACAAGATGATCCGTGAGCTGGAGAGCCAAAGGGTGGACAGTAAAACCCACTCACCCTTCAACAGCCCCATTTGGCCTGTGTGCAAGCCTGAAGGAGAATGGAGATTGACTGTGGACTATCGTGGCTTGAATGAAGTGACTCCACCGCTGAGCGCTGCTGTGCTGGACATGCTGGAACTCCAGTATGAGCTGGAGTCCAAGGCAGCAAAGTGGTACGCCACGACTGACATTGCCAATGCATTTTTCTCCATTCCTTTGGCAGCAGAATGCAGACCCCAGTTTGCCTTCACTTGGAGGGGAGTGCAGTACACCTGGAACCGATTGCCCCAGGGGTGGAAGCACAGTCCCACCATCTGCCATGGACTGATTCAGACTGCACTAGAAAAGGGTGAGGCTCCAGAACATCTGCAGTACATTGATGACATCGTTGTATGGGGGAACACTGCAGCTGAAGTGTTTGAGAAAGGAGAGAAGATCATCCAGATTCTCCTGAAAGCTGGTTTTGCTATCAAGAAGAGCAAAGTTAAGGGACCAGCTCATGAGATCCAGTTCTTGGGAATAAATTGGGAAGATGGACGGCATCAGATTCCCACCGATGTGATCAACAAGATCACAGCAATGTCTCCACCAACCAACAAGAAGGAAACACAAGCTTTCCAAGGTGCCATAGGTTTTTGGAGAATGCCATTCCTAAGTACAGTCCGATTGTGAGCCTTCTGTACCTGGTTACCCCCAAGAAGAATGATTTCCACTTGGGCCCTGAACAGCAACACACCTTTGCCCAGATCAAGCAGGAGATTGCTCATGCAGTAGCCCTTGGCCCAGTCAAGATAGAACCAGATGTGAAGAACGTGCTCTACTCTGCAGCCGGGAGCCATGGTCTGTCCTGGAGCCTTTGTCAGAAGGAGCCTGGGGAGACTCAAGGCCGACCACTGGGATTCTGGAGTCAAAGCTACCGAGGGTCCAAAGCCAACTACACTCCAACAGAGAAGGAAATTTTGAGCAGCCTATGAAAGACTCCGAGCCACCTCAGAGGTAATAGGCACTGAAACACAACTCCTCCTGGCACCCCGACTACCGGTACTGGGGTGGATGTTCAAAGCAGAGGTTCCCGCTACCCACCACGCCACCAATGGCACATGGAGTAAGTGGATTGCTCTTATCACACAGCACGCCCGTACTGGAAAACTGAATCGCCCTGGGATTTTGGAGATAATTACAAACTGGCCTGAAGGTAAAAACTTCAGTCTCATTGATGAAGAGGAACAAGAGCAAGTGACACGTGCTGAAGAAGCTCCACCATACAACCAACTGCCAGCAGAAGAAACACGTTATGCTCTTTTTACAGATGGTTCTTGTCATGTTGCAGGGATGAAGCGAAACTGGAAAGCAGCCATATGGAGCCCCAAACGACAAGTTGCACAAGCCGCTGAAGGAGAAGGTGGGTCAAGCCAACTTGCTGAACTCAAAGCCATTCAATTGGCCCTGGAAATCGCCGAAAGAGAGTAGTGGCCAAAACTCTACCTCTACACTGATTGATGGATGGTAGGCAATGCTCTATGGGGATGGCTGGAAAGGTGGAAAAAGGAAAATTGGCAACATAGAGGAAAACCAATTTGGGCTGCTGAAGAGTGGAAAGACATCGCCACCAGAGTAGAGAAACTACCTGTAAAAATCCGTCATGTAGATGCCCATGTACCCAAGAGTCGGGCTAATGAGGAGCACTGGAACAATGAGCGAATAGATCAAGCTGCAAAGATAGAGGTGTCAAAGATAGACTTAGATTGGCAACACAAGGGATAGTTGTTCCTTGCTCTGTAGGCCCATGATGCCTCAGGTCATCAGGGCAGAGATGACATCTATAAGTGGGCACGAGACTGAGGGGTGGATTTAGCCATGGACAGTATTTCTCAGGATATCCATGACTGTTAAACATGTGCTGCCATCAAACAGGCCAAGCGGGTGAAGCCCCTGTGGTATGGCGGGCGATTGTCCAAATATAAGTATGGGGAGGCCTGGCAGACTGATTACATCACCCTGCCCCAAACCCGCCAAGGCAAGCGCTACGTGCTGACCATGGTGGAAGCCACCACTTGGTGGCTGGCGACCTCTCCTGTGCCTCATGCCACTGCCCAGAACACCATCCTAGGCCTCGAAAAGCAAGTTCTTTGGAGGCATGGTACCCCTGTGTCACGACCCGCTAATGCAGGCGAGTTCGTGATGGTTTGAGTGATCTCAAGGCACAAAAGATACGACAAGGGACAACAACAATTTGCTCAAAAAAGCAGTACACTTTATTAAGTGCACTCAAGCACTGTATGCGATAGAAGGAGAAGAGAGAGAGAGAAAGGGAAAGACAGAAAGAGAGAGAGAAGAAGGGTTACATAGCTACCAACGGAGAGACGAAATCCTCGTGGTCATCTGCCAATAGATCAGTCATCCATTGGGGAGATCTCAGAATTTGAGTCATATTGAGGGGTGTCTTTATAGTCCTTTCCAAAGCGACAGGCAGTTGGCCAGAAGGTGGGGAGACCATCAGCAGGTGCACTGAAACAGGACGAAGCGCTCTGGCGTTTAGAGCAAATGTCCACTTCAGGGAACAGGTACAGGTACAGGGCAAACACAGAACAGACCTGCCCAAAACCAGCCTGCTGTGAAAACCCATTGTTTCCACCGGGTTCCCATGGAAATGCAAAGGTCTAGTGAGTGCACCTGCAGGCAGGGGTTGGCAGATATCCCACCTCAGCCAGGCCAGAACTCCTGTCCTGGGGTCCCAGGCCCCAGTCTCAGTCCTTTTTGGGGTCTTCCTTGTTGATGATCGTGAGGCAGATGAGAAATTTAGGGACCGTCTCTTACACCCTGCGAGGATTGAGTCAGACAATGGGACTCATTTCAAGAATAGCCTTATCAACACCTGGGCTAGGGAACATGGCATTGAGTGGGTGTACCATACCCCATACCATGCACCAGCTGCAGGCAAAGTGGAGAGGTGCAACGGACTGTTAAAAACCACCTTGAAAGCATTGGGTGGCGGATCTTTCAAAAATTGGGAGCAGCACTTAGCAAAGCCCACCTGGTTAGTTAACACCTGAGGTTCCACCATGTCATGACCCGCTAATGCAGGCGAGTTTGTGATGGTTCGAGTGATCTCAAGGCGCAAAAGATATGACAAGGGACAATAATAATTTGCTCAAAAGCAGTACACTTTATTAAGTGCACTCAGCACTGTATGCGATAGAAAAGAGAGAGAGAGAGAGAGAGAGAGAGAGGAGAGGGATAAAGTAAAAGAGAGAAAAGGGGTTAATAGCTACCAACGGAGAGACCATATCCTCGTGGTGCACGCTGACCAATAGATCCGTCTTCTTCCATGGGGAGATCTCAGAATTCGGGCGATCTTGAGGTATCTCTTATAGTCCTTTCCGAAACAACAGGCAGTTGGCCAGAAGGTGAACTCAGCATCAGCTGACAACAGGTGCAGCACTCCAGCGCTTAGAGCAAATATCCACCTCAGGAACAGGTACAGGTATAGGGCAAGCACAGGACAGACCGGCCCAAGACCAGCCTGCCGTGAAGTCCTTTTGTCCAAGCTGGCTCCCATGGGGATGTATCGGTCCAACGAGCGCACCTGTGAACACTGGCTGGCAGTCTTCCCACCTCAGCCAGGCCAGAACTGCTGTATTGGGGGGGGGGGTTCAGGTTTTAGTCCCAGTCCCTTTTGGGGTCTTCAGTCCTTGTCAATGATCGTGAGGCAGATGAGGAACTTAGGGACCGTCTCTTACACACTACCCCGTGACTCACGATTGTCGACAGGATAGTTCTACCAGCAAGGTTCTTCTGTAGTGTTGACACGAAGTCTTCAGGACTCGTCAATCGTTGGTAGCACAACCCAGGAAAGATAGAAGCGAGAGAGAGAGAGAGAAAGAAAAGAATAAAGGAAAATCAAAACAATTATATCAATAATCACAATGATCGTTATAACAATTTTCTTTTCTTGATCGATCACAAAATCAAGCATATAAAAATTAATTCAAAATATTAAAAGCAATCACAATTTCAATCACAAAATTAAGCATACAAAATTACCTCAACATATTATAAGCAATTACAATTTTTTGTCATAATAAATCAAAACAAGGTTAGTTTAAACAATGTCTAAAGTTTTATAATTCAAGTCTCAAACTATTCTGGCTCACGTCAATGGCTTTGGGCATATCTATAGGAAAAGGAACACTAATCAAATTGTGTGCATTCATCGCAGTGGTTAATCTTGTCAGTCATTTCATCATTTTCCAAATTACTATATACAGGATTGTCTGTAAAACAAAACCAATCAAAACCAAAATCAAAAGAACAACAATGGGATGACACAATCTGTTTAGGATACCTGTAGCAGTAGGTGGCCACCCGAAAAGAGTATCCCACCACCTGTGTTCAGTATCCTTTATTACTCTCTCTGAGATGGAATGGATTTCCTTTACATCATGTCGGACTGCCACCAAGGTCTTTTGTCCATCTTCTTTAACCTTTTCTAAAATGCAAATTAAGTCTTGGTGAAGCAGCAATTGCTTTATCAAAGTTAGGTTCATCCCAATGTGTGTAGGCAGTAGTTTGTTTATCAAGGTATAATTAGATTGTATAAGTTGTTGAGAAGTAACAGGAGCCGAATAAGAAAAATCACATCCAGTAATTTTAGTAAAATTTCAAGCACAGAAATTTGAATGATTTTTGGTATCTACCAGCATATCTTCTACAAATATTGCATCGCAAGCAGTTCTCAAGCATGCACATCCATGGCCTATGTATATAAGCACTGTTTCAGGAGTCTCATTAGGATGAACCTCAAAATGACAGATGTTTTGTTCCATGTCCAAACAAATATCTTGAGCTATAATTGCATTGCTTTCACAAATGAATCCTTGTTGGCCCTGAGCTATGCAAGCTTCCAAATTAACAGTTTGCCATTTCCCATCAACTTGACGGGCCCATTCTCTATGTTCTAAAGGATAGAGAACAGCTCCGTTGCGATTTAATCCCAAAGCAATGATAGGGAATATCAAATGCACTGAGGCATTACGTATGGTTAACAGAAAGGCTGTGGCTGCATTTGTAACAGGGTTGTAAGTGAAATTCACTAGTTTCCACCAGGACTGGAATTCTCGTTCAAAATCAGTGGCACTGTCCCAGATTATTTTCCGAATTTCAGTAGGGAAAGTACCTTCTTCCCCTTCTCTTATAATTGAAGCAGTAACTGACTGCATCCATAGTTGAGCCTGGATGCAGCTGAGAGCCCAAGAAACATTGGTTTGTGTAGCACCGAGTGCATCAATTACCAATTTGGAATTGTATATATTTATTTTCTCCCAATCCGGTACTACATTGGCTAACAGCCACTGATGGGTTCCCAAAGCTGTTAGGGATGACTGCAATGGTTGTTGTAATTTGGCCAAATCTCTAGTCGTGGCAGTTAATTTATTCATCAGTACCTCTGAATCAATGCTATTTAGAATTCCCAGTCCTGTTCCCAGAATACCAGTGACATCTCTTGGCACTCGCTTCTTCGAAGGGGTACGTCTCTGTAGCCAGGTAGTCCATCCTTCAAAGGAGGTTTGTAGGAAAGGTGAGCAAGCTGGCTGTATTTCTGAAACACTGTTTTGCATTAATAGCTTAACCTTTTTAAGAGACCATGATGGATTAAACATTATTTGCTCTTGACCTGTTTTCCTAATAATGTAGGGTCCAACACCATAAATCTTTGGGCTAAGAGACACAGATGGTTGTGTTTGAGTAGTGGTAGGGGTCGTAACAGATCGTGTTATGGCGTTTATTTTGAATTTAAAGGAAAGCCCCTTATCATTATGAGCCCAAAGACAAACTACTTGCACAGTTTGAGTCAATGTAAAGTTATGCCAGCATTCTTGTGCGCTCGAATGCGCACAAATTTTTTCATTCTCGTGTGTAACATTAATTGTGCTCGCCTTTGTATAGGTAGTTCCATTAATCATTCTACATCCTATTTTAATTTTTTCTCCTATTACCCCTTGAAGTTGCCAAGTTCCTTGCTTTTCCCATTCTTGCCTGGTATATATTTGATCTTCATGCATAACAACAGTTGATAGGTTTAGGTTCTTTATCTCATCATAGTGTCCCATGTACCCAGTGAATTGTACAAAAGCTTGAGACCAGGGCCATTCAGTGTTATTTTCCTTTTGGAGTGCTGTCACTGTATGTGAGGTAGGCTTTGCTATGGTGTTTATTTTAAATCTATGAACCAGGCCTTTAAAACTTGATTGATTTGCTGGTTTATTATGCCAACTGCACGTTATGTAAGTCGGTTTGGTTAAGGTGAAATTACACCAGCAGTCAGATAAGGGTTCATTACCACACTCTTTTGTGATTGCAACATTGTCAGTTCTTAGGCCTGGAATGAGTTTATCAACATACGCGTGTCGACAACACAATTCTAAGGGTATTTGTTTGGCACACATCCACTTCTTTGTGGGACAAAGTTCTGCTGAAATATTGGGGTGAGAATCGCTTTTCCCATTTGGTTTTAGAAAATTACCAGCGATTCTAATGGTGGAAGCCTTTTCATGAAGGGACCCGTCTATTTTTCTGCATCCTATATTTATTTTTTCACCAATTGTTCCAGTTAAAGTTCCAGTCCATTCACTTGGATCCCACTCCCATTCATTTGAACTATATACCTCAGAGTCGTGCAATACCACTGTTGCCAGGTTTGGGTGACGATCTCTAGGATATGTTCCTAGGACATGAGTGTACCTGATTGTAGCTTTAGACCACGGCCATTCAGCAGGGTTTTGGCTACGGTGTTGTGGTAGGATGCAGAAAAGTATCACTAGTCCTATCATGGTTGTGTAGTTTTCATGTCCCACGGAGTTCTCCTGTAAACAGTAAACACAACAGAGTCTGCCACCAAAGGACAGAAAATTAAAATGATGGTACTATCCAGCATGTATTTATCTGATGCTCTTTCCCCAGGGCATCAGAGGCCACCCATGTGTATTTACTCAGAGGGGTCTTTAGCATCAGTGGTACTTCTCCCACAGTTGGGAGGTCCACTAAAACAGGTTGACCAGGATAACGTGCTGGATTCTTGGGATCATCTGGTCCCTGTAGTGAGGGAATCATGCTTGAAGCAGTTGGGCAGAAAGCAGTGATCTTAGGACATCCATTTACTCCCCACCTGTCATTCACACCTTTCACGGCTTCCCACAGTCAAGCATCCCAATTTCCCTCCTGTGGTTTCAAAAGTCGTTTTAAGAGACCATTAGTCCTTTCTACAATCCCGTTAGCTTGGGGGTAGTAAGGGGTGTGAAAAGTCCATTTGATTCTCTCATCTTTTGCCCAGTCTTGTACAACTCTAGCGGTAAAGTGAGAGCCATTGTCAGATTGAATTTCTTGTGGTTTTGGAAAAGTTCCAAACCATTCCTGTAATGCCTTAACAGTATTATCACCTGTGGCTCTCTTAAAAGCTTCTGCTTGAACTAACCCAGATATAATCTCTACTCCGACTAACACAAAATGTTTACCACCTGATTGTTTAAAGGGACCTATGTAGTCTACCTGCCACACGTCCCATAGACCTTTACCTTTCCTCAAGTGGAGAGGATCATCTTCCAGGGGATGTCTCTCCAGCCGTTTACGGCATTGTTCACAGGCAGATACACATGTACTACACATTTCTCTGGTAACGGGCCAACCGCGAGCATGAGCTTCTCTGTACAAATCTTTTACACCTGTGTGCTGTCTTTTTACATGCAACCATTCTAGCATGTGATCCCAATCCTCAGAAATTTGTTCCTTTTTCAGGGGACTTATCCTTGCCAATTCATCAGCTTTATTATTCCATTCTCCTGCTAGATTTCCATCTGTCTGGTGAGAAGCCACCCACCCTACGGCAAAGTTTCCTTGATTTGCTATTTGTAAAATTTCTTGCCATTTTTCTTTTTGCCACACTGGAATCCTATTAATCTCCCAATCATTTTGTTGCCAGAAAGGCAGCCACTCAGTGCACCCTTTAAATACAGCATAGGAATCAGTGTAAATACAGACAGGAGAAGTGTTCTGCACTTCACGTTGGAAAACACTCGAAACAGCTATCAATTCACCAATTTGGGCACTACCTTCCCCTTCTGTAATGATCCGTTCACCAGAGGAAGTGTGTAGGGCTACGGCCCTGTATTTCCACTTTTCCCCTTCTCGTTTAGCAGAAGCATCAGTAAACCAGGACCTTGTTGATTGTTCAGGAGAGAAAGGAGGGGCCACTTTGATTACTGAGACAGGTTTGTTTTGGCTGCTATCCAAGTTTTCTTGGTCTTGTATTGCTAGAATTTTGGCAGCACCTTCAGTAATTGAAAAGATATTACAATAATGTTCGATCTGCCCAAACCACTTTCTTACTGAAGCTCTTTGAGCCACCCTGTCAGGCGGAGGGGCCCCAGTAGTGACTGTTTTAATTACTTTAAAAGGGCCTTTTAAGATAATTGGCTGTTGCCGTGTAATTTTTTCTACTTCTATAAGGGCTAAGCTGACCACAAACAACCCTTTTTCCCAGGTAGTAGATCTCTTCTCTGCATCTTTAAAACCCCGGGAGAAAAAGCCAACAGGTCTAGTTGGACCCTCCGGACCCCGCTGCCAAATGTGAATTGACAATCCCGACACTGCAAAACCCCACTCGACTTGAAATGGATCTGAAGGGTGTATCGAGCCAAGTGCCTGATGGGCTGTGGCTTCAAAGATTAATAATTGCAGTGCCTCCTCCTGGGAAAGGGTCCAATCCCATTTCACCCCTTTTCTTAACAAATCATAAAGGGGTCTAGCAATTATTGAAAAATCTGGAATGTTTTTTCTCCAAAATACCAGTAATCCCAGAGCTTGTTGGAGTTCTTTTCTAGATCCAGGCATTTTGATCTGATCTAAGGAGGTTAAAGTGTCAGGTGGAATACGTCATACCTCCTTTCCACCAAATTCCCAAAAATTTTACTTCCTGAGAAGGTTTTTAAATTTTCTCAGGGGGCACTTGCAAACCAAGACTTTCCAAATGTGAAATTATTTTCTGTTGAGTATCCCCCACTACTTCTATTTCATCTCCTCCTATAAGAATGTCATCAGTATACTGATAAACAGCTACACTCTCAGGTTTGGGTATTGTTTCTAATTCTCGAGCTAGAGCATGGTGGGCTAAAGTGGGTGAGTGTCTGTACCCTTGCGGCAGTTGCATGAAGGTGTATTGTTGTCCCTCCCATGTGAAAGCAAAGCGGTCCATATCCTCTGGCTGCAATGGGATCATAAAAAACATGTCCTTGACATCTATAGTTGCCATGATTGTGTGAGCTTTTTCTTGAATTGATATTATTAATTCAGCTAAATTTGGGACTGCTGCTGTTAGGGGGTCTGTGTGGGCATTAAGCCGGTGATAATCTATTGTTAATCTCCATTTTCCATTAGGTTTTCTTACCGGCCAGACTGGAGAATTGTAAGGGGAATGAGTGTTAATTATCACTCCTTGTTCCCTTAATTCTTGTATAACTGGTTTTATGCCCTCCCTGGCACCAGAGGGTAAGAGGTATTGTTTTACAGAAGTGATTTTGCTAAATGGGAGGGAGGGAGCTGCTTGAAGCAGTCTGATGTTAAGTCGTGGTGTTCCAAAAGACCACAAAAAGCCTTCTGGATCCTCCCATTGTCTCCCAGCCAGTACATCCATTCCCAGTAAGTTATCTGGGATATTTCCAACAACCATTTTAACAGTTAATTGATTTTCTTCCCCAGGCAGTATAAGTTTTACTAAGGCAACAGCCATGGGTTCTGTAATTCCTAGAGCATTTAAAACACAGCAACGTTTTTTCATTGGAACAATACCACACCTTTGAGCGTCTTTAATTTTTAAGGCAGAGATTTGGGCCCCAGTATCAATTACAAAAGTTACCATTGCTCGTTTAGGACCCACTGTAGCTGTAATCAGTATATCTCCAGTTTTAGGATTTTTAGTGAGCTTTCTTAAATAAATCCATTCTCCGTCTCTCTGCCCACTATTGAGAGGCGGAGTTTTTAGTTTAAATCCTGTTTAGGGGGGTTTCTTGGAGGTTGGTAAGAAGAAAGTGGTTTTGGCATATTTCCTGAAACGGGTGTTAGGGGTTGTCTCGGCTCAGTGCCCTGAACCTGTGGGGGAGGGGGTGCGCTGGGTGTACTGGATTGTGTTCTTGGTGGTGCTGGTGCCAATGGCTTGGAATTGCGCCAATTGGTTACTATTTTATGTAGTTTTTCAAGCGGCAAGCCATCCATTATATCCTTTGGGACCCCCTTTTTTATTCCTAATAACCACCAGTACTGACGTGGGGAAATCTGCTTTCCCTTTTCTGTGTTTTCGCTGTGGGGAACTCCAATGTATCTAACTCCCTTTGATTTTCCTGATCTTTCTTCTGGGGTTATTACAGGTCCATATTTTCTACTGTAATTAATAAGGTCTTCAGCGACCTGACCCCATGTCCAGACTTTGCGATCACCAGCATGTGATTTAGAGTGTATTACTGGTGGGTCTGAGGGAGTAGAATATGGAGTGAATCTAGGGTCGGTAGACCCAGTGTGGTCACTTGGGTTTCCAAGGAATCTGTCCAACCTTTCAACAGGGCTTAAGGCCATGATAGTTTTTTGTAAGGTTATTGCAGTGGGTTTAAGTGATTCGGGGAGTCCTCTAATCAAAGGGGTCCTCATTTCAGGTTGGACAGGTAATTGCATTGGTGATTCAAATCCAGGAGTTAATCTCCTTTCATGTATCATTTGCAGGCAGGCGGCTTTGTGCACACTTTCTAGAAGTTGATCGGGGGTACTGACTATGGCTAGAGGGTCCCCTCTTTCCAAAGGATTTATTCCCCCGGCCCAGAAAGCTGCACGCTGTGTCAGGGACCATGTGTCACGTTTATCTCCTGTTGTTAAGAAGACTCCACGTCCCCAGTAGCCACTCGCCTCTTGTTCATTCAGCTTAATTTGATCCCCACCCGTGAGAGACACTCGGAAAACATATTCTGTCTCTGATTCATGTGAGAGCCAGCCGTATTCTTTCTTTAACTTGGCCAACTCGGTAGCACTGTATGGTATTTATTTGGTGGTGATGTGTGGGTCAAAATCCTCATCATTTAGATAATTGTATTCTGTTTTGATCAGGGGTCTCATGCGTGGACAACAGTCCTCCCCACAATTTTTTACCGATTCCAATTCTTTCTGGGGGTATATTTGCCTAATGTGGGGACTTTCCTTTTCCTCTGCCAACTTTAGGGAGTCATCATTCTTTGATTTCTTAGTATTCTCCTCCCTTAGGGCAGCTCGTAGGAAATGGTTTTCTTCTCGTAACACACGGATCTCATCCCTCAACAAATGAATATCATTTTTCTTTTCACCTAGTTTTTCCTGCAAAGTTTCTATTAGTTTGTGAAGGGAATCTATAATAGTTTCTTCTTCACTACTCTGCTTAAAGTGTTTTTCTACAGCGGCTGCGAGGCATGCTCCTAACACAGAACAGATAATATTCTTATCTCGGCCGAGTTTAAATTTGGTCCCGTGTTGTAAGGAACACACTCTATCAACCACATTTTCCAAATCAAACCAATTATTTATTGCCCATTCTTCTCCGCCAGGAGAGGGTTTGGCAATATGTTTTGCCAATAAGGCATAAAATGCTTCCTTACCTTTTGCCCCGGAGTTCTCATCCATCTTGCAGAGGGGCTAGGCACTATTCCAAAAAGACACACACACACACGCACACACACACACACAGAGACTCTTACTATGTTCCCCTTCAATACCCTGGGTGTGTATAGAGCTTAACTTGTTTAAAAAGGTGTTTTTTTTTATGGTTGTTATAAACTAAGTTATAAACAAGAAATGTCCCGTCTTTTGTGCAAAGAGATCTTTTTGTGAAATCCTGAAAACAGAGCCCTCAACTTGAGTATGGGGTTGCTTTACACCTAGGCGTGTACAGTTTGTGGGAAATTCGAGTCGCCCCCCTTGCTTTCTAGACACCACTCACCCTTTCGAGGTGGCGGGCCTAGGTGCGGCTGGAGCGAAACGTCCTTCCCCTGTTACAGACTATACACAACCTGCAACCCCTCTGTCTCAGGATCCTGTCCATGACGCCAATTTATGTCACGACCTGCTAATGCAGGCGAGTTCGTGATGGTTCGAGTGATCTCAAGGCGCAAAAGATATGACAAGGGACAATAATAATTTGCTCAAAAGCAATACACTTTATTAAGTGCACTCAGCACTGTATGCGATAGAAAAGAGAGAGAGAGAGAGAGAGAGGAGAGGGATAAAGTAAAAGAGAGAAAAGGGGTTAATAGCTACCAACGGAGAGACCATATCCTCGTGGTGCACGCTGACCAATAGATCCGTCTTCTTCCATGGGGAGATCTCAGAATTCGGGCGATCTTGAGGTATCTCTTATAGTCCTTTCCGAAACAACAGGCAGTTGGCCAGAAGGTGAACTCAGCATCAGCTGACAACAGGTGCAGCACTCCAGCGCTTAGAGCAAATATCCACCTCAGGAACAGGTACAGGTATAGGGCAAGCACAGGACAGACCGGCCCAAGACCAGCCTGCCGTGAAGTCCTTTTGTCCAAGCTGGCTCCCATGGGGATGTATCGGTCCAACGAGCGCACCTGTGAACACTGGCTGGCAGTCTTCCCACCTCAGCCAGGCCAGAACTGCTGTATTGGGGGGGTTCAGGTTTTAGTCCCAGTCCCTTTTGGGGTCTTCAGTCCTTGTCAATGATCGTGAGGCAGATGAGGAACTTAGGGACCGTCTCTTACACACCAACAGAGCAGGCCCTGCCCAGTCTGAGCTCCTACCTACAGTAGACGGAGATAAAGTCCCAGTGGTACATGTGAGAGGTTTGTTAGGGAAGACAGTTTGGATCAAATCTGCCTCGAGTACAGACAAACCCATCCGTGGGATTGTTTTTGCTCAGGGACCAGGTTGCACATGGTGGATAATGCAGAGAGATGGAACAACACGATGTGTACCTCAGGGAGATCTGATTGTTGGGTGAGAACTATGAGTAAATATTGTTCACTGAATGTCTCTGCCATTTTCTGTATATAGCTGTATACTGTATATATATGCACGTATAAAGTATGTGTGTGGATACAATTTCTTAAAGGCATTTTTAATTTTTATTGCCTTTAAGATGTTCATAATTTAAAGGACATTCCCCACCAGGTGAAAACAACATTAATTTTGAGCCTAACTCCTCCAAGTTGATTTGATTTAATTTAAAACATAGCTAATTAATTAAAACCACTCAACAATGCCCCTTTAATGTTTAACCAAAGAGCACACCATAATCCAGCTGAGCTGCTAAATGTTTATGTCTTATTAGCAGGCTTCCCAAAGCTTAGAGAAAACGATTTCCACACAAGTTCTCACTCCCATCTTTTAATTACACCTAAACAACTCAGCTCATTATAATTCTACTACAAACATTGCTCTCAAGAGCATCCTGCAACATGCATTTAGCAGGTACCAACAATACTTACTCCCACACCCATACTCACATGTATTTCTCCATTTTTAAGCGGCAATTCCTCAGTGGATGACCTCAGAAAGTCCCCCTGCTCCATTTCTGGAACAGTGAGCACTTTGAAATTAATTGCCAACATGAAATAAATACAGTGTGAAGATGTGCATTAAAACAAACTTATAATTAAGCAATATGGAGATTTGTCCCTGGTAATCAATAAGCTCAGGGAACTTGGAAATATTTGGGGCTGTGGGCAGCATGGGCAAAGGGTGTGAACAGCTCTCCCTTGTGGGGTGTTTCACTATCTGCTCCCCACTGTTTTCCCTGTAGAAATTGTCCCTGCCGGCTGAAAGCTGGCTAGGTGCTGTGGTTCCCCCACAGAGCTTGCCTCTTCCAGCCACCCCCCTGCCTTCCCCCCATACCAGCACCCTGCCCAGCCACCCTGGCAACACCCCACACCCACAGCCCCCTGCAGCTCCCACTCACGGGTTCAAAGTGAGGATCAGAGCCCTTAGAGCCACATTTCTGCATCTCTCTGGCTGCAGGGGCAAGAAGAGGCCAGTACTGCTCTGCTAGTCAAGGGTGTGGCTGGACTTTGAGCATTTCCAGTGGTATTTTTCCACCGTAACAGATTCCTCCCAGCTTGCAGATGGTTAGTCATGCAAAGCAGAAGTAACATGGAATTCAGTCTTCAGGAGTCATCAGATTGAACTTCACTTCTTAACTCAGCCTGGGGACTGGGATGATAATTTGCCTGAGATTAAGGAGTCATTTTTGAAAATGTAAATATCTTGCCTTTTTCTGTTTACAGGGTTTGATTTCACGCCCAAAAATCGAGCCCATTGCATCATCCTGGTGAAGGGATTCTGCAAGGAAGTCTTGGCTGAGTGAGGAAAATCACTAATGCCAGCTCAGAAGTTGTAATTGCCCCAAATGAATTATGAGTTAAAAACGTCTGGCCCAGTTACTAGCAACCATCATACCCATAAGAGTTTGGCATGACAGCACAGAGGGAAGGCTTCATATGAGACACCATTCTCCACCCTCTCCCTTTCCCTGTTGCTTTTCTGAACAATTCCATCAGGATTTATACTGTTGATGTGGGATTATTTCCTATACTTCTATTTCTTGTTCAAATGTACAGAAATTAATTTTCTGGTCATAATTTCAGTACCTCTGTGACATTAGCAGGCTAGAAGTAAAAATAGAATGTCATTACAGTGTCAGGTAATGCGGAAGAGTGTGACTAATAACCTGAGTGTCATTGATTTAATAATCTAATAATGTCTCTGCACACTCAGCTCTCAGACTCACTGAGTGAAGATAAAGATTTAAGCCTGACTGAAGCTGCAGATAAGAATCAGCACCTCAGCTTTAGGGATCAGAACCAATGATAAGCAACACATGGCTGGTATCCAAAAAATTAAAGCAGGGGAAGTCACAGCTGCCCACAGGAGACACTTGTCAAGCTCAAAGAGAGATGCTCACTGTCTAGCAAAGGTCTGGCAGATCTCAAATAGCTGCTGGCCTGCCGACATCTTGGTCTATGGTTGTCTAAAACGCAAAGGAAAAGCCCATCAATGTCAGCTACACCAGCCTGGAAAATTCTGGTCCACAGCCTGGAAACAGGAGGTGGAGTGAAGCGAGTGGGCTTTCGACTGGGACACAAATCTTCTGACTCATTATAGTCTGGGTTATTCATTCAGAGAAAAGCTGCCACAACAGCTACCAAGCTCCTTACAGAAAGCTGCAGAAAGGATCTCTTTCCTTTGAGAGCATCCCTTTAGCCAGGCCCATCCTCCACCTCCTCTGATCAGTGGTGCCGGGTCTGTCCCCCATACTGCTGATGGATGGTGGTAAAGGTGTTGCTTCACTCTGGCAGCCCCTGGATGAGCTGGGAGATGGATCTCACCCATGGAGTATGAAACCACACAGAAATGCCTGCTAATGAGACATGACAGGAAGTTTATTATAATTTGGTTGGAACAAAGATAATCGATCTTCTCAAACTGCCTGTGAAAATCCCATTCCCCAGCAAGGCACCTCTAGGCTTGGCTGGTTTGAACTCCATATGCTTTATTATTAATGCAGAAAATTTTTCCTGTACCTGGGACTGTGCTGGCACAACAGAGGGCAAGTGTACTTTAGGCAAAATCTTTGACTGCAGGAGCTTCAAGCCTCTTACAGTGAGAAAGATTCTGCAAATAATTCAGGTTTTTTTTCAGATCATGCTCTGAAGGTCTCATCAGTCTTCCCCAACACCACTTCATCTCAAGTATATTTACTTGTTTCCAGTTAACGTCACCCAGATAACAGGAAAACTCCCTGGGGAGTTGCTATAGAAACACTCAATGGAGACCAGGAGAGATTGGGGCAGCAGAGCCCAAAGATACCATTAAGGGAGATTTTACCTCCTGCTCTGTAAATATAATTTCCTTGGAAAAGTTGCAAAAATAAGAGTTAAAATGGAAAATGTCCTGCATGGTTAGTGATGGGGCGACTGCTGATAACTCCACTCCCCCATGGAGATTCACCACCATGTAGTGGAAAAGCCTTTCCAGGGATCCTCTCTGAAGGTTTCCAAGCTCAATGAGATTCTGCTTAGTCTCAAAAGCACATGTGAATCCCATCTGTCAAAAAGTGCCTAAAATGTGCCCAGATCTTTTCCAGTGCCTGGTGACATTGATAACCCTTTAAGCAAAGCAGTGTCCTTCTGCATAATGGTCTGAGAAGGATTAAATGCAAGAAAGAAATATAACAAGAAGATAATGAGCTACCTACCACTAGCAGCTATTTGAGTGTCAGGCAGTTTTGTTCCAGATGATTTACCAGTGCTTTTGTCCAAACCCACAAAACACTATTATGAAAGTAGATGTAATTAGAAGCATTTTTAATACATAGAATAGTCTTTCTTTTTTTGCAATTCAACTGTGTATTCAATTCAAATTTTCTATTAAATTCTCTTATACTTCTAAGAGTTCAGAAAGCCCCAACAATAAGAAACAGGTATTCTGATCTTCTGCATAAGCCAAATTTTTGGGACAGTTACTGTCCTTTCTCTTATTTGATGCTCATACACATAAATACTGAGGGTCATTGGAAATTAATTATCCCTGACTGTAAAATAGAAGGGGATTCATCAACTATATTGATTTTTCTCATCTATGTGTATATGTGTAGCTCCTTTGGCAATTAGTCATTAACTAAACCACTGCTTCATTCCTGTGAACCAAATTTTAGTTGCAGTTTCCTTCATTGTAACTGTAAGCTTTTCTTTGCACTGTTTTTCTTCATGTGGATTCTCAGCCTGGATTTGCAGGGGTATTTCTCTTACAGCCAGCAGGGTGGCTAATTAACACGTGCTCCATAAGCCAAAGGTAGAGCTGATGGGGGAGCCTAAAGAAAACAGGATCTTCATCAGGAATGGATGTGTGCCTGCCCAGGAGGTCATGGACAGACAGCCAAAAACACATGCAAAATTATAAAACTCCTAAGGCAAGAAAAAAACCCTAGTTGATGCACACCAAACACCTAAAAGAAATTTAGAAGGAAAAAACCCCCAGAAAATAAAACCTCAGTAATTTTATATAAAACACACAGGCTACAGCCAAATACCCACCTTTCATACTAAGTATCATCCAGGAGATTGGCTGGGCTGTCTGGAATCTGTTGGGGGTTTGTGAAGGTGTTTATCTTAATTGCATTCATGTGATTGTGGGGTTATTTGATTTGATCTTGAGATATCTGACACCTGATTTTTATGTGCATTTCTAACAGATTTGAAGGATGCCCAGAGCAGGGAATGGATTGTACCAATGTGCAGAGTTGTGGAAAATGTTAAGGCCAATACAAAGTCAGGTGTTAAATTTCATAAAGAAACAGGCAAATTCTGTATCTAATGACTTGCCATGTAAACTTGTAGTCAAAGGAGATTATATCAGTTTCTGTGTTTTTTGACCACCAGAAAGACACTCCTTAAAAGGAAGACTAATATGATTAAAATGAGTGTAAAACTCCATAAGAAACATAACTTTTAGGCTTCATTTTTTCAGTACTGGGACTTCAAAGACTACTTACAATACAATCATTTTAAAGCATATTGCTTTCCACTATAACTACACACAGAGAGAAGAATGCTCATAAAAACTAGCATTTTCCTGAACAACAAAAACATAATTGATCACTAACCAGCTCCATCACATGAGCAAACCCTCAGCTGAATCACTCAGCTGCTCCAGGTTCATTACTCAGTATGTTAATGCCCTATGCAATAAACACAACAAATGAAATATGGAATTACTCTAACCACAAATCATTACTAATTGATACAGCAAGATTCAAGGAAAAACTATCACTTGGAATAGCTTCCTGCAAAGTTATCCGTGCATATACTTTCAGGTCTGCATCCTCCCTGCCACAGAGAAGCAGGAGCTTAGTGAGGTGTCTAAGGCTGCTCTTCCTATTTATCACATCTCATCCATCCTGAATTCCATCTTTCCATGCTATTCCCAGTCAATTCAATTTCAGTAAACTTAATTGAAAATTTTTTCTTGATTCTATTTCCCCATAGCTTATTTCCTTAATTTCCTTTATGTCCTTAAATTCCAGGCTGATCCACAATGATTGTTTAAAACAGGATGCAGCCAAACTCTTCAGCTCTACATTGACTGAACACCACATATTATTATGGAAAACTAACAGTGATTGACAAAGAGACGTGGACTCCATTGATTGCTCATATGAAGCTGATTTTATTGTTCGCCTAGCTGGTTTATATACTCTTCTATTATATAACAAAATATGTTGCCAAATAATATTGCTTAATATATGCCTCGTACCAATTAACACAGGTATGCCTAAAATCTGCTAGCAAAGCGTGTTCTGTACCAGGTACACCATTATCTCCTGCATTCCTTTCTCAAAATCCTGCTTCCCTTTGCCAAGGCTTGAGGCCTAGTGAATCCGTTCCTGTCATGAGCTGAACAGTACTACCAGTTTGGTTCTCTCGCTGTATACCCACATCTCCCCCTTTCTGTTCTACCAAGAGGATCTTCTTAGTAGCTTTATCAATCAGTCTCTGCACACATTCCAAAATACATGGTGTAGTGGTTTAGGGCAAATTTGGGAGGAAACCTCCTAGGGAGTCTTCTCTCCCCTCCCCCAACCGGTTCTGGAGAAACCTCCTCAGAGAGAACTGGAAAGAAACTTGTTTATTAAACCGGCAAAGCACTCCCCAGCACAATAAATTGAACAATACCAGATGACAAGAACTTCATGCCGCTCTGGAGAGATGACAAATTAGGAAAGAAGTCCCTCCTGTAGGTGGTTGCTCTGCTTGCAGTTCCTCTGGCACTGGGAAAAGTTGCTGTGCAGGGTAGATCTTGGTGGGTCCCAGGTGCAAGCTTCCCCCGGCGCTCCCCTGGGTTCTCAGTCCGGGGAGGTTTGACCAGTTCCAAAGAAAGGCAAAAAAAAGGGGAAGAGAAGGGAAAAAAAGAGGAAAAAAGAAAACTGAAGCTTCTCCGCCTCAGCTAGCTACACTAACTAACTAAAAAGAAAAACAAAAAAGAGAGAGGAAAAAAACACCTCTCCATCTCATGTCTGTGTGTTGTTGACTCCCACTCTCAAGGCCAGTCTGGAGGAGGAAGGTTTCTAAAAACAAACTGTGCGCTTCTCCCCCCGTTTTTACTCTCAGACCCAATATTAAAGGTACAGAGCGTAATGTCCAACATAAACCAAACAGGCGACTGGGGATACAAACATCATAACATCACCCTAGAACATTCCACCCCTTATCCCCATATCGTCAACTTATGACCAAAACCAATATGCATTCTACATCATGCATTTATCCACATAAAACTTCCATTTGTCCCCCCCACAAAAAATGCAAGCAATACCCATCATGTCCCGTTTACATCCCACTGGAAAGTGTTCTTCTTGCGGGTGACCAGGTAGAGCAGGCTCACAATCTGGCTGTACTCAGGAATATGCATTCTCCAAAAGCCTATGGTGCTTAGGAAAGCTTGTGTTTCCTTCTTCTTGGTTGGTGGAGACATTGCTGTGATCTTGTTGACATCAGTAGGAATCTGATGCCATTCATCTTCCCACTTTACTCTGATGCCTCATCAAGGCTGACCTGAAACAGGGGCTGGACAGAGCTGGAGAATAAGGTAGATATTTATTAAAAGACTTCCAGGACCCACCCTGGACATTACAGAAACCTGACCTAGGGTGCACCCCGGGTGGGTCAGAGACCTGTTGTCGTTGAGGCGGTCACGACACAATGAAGAGACCTCAAAGCAGTCTCAAGTGGCAACTGTTTATTATCAAAGATGGCCGATCTTTTATACACTTCCCAATTGTTTACCCTTCTTCTATCCCAGCTATTGGCCACAGTGAATCAACATAACACCATTGGTGAGACCTAACAGCAACTTCTAAAAATACATCCAGCTGCAAAACTTCTTATCTTTCTTCTTCTCTCAGTCTCCTTAGTAACAGCCTTGAAAAAGGCTCCTTATCTTCTTACTTCTCAGCTTCTTCTTTTCTCTCAGCTTTCTTTAGCTAGCCAGGCCCGCTGGTAGCTCCTTCCACAGAGACCCACACAAAATGGCTGCCCGAACACAAGATGTTACATTTTTATAAGTTTTGGCCCATTTGCCTATTGGGGTTTAGTTGTCCAATTACAGCTTCAGGTTGTGAGGTCCCATCCTTCTTGTACCTCCCTTCAGTCCACTGTTGTTTATGCTTTTTGGGCTGAAAGTTGTCCTTGATCCTCAGCAGGAAAAGATTTGTTTTGTCTACTTGTTCTGTGAAGAGAGCTTACTAGCACTTAATATGAGGCTCAAAACTACATCCTTAGGCGTCACAGAATCTAAAACTATGAAAGCTAAAATCTAAGGCATCAACTCCCAAGAATTGGATCTCATGAGTTGGTCCCTTAACTTTGCTCTTCTTGATAGCAAAACCAGCTTTCAGGAGAATCTGGATGATCTTCTCTCCTTTCTCAAACACTTCAGCTGCAGTGTTCCCCCATACAACGATGTCATCAATGTACTGCAGATGTTCTGGAGCCTCACCCTTTTCTAGTGCAGTCTGAATCAGTCCATGGCAGATGGTGGGACTGTGCTTCCACCCCTGGGACAATCGGTTCCAGGTGTACTGCACTCCCCTCCAAGTGAAGGCAAACTGAGGTCTGCATTCTGCTGCCAAAGGAATGGAGAAAAATGCATTGGCAATGTCAGTCGTGGCGTACCACTTTGCTGCCTTGGACTCCATCTCGTACTGGAGCTCCAACATGTCTGGCATGGCAGCGCTCAGTGGTGGTATCACTTAATTCAATGCACGATAGTCCACAGTTAATCTCCATTCTCTTTCAGACTTACGCACAGGCCAAATGGGACTGTTGAAGGGTGAGTGGGTTTTACTGCCCACCCTTTGGCTCTCCAGCTCACGGATCATCTTATGGATGGGGATCACAGCATCTCGAGTCGTTCTATACTGCCGGCGATGCACTACCGAAGTGGCAATTGGTACCTGTTGATCTTCCCCCTTCAGCAGTCCTACTGTAGATGGATCCTCGGACAGTCCAGGCAAGGTATTCAATTGTTGGATGCCCTCTGTCAGTACAGCTGCCACCCCAAATGCCCACCTGAGTCCCTTCGGGTCTTTGAAATACCCACTTCGGAGGTAATCTATGCCCAAAATGCATGGGGCCTCTGGGCCAGTCACAATAGGGTGTTTCTTCCATTCCTTTCCAGTCAGGCTCACCTCTGCTTCCACCACAGTGAAGTCTTGTGATCCCCCTGTCACACCAGCAATAGAGACAGACTCTGCCCCTACATGTCTTGATGGAAGTAATGTACATTGTGCACCTGTATCAACCAAAGCCTCATACTCTTGTGGTTCAGGTGTGCCAGGCCAACGAATCCACACAGTCCAATAAACACGATTTTCCCTAGCCTCTACCTGGCTAGAGGCAGGGCCCCTCTAAGCCTGATTATCCTTCTTTCCTTGGGCATATGTCTTAGAAGTTCCTTCAAGGGGCTCAGACATGTCATCATCACACTTGGCAGTTTGGCTACGGGCAACTGGAGCTGCTTCCCTTCTAGTGGAACTTCCTCTCTGAGTCTTGCCTTCCTTCAATTCACGCACCCGTTTTGCCAAAGCAGCAGTAGATTTTCCATCCCATCTCCTCATGTTTTCTCCGTGATCACGCAAGAAGAACCACAACTCAGCTCGTGGGGTGTACCATCTCTCCCTGTCTGGGGAACGTCTGCGCTGGGTACCAGATCCTCTAATCTGCACTGCTGAGATTTGGAGAAGGTCCTCTCTAATCTCCTCCCTAAATTTCTTATGATTCTCCTCTATCTTATCTTCTAGTTTCTGGAGACAGGTTTCCACCACTGCGATTCTTGCATGTGTTGGGCCATGCACAGCATCTGCATATGCTCGAAGCTTCTTTGCCATATGAAGCACAGTCTCCCGTGTGTCCTCCCGCTTCATTACTGTTAAAGCAGAAGCATATTCTAATGGCCCATGTCGTATAAGTTTTTGCCACATCACAGACGTGCACGGTACCAAGTGTGGGTTCCTAACATTTATGTAATCTGAGAAGATCATCTCGGCCACTGCCATTTCTCTCAAGCATTGAATCCCTTGTTCTATGGTCTTCCATGGGGTTTGCTGCATATAAAGATCATCTGCACACAGGTATCTTTCTGCCACACTTCCTAGGACCCGTACCCAGAGACTGCATGGATTAGTCTCTCTCATCATCTCTTGGTCGATGACTCGATCAAGTGACAGGGATCCCAAATGCCTCGCTTCAGTGCCATCCAGAATTGTAGCCTTGCCTGCAGCATCCCAAAGACGGACTAGCCAACTAATTATAGATTCATCAGGTTGTCGCCTGTAATCCTTTCTTAAGCCCCGAAGGTCCTTCAGGGAAAAGGAATCAATGTT
This sequence comes from Phylloscopus collybita, assembly GCA_027886175.1. Classification (NCBI taxonomy): domain Eukaryota; kingdom Metazoa; phylum Chordata; class Aves; order Passeriformes; family Phylloscopidae; genus Phylloscopus; species Phylloscopus collybita. Next base: position 1,128,817 of record JAJNNQ010000051.1, read on the forward strand.
GGCTTCTGATCCTGTGCCAGATGCTTTGGATTCTGATTTTGGTGAAGGTCCTTCTCCTGGGTCATCATCATCCACTGGTCGATCGGTTTTGTGGGTGTGCTTCTTTGCTGGAGCAACTGGCAGGGGCTTGGGCTTACTGTCTGATTTAGGTGCCAACTCAGGCTCAGGTTCTAGCTTAGCTGCTGGCTTCACAACTGGGGTGCTGGTTGCAGACTTAGTGACTGGGGTAGCTGTTGATTTACATTCCTGCCCCCCTGCCTCTATCTGCTGCCCTACAGTATCTAGCAGTGTGCGATAGGCATATGCCAGGGCCCAGCTTACTGCAATGATCTTTTCCCCCTTAGAGTCATTATGATACTTCTCTTTCAGGTATCTCCCCACCTCAGCTGGATTCTGAATTCGCTCATGTGGGAAGTCCCAGACTATAGGGTCTGAAAATTCCTTCAGGAGTTGGCCCATATCCTCCCATTCTCCACGCCACTCAGGATTTTCTACACCTGGGTCAGGGGTTTCATCAGCCCCTCTAGAAATCTCAGCCCTCATTCTAGAGAAACTGCAGACTGTATAGAGGAAGCTTACCAGATGAAACACCAGGAAAATGGTCTCTTTAACACTTAGGGGAAACTGAACATGCTCCAACAGTGATGTAACAGATGTAGAGGAGAAGAAGGAAATGAGAGACTCCAACACTTCATCCCCTGCCTCTCCTCCAACAAACAGGGTGAATAACCATAACCATGAACCATAGATACCCGGAATAGATTCCAGCACCTTTATAAACTTCCTACAAATCATTAGCACCAAGCCAAAGACAATAGCTACTCTAATCCGTGTCCCTCTGCTGTAAAAACTACATATTAGGGACAATACCGGAGCTATTGCTGGATATGAAAATAAACACAGGGACCACAACGGTATTAAGACTTCAAAGAAGCCCAGGGACCCAAAACACATCAAGGCCCCCACCCCGAGAGACAGGAATTCAAACAGCATAGCTACTGATTGCTTTAAACCAATACAAAGTACTTGCAACCAGAAATACAATCAGTACAGGGTTTTTTCCACTCTCTCTGCCCCCACGTTTGGGTGCCAAAAAAAATTGTGATGGTTTAAGGCCAATTTGGGAGGAGAACTCCAAGGGAAACCCTCCCTCCCCTCCCCCAGCCGGTTTGGGAGAAAACTCATCAGAGAGAAAATGGAAAGAAACCTGTTTATTAAATCAGCAAAACACTCCCCCAGCACAATAGATTGAACAATACCAGATGATGGATTAAGGAAAACAAAGTCCCTCCTGTAGATGGTCTCTGCTCTCGGTTCTTTCCAGCGGTGGTGGAAGTTGCTGCGAAGGGTAACTCCCAGTGGGTCCAGGTGCCAGCTATCCTGGGTCCTCAGTATGGGGCAGGTTTGAACCATTCCAAAAATCAGGCGGAAAAAAAGGGAAAAAAGAAAAAAAAAAAAAGGAAAAAAAGAAAAAAAGAAATGCGAAGCTTCTCAGCCCTAACTAAGCTATGCTACCAAGCTAGAAAGCCAAGCAAAAGTGAGTGCTGAAATAAAACCCCAAACCTGCTGTTTGGGTGCCAGTGACTCACACTCTTCAAGGCCAGTCTGAGAGGTTTCTGAAAACAAACTGTGCACTTTCTCCCCGTTTACTCTCAGATCCAAATTAAAGGTACAGCATGTAATATTCAACCTAAACCCAACAGACGATTGGGGATACATTGTAGCATCACCCCAGGACACTACAAATTTAGCAGTTGCCCTCATAGCTGGATACGCTTCTACCCAGTGTGTAAGGTGATTTACTACTACCAACAAGTATTTTCATCTACTGACTTTTGGGAGTTCGGTGTAATCTACCTGTAATCTCTCAAAAGGTCTATAGGCTATTCTCCTTCCTCCTGCCGGAGTCTGCCTCATGACCTTTTTGTTGACCTTCTGACAGGTAAGGCACCCATGTGTGATCTGCTTACATAGCTCAAATACACCTATGCAACCAAAATACTTTAAGAAGTGATCACACAAGGCTCTAGTCCCCCAATGAGTGTGTTGGTGTAGCTGACCTAAAATTTGTCGTGCATAGGCTTTAGGCAAAACTTCTCTACCATCTGGTAAAACCCACCTTCCTTGGTCTTGTTTTGCCCCCAATTTCTGTATGGCCTCTTCCTCTTGTATGCTATATTTTTTCAGAACTTTCTTTTGGTTTCTTTTAACATGTTTAGCAACTCTTGAGGTAGAAGCGATGTTTTTGGCTTCTAAGTCTGCTTTGTTATTTCCCCTAGCATGGTAGCTTATCCCTTTTTGATGTCCCTTCACATGCACTACAGCTATCTCATTTGGCTCTTTCAGGGCCTCCAGTACTTTGGAAATTAGCTCTTGGTGAATGAGTCCTTTCCTCTGAGTACTTACTAACCTTATCTCCTTCCATATTTTCCCAAAGGTGTGTACAATTCCAAAGGCATATTTGGAGTCTGTATAAATAGTTCCTACCTTCCCTTTTAACAATTCTAATGCCCTAAGTAAAGCATATAGTTCACATGCCTGAGCTGACCAGCTAGGGCTCGACTTCCCTGCCTCCAAAACTGACAAGTCCTCCCCATTTATTATGGCATAGCCTGATTTTCATTTCCCCTCTATCACCTGGGATGAGCCGTCTATAAAATACCGTTCTCCTGATGGTAGCTCTACATCACTCAAATATGGCCTCACCTTTGTTTGTAGGTCTATTAATTCTACACAGTTATGTGTTATCTCCTCCCCGCTACTTGTCCCATATAAAAATTGAGCTGGATTCAGGGCAGTAGTTGTTTTCAATTCTAACTCTGGAGAATGGGTTAGGATGGCCTTATATTTCAGAATTTGGCTATCAGTCAACCATTTATCTACTTTTTGGCACGTGACTCCTTGTACATTATACTGAGTGTACACAGTTAAAGGTGCCCCAAAAGTTACTTTCCTAGTTTCCTCCACTAATAAGGCAGTAGCCACTATCACCTGTAAGCATATGGGCCATCCCCTGCTCACAGGGTCTAGCAATTTTGAATAGTATCCCACTGGCTTCTTGTCACCCCCCCCCCACTCTTGGGTGAGCACCCCATATGCTGTCTGATCTCCACAATTTACAAATAATTGAGAGGGCTTGTCTAAATTAGGTAAACTTAATACTGGTGCCTGGATCAAAACATCCTTCAATTTTTCTAATTTCTCATCATATCCCATTCCCCATTTTGCCATTTTTGCTGTTAGCTTTTCATATAGGAATTTTATTTTCTGGTTGTATCCATCTATCCATTGTCTGCAATACCCCAAGAGTCCCAGCAGCTGCCTCACTTCCCTCTTAGTGCTTGGTGGGGGTAAATTTAAGATTCCCATGACTCTGTCTGGATCTAGCTTTTTTGTTCCTTGACTTAGCCAGTGGTCCAAATACTTTACTTCAGGTTCTGTAAACTGCAGTTTAGATCTGGAAACCTTCAGTCCTTTTAATCCTAAAAAGTTAAGTAACCTGATTGTAGCAATCCTTACCCTCTCCAAATCTTTTCCCTGCAATTAGTAAGTCATCTACATACTGTATTAATTTCACTTCACCCGGCAAGTCAAATTCTAGCAATAATTTTTCTAAAGCCTGTCCAAACAGATTAGGGGATTTGGTGAATCCCTGGGGTAAAACTGTCCATTGCAACTGCTGTTTTCTCCCTGTTTCTGGGTCTTCCCACTCAAAGGCGAAATAGTCCTGACTGTTTTTGTCTAAAGGACAGGCCCAAAAGGCATCTTTTAGGTCAATCACACTATATCAAGTGTATTCTGGGGATATCTGGCTCAATAAGGTTTAAGGGTTAGCCACCACAGGAAACTGGGTTATTGTGCGCTGGTTCACTGCCCTCAAATCCTGAACTAATCGATAGCTGCCATCTGCCTTTTTGACTGGTAAAACTGGGATATTATGAGGGGACATACAGGCTTCCAGTGTACCCAGTTGTATTAACCCATCTATGACTGTCTTCAGTCCTCTTCTTCCTTCTAAAAAAATAGGATATTGTTTCACTCTTATTGGGAACTCCGGGTTAGTAATAGTAACCTTAATAGGTTCGATACCCAATTTTCCAATTTCCCTGGCCTGGTGCCATACTTTGGGTGATATCTTTTCCTCATCTTCTTCTGTCAGCTTATACAGCTGCACCTTCAATTGATTTTGGTGTGGCTTGATTCCTATGCCTAAGGGTATCATCAAACCCCTTCCCAAAAGGTTATACTCTGCTTCAGGTACCAATAATAAATTATTCACTGTCATTTTTTGTCTGATTCTACTAAAACATTCTTAATTACTGGAAATTTAAAGGCTTCCCCTTTTGCCCCAATAACTTGAATCTTTTCTGGACTCAATTTACATCCTTTTGGGATATTCTGTTGGGTTGATCTTTCCGCTCCTGTGTCTGTCAGGAACTCGATCTCCTCCTCTTGGGGACGTAATTTTAACTTTATCAAGGGCTCTCTTAGTACTTTTGTCTCCAAGAGGTAGAGCCCCTGACACCCCTATTGATCTTCAAACAATTTTTGGTCTATTTCCCTCTTTTTACAATTTCTCTTCATATGCCCCTTTTTCCCACAATAAAAGCAGGTTATAGCCGCTGGACTCTCAGGTTTGGAGTTTTTTTGTCTCTGGCTACCTAAGGCCCTTCTTGGTTCCCTTGAGTCCGTTGACTGGCCTCCCCCTTTCTGTGTTTCCCATACTGCTGCTACAAATATGTTAGCTTTTGCCTTAGCCTTTTCTTCATCTCTTCTGACATACACTTTCTGAGCTTCTCTTAACAATTCCTGTAACCCTCTCTCCTGCCAGTCTTCCAACTTCTCTAGTTTTTTTCTGATATCTCGCCAAGATTTTGCCACAAATTGAGTTTTTAACAGTGCCTCACCTACAGGAGTGTCAGGATCCAATCCTGAATGTATTTGAATATTTTTTCTCAATCTTTCCAGCCAATCTGTTGGGGACTCAATTTTCCCTTGATGTTCACTAAATGCCTTATTGATATTCTGTCCTTGGGGAACCGCTTCCTGAATCCCCTGAGTTACCATGTTTTGGAGATCAAACATGCTATGTCCATCACCTTCGTTATTATGATTCCAATTTGGGACCACGTTCGGCCATTTATTGTCAGCTGGTGGCCCTTGTTGGTTATTTCGCTTCCATATCCTCATATAAGCCTAATCATCTGTCTTTCTTCTGCAGTAAACACTATGCTTAAAATGGCCTGCATTTCCATCCAGGTGTATATACTTGGTCCCAAAAATTGGTCTAGCCTTTCAGATACTCCCAATGGGTCATCTAAGAGTCTCCCCATCTCTTTCTTAAATGTTCTTATATCACCAGTTTGTAGTGGCACTGATACAAAACCTATTGCCAGGCCACCTTCGGCATTTCTTGCTGTCCTAGGTTACAATGTAACATGTGCCCAAAGTATGTATTCTATCACCATTTTCATGAGCTGTTGAAATCAGGTGGGGCAGTATTTCCCTTGTCCCCTCCCTCCGGGCTACCTTCTGTTAATGGGCCATCAGTGCCTTGCCACATGACTCACAGGTAACTCCCTCCAGGAGCTCTCTGTTTAATGGGCAATCAAGGACCCATTACATGACTCATAGAATGATATCAGCCCATTGTGAGATGCTCCACCCAGGGGGAGGAGCCAAGCATTCCCACCTGGATATAATCTGGGATTTGGGACAGCATAGTACTCTTTACCCACTGGATTCCCAGAGGACAAGAGCTACCAGACCTTTCTACGGGATCACTGCTTCAACAAGACCACTTCATCTGGACTGCTACCACCACCCTAACCAACAGGGTGTCAGGTTGTATTATTGCATTTATTTTATTTTACTTTTTTTCTCTTTTCTCCTATTAAATTGTATTTCTGACTTGAAGTCTCACTGGTTTTGCTTTCAAACCAGCACACTTGCCAATGGCACTTCTTGTAAGGGGTATAACCCTCCCCTTTCTTCATCCTCTTCTTCACTATCATCCCGTTTCCTATTTCTTCCTTTCTCCCTCTGTCTAGTTCTATGGGCTTGCGGGGGAATCAGGTGCCAATAGGGATGCAGTGGGTCCAGGTAGGTCTGTTGAAGGCTGTAACTGCAGGGGTGGTGCTGATGTCACGGGCAGAGCAGGAGGCTGTGTCTGTGGGGCTGGGGTTGGTGTCGCGGGCTACGCGGGAGGCTGTGGCTGCGGAGGTGAGGTTGGTGCCATGGGCTGAGCGCGAGGCTGTGGCTGTGGGGGCAGGATCAGTGCCATGGGCTGAGCTAAATATGGGGGGGGGGTAGATTTTATAGGGGGTCCTATGCCCCCTTCTTCTTCTCCTCCTCCTTTATTTTTAATGTATATGTGCTGTGGGCCTGAGCCCACCCAAAGGGCTGCATAGTCACTCTCTTCTTGATTAAATTGTTCCTTATTACTAACATAAAGGTTTAAGGCTTGACATATCCAACCTTCAAAAGACCCAAACATGGGCCAATACAAATTGTCCTTCCTGTCCTTCCTAATCATTTCTTGGGTCCATTCTACCATAAAATACTGAATCATTTTCTCCTTACTCTTTTCTCAGCAGGACTTCCAATTGTCCCAGTGCCTTAACATTAACCCCAAGGGACTGTCCTGGGTAATTTCTGGCAATTCGCTCCCCTTCCTCTCTGTACCCCAACCCTCCCCAGGTTTTTTGGTACTTGGGTTTCAGCCCTTCCCTGAGCTTTGACCCATTTCCTACTCACCAGTGCCTCTCTAATACTTCCAACCCTCGATTCCTCCCAGGAATCCTACCTTCCGCTTTGTCCCTTCACCTGCCGTTCCCCTCGCAGGGAGATGGAACTGAGGTTAAAAGGACTCCGCACTCACAGCACAACCAGGTTGTGTCTCACTCATACACCAGTCACACCCCACCCAACCGGGCAATACTTACATGTTGCCATGCTTTCGTGCCTGCTTGTTTTGGTTTTGGGAAATTCTATTCCCAGGCACAGTGTTGAGCACAAGGTCATGTTCAGTAAACAACCGAAGCTCCCACATCTGTTCCCAGAGGAGGGGCTTCGGTGATGGTCTCTGGAAAATGACCAGTGGTTCCAAGGGTCCCACCTCTGGGGTGGGCAACTTCTAAAATGTACAAAAGGAGTCAGAAATAAAGGTGTGGTCTCTTGCCTGGTCTCTTGCCTGCAAGAGCACCATGCAGCCTTCACTGATGCCTCCCTGTCTCGTCTCCCCTGGCACCGTAATCAGTTATATATGGTGACCCCTGACGTGACCTGCAGCCGTGTGAACAAGGTAAAAAATACCTTGTCCCCTTTTTAAAGGAAAAGGGATTTTTATTTCTCTCCGCAGGGAGAAGAAATTTGAAAAAATGAACCGGCCTCTAGGACCGGAAGATAACTACGTGTTAACGATGTGGGGGATGTACCTCGGACGATGGGAAGTAGGTATAACCTCAGAACATCTAACACAACTATACAGATGGGGGAAAAACCAGGGGTTTATCCCGAACCCCAGAAGAGCGCGGTATAGGTCGTTTTGGTCTCTCTTGGGTCAAACTGTGAATGAAGAGTTAGATATGATAATGAAATTATCACTGATATGGGAAAGGTCCATGAAGGTTTTTGAGATGTCGGGAGAAGAATTTCTTTTCAGCTCCCTTCCCGATTCAGAGGAAGAGGATCCAAGTCTCCAGACTGCTGCAGACAGCTCGGAGAGTCTCCCAAAGCCGCCTTCAGAAGACCTGGGTTTGTCCTTTCCCCCCCCCTTGTCAGCCTTCTTCTGGGAAGGAGGGGGGGAAAACCCCGGGCAAACGCGGAGGTGCCCAGCGTCGGTCTGTGAACCGACCGCCGCGAATGCGTCCTTCCCCAATCCCTCCACGCTCTTCTTCGCGAGCGGCCGCGCGCAGGAGGGGGGAGGGGGGAGGGGGTCCCGAGACGCCGTCGCGCCCCGCCCCGCGGCCACCGCGCCGCGCTTTCCCATGGAAAAAGCCCATTGAGACCTTGGCGCCGCCCCGGGGACCCCACCCCGGCGGTCCGGGCTCGGAAAAGCCCGGGAGGAAGAGGGGACGGGAGTCGCCCATCCCCCAGGCGCCTGCCCCTCCAAAAAGAGACAGAAGGGAGTGCGGGGCGGTGCGGCTCTCTGCAGCCGCCGCAGGAGGAAGGGGGGGCTTCCCCCTATGCCCCCCCGCCCCTCAGCCCCCTCCGGCTCGGCCGGAGACTCCGCCCCCAACACGCCGCGCGGTGCCTGGAGCCGCCCCATCCCGGGGCCGCCGGGGGAGCCGGGCGGGGGCCGCCCGCCCCCGCTCCGCGGGGCCCGCTTGGCACAGCCCAGCCGGCACTGCCGCCCCCCCCACGCCGTGCGGCCCGCGGAAGGTGGGCGGGGGTGGCGCGACTCCGCCCCCGCCCCGCGGGACCCGACGGGCCCGCTCTGCCGAGGACGCCGCCCGCCCGCGGGTGCGGGGGGGGCACGCGGGGAGAGCCTGCGCTGGGCCGGCCACGGCCCGCCCCTCCCCCGGCAGCGCGGCCGCGGGAGAAGCCCCGCCGACCGAAAGCCGGCGGCTCCGCTGTTCCACCGGCTGCCGCTCCGGCGCTTGCCCCCCCCGTCGGCGTCTCTGTTGCCTAGCAACACTGCCCACCTTCCGCCGACTGCGGCTCCACCTGCGTCTCTTCCTGTGGACCCCTGCTGTGTCACCGTGCGCTCCAGGCTGAGCTCTCCCTGGAACGAAGTGCAACCTATGGCATGGGGACTGAGACGCTGGGGTGAGGAGAACTGCTTTTTGGGAACCCCAATGACCTCCCTTGGCGCTGACATGGCACCAGCCCACCTGGCAGGTGCTCAGAGTGAGACCTGGGTTTCTCTGTCTGCTTCTGTGCTGTTCAGAAAGCAGGCTGAGAGGGATTCGTGGCTCTCTCTCAGATACCCAAGGGAATTCCAGGGATCGTGTAACCTGTGCGTTTGCAGACCCTTGTTTTCAGGACTGGGAACTGGCGCTGGGATGTTTGCCTCGCATCTGCCGAGCACCCTGACTCCCTGCACGGCATTCCTGGCCTGGTGACCATCCCAAGTTGTGTATCCTGTACCTTCCTGATACCACCCCTCCAGAGACCTGCATGATGCATGGAGGGGATGGAGCACTGCTTCGACAGCTAGCATCCCATGATCGGACTCCGAGAGGAATTGTTGTGGACCTCTGGGGGCGGGATTCTTGGCTGGGGTTTGGGAGGACGGATCGGGATGGATTTTGTAATGAGGGTCATTGCACTGCATGGCACAGCATCTCACCCGACAAGGATTTGGCGACTGGTCACAACATGTTTTCAAAAAAAAAAAAAAAAAAGGGGGGGAAAAGCAGGGGACAGTCCCTGCAGATTAGCCGACAGGCAAATTGGAAACTGTGACCAGAATGAGAGCCGACAAGTGGAGAAATCTACGAGTCTTCAATCGAAGACCTCTCCACAAGCAGATACAAAAATCTGCATTTTTCTTTTTCTTTTCTTTTTATATAAACTGAAAGGGTGAGATGTTGCCATGCTTTCGTGCCTGCTTGTTTTGGTTTTGGGAAATTCTATTCCCAGGCACAGTGTTGAGCACAAGGTCATGTTCAGTAAACAACCGAAGCTCCCACATCTGTTCCCAGAGGAGGGGCTTCGGTGATGGTCTCTGGAAAATGACCAGTGGTTCCAAGGGTCCCACCTCTGGGGTGGGCAACTTCTAAAATGTACAAAAGGAGTCAGAAATAAAGGTGTGGTCTCTTGCCCGGTCTCTTGCCTGCAAGAGCACCATGCAGCCTTCACTGATGCCTCCCTGTCTCGTCTCCCCTGGCGCCGTAATCAGTTATACTTACAGTCCACTTTTCTCGTCCGGATCTTCGTGCACTAGAATTACAGGTGAATTGGGCTGCAGCGTAAACAGGGAGCTCAGATTCCTTGCTTGATTTTTGTCTTAAAGTTCTCCAGTTTTCCAGTGAAATCCAGACTGCTTCTGAGGCCACTTATTCAAGTGGGGTGCCTCCTCAGAGCCAGCTTTCCTTCTCAGGGACACTGAGATCATGTTGGGGTCACCAAATTGTTAAAAATGAAAAACTGTACTTCAGTCTTTGATCAAAATTTTAGTTATTTATTAGATTATGTTCGGCAAAAAGCAAGCAAGCAGTGCTGGGTATGTGGGGGGTCTGCACCCACCAACACGCACCCCGACTGTTCTGCAAATATTTATTCCACATATTCATACATATGCATAAGAATTTCCCAGCAGTTCTCAGTAGCCCCCCCCCCCCGCCCCCATTTCCTGTTGTGGTGCCTATTGTCTTTGTTTGCACATGCTGCATATGATGAGCTCCTTCCTAGTGGTCTTTTAGTTTTTTTCTGGTGGTCTTTGGGAGGAAGGGAAGTCTTTCTTATTCATTTTGCTGATCTTAGGTTCTCATGCAATCGTGCTTGCATAGGCAGTTTACATGTTTGCTCAATTTTCCTCTTATTGTCCACCATATTCCATCCAGTTGTTTCCCCTCTAGTCTTATCTGTCAGCTTCTCGGAATTCATTTTTGTCCTAGTCCTCATTCCCACAATACCATCTCATCAGTATATTTTCTCTGACATGAATCACAGTTATATCTCTCACATGCGGAACATTATTATTAACATGGTCAAGAAAGCAAAACAGTTTCCTGTAAATATGATTTTTTAACATTACTTTTGTCTGTTCAGTATTAAGCCTCTATGAAGAATTACTGGAGTGTATCCCATGGCACATATGATCTATGATAGGAAACGATACCTCTGAAACTCTGAATAGCCCAATGCTATTCAGGAAATGAGAAAGGAATGTGGTTTGCTGTTGCAACCCTCACTATTTTTTCTATTCCTCTAGGAAAGCACAGTGTCCAGCATGTATATTTAACATGAGAGAAAATACCAAAGCAGCAGCTCTAAATCCAAAAAACCTTTTCCTTAGACAACAAAATTATTATTTAGATGCAGAAAAGTACATGTTGGGGGTTAGATTTGTTTCTTTTCTAATTATAGAATTTTTTCCCATAAGTTGCTAGGAAACTAACTACTGGGTACTTATGGGTACTTAAGCAAAACAAAGAAGTGGCCAAAGGAGAGGAGTGTAGCACCTGGCTACACCTCTTTTGGTCTCTGGGAGTTTCTCTCCCGAGGGGGAAGATACCACAACTTTTGGGGGCAGGTAAAGGACAGGGCTGGGGGCAGCTGCGCTCTCTTGCTCTCAGCATTGGAAGGAGGATGGTCAAGTTGTTGCTTCCTGCAGGGAGAATTCACTGTCACTACTGGACTGGAGTCCAGTCCTAGGGATCTACCACCATCTGCTCGTGTGTCCAGGAATTCTGAGTTTGCCTTCTCCTGCCCTGATGGAGCTGGGCCACCTCTGTCATGCCCCCGCTGCTTCTTTGGCACTGCCCTGGGTCTTTTGCTATGCTGTAGCCCCACACCCCCTGCCCTGCCGGGATGTTCCGCAGTTCCAACTACCACCGCAGAGCTTCTGATACATCTCATCCACCGGACCGGGATTCCTGCTCATCCCTGCCATTCCAGCTTTGTGTTCCTCAGAGTCCTGCAGAGGCACTGGGATCAGACTGCCCCAGGGTTCTGTAAAGCAAAGCCTTGTCACAATTCAACACAAATGAATGACACTCATGCACTGAGATGTCCAAGGCAAAAAAGAGGCAGTTTATTTACAGACTTCGACATTTATAGGATTCCAACAGTGACCATGGATTGGAGGAAGAAAATTGTGCTCTCCAACCACACTGGTCAACCCAACAGTCCATCAATTCTCTCCTCCTCCAGAAAGGAATGCAAAACAATCATTATTTACATGAAAAGTGTGTGAGAAACTCCACCACAAAAGTAAAACATCAGAAGGCTGAAAAGAACAGGGTGACAAAGCCTCACCTCCATTCCTTCCCATCTCGGCCAAGAAGGCCGTCACGAGGTTCCTGGTTCTGTTTTGTTAATGCTGTAGTTGTTGTTTTGTTTGCATTGTTACATATACTAGTAAACAACTGTTATTCCTACTCCTCATGTCCTTGCCTGAGAGCCCCTTGATTTCAAAATTATAATCATTCGGAGGGAGGGGGTTTACATTCTCCATTCCAAGGGAGGCTTTTTGCCTTCTCTAGCAGACACCTGTGTTTCAAATCAAGACAGTACAATTTTGACACTACAATGAAACATGGCCCAACTCATTCTGGAGAATACTGCTGGAGATCGAGGCCAGGGAGTGATTTTGGAAAATCAGGTTGTGGAAGGTGCTCATAGACCATTGTTGGAGTACAATCAAACTTTTCTGAGCTGTTGAATGCTAAATAGTAATTTGTACAGGAAGGAAGAATAGCCAGAGAAATGCTCCTAGGTGCAGAAGAGGATATTGCTGAATGAATAGTGCACATACCACCCTGATGCACTCATGGACTGAACTGGGGGAAACCTCATCTACAGACCAGCATGGATGCTTGACTTGCTGCTGCAAGAACATTGGTTTGGGTTTGATGTTCATGTGAGAATTATACTTCTAATACAACAAAAATGGCCACATTTGCCACTCTCCAAAAAAAGATTTGGCTTCATTTGGTGGCGATGTCTGCCAGAAGCCTAGAGGGGCAGTAGACAGAAGTGAAATTGGATGATGAGTGTCCAGAGAAACCAATGAGTGATTAGAACCAGGAAACTTTACCAGTAGAAAAAGCTCAACAGCCACACAGAGATGTTACCAGTCTTTACTGCCCTGGAAGAAATTGGCTATTTGAGCAGCAATTCACAGGAGAAAAACATGCTGGTGTGTTAAGGCTGCACACCCAGCTCTGCTCTGTGCCAGCCTGTGTCAGCCACTGGTTCTCCTCCACATCCCCATCCCTGGGGCAGAAACTAGTGGATCAGCAAAAGCAGGATGATGCTCCAGCTCAGGTTAAGCCTCTGTGCTGACACTCCAGCCAGCCACAGAGGAGGCAGGTTTCCTTGGCCTGGGTGAACCAAGGCTACTTTGGAGATGCTTTGCATGAGATGAACTCCACAAGCACCAAACTGCCCACTGGCACAGCAGGACTGGGCAGGCAGATGTGTGACAGGGCAGGGGAGCTGAGCAGAAAGGGACATGTTTTCTACAGGCTCTCTTCAGACTTAAATGACACTTTTGTAAGCGATGCTAAATGACACCACCCTCCCTCCACCCCGCGCTCCCAGTTGCCTACTTACATTAGCATTTGCTAGCTGTCAAGCTCTTGCACAGTTCCAGTGAAATCTCCTGGATTTTCTCCTCTTTTGGTGATTATGTTGAACTGCTGGGATCAGATCCTGGTGACACTGGAATTGCCAAATAATCCTCTGCTGTTTTTTATATCTTTCTATCCTCTCCTCCTTATTAATGTGAGCCAATAAAGAGCCCAGTACAGACACAATGCTCTCTAGCAGGACACAGGAATGCCTGCCAGTCTCCTCAGAATTGTCTCCTAATGGAGAGCTGAGGTTCACTGAGAGCTCACATCACTTACCCAAGAGATCCTACAGACATCACATCTTCAAGAGTTGTCTAAAGCCATCTCCTCCTTTTTGAGAATGGTCAGGCTGGCTCGGATCACCAGTCACTCTAGCCCAGCACCCTGTCTCTGAGACCAAATAGTTGTGTATGTCTGCAGAAAAGCTTAGGAGCAGGACAAACACACAGTAATTGCCTGGAGTGCTTTGATGGGCCCCAGTAATCTGGGCTTAGAGACTTTCTGCAGTCTCATGTGTAACAGCCCTTGCTGCATCTCTCTGCCATGAATTCATCTAATTGTTTCTTACACCATTTAAGCACTATTTGGCCACCTCACCCTCCCAGAGTAATGACTGCCACAGTGGAAAAACATGATGGGAGAAGGAATAGCTCACTGGTTTGTGCTGGTGAGGTCCCCAGCTGCAGCTGAGTTCACTCTCTTTTGCATAACCCCTGTGCACTCAGCCAAAGCACCCCTTGCCTTGCTGGACTTCAAGCTCCAAAGGAAGCCCAGTCTTGTGGCCTGTCGTATGTTTACCAGGCCCAGGACAACTTTAGGGTAGAAAGATTTGTTAGATAGAAGAACAAGATCAGAACCCCAACTTGACTCAATATTAACGACTAAAAATTAGGCATGGTTCATGTTCTACTTTCTCCTGTGTTGCATTGCACTAAGTAGTTTGTTCACTTTGTTATATTGCACTGGGTGTTTCTGTTATATATATTCACAGAAAGTACTTGCTGTACCTTCCCATGAGCCTCTGCACTGCATTCCCTCTACCTGACACCACCTATGCCTCACTTCCCCCAGGTCAGTCCCCATTGGCTGGTAGACCCCCTCCCCTCCCCCTCCTTGGCAGAGGGCATAAAACTGCCCTCTGGCAGGGAATCACTCTCTTAATTCCTCCAAGCTGCATGGAGCAGGTTCTGCATTAAACTGTGGGACTGTGTTCCCAAAGAATTAAGAGTGCCTTTTTGTCTTTTATCTTTATCCTTGCCTCAGTTTCCCCCCGAGGATACTGCCAGCCAGGGCTAAACCTCAGGGGCGTGGGAATTGAGGTGCTCCTGGACCCCACAGCTGCTGCATGTGGACAAAACATCTGGCTTACCTGAACATCTCTGAGGCACTTTGGGCTTTTAGGTTGAAAAATTTTAGCAAAAAAAGCAGGCATGTAGATGTGAGATGTATGTAGGCTTGTAGACATCCTTCTGTTCCACTCTCAATTTCTTTAAAATCATTTTCTCCTAAAGGCCAATTTAGAAACTGAAGGAAAGACTTGATGTTTTTATGCAAATTCTCAAATTTACAGAAGAGCTGAGCTGAACTGGGATTTGAAGGGAAGGCTTCTTTGCTCTTCCCCCTGCCATTTAAACACCAAGCAGGGATACATTGGTAGAGGTGGCCAGAAATAGATCCAAAACTTAAAAAGTGTCAATACTGAATTTTGAATAATAGGGGATTGAGAGAGGGTCAGCCAATGCAATCTGGGTCTCAGAAATCTGAGCACTCACACAGAGCTTCAGAAAATCAGGTTTAGATAACAAACATGGCTGGTGGATGTCTTAACCTTTGCTGGAGCTCAAATTCCCTGCCAGAAGTTGTGGGCCAGATAAACTAATATTTTCTGATGAGAAATTGTTTTGCTGAAAGTTTCTGGCTATCCCTCCATATTACACAGCATCCAGACGTGCAATCACAGCCTTTGCCAGATAAAACATTCCTGCTCTGTGACACACAGCCCAGGCCAAGCTGCAAAAGTTAATTTACTGTAAGTTACTGATAGTGTCACTGATGGTTTATCATTCCCAGGTTGGTATGTCTTTACACTGATTTAAATTGGTAACAGGCTTAGATCTCATTTTTAATTGCACTTTGAGTCTGGCTGCCTGGTTATTGTATAGGCAAAACTATTGGTGTGCAAATCAGGTCATAAACCACCATTCAGCCAGGTCATTTAGAGGAACATCTAAAATGTCATGTGTGCTACTGTCACAAGCATCACTCCTAATAATTGTGTACTCCCTTAAACAGATTTTTTAGCAAGTTGTGTTTAAAAACCAGATTGGAGTTCTGATATGCCCTGACAAGAAGATATTTAACAGAGCTGTGCTGGCTATAATGTCCCTCTCTTGCATCCTTTCAGGAACAGAAATAGATTAATTGCCATTGTGACATTAGAAAACATGGAGATTGCAGAGACTACCTGAAATAAATTGGGAACAGCAGGCTAAGTACTTGAATTGACAATACAGGAACCACTGCCCATCACACCATTGCTGGGAGAACCCACAAAGCACCTCGTTAGCTGTGAGAACTGAAATTAGAGCTGCAGCGTTACCTCCACACAGCCCAGCTCAGGCAAAATTAGGAAACTTCAGCCATGCCTTGATGGGTGATCTTACAACCCCACTGCCACTCAGCCTGTGGTGTACTTCACCTGCCATTTAAATATGTGTTTTCTCTGTAAAAGACTCAAATGCTGCAGCATCAACATGTCAGTGCCTTCTTGAAGAGAATGACCACCCAGCCAAAAAAGTTCTTGACCTGACCTTGGTCTTGATGCAAGAATGGTGAAAAAAAAAGCATACAAGAGAAATGTTACTAAAAATAAAATGTGTAAAAAGGATTACTTAATTTAAACAAGAAACTGAACAAATAGGCAACCTATTAATGTGTTTCTAATCTAGAGGTCAGGAAGGGAGTGACATTTCCAGACATTTTATCTCAACTGTGGTACAAGGTGAACCAGAAGGAAGCATGACCTTGGCATTCATCAGACACAGGCTGCAGATCCAGAGCACAGTCTCCACTATCAGCTCTGACCTGCCAACCCACCTTCTCTGCTGTGAGAGGAGCAGGCTCTGAAGTTCACCCAGGATCATCATTCTCTGAATTTCTGTGGAGGATGATGCCCTATGACTGCAGGAGGCACAGACCCTCTGGACAAACCATTGCCTGCAAAAAGATCAGGGAAAACAACCAAGCATTACGTGTGCAGTCTGGCAATAAGAAGGTGGGAAGCGACCAGCAGAATTTCTAAGTAAATCATGGCAAACTAATTTGTCAAGATAATTAGCACAGAGGCAAAGGAGAGCGGTAGATGTGATACATCTTGGCTCAGGAAGGCTTGTGACACCATCCCATTTAAATTTCACATGGGCAAAACAAGGAAATGGAAGCTAAGTGAAAATTTACCACAAAACTACACTCTCAAAATTATTATCTGCAGCTCAGTGTCAATCACAGCCCTGTCCTGCAGCCCATGGTTTGCTGTCAAAACTGCAAATGTATGGCTGAAAGGGGCTCCTCATTCAGGGTAACAGCATCACAGCTCAAGATGACTCCCTCAGATAGAAAAACTCACCCAACATCCCCATGGTGAAGGTCAATAAAACAACCCAACAAGTAGGTTGAGGCTCCTTAAAGTCATCCCTTTTCTCCTTGGAAGATGAGGCAGTCCCTTTCCTTGTGAAACCTTCTGCTGAGCCTGCCTTGAGAGATTCTCCCTGCAATTAAAACTAAGAGAGATGTGCTATTAGTAAGTGGTGTGCTATTTATCTGTTTTTCTGCTTGTCAATGGTTTGTTCTATGTACCCCTGTTTAACTCCTGTTTGGTTTATCCCACAGTTGTTCACCCAGTTTCTGTTATATGTCAATCTTTGTCCCTCCTACCCCTGAGACCTGTCAATCCCGACTCAGTCTCTCCCTGCATCTGGAAAGTTCCAGGGAGAGCGTCGAGTGATTGGCTGGGATGTCGGGGGCCCCCTCCTCTCCCCAGAGGATTTGTCCCCTATACTGTCTCTCACCCCTGGAGCTACTCCCTGACCTTTCCTGATTGGTTCTTTCCCTAACCCTTCCCCTTGTTCCCCCCCGTATGAAAGTAACAATCTGTCCTGGGTTGTGGAGCCAGGGTTTGTATATTCTATTTTCATCTGTTAAAAAGCAGTTGGGGAGATGCTTTTCTTTATCTCTGGTAACTCAAGGGGGGAGAGGCCTGACGCCTTATCGTAATGGGCCATTAGCACCTTCCCAGCCTGTACCTCTGTACCTTCCCCCCTAGAGCGGTGCATCTGCATTTCCATCATCCTATTGTGAGATACATCACATTCCCCTGGCAGTGGGGGGGTGGGGGGGGGGGGGGGGGAAGGCAGTTTTGCTGTCTGGATAAATGGAGACACAGAGACAGGAAAGCGGATAGCTTCACTCGATTTTCTGGGAGGAAGACTGGACCCCTTCTCATCCACTGGACCCTTTTCCTATCACCACTGGACTCCTTTTACCACCACTGGACCCTTTTCCCCCCCACCACCACTGGACCCCCTTTTACCATCACTGGACCCGTTTTTCTACAGGATCATCTCTACTCCAACAGAATCACGTCTGCCACTTCAGAAGGACTTACTTTTGGACTACTTTCAACACCCTGACCCACAGGGTGTCAGGTTGTAGCTCTGATTCTGTCAGGGTTTTCCAAAATTGTTGTTTATTTGTTTCCTTGTTTGGTTGGGTGGTTTTGTTTCCTATTACATTTGTATTGTTAATATTCCTAGTAAAGAACTGTTATTCCTATCCCCAAAAATCTTTGCCTGAGAGCCCTTGATTGCAAAATTATAATTTGGCAGGGTGTGAGGGGTTTACATTCTCCATTCTAGGGGAACCCCAGTTTCCCTGGCAGAAACCTGTCTTTCCAAACCAAGACACAATCTCAGGGCAGTCTGTGCTCTGCCCAGGCAGACCCTCTGAGGTGAAGTTGTTCCCCTCAGGGGCTCCAATAAACCTTCAGTGACAACCCTCCGCAGATTCCTCCTCCCATCTTTCCTCGCCGTAGTCACGCTGCTGCTGCTGAAAGGGCTCACAGGATCAGCCTGGTTCGCCAGCATACTGGGCTGTACCTCACTTGTGGTTGGTGGCAGGGCTAGCCAAGGCAAGGTGGGAGATCTCTCCCAAAGCCACTGCAGCCACAGAGAGCTTTTACAGTAACAGCTGGGTTTCATCTGTGCCTTATTTCTGGATGGATGGTGCTGGGCCTTGTTCCTGGCCCTGTGCTGCTGCTTCCTGAGGGACCTGGGTGCTTACTCTTATCCCCAAACTTGTGCCACAAACCTTTTGCAGGTGAGACCGAGTCTACTAAAAATCAAAGTTCTTTCCCAAATTTTAACACTACCCTTCAGTTCTTTCATTTTTGGAGTATATTTTTTTTACCTTTTAGCATGATATTGCCTTTTAAATACCATAAACAACATTTCGATAGATAAATAATTTCAAGAAAAGCAAATAGGTGCTTGATGAGAATACCCAGCTGCTCAGCCATTCAGCAAGGCTTGTAAGACTGGGGATAGTGGAGGCCTGATTGCCCATTTAAGAGGCCCACATTCCATGAAGCCACAATCAAAGCTCTCTGGAGAATCAAGCATTGTGCCCACGTGTAATATGTCAGTTGTTTGCCAGCAGGGAAAACACTGTAAGAAGTGAATGAGTTTTACTCTGTTCAATGACATTGCTAATGACTCATGCAGGATTATGGGTAACAAACCTTTGAAATGAGAGGTTGAGTTGTACACTACATTATACATCTGAATTTCATGGTGTATTAGTGACAGTGATTGGTAATACAATATAATGGGGAATTGCTAACATCAGAGGGAAGTTAATATGATGCACTGCAATTTTTTGGAGAGTCCTATACTTTTTCTAGTGCCACCCATAATTTGCTCATTGTGGTTTGGCAAAGAGCAATCCCCCTCATGAGCGAGTGGCACCAGCACCCTGACAGCTGCTCATAAATTTGAATGGAAGATACACAATATGAAATGTTCATGTTTCCATGGATTGTTACCCAGTTGTATCTCCCTAAGAAGCAGGTGATTTTTTAACATCCTGCCACAGTTTTTTTCTGCTGATATTTTCTCTCTCCAGATAAATCTGATGCTAGATTGTGTCTTAGAGCATTTCTTCCCCATCTTGTCCTATTAAAAGGGCTAATACAGTCTACACCACATTAAATAAACACCAGTTAATGGAGCGTAACTAAGAAGAATTAATATATTTACCCAAGAAAAAGTATTTCTAGACTGTTAAAATTAGAGTCAAATGTATCACATAAGGCATTAAAATTTTAAATGCGACCACAGATTTATGTTTACAGACTCTGGCAAATCCCATGGCCACGTGTCCCCTCAGTCACTCCTGTTGCAAACAGCATAAACAAATGTTTAAACTATGTGATATTAACCTGGAATATTCTGTGGCTGTTTTACAAGGCCTGTAAATATCCATCTGACCTTCTCCAATTGTAGAAGATTTTTTTTTCCTGCAGGAAAAGCTCATAAAGACAGAAGAGTCCCTTGAAGACCCAACCCCACACACCCATTAAGCAAAAGCACGAAGACCATTACCTTTCCAAGGAACTTGAAATGGGAGTCATTCCTAGGATAAGGAAGTTCATTGAAAACCACAGCCAAGCAGGAACTGGATGGTAATGATGATGAGAAAATGGAAGAAAGTGTCTCCCTCCAGCATTAAATTCAAGCCCTGACCTTTTCCAATGTAATGGCTAACTCAACCTTTACATAATAATGTGGGTGATATTTGGAGAGTATGTGTCATTTTAATTAATTGAACAGAAATAGATTCACAGAAGAAAAATTAATTAACCAATCAGCAATCACCTTTCTATTTGATGTCAGAATAATTAGTTAATTCTTGTAATCTCTTGACCCCTCTAGAAATCATAACCTTGCTGACCTCCTTAAGTATGGGAGCTCATTTGAATAGCACCATAATTGTGCTCTGGGTGCACTATCATCTACTTTCAATTTTATTAAGGTAATCTTACCCCTTATTATTATCTCTCTCTCTGAAACACTGACCCAAACCCTGGGAAAGAGTGCAGGACTCAGCTCAGTAAAACCATGTCTTGGTTTGGAAAGACAGGTATCTGCCAGGGAAACTGAGGTTCCCCTAGGATGGAGAATACCAACCCCTCGCACCCCGACGAATTATAATTTTGCAATCAAGGGCTCTCAGGCGAAGATGTTGGGAATAGGAATAACAGTTCTTTACTAGGAGGTTTAACAATACAAATATGATAGGAAACAAAACCACCCAACCAAACAAACAAATAAACAAATAAACAATAATTTTAGAAGAAAACCCTGACAGAGTCAGAGTTTCAATCTGACCCTGTGATTCAGGATGTTGATAACAGTCCAAACGTAAACAGTCCAAACACTTCTGGAGTGGCAGACGTGATCCTGTTGGAGCAGAGATGATTCTGCGAAGAAACCGGTTCAGGGACGGCCAGGAGGGAGACAGGATGGCGAGCACAGGAGACAAAAAAAAAGCTCTTGCCACACCGCCGCGAAGGAAGCGCCGCGCACCCCGCTCCTGCAACAGGGGCGAACTACTCCTGCAGCAGGGCCGAACCACTCCTGCAGCAGGGCCGAACCGCCAACCCCCGGCCACCCCCCCCCCTCCCCCCCACCCCCCACCGCCAGGGCATGAGATGTATAGAAATGCAAATGCACCGCACAGGCTGGGGAAGGTAACAATGGCCTATCAAGGTGGGTCATCAGGCCTCAAAACAGATGTAAATAGAATATACAAAACCCGGCTCCACAACCCAGAACATTATCCACCCCTTATTCTATTACCATCTGTATCATACCTAAATTAATAAACTCCACTATACAGAATGAACCCTCACACTCAGTTCTCACTTAGGATTAGGTTTTCCTGTGGTACACAACTGGTTTTCCCATCTTTCTGCATCACCCACCAAGTGTTACCAGGTCCTTGAGCAAAAACAATCCCACGGGTGGGTTCACCTTTGCCCAAGGTGGGGTTTACCCAAACAGTCTTTCTTAAGATACCTCTCATATGTACTACAGGGACTTTGTCTCCATCCACTGTGTGCAAAGGGGTAGACTGGGCAGGACCAGCTCGATTAATAGACCCTCGGGTGTTGACCATCCAGGTGGCCTTTGCTAAGTTCACTTCCCAATTTCTGAAGGTCCCCCCGCCAAGTGCTTTCAGGGTGGTCTTAAGCAGTCCATTGCACCGTTCAACTTTCCCGGCAGCTGGTGCATGATAAGGGATGTGATATATCCATTCAATGCCGTGTTCCTTAGCCCAGGTGTTTATGAGGCTGTTCTTGAAATGAGTCCCGTTGTCCGACTCAATTCTCTCAGGGGTGCCATGTCTCCACAGGACTTGTTTTTCCAGGCCCAGGATGGTGTTCCGGGCGGTGGCATGAGGCACAGGATAGGTCTCCAGCCACCCAGTGGTGGCTTCCACCATGGTCAGCACGTAGCGCTTGCCTTGGCGGGTTTGGGGCAGTGTGATGTAATCAATCTGCCAGGCCTCCCCATACTTGTACTTGGACCACCGTCCACCGTACCAGAGGGGCTTCACCCGCTTGGCCTGCTTGATGGCAGCACACGTCTCACAGTCGTGGATAACCTGTGAAATACTGTTCATGGTTAGATCCACCCCTCGGTCTCGTGCCCACTTATAGGTGGCATCTCTGCCCTGATGACCTGAAGCATCATGGGCCCACCGAGCTAGGAACAACTCTCCCTTGTGTTGCCAATCCAAGTCTACCTTGGATACCTTTATCCTCGCAGCTTGATCTACTTGCTCGTTGTTCCGGTGCTCCTCATTAGCCCGACTCTTGGGGACATGGGCATCCACATGACGGACTTTCACAGGTAGTTTCCCTACCCTGATGGCAATGTCCTTCCACTCATCAGCAGCCCAGATTGGTTTTCCCCTACGCTGCCAGTTGGCTTTTTTCCACCTTTCCAGCCAGCCCCACAGAGCATTAGCCACCATCCACGAATCAGTGTAGAGGTAGAGCTTCGGCCACTTCTCTCTTTCAGCAATGTCCAGGGCCAATTGAACAGCTTTGAGTTCAGCAAGCTGGCTTGACCCACCTTCTCCTTCAGTGGCGTGTGCAACTTGTCTTGTGGGGCTCCATACGGCTGCTTTCCACTTCCGGTTCATCCCTACGATGCGACAGGAACCATCAGTGAAAAGAGCGTAGCGTGTTTCTTCTGCTGGCAGTTGGTTGTATGGTGGAGCTTCTTCAGCCCGGGTTACTTGTTCTTCTTCGTCAGTGAGACTGAAGTTCTCAGCTTCTGGCCAGTTGGTGATTACTTCCAAAATCCCAGGGCGATTCGGGTTACCAATACGGGCGCGCTGAGTGATGAGGGCGATCCATTTGCTCCATGTAGCATCGGTGGCATGGTGGGTGGAGGGAACCTTTCCTTTAAACATCCACCCCAGCACCGGTAGTCGGGGTGCCAGGAGGAGTTGTGCTTCAGTGCCAATCACCTCTGAGGCAGCTTGAACTCCTTCGTAGGCGGCCAAGATCTCCTTCTCTGTGGGAGTGTAGTTGGCTTCAGACCCTCTGTAGCTTCGGCTCCAGAATCCCAGTGGCCGGCCTCGAGTCTCACCTGGCACCTTCTGCCACAGGCTCCAGGACAGACCATGGCTCCCGGCTGCAGAGTAGAGCACGTTCTTTACCTCTGGTCCCGTCCTGACTGGGCCAAGGGCTACCGCATGAGCGATCTCCTGCTTGATCTGGGCAAAGGCGTGTTGCTGTTCAGGGCCCCAGTGGAAATCGTTCTTCTTGCGGGTAACCAGGTAGAGAGGGCTCACAATCTGACTGTACTCAGGGATGTGCATCCTCCAAAAGCCAATGGCCCCTAGGAAAGCTTGTGTTTCCTTCTTGTTGGTTGGTGGGGACATGGCAGTGATCTTATTGATGACCTCAGTGGGAATCTGACGCCGTCCATCTTGCCACTTCACTCCCAGGAACTGGATCTCTTGGGCAGGTCCCTTGACTTTGCTCTTCTTGATGGCAAAACCGGCTTCCAGGAGAATTTGGATGATCTTCTCTCCTTTCTCAAAGACTTCCATTGCCGTGTTCCCCCACACAATGATGTCATCTATGTACTGTAGATGGTCCGGAGCCTCACCCTTTTCCAGTGCATCCTGGATCAGTCCATGGCAGATGGTGGGACTGTGCTTCCACCCCTGGGGCAGCCGATTCCAGGTGTACTGCACACCCCTCCAGGTGAAAGCAAACTGGGGTCTGCACTCTGCTGCCACAGGAATGGAGAAGAAGGCATTGGCAATGTCAATGGTCGCGTACCACTTTGCTGCCTTGGACTCCAGCTCATACTGCAACTCCAACATGTCTGGCACAGCAGCACTCAGTGGTGGCGTGACCTCATTCAGACCACGATAATCTACAGTCAGTCTCCATTCCCCACTGGGCTTACGCACAGGCCAGATGGGGCTGTTGAAGGGTGAGCGAGCCTTGCTGACCACCCCTTGGCTCTCCAGTTTACGAATCATCTCATGGATCGGGGTCACAGAGTCTCTGTCAGTGCGGTATTGCCGACGGTGCACTGTTGCTGTGGCAATTGGTACCTGTTGTTCTTCAACTCTTAGCAGTCCCACAGCAGAAGGGTCATCTGAGAGACCAGGCAAGGTATTCAGTTGTTTGATCTCTTCCGTCTCTACAGCAGCTACTCCAAAAGCCCAACGATATCCTTTTGGGTCTTTGAAATATCCATTTCTGAGATAGTCTATGCCGAGGATGCACGGGGCCTCTGGGCCAGTCACAATGGGGTGTTTCTGCCACCCATTCCCAGTTAAACTCACTTCGGCTTCCACTACAGTCAGCTGCTGGGACCCTCCTGTCACCCCAGAAATAGAAATGGGTTCTGTTCCTACATACCCTGATGGCATCAGGGTACATTGGGCACCAGTGTCAACCAAAGCCGTGTATTTTTGTGGGTCAGATGTGCCAGGCCATCGGATCCACACAGTCCAATAGATCCGATTATCCCTTTCCTCTACCTGGCTAGAGGCAGGGCCCCTCTAGCACTGGTTATCCCCTTCCTGAGCATACATACTAGAGGTTCCTTCAAGGGGATTCAACACAGCATTGGCAGCTTGGTTATAGGAGGCTGAGGCTACTTTCATTTTTGTAGATTCCCCTTGGCGATTGTTCCTCTCCTTGAGCTCACGCACCCGTGCTGCCAGGACAGAAGTGGGTTTCCCATCCCACATTCCCATGTCTTCCCCATGGTCACGCAGATAAAACCACAGGTCAGCTCTTGGGGTGTACCCTCTCTCTCGAGCTGGGGGTCGTTGGGCTCTAACTCTGGGGCCTGTGACTCGCACTGGTGCCACATTGGAACTGTTTGTCCTCATCTCCTCCCTCACCCCCCTTATCTCTTCTTTGAGTTCTCTAACCACGGCAGAGATATGAGCCTGCATCGGGCCATTGATCATACTTTCATAATTCCTAAGCTTATTGGCAACAGACCCCACTGTCTCTCGATTGTCCTCAGCATTAATTGTTGCAATAAAGGTGGTGTACTGAGATGGCCCTAGATTTGCCAGATTCCACAACATCTGCCCTGTGCATTTAACCTTGTCAGGGTCATTATCATGCTGTCCACTCCTCCCAAAAAGTACCTCCAGCACCGCCACTTCCCTCAGCTGTTGGATCCCTTCCTCCAGAGTTTTCCAGCGCATTCTATGGTGGTGCTCCTGCATTCTTTCTTTGTGGATAAATCTCTCTCTCACACTCATTAAAAGCCGCTCCCACAGGGAAAGGGGTCCTGGCTCTCTTACAAATACCTGATTTATACCTGAGTCCTGGGTCAAGGGTCCCAAATTCCTTGCCTCACCACTGTCCAATTGCACACCAGTACCCATGAGGTCCCAAACCCGAAGTAGCCAGGCTGTGTAAGCCTCACGCCCCCGCCGTACGATATCTTTTTGCAGGTTACGGAGACTTTCATACGACAGGGACTCGGTGATGATCTGAACATGTGATTCCCCTGCAGGTTGTGAGGGCCCTCCTTTCTTATTGTCTGGGTTTGCTGTTTTCACCTTAGATTTCTTTGTTTCCACAGGGGCAACTGCCGCTGGCTGTGACTGCCCCTGTGGTTCAGCTGGGACCTGAGCAGTTGTAATCTCTGTGGGTTTCATTGCTGCACCATCAGGCTCTCTTTTGTCAGGGCAGGGGAAGGATTTCCCACTAACTGGGGAGATGTACTCCCTCAGCATCTGGCTCATCTTTTCTTGCATCTCCTTAATCAGAGCCCCCACCCAAACCGGGTGGTTTATCTCTGAGGCAGGCTGTGGGGCAGGAGCGGACTCTTGGGCTGCATTCTTATTCTCTGGGGTACTTATTAAGGTGCTTACCCAGGCCAATTTCCCCTTATCTCTGAATGCCAAACAGAACAGGCATACCAGCAACACCAGCCACTGTATGATATCATTAGCACTCAGAGATTTCAACCCTTCAAAAACTGGTGGGGTGGACCCAAAAAACTGTGTGAAGGGCTGGGAGAAAATTTCCCCCGGTGCCATTTCCTTACAATAGGTACCATTGTTAAAGTAACCCCAGAAGCACAGAGTTAGCCTATGATAGCTATGAATCCATGTGCTTGCTTTCCAGAGGAAGTTAAAAATCCATGAATTTCTCACCTTATTAATCCACAAAACAAACTGAATGCCAGCCACAGTAGCCTTAGTCATAGGACCCATATTAACATAAGGAGTAGCAAATGGCAGAAATACAGCCACCACCACGTGCCACCCAAACCAGGGAAAGCTAGACCACATTATTCTGGCCAGTGGGCTTTTATCTAATACGCAAGAACTGTTATTCCTCTCTCTCAATGCCCTCGTGCCCCACCCTTGGGCGCCAAAATTTGTCTTGGTTTGGAAAGACAGGTATCTGCCAGGGAAACTGAGGTTCCCCTAGGATGGAGAATACCAACCCCTCGCACCCCGACGAATTATAATTTTGCAATCAAGGGCTCTCAGGCGAAGATGTTGGGAATAGGAATAACAGTTCTTTACTAGGAGGTTTAACAATACAAATATGATAGGAAACAAAACCACCCAACCAAACAAACAAATAAACAAATAAACAATAATTTTAGAAGAAAACCCTGACAGAGTCAGAGTTTCAATCTGACCCTGTGATTCAGGATGTTGATAACAGTCCAAACGTAAACAGTCCAAACACTTCTGGAGTGGCAGACGTGATCCTGTTGGAGCAGAGATGATTCTGCGAAGAAACCGGTTCAGGGACGGCCAGGAGGGAGACAGGATGGCGAGCACAGGAGACAAAAAAAAAGCTCTTGCCACACCGCCGCGAAGGAAGCGCCGCGCACCCCGCTCCTGCAACAGGGGCGAACTACTCCTGCAGCAGGGCCGAACCACTCCTGCAGCAGGGCCGAACCGCCAACCCCCGGCCACCCCCCCCCTCCCCCCCACCCCCCACCGCCAGGGCATGAGATGTATAGAAATGCAAATGCACCGCACAGGCTGGGGAAGGTAACAATGGCCTATCAAGGTGGGTCATCAGGCCTCAAAACAGATGTAAATAGAATATACAAAACCCGGCTCCACAACCCAGAACAAACCAGTGTACTTTGGACATCAGAATCCTTCCTCCTAGAAGGTGGGCTGGTTTTGTTAGCTGGAGGATCAGCAATAATTTTACCAACCTTTGTCTGTGGAGAGCAGTATCCCAACATACTTCCTGATGTTGGCAGTTGCAGACTGTTACCAACTAGCAAATGCTTAAACAAAACCACAATTTATTCCAGAATGATAAAATGACCCTACAAAGTGAATTACACTGTGAAAAATAAATGTAAAACACAGTGTAGGTGCACAAATGATTATTTCATTATCTAGCCAATGTAAGAATGACAAATTGTTCCAATCATAGAGTGATGAAAGAGTAATGAACAATGGATTCTTGAATGAGCGCAGGAACAAAATAATGAATTGCAGTTTAAATGAAATCAGGAGTCAATGGACTGGATCACAGACTGTCCTTCAGACATTGGTGTCGTTGTAGAGGCGGTCACGACACAATGAAGAGACTTCAAACAGTCTCAAGTGGCAACTGTTTATTAGTAAAGATGGCCGATCTTTTATACACTTTCCAATTGTTTACCCTTCTTCTATCCCAACTATTGGCCACAGTAAATCAACATAACACCATTGGTGAAACCTAACAGTAACTTCTAAAAATACATCCAGCTGCAAACTTATCTTCCTTCTGTTCTCTTCTTCTCTTGGTCTCCTTAGTAACAGCCTTGAAAAAGGCTCCTTATCTTCTTGCTTCTCAGCTTCTTCTTTTCTCTCAGCTTTCTTTAGCTAACCAGACCCGCTGGTAGCTCCTTCCACACATAGGAATTCTGCATTAGTTGAACAGTGTCATTTGGAAAAATGTCCTTTAAGAGAAGGCATCTAAATGGCTCAGAGAGAGACAAACATGATGAGCCTGAACACTGGTTGGCTTTTAGCAAACTGGACTGGAGCCTCCCCATTCCTGACACTTTGATAATTGATCTACCACAAATTAGCAGCTTCCACTCTGCAAAGTTATCAAACCATTGTTACTTTTCCCTGTTTTAACCTTGCTCTTCCTCTGCTACTGAGTTACTTTGATGCAACATCTGATGAGATCTCCACACAGATTCTGGGCACAGAATGAAGACCAAGACAAGAAAGCTTCCGGGAAAGGAAGTGTCAGTTATGTAGAAATAACACGTGGCAAAAGCTCTACTGACATTTTTGTTGGAAAACTCTGCAATAGATGGATTTATAGTCTTTTCTTTTGTTTCATACCAAAAAGCCAAGGATTTCTAATGTTATTGCCAAAGAAACATGTCACATTTCATGTATCATAGCTATCCATCTCACTGCACAGCTTTTTGTTAGCTCTGTTCTGAAGCTATACTTCAGTCAAGAGTGCAGGACATCTGACCATTTTATCTCTCTATAGAATTTCTTTACACTCTATGAAGACATCTTGGAAATGAGCAGAAACTACCTGGTGTCACAGGCAGGGCTCAAAGAGTCTCATAAACCAGCTACCCCTCCTGCTGCTCTGCCACTGCTGTGGCCAGGGCAGCACCTGCCCTCCTGCCCCTCACACAATACCAGGTACAAAAGAGAGACAGCACTTGGAGCCTTGTATGCCTCAGCAAAGGACGTGGTGCTCTGGGATGAGCATCCCCAAGGGAAAGGTCATCTTTCATCCCTTGGTGCTCAATAGCCTTGAGACATTTGAAAACCAGAATGTCCCAAATCCAGCAAGCAAGAGAACTTTCAAAAGCCACAGAATGATGGCAACAAAGGGAAAAGCAGGGAAAACCAGGTTTTGCTTGCTTTGTGGACAAAAATAAATATTTGTCTTGGGTTATGGAACCAAAAATGTGTATTCTATTTCATCTGCTGAAAGCAGTTGGGGAAATGTTCTTCTTTATCTCTTGTTATTCTGAGGGGAGGGGGGGCAGGTGCCTTCTGATAATGGGCCAACTGTTAAAACCAGGTGGGGCAGTGTTTCTTATCTCTTTTCACAATGGGCCATTAAGACTCCCCAAGCTGTTCTCCTCCCCAAAGCAGTACATCCACATTCCATTCCTACCTAGATAAAAACTGAGACGTAGGAACACAAGGCATCTAGCTTCACCAGATTCCCGGAGGAAGACTGGACCCTTCTCACCATCACTGGAACCGTTTTCTACAGGATCATCTCTACTTCAACAGAACCACATCTGCCACTCCAGGAGGACTCACTTTTGGACTGCTTCCAACACCCTGACCAACAGGGTGTCAGGTTGTAGCTCTGACTCCATCAGGGTTCTCCAAAATTGGTGTTTGTTTGCTTATTTGGTTGAGTGGTTTTGTTTTCTACTACATTTGTATTGTTAATATTCCTAGTAAAGAACTGTTATTCCTATTCCCAAATCTTTGTCTGAAAGCCCTTAATTACAAAATTATAATTTGGCGGGGGTGAGGAGTTTACATTCTCCATTCTAAGGGAAACTCCAGCTTTCCCTGGCAGATACCTGTCTTTCCAAACCAAGACAATATTGGAGAAAAAAGCTACGGGAGAGAGATGGCATCTCTGCTGTGTAAGTGACTGAAAGGCCACCTGCTTCTGCCCTAATTAATCTTCTGCAAAGGGTCTCTGCCCTGCAAGGTCAGGGTAAATGTCATGTGCCTCCCATGTACACGTGAGCCAACATCCATCAAACACTGCCTGTTACTGTATGTGGGTAGCCTGTCCAGGCAGAATCAGACCACAACTGGATGTATCACAGCCCCTCGCTCCCCCTCTAATCATATTTATGTTTCAACAGATCCTGATGCTAAGCACATCAGACCCTCAGCAAACATTCCCACAACTCCATCAGGGTGCCCAGGAGTTCTGAGATAGGCCAAGACAGCCAGCACATCTCACCGCAGGCACCTACAGAGCCATAAGGCACGTTTAACCTATAGAGAGCAGGGGTAAATACCTTCCTTCCTTGGGATTTTTCCTGGATATTAAAAACTGTGCCTTGTTGACTCAGAGAGACAGAACTCTCCTCATCTCACAGCTGAATTTTACAAAACACGATGAGGTTTGCAAACTCCTGAGTATTTCGGCTGCCTCTGCAAGCCTGATACGCAGATAGAACTGTGCTGCAGTTTCATGCAGTGGGAGGGAGCACTGAGAATGGGCTCTCCTCTTCCACTGTGTTGTGTCTGAAGAGGTGCTTTAAGGCACAGGCATCTCCACCTGCCCCCATGCCAGGGACTTTACACTTACAGCTCTGTCCCCGACAAAAGCTCCAAAACAAGAAGACCACATTTGTTGCAGTGTGCCTTTAGGGCTTTCAAGGTTAGCCCTCTTTTGGGGGTTTTTCCCCTCCCCCAGGGTAGGTTTTTCCCAGCCAATCCTGAAGGAATGATTACAATACACAGGGTTTACCAAGCAACCTGAGATTTTGCAGGGGTTGGCCATCGAACGAATTGGCCCGGACAGAAAGGGCCCACCTCTCCTCACAGGTGATTTGACCTTTAGGCTGCCCTTTAGCCCTCGGGTCACGCCCTGTCCCTTTCTGACAGGTAGGCTGTATGCCCTCCCCCATCCCCCTCTCCCAGGTAAAAACCCAGGACAGGCACATGGTCAGGGTTCTGCACAGGAAAGTCACACGGTTCAGAAGTGCTGCTACACTGGAATAAAATCTTTGGACAAGACTCCTGAAGCAGATCTGTTTCCTTCTTCCACTGATCTGTCCAACCTCTCTGAAGGAGTCATGCAGGATTCATCTTGCTACACTTATCTCGCCGCTGCACCCTGGGTCCTACGCTGCCTGAAACAAGCCTAGACTTGTCTGAGGGGTCTGTGCCTGTGTTGGAGTGCAAGGAGAGTATCCTTTTGGGACAAACCACGAGGCTGCTCTCCCAGCACAGCTACCACACAGACCCCACAAAATAGCAATGATTAATTCGCTGTTATACCCATTCCATTGGAGTTTGATAAACAATTCCCATTTGGCAGAAAACCACACCAGTGGACCAAAAATTGAGTTGATCCAATACATTAAGTTATCATGGGCTTGCTGACAGATCTTTTAGATGATTTTGGGTCTCAGATCATCTATAGCATAACATGACATGATCGTTCATGGCCTCCTCCAACCAACCTGGTGTCAGAAGTTCATTCAGCCAAGTAAGATGGCACTCCAAACTCCTGGTTCTAAAGAGACACCCAGCCATCAGCTTGGATCTGAAACAAAACTGAAAATATTCCCTGGAGCAAGCATCAGAGAGCCCTACTCCTGTCCAAAAGTCCAATTGCTGCCTGCAAAAATCCACAGCAACCTGTCTAGGTGTTAAGAGGTGTCCCTTGCTCGTGGCAGGGAGGTTGGAAGCAGGTGATCTTAAGGGCCCTTTCCAGTCCAAACCCATTCTATGATTCTAGAATTCTATGACCTCTACCTGGGACTAAGCAGCATTGCTGCTGGGGTACTTGGGGAAGCTTCAAGTGACACCTGCATACCCCAGCCCAGAGCCCACCTCTTGTGCTGCTCAGACCCAGGAGTAGAAGAAACCTGATAAAAACTGAGTCTCACAGCCAGGCACTCCATCTGTTCCACCAGCCCCCCGATTGGCCAAATTCTCCTGTGTGTGGTGCTTGCCAGCTCGAGAAACATCTCAACACGCAGGACCTGCTTGCCAAAGGTCTGGTCACACCTCCTCACCCACCTCCATCATTACAGGTTTTGGAAAGAACCACAAATGCCTCCTTGCCTTGCTAACAGTGAGTGCTGTACCAGGGGGCTGCCAGGAGCAGCAAGGTGACAATGCAGGTTGCAAAACTGTACAGAAGGGAGGGGGTGAGTACCAGGAGCCAACCTCTTCACTAGAACAATCCACTGCAGGAGAACGCCTGGAAAAGAGTTCACTATACATTATCCCGAAGAAAAACCTCTGGTGCACAGAGTGGAGAGCACAGCATTGCTCCTGCCAGGCAATGCAGGGAGCAGGGAATGCTGGCGATGGGGAGGTTTGCAGGCTGAGGCACACAGGTATGCCTGGGCACTGCAGGGCTCTCTGGGGGTGCTGGTCTGCCAGGCTGTCTTTGCATCACTGCACAAGTAATGGATGAACCAATTAAAACCCTGCCAGAACATTTGTCTCTGTAGCTGGCAGAGAGAATCCACACCTCAGTGATACCCTGCATTTCTCTGTGTTTGTTCTTAACACTCCACATGCTTGGTTCAGTGTTTTTAGACTCCAAGGCAGATGCATTGGATTGATTTCTACTGCAACTCTCATAAGCACCTACACTTTGGAATGGTCTCTACATAAACACAAGGCACAGACTTTGTGGCATTACACCATAGATCCCATGTATTTTTTGTGTTTGCAGAGCATGGTGCCTCATGCTGGCTCAATATTTGAGCTTCAATTACCCAATTGTATATCAAAGGACAAGCACATGGTCAGAAAGTGAGCACAGCTTCACTAAAGCCATCACTGTTTACATCGCAATGACTTGTTTTTCAGTGTTACATTTGATTTACTATCTCACTCAAACGTGGCCCATTGCAAAAAAAAAAAAATTGCATGAATTCCAAAATTTCATTAGAAAAAAAATAATCATAAATGTGCACTGCTCACAGTGCTCCATGAGGCATCCAGTATGTCCCTCATCATCTAAAGGGCTGTTAATGCAAAACTTAGAGATGATCACAGTGGTCTTTCAGTGCTTGGCATTTCCTGACTCCTACACCTTTGTTTTTCCTTTCTTATCATTACATTAACACTTTTGTGTTATGGAATATTTATGAGGCACACCACATGCTTAATGGATTTCCTCATTAATTTGCAGCTAGCCTGCATTAATACAAGACTCACAATATTCAATCTGAAATCCATCAAGGATTCCCAGGCTTAATATTGCCACCACTTTTAATGAGAAAGGAAATCTGTAAATCCAACTTGCAAAAGCAAAAATAAAGCCGTGTGGGAGCAGCACAAGCAGTGCAACTGCATGCTTCACTTTAAAAGCATCCAGAAGTAAACTTCTGTTAATTGAACTGGTTCTAAAGCCATGAATTACAAAATCCCTGCACTAAATCTTATCCATAGTTCCCCAAAATGGCACATATCATAGCACATTCCTCTCCCTACTGCCCATCCTGCAACATGGGGATACATGAGCAAGGTGAGAGGTCAGGTGGATTAGAGCTGGCCTTGGGACCCTGGTGGTACCCAAACCACTCATATTTATGTACACTTGAGGGAGTAGGAGATTAGCTGAAGATCAGTCATCCATTATGGTATATATGTTTAGATGTCTCTTGCTGGACAGCAGCTCCCTGGCCTTGTGCTGTTGCACCATTAGATGCAGGTGAATTTTCACCATTGTTCAACCTTGTCATGTCTCAGAGCACCAGCAAACTGAGCACATGTGTGACAAAAGGAGTTGTGTCTCTGGGGCAACACAGACCTTCCTCAGCAAGGGAATGCTCTGCCTGATGTGATTGATCAGCTATTGCTGCTAGCTGACGTGATCTCTCAGAGTTCTCTGATGTTTGTGTTTATAGAAGTCATTCTTCCCTATCAACATTGCCCCATTATTATCTCCTACACACACATGTGCACAAAAATTAACCCTGAGTATTAACAGAGGAGACAAACCTTGCTATTAATGAGACCACTGCAACCCCATATAAATCAATCCAACTGTATGAAGTAACAGCCCAATATTTAGTACCATTTAGCCAGGAGACATGCACTGAAAATAAATATGAAGGTGCAAAACCAAATTGATACTTTGACAATTTAAAAAAAATAAATAAAATCAGTAGGTTGTTCTTTCCTGGAAGCTTTTGAGGCCAGACTTTCTTGGATATACATCAATGCAAGCCTAGTATGGTCAGCAGAACACCTCAAAATTTTCTATTGGAGAATCTGAGCCTGTGTATTTACCCCCTGTTCATGGCAAGTGTCCCTGAGCTTGCATGTGGAAAGGGACTGAGGCACCACCCCCTGTGTGCACCTACTTCTCCAGCTGCTTAAAGAAAAGTCTCAGCAGTGGTAACAGCAAACTTGAGCTCCTCATATTCCTTCTGTTGTCAGGCTCTATTTTAGCAAGGGACCTCAGATTATGACTAACTTCCAGCTACAGCTCCTTGCCTTTGAAGATAATGGGGCAATCACACATCTAAAGTTAGATGTCTCTTCCTGTCTTGGGAAAAACAGTCCTTAATACCTCTGAGTTTAAAGATGATCTGGCAATATTTTGTTTACCATCACACAAAAGGTAGAAGTTGCAGATTTAAGAGTGGAAGGCAATTTCCTCTTCTGTGCTCAGCAGCAGAGAACAGTGCTGTAGGCTTTCCAACAGCATTTTCCAACAGTGACAAGGTTAAAACAGTCAAAAATTTATTGTCACCCTTGGAATTGAGTTTTTTTCCCTCATATGTAGCTAATTTCTACTGAGATGTTGGTTAAGTAGAAAGCATTTGATAATCTGATTTTGCAACTGATGACAGAGTCACCAGGAGGGAAACAGATGAAATTCAAACATGGGCTAAATTGTTATTTGCCAAACATTTGATTTCCAAGGAAATGAACACATTCAGCAAATAAAGAGGAACCTGACAGTGCAGGAGAAGACTTTGAGGACAGCACATTGCTTCTGGGGTGTGTTCATGAGAGAAATGGAGATTAAGGAGATATCACAGGCTGGAGATAATCTACCCTGAGATAGCTCCACTTTCCTCTCTAAATCCTGGGTGCACAACTGGTCAGAAATGGGGTGCCATCCACTTCAAAAGCACATTCCAAACAACTCTAGCTCTGTGCTTACCTGGATGCCTTCAGGTTGTCTCCCAGAGCTACCACTGCCTATTTCACTGAGGGGTAGCAAGACCCAGCATCCGACTGAATCCAGATGGGA
Source organism: Phylloscopus collybita (assembly GCA_027886175.1). NCBI lineage: Eukaryota > Metazoa > Chordata > Aves > Passeriformes > Phylloscopidae > Phylloscopus > Phylloscopus collybita. The sequence goes on from JAJNNQ010000051.1 coordinate 1,163,620, forward strand.
GCCTGAGATAAACTGCAGAGGAAACCTGATGGCTGAATCAGCACATGAAAAGAAGTAAGCAGAAATAAATAGATTAGTCTGGTCTACAGTGTTTCTGTTCAAAAAGAGGAAAAGCTGCTGCAAACTTAGACTGCAGGTGAAGGGAAAAGCCCTTAGGAAAGCAGAGGGGTTCAGGATCACCACCTGGAGTGGGCTCTGCTGCTCTATAAAGAAATCATACGAGGTTTTGAGGAAAAGCCGCTCCAGCAGAAGGTATTTTGGCAGGACGGGCTGTCCAGCAGTACATTGTGTGGAGTCCCCTGCTAGCACCATGCTGCCCTCATCCAGTGCTTGGCTCTGACCATGCTGCAGCATCTGCACAGTGCAGATAATGCTCCCACAGATGCTTGCCCAGCACTTTGAACCTGAGGCTTATGGCTGTACAAACCACCTCACACACAGGGACCTCCATGGAGCCAGCCCTAGGGTGGCAGCACCATCCCCCCGAGGAGCAGGTACCTCCCACTGCACCTGGATGTGCTGCAACCCATCCCAGTCCTGTGCCAAGGCTGTCCCGCAGGCACTGCTGCTGCTCCCGGGCAGGCTGGAAGCAGCACAAGTTTGTACTGGAAACATTCAGCTTCTGGAGAAAACAGCACTCCAAATCTCACAGATTCCTGATCCCCTCCAGGGAAGCCTGGCTCACAAGCCTGGACACATCTTGCACATTCAGCCAAGTTTTTATCTTGCATTACTTAAGTTTTTCCAAAAACATCACTTTTGGAGCAAAGTTAATTTTTTCCTCTCTTCCCCTCCAAAGGGTAAATAATGGTGGCATTGGAAATGAGTGGGCTCAAAGGTGAAAACATGGTAACTTGGTGTGACCTTTGAAAAAAAAATAGCAGCCTGGGTAGAATTTGAAAATCCTGCCCCCTTTGGGGCTGCTTGTAGTAATTAGGTCATATTGGAGCAATGCCTTGCCAGAATGTCACCCCACGTGTAACTTACCCCAGGGAAACAAGATGCAGTGTTGGTGAGAAGAAGGGGTGACAGAGGCCACTGGATGGGTACTGACCCCACAAAGAGTGTTTAAGATCCACCAGCAAGCACAGAGCAGGGGGTTACCTCCTGCTAAAGGTATATCCTGCGTACCAGCATCTGCAGGTGGTAAGACATCCAAGGGAGCAAGCTCAGCCCTGTGCAGGGAATAAAAGAAGAAAAGCAAGCCTCAGAAAGGCTCTAGGTTGGCACAGGTTCCAGGGCAAAATGAGACAGGTTTGGTGCTACCACCTCCCCAGGGGTCTTCCAACACAAAGATACTCTGGGAAGGGGGGAAAGCACATCAGGTAAGGGAATGCTCAGGAAGTCCTGTGCAAGGGGAGACCCTGATCCGCCCCACACGTATTTAGGTTCACTGTTCTGACTCACCATGGGTCTATCAGGGACAGCATTGCTGTATCCCAGACATCGTCCATCCACAATGCTGTCAGCTGCAGTGCAGCATCTCCAGGGTCATCACATTGGGGAAGACTGGGAGCTGCCTCCCTGACTTCAAGATTGATGTTGCATGACTTAAGCACAAATTAAGTGTGGAGCAGAAAAAACATATGCAGAAGCAGCATTTGCAGCCCTGGTTTTTGGGCTGGCCTTGGTTGAAATTCAACAGCTCGACAGCATCAGATTTTTTTGGTGTCTGAGACAGAACCCCCCCCCTGGCATTTTTAGATGACTTTGTGATAGTTATCTTCCCTTTCTAATATTTGCTTTATGCTTGGGGGGGAAAAAGTTATCTCAGGAGTCCTTTGAACATTAAAATTTGTGCCATGCATGCTACTTTCTTCAAATATTTAAAAATATTCAAAATGTAAGAACCTTGGCATAGTGCCCAGGATCCTGTCTTTTCGGATAAAAGTTTCAGATAACTGACACTTCCAATTACTGTTTCTCCCTGAAAAGGTCATCTCTGCTTCAGCTCCAGAGCAGTGCAGTGGAGGTACTGGAGGTCCCCAAATTTCACAAAAGGTTAAAAAATCTGCATGGAGGCTAATCAAAGCAAACTCACTCTGTGTCTGACCTAGTTCTGCCTTGCTTTCAGGAGGCTTTACCTAAGTATTTTTCAAACAACTTAAAAATTAAAATGGTTAATAATGCATCAGAGCCAAACATTACCCAGGGGCTGGCTATGTGGGGAAGCTCAGTTTTGCTTCTGGATGGCATAGTTTGTAGTTACTGGGGGCAGGGAGCACTACCATCCTGATTCCCTGCTTTTGCCCCCTGCACACCTTTATGCCACTTATTGATGTCCCAAACCTTTTTTGGATGATTTCTGTAAATGTTCAATATCTCACTGGCCAAATCAGGAGGTAGAAGTTGGCTGAACTGTTCATCTGGTCCCTGATGCATCCATCTGCACAGTCAGGGTCTCCTGCACACTCAGTTTCTCTGTGTGTATTCCAATATCTCTATCACTGTCTCATACCAAGGTTTAATTCCCTAGGATAAACAGCAGGGCACTGCTGAGCTGAGGAACACCAGCTTAGAAATTTTCCTTTCTGCTTCTGCACCTTGCATTGACATTTATTCAGCAAAGTTTCATTTTACCATGGTGTTTACTCGGCTGCCACTTAGTGGCAATGCAAAGTCATAGCTCGGGCAAACCCAAAGCCTGCAAATCCATCTGGTATTCCAGTGACTCTTTCCAGGGCTGTGGGAATTACTTGCTCATTTACTTTTCACCCAACACCCTTTCCACAGGTTATGAGTAACATTACAAAACCCCATCTCACTGGAAAACAAACACATTAAAAATATCACAGCCATTATGAAGGCAGCATCCACCTCGCAGTGCTTTTCATTCATAAAAGAAGATTGGTGGTGTCCAGTACAACCTGCAGGGGACTTCCAAAGGTCAGGTTGGAGGTGCTCACATGGCCTTCAGCCCCTGGTAAGACAGACACAGAATTGCAGGTGGGTCTGCTGACACTGTTCAAGATCACAACGACACGGACTCCAAGGTCAGAAGGCTGAAATGACTCCAATTTTTATTACCCGGGAATCTCTTCCCTTTATACTATTTTACAAAGAACCACCCAAGGGGTGGAAGAAAGACAAACTTCTTCAACTACATTGGTCAAGTCAGAGGGACATCAAGAAGTCCCTCCTAGGGAAAGGAATGTAAACATAAGTTACAGTTAGGAAAACATGTCTCTTGTTGACAGAACAGTGTCTGGGAAAAAGTTTCAGAGAAACCAAAACATCACAGCACGAACCATGGCTACAGTCTGCTGCTGTGGTACCCCCTGAGAAAGGTCTGTCTTCTGAGGGGAAATAAACAGGAGGTTCTTGCTGGAAGACTAAACTTGTGCAAATCAGTGAGCTGTTTCATAAACCCCAGTACTGTTTCTCATGGGGATTCCCAGGAAGAGGTGAGGACATGTCCAAGCTCCTCCTTGCTTACAGCGTTGTGGCTGCTCCTCTGAAGCAAAACAGCTCCATTTTCAAGTTTCTGCTGGAATGTCAACATTTCCTAAGGAAACAGTGAAAATAAATCATGGCATTGTGACTTTACAGGGGGTAATAACAGCAACAGGTAATTATCACCCCAGGGCAGAATCTTAAAAAGCCAAGTGAGACTTTCAAGAGAGGAGACTTGCATGTTTTCTGCAAAGGCTCTGTGCTCAAAGTCTGGCATCCCTAAGACACATCGACTTTCATTTCCATAAGTTTAATTTCTCTCTCCATAATTGCACTGGAGATATCAAAAAGAACTATTTTTTTTTTTTTGTATTCTCCATGGAGGTGAAACAGAAGGAGCTAAAATTACAGCGTATTGGAGCCTTCACATTGCAAATGCTTGAAGTTTCTCTTTTTTTCTTTTCTTTTATAATCTGCATTGATTACTGTCAAGACAAATTTCTTGCTGTGAAATAGAGGTAAGTCCTTGTAACCAGACCCTGAACTCAAAGTGACAGTCAAGTTTTCTAATTAAGAAAGAAAGAAAGAACAAGTTTGTTTTTTTTTAAAAGAGCAATATTCAAACCTCATCTAAGCCCTCAATTTCACCTCTCACTCTAATCACAATTGCTGCAGAAGTACATATTGCAAAGTCACCTAAAGGACTCTCCTGCACCTGGAAGCATCTCTTGTGCAGTAACCCAGCACATTCCACAGCCCTGGCAGCAGTATTCTGGCAGGATAGGCTGGCAATGGCTCCTGTCTTTCCCTCTCACATCAAGTGGATAAAGGACACCTCAGCTCAATTTCCCTGCAGTACTTGAACTCCTTTGGATCCCTTGTCACACCAGGATCAGGTTGCAGCTCTGCTTTGCCCTGCATAGCTTAAAATGTCATCCTGGGGAGAGGAGGAGAAGCCCCCCCATCCATGCACAGAGGTGCTCTGGACCTTTAGGTCTTGCTCTCTGCATGTGTGGGGGCCCCTCATCTTGCCCACAGGACCACAGCAGCACCTTGTAGCAAAGTTAGAAATAGGTTGGAAGAAGATTTTTTTTTTTTTTTTTTTTGCTGTGGATTTCTTTATTATGAATTTTAATGGTATTTCAGATTAGTTTGGCTGTTGGCAGCAGTTGGCATCCCATTTGAACAGCTCTACCTGCACTGGCATTAAGAGGAAATGTTTACTTTTCATACCTCTGCACTTTAAGCCGTGCTGTGGGAATCCAGCTTTTCAAAGCCTTAGCCTGCCTAGGCATTTAGATCCCTTTTCATCTGCTTTATCAATTGTCTCCTTGAGGAAACATTTTGCCAAAGTTGAGGATGATTAAAGGCTCAGAAGTATGTGCCAAGAGACAGCCAGGAGTGCACTGCCATGGGACCATCCCTGGCAAATACAATGGAACCCTGAGCAGGCTGCCTTCAGGCTGTTGCCATTTCTGTCTGAGGGGAAATGGCACTGAAGGTGCAGGGACATCCTCACTGTCAACCCACCAAGAGCAGCTGTCCTGCTGCTGCCATAGTCAGCTCCCTTTGTCCCTCCCCAGGTGGCAGCATTTTGCTCAGTGCAGCTTGCATAACCCCATTTCATCTGGCACTCACTGGTGGTCAGCTCCCAACCATCCCACCCACCAGCCTGTCTGCAGCCCAGGGAACTGGAGCAAAACTTGGCTCTGGAGTCCATTTCCTCTCTGCCTTGTGATATAGTACAGATCAACATCTAGCAGGGGAATCTGCTGATAAACAATGTATAAAAAAATCCCTACCTCTTCACAGCTTCCATGACTTTGCTGGACTAATTTCCAAGATATTTTACTCACTTTGAACCACAAGAAAGAATCAGATGGGGTGTCTTGCCTGGTGCAGCTGGACACAGCTTCACAGCCAGCTATACCTAAGAGGAAGCAGGGAAAATAAGTTTTTCTAACAATTACATGTAGTTTACTTAGCCTAGGAAGAGGCCTTTGACAGGTAGCTGCAGGAACAGGTAATATTTAGTTTGCTTCTTAGCAAGGAAGAGAGTAATAACATGGAATCAAGAAATATAAACACTGAGTAAAACCAAATCACCTAAGTGGGGCAAAACACAAGAAAATTGTCTGATGGGGCTCACTACATTTAAGTCAGAACTTGTTACTGGGGAGGAGGATGCTCTTGATCTAAAGATACTTTGCCTTCTTTGGAAAGATACTTCAAAACATCCCCTGGCCCTGGGGATTTTTCCTTGCCTGGGCACTGAGGGGCAGAATCACCAGGACACCTTGGGAATGCACTTGCAATGCCTGTTTCATGCTCCCAATGCATGTTCAAAGCTCAAGGCACTTTGTAGGTGGGAGAGATTCCCCTGGCCAGCATCCCAGAGCAACAGGCTCGGCAGGACAGCACTTTTTCCTTTGAGATAATACATTAGAGAAAATGGGATAACTGCATTTTTGTCAAAAGAGCAGCATTAAAATTCTGCCGTGCTAGTCTTGCCTTGCCCAGGGCAAGGAATTTTTTTGACAGGTGAATAAAATATCATTAGTTTCTCCACTGTCATCAATCATCAAAGTGAATGCTGGGCGAGTAACCTCTCTAGACAGTCCTGGGGACTGCATTAGCCCCTGGTTTCTGAAGAAGCAGAGAGGGGCCAAGACAGGAGGCTCCCTTTATATCGAAATGCATGGGAGGCAGGCAGCTAAAACCTCTCCCCAACTTTGACATTTTTTCTCTAAGTGTTAGAAGCTGACAACAGCATAGAAATGGAGATTTCACATTGTCGCTTCAGCCTTGCCCAGCTATTTGTGGCCAGGTAGCCCAAGCTGGGCTAGATATTGTATTGAGGCATTGCTGAGAGCACAGCATAAGTTGAGGAGAATGACAAATCTGAAGCTTTTGTCTAAAGGTCACACACTTGAAGCTTCTTTCGCATTTGTATGAGTTAATTTACTTCTAAAAAAAAAAAGAAAAATCTTCACAACAAAGAAAAATGAACAGAAATCTGTCCCTGAGACTGCCATGGCCGTGAACTTCCAAAGCTATTGTGATTTCAATAGAAGAATAGGAGACACTGCCATCGAAAATGCCATTGATATTGTAACAGATCATTGCCTAAATAGACCATAACAGCCCCCATTTTAATGGTTACTGAGAAACGCATTAACCCCTTCCCATCTGAGTGCCTGCACAATCTCTGCGTGACACATCAAAGGAGACACACCAGATAGTACGAATTTCACACCCTTTTTCTGCCTGTCAGCTTTTCTGAGCTTCCCTGTCCCTTTCCTTTTCCACATCGTATCAGAGCGAGCCGCAAAGGCAAATCCTTTTAAGCACAGGCAGAAAACCTGGGGTTAGCACATTGTCTCATCCCCCCAGCCCCACTCCTCAAACCACCCAGAAGGCAAAGCCTTCCCCAAAGGTGTGGGGTTCTGTGGCAGTTGAAGTGCCAACAATCTACAAAAAATTATAAAGACATATATATATATGTGTGTGTGTGTTTATATATATATATATGTATATATATATATATATATATTTATACATGTATATCTATCTATCTATCTATATCTTTATCTTTTAATTCCCAGTGGACCAAGCCCCAAACCCTTCCAACTCTGAAAGGGCTTTCAAGGAAAAGTTAAAACCAAAACACAAACAAAACCAAAAACTAACCAAACAACACTCCCCCCACACCAAAGAACCCCAAACCAACCAATCAACCAACCAAAAACAAAAACCTCAATAGTACTTTTTTTTTTAACTGCAGTTCTTCTCTTCCAGACCCAGGGAGGCTATTGCAGTAGATGCTTATTAAGCTCCTGTTTGAGGTTACTAATTTACCTTGTTCTGAAGCTCTTTGCCACTGGGACCTCCTGAAATATTAAGCTAAACATCTTTCAAAATGCTCATGCCTCACTATCAGCTTGACTTACAGATCCTGGGGAGACAAAGAATAAAAGCAGGTTTCTTTTGAATAAAAAGACTATTTCTATAATGCTCCACATTTATGAAATTCAATCATTTAATTCTTTACTAATTGAATCTGGGGCCACATTTGCCATTGCTTAGCACAGGTCATATGCCAGGCTAACCAGTGCTGGCTTGCAGAGCACCCTCCTGCCTTTCCTGTGCCACACTGCTCTGGGTTTGTGACATTCTCTTTACTTCTCAGGCATGTACATATTATGTGTTACATATATGTGTATGAATAAACAGAAATATAAATATAAAATGCAAAAGTCCTTCAATTTCTTCTTATTTAATAATTCATCTTGAATTTCTCCGGGCTGATTTTTTTTTACCAAACACTACTCTGTTATACTCCAGCTGTTTATTGTTTCATTGACTTTAAAAGTTCTTTGCTACAGTCCTGAAGTCTCTTCTACAGAGAAACATAGTTCAAAAATACAAGTGTTCCAGATTTCCATGGGGCATGGATATCTGGCACCAAGCCAAGATCTGTTTCCCTGCTGGAAGCCCACGGCCATGGCTCCAAGTCTCTGCTCAGCAATTTGCCACCCAAAAGCACCATGGGGCCACTGCCTGCTCAGATACAGGGACCTTTCCTGGAGCTTCCAGCTGTCACCAGACAGCTTTGAACTGATAATTGCAAAAGGCAACTACACTTTTTGGTAAGTTCTGCAGGCAGTGGAGGTCCTGAGGAGGACACTGACTGAGGATTCATTAATCCTGATGAAAGGACCAAAGGTTCTTTAATCCTGCACATCTCCCTCAGGGACTTCTGGGGAGCTCCTCAGCTCCTTATGGCAGTCCATGATGTGGAGCCTCTGGTGTCACGACCCGCTAATGCAGGCGAGTTCGTGATGGTTCGAGTGATCTCCGAGTGCAAAAGATATGACAAGGGACAATAATAATTTGCTCAAAAGCAGTACACTTTATTAAGTGCACTCAGCACTGTATGCAATAGAAAAGCGAGAGAGAGAGAGAGAGAGATAAGGTAAAAGAGAGAGAGAGAAAAGGGGTTATAGCTACCAATGGAGAGACGATATCCTCGTGGTCATCTGCCAATAGATTCGTCTTCTTCCTTGGGGAGATCTCGGAATTCGGGTGATCTTGAGGTGTCTCTTATAGTCCTTTTTGAAGCGACAGGCAGTTGGCCAAGAAGGTGGGGGGGGAGAACCACCAGCATCAGCAGGTGTGCTGAAACCAGGGTGCAGCGCTCTAGCGCTTAGAGCAAATGTCCACTTCAGGGAACAGGTACAGGTACAGGGCAAACACAGAACAGACCGGCCCAAAACCAGCCTGCTGTGAAGTCCTATTGTCCAAGCTGGTTCCCATGGGGATGCATCGGTCCAACGAGCGCACCTGTAGACAATGGCTGGCAGTCTTCCCACCTCAGCCAGGCCAGAACTCCTGCCTTGGGGTCTCAGGTTTTAGTCTCAGTCCCTTTTGGGGTCTTCAATCCTTGGCGATGATCGTGAGGCAGATGAGAAATTTAGGGACCATCTCTTACACTCTGGCAAGACCCTGAGCACATTCCCCAAAGGGTCTGCAATGGGATCAAAGCTCTTTGCAGCCACAGGCAGCTGGACTAGTGGCTTCTTAGGGAGGTGCCACAAGGTGATGAGGATGCTCTCAGTGCCTGACAAGGCAAATGCAGTGCAGGGGCAGGGAAGGATGCTCTTGGTGCCTGGCGTGGCTGAGTACAGCCCCCACACTGCAGCCACTTCACTCCTAAGGTCTGAGCAAGGTCAACAAGACACCAACTAGGACATTATTTTCTTCTTGCTTCTGGAGAGAGGTGGCTATATTTTCATTTCAATACCATTATTCATGAGCCTGAATTACTTTTACATTTTCATAAGATTCAAAGGCAAATAGCCATCTTGCAAACAAAAAGGCAACAGATTCAGAGAGTTGCCACAAAATGACTTCTAACCCCTTGTCCTGTTTCATGGAGGCCTTGGGAGAACCCAACAGAATGAGAAGTAAAGCTACACTTTGCAGGGCTTCAGTGGCAACTTCTTCCCCATATGTTTCTCAAGACACTGTTAATTTAGTTTGTCTATAATGAATTCTGTCATTATTCCAAACATCCATTCTCATGACCTAGTCTTATAGCATATCACCACCAAGTATCTTTTTTTGGCTACACAATCTCCCTGGGGAACTGAAAATTGTCTGTAGCACAACTATGCTGGGGAGAAGCCTGGAAAACAGATCCAAGATTATTCCTTTCTGTGTCAGTCATTTAAGCCTCTTTGTGTTAAAGGTGACATTTGTCTCGATGCTGTATCAATAGGCCCTGCTGGCTGGGTTTCATTCAGTGCTCTGAGCAGGGGGGAGAACTTGCCTCTTGTTTTACTTTCAGGCCATTATTGTGCCAAAGCGTGAAGGGAGGGAGCTGAATAACCACAAACAGGTAAGGCAGGGAGAGGCTTTCTGTGTCTGCTCTCAGCTTGCAAGAGCTGAGCTCTTTGGATGCCTTTCAAAGCCAGGAGAAGCCAAAAGCAATAATCCCAGCCATGGGAGCAGGCAGGAAGGAAGAGTATCTGGTGTTGGCCAGAGATGTCCCAGCTCAGGGGAAGTGCATTCCCACATGGTGACATCGCCCTGAGCCAGAGCAGCCTCTGCAGAACCAGAAACGAAGAATTTGAACAATCTCCAAGCTCCACACCCACCTTGCTGCAGCAGAGTGGGGCAGCAAGGAAGGCTTTTTCAAGTCTGTGCATGTGAAACAGCTGCCAAGAGTAAGGGGTCTTTTCCTTAGCCACTGCTGCCTCTGCCTGCCCGTCAGCAATCTGTAGGTGCCAGATGTAGGGATTTTGGCAAACCACAGCCATTTTATCTCCCTTCTACCCCCTACTCCTTGCTTTCATTTAGTCAGCCTTACAAAAAGAGCTGTTATTTTTGCCTGACCCTCATATGGCTGCAGGCTGGCTGGCAGTGGGTGGGTGCCAATGGGAAGCACAGGGAGGATCTTCCATGCAGGGATCGGATGTGGAACTTTTGCCACTCATGATCTTCCCTTCACCATGCAGTGCTTCCATATTCATGCTTTCAGTACCAAGCCAGAAGGTGGCATTTTCCTGAGGCATCTCAAAAGTGCTCTCTCCAAACCATAACCAGAGCCTCCCAGAAGTCCCAAGGAGCAGGCAAAGCACATGCATGTTCTTGGGGGCAAACAGGATCAACTGTTATTCTCCCTGCTATTCCATCCACCTTGGACTCTCAGTGATAGCTCCAGGAGGAAGGTTTGGTTCATTCAGTCCCCCTGTCCAGGAAGGCTCCCCAAGACATGGCAAAGCCTGCAGCAAAGCATCTCCCCTTTGGAGAACAATCAGGCACCTCTAGGAACACTCCAGCAATATCTGCATCCCTGCCCCAACAGCTCCCTGGCTCCATACCAGCCCACGCATGCTCACTTCAGGCTACACAGCCCGGGGAAATGTAAGCTGTTACACCAGCAAGGCCCTGTAAAGAGAGAAAGGAAACAAGGGCACGTTGTTTGGTAGCACCAGGCTTTAGCTCCTGCAATTGTGTGAGTTAATCAGAGGCATTACATGCGCGTCCTTGTGCGACTTCAGATGTCTCACCCCAAAAGCTCCAATAACAAGGGATTAGGGGAAAGGCTGGGGAAGTCAAAAACTCTTAACCGGAAATTTGTTTCAAGATGTTTACAGCCTGCTTCTGCAAAGAGGTCGCTTTGTCTGTGCTTTACCTCGTGATCCCAAAGACTGTGGATGCTCAGAACAGGGAGCCGCTGCCCTGCTCCCACCAAACAGCCCTTCAAAGATGAAAGCAACTGGACGAAATGTGGCACCCCAGGTTGAACCCATGCCAGATTGAGGACAAAGCATCTGTACACGTCATGTTCCCTCATGGTAAAAGTCCTGCTTTAATTCAGACACTTGCACCGGCATGCAAGATCCCTCAGGAGCAGCAACACCACTTAGAACACCTTGTGTGATGGAAACAAGCCCATTTCCCTTGAAATATCCAGGGGCCATGGTCCTGGTGAGGGGCATTGAAGGGCCTATCCCTGTCTAGGCTCAAAGGCATATACTTGCCCATGCCCCACAAAATCCAAGTATTGCATGAAGTAGAATGAATATCCAGGGTTTCAGTGAAAAGGTAAATAACATTTTCAAAAAAGGGAAGAAAATATCCACAAAAGCCACTCACATCATGGTGATCCAACTTCCCTGTAGGAACTGTATGGGCAGATAACCCAAGCAGCCGGGTGGCCCAGAGTCTTCACTCAGCATCTCTCACAGTTGCAGATCCCAAGCCCTTGAGGATCCTCATTCAGCTCTTTCTCAGCATCTCTTGCCTTGTCTCTTAAGAGGTCTCTGAGACACAGCACTCATGGCACCCCAAGCACTGGCACTGCCTGGCTGCTCTGTGCATCCATCCCATGAAAGGGCACAGCAGAATGCCAGCACTTCCAGCCAGGACCATCTTGTCACAAATGTCTGGTAGAAACAGCAATTTCTCTTCTCAGGACCCAATTTGGAGCAATGCATGAAATGAAAGGTTTCCTAGCCAACATTAGCTGGCAGAGCTGGTTCGTAATCAGGCAGGACAGATGGGAACACACAATGCCTTGAATCCAATCAAGAAAACATTGCAGGAATGCCTGTTAATGCAAATCTTTGGAGGGGTAAAATGGTCATTCAAATCAGAGCAGGATGATTGATTCCAACCTAAGAGAAAAGCACAAATCAAACTGATTCCTATCCAGGGGGAAAAACCCAGTTTGATCTGAGGTAAGGCTTGACAGCAAATGAATTCAAATTTTTTTGGCTTCCAAGATGAAATAATATAATGGAGATCTGAATGCATAGGCACTGAGGACAGCTGTGTTAGCAAGTCCCACTTAGGTATTTTGCAAAACTAACAGAGGGGTTACACTCAAATTGCCATGGGCTTTGCTTTCCTCCTAGGAAGCATCTTTTCTTTCCAGCTTTCCCAGTCAACCACATTTATCCCTCAGTGTGTCACTGTGGCAGTAAATAAGCATCATCTCTTTGGAAGAGCTTGGGCAGCAGCTCCAGTTTGGGTTCAAACCCTCCTCTTCTTAAAATTTCCCTCCAATACAGAATTATAATCTCATGTGTCAGTATGAATTTTGGTTTCTAAAACGCATGCAACACATCTAGAAGAAAAAATACACCTGTCAAATGCCCTGACCCATGAAATAAACCTGTGCAATTTCACTTTTCACCTAGTAAATACCTAAGCACTCTCCAGAGCAGTCTATTCCAGTATTCAAATCTGTTTCCATTAATATTAGAAGCTAGGAGGGTTTGGGAGAAAAGGAAGGAATTGATTAAAAGCAGACAGTATTCATTATCTTGCTAATCACAATCCTACAAGGATTTTTACAAAGAAAAAAAAAGAAAGAAAAAGCAAAATCAAGAAAAGGTCATGCTAGTACTTTTCAAATAAAACTTTAGAAAAATAACACTTCCAAGGATTTACTCTCGTGAGAAAATCAGCTTGTTTCATATCACAGCTCAGACACACTGAGAAAATATCTTTGTGATACATTCATCATTCTCACATTTTGTGCTGGGACTTCAAACTTTTGCTGAACGTCTGAGAAAAAAACCTGTTGAAAGGACCATTACCACATGCACCATCCCACAACCTCCGGTGGCACTGCTGTACTTCCCAGCCTGTTCTTTCTTTTCCCCAAAGGGAAATCACAAATAAGCAAACAAAGCAAAGAAAACAAAATAGAAATAAAATGAATAGGCAGCTTATTAGCCAGAACCAGCATGGTGGGAAAACCCAAGGATGAATTCTGTTTAAGCTGACTGGCTGGAGTTCGCTCAGAACAATTTTCTTAGGAGGATTTTTGCTCTTGGTATCTGATCCTGCTCTAGTTAAAGTCAATGGAGATTTAGTTATTAACAATCCACATCACTGCAAGAGGGTAAGATGCCTACATCAAAGACCTTGGCTCTTTTTCACTTTATAAAGTCACAAAATTCAAATGGGTCATACTCAGCCTTGCTTTGGGACAGCACAGCAGGATGCCAGTCAGCAGGAGGAGGTGGTATTTCCAATATCTAAAATCCCAGTGGTATTTCCAACTGCAGGAGCATAACTGTTAGCTTGTTCACCACCACACTCTCCTCTGGCTTTTCAAATCCCACCAATCCATCACAAAAACTACCCAGAAAGTGTCGTAAACCAGCCCTGGAATGCCCCTGCTCACCTCTGGATATCCAGGGCAGGGGAGACTGGTCTCCACAAGGTAGTGGCATCTTGGGGTGGGTTCAGCGAAGACAGGAAAAATCCACTTATGATATGCTCAGCCTCCTGGAATGAGAAGCACTAGGAAACCACCAGCAGTTGTCACTGACAATAGACTTTATTCTTTTCCTATAATACTCTTTTAAAAATAGGAAGTGGTTTTACAACACCCAGCCAAAATATTCCACAAGTAGACATGGTGCTACGTAAGCCAAAAAAGCTATGCACTGGTGAGATTTTGTGGTCTTCAGGCTGAGATTCCTATGCAGCTATTAATATGATAATTTATTTTTTAAATGACAATGACTCAAGGCTGCCCTGAATGGCAGCAGATTCATTGTTAACAGTCTTTCTGTGCCATCTCACAATAGCTTAGAGACAACTGAATCCTAAATATGCCTCAACACCACCCTGCTCCCTGTCTGGGAATGTACATCCATGATGATAGACTTGACCTAAGGTTTTCCTCCAGCTTCTGCTGTCATTTATTTACCCTCAAGTCAGTCCCTTTGCAAGGCAGGGGCCTTGCCTGCAACACATTCCATTTTCAGGACAAGGTGAAAATGTGTGAAATGGAAAGAGAGAAAGATAGATGTAGGTCTGTTTGCAGGCACACGTACAAGAAAAACAAGGAGACCTGTGAACAGTTAAACTTAGGAAAACCATTTCTCTGCAGCTTTCACCTGTGGGTTTTCTGAAGGCAACTGTAGACTCATGCTACAACCTTCTCCACCAAGGGTCCAACTTGAGCCCTTCTCCACCATTCTGCTACTTATTTTTATAAAATTTAGAAAATCTTGATCTCTTTGGGTTAACAACCCACATGTCAAACAGGGCTGGAATCAGACAATTGGGCTAAAAGTGTTCCTTTTTTTATCTAAGCACTGTTTTCTTATGAAAACAAATGAAAACTCCAAGTCTCTTCCTTAGACACATGAGGAAGCATCACACTATCTTCATAGAGTTATGGTTGGTCTCTGGATCCTATGTGCATGCAGAGCTGCTCTACCTACCATAGGTAGAGTGTACAAGTCTGTCCTTACTGCAGTGAAGAGCATGAGGAGCTGGGCACCATGCAGGTGTTTGGCTGTCATTGGGAAGTGGGTGCTTTGGGAGGCAGGAGACACCCACACTTTTCCAGACCTGTGAGTCACTGCTCACATCAAGGCCCGGTTTTATTTAATGTTAATAAAATGCAGCATTGCATTTAATGTCCATTTTTTCAGGCCTAAGCTCTGAGCACTCCCACTGGAAATAAACCCAGAGCACAGCTGGGGCAGTATGAGAATTGCTGAGAAGAAAATACACGACAACAGCATCTCCTCAAGGAGCTTGGCAATACTCAGAGCTGTCTTTTCCAACATCCCCGTGTTCCAAGAATCTGGTCTGTAGTAATGCACCCCCCACTCCCGAGTGGGCAGTTCTGTATAAGGAAAAGGGTTTCGATTTCCCTTTGGACATTTTAGGAAGATTAGCCAGAAAGTTGTGTTTCTCTCTTTGTAATTGGCTTTGTGCCAGGAGAGGAGCACCTGTTGGCCCTTGTCACTGCTTGTCAAAACCTGTACCTCTTCCTATTGGCAGTTTGCCAATAAATCCATCCCCGACCATTAGGTAGAAAAGGTGACAGAACAAAGGGTCTTGTGGCATTTTTGGGGCGTTGTAGCAGGTGTGGGATCTGTCCTTACACTGTGCTCAGCTTTTATCTTTGTTTGCTGTTTTTGTATTATTTTGCATTATTTTATTAAACCTTTTTGAGTTACAAGGCACACCAATCATGCGGTCCCGCTGATTATTATTAAGCCAGCACTCCTGAACAGGGCTGGACCCTCAGAGATTATGTGGGTGCAAACTCACACTGGTCCCCATCCCAGAGGGTTAAACCCAACTGTGCCTGCACCAGGGCATTGCAGGTGAGAGCTCAGCATTCCTCCAAGCTTCACTTTGCCCATTAACTTGCCTGCAAGCCCAAGTCTCTGTGGTGTTTGTGAGAGGGAAGCTGGGAAGCGTGTACTTCTGGTTAGCAGTTAATAAATAAAAATATCTCAGATAAAAGAAAGAAGCACTGTACTAACACTGACACTGAAAGATAAACAGCAGCCTGGAGTCCTCGGGGTCTCTAAGTTATCTGGTTAAATAAACGGCCCCACCCTACGTGCTGAGAACAAAGCGGGGTACGCGGTCCTGGGGCGCTGTGCGGTGACCACCTGGCGCTGAGCTCAGCCTGACACCCTGCCAAGAGAGACCCCCACACCCAGGAGAGACAAAACCCTCCAGGAAACATGATTCTCCTTCACTTCAATTTTTGTTTTAATAATTCGATTTTGTTTCCATTTAGCTTCCCTGCTCTACCAGCAACACTGCAGGGTCAATCTTCTGTTTGCCCAAAGCCACCGGCCAAAAGCTCCTCCTTCTCTCTCACTCCTTCCTCCATATCTATAGATTTATTTAAAGAAGGGGGGGAAAATCTTATACCACAAGATATCTTTCATTTTAACTTCATAGTCAGCATCACGCACAGCTATTTTGGAAAAGCACAAGGAAATACCCTGCTCCTCATACTGTTGCCACTGGACCTCACTTTCACCTTGCCCCAGCTGTACACCATGAGCTGTCAGAGTCACACAATGTGTCATAATCCTTCGGTGGAGCCAAAAAGGGACCTGGGTATGGCAAAACATCATGGCCACAGTCCCAATCTGGCTGGGCTTTTGGGCCAGGGACCAGTACCCAAGCTCAGCAAGCTCCTTGATGGTCCTTGCTGCAAATCTTTCAATGCATTAGTCTTTTTCCCTCACCCAATACTTTTGGCTGGATTTAGACTACAATATTTAGGGTTAGAACTAAATATGGCAAAATTTCAGCCCCAAGGGCCAGCTTTTCAAAGCAAAGCACACATGCCAGGTGGTCACAGAGGGAGAAGGGACATTTATTCATTACCCACAGTGAGGACATCAAAATCTAGCCAAAGGGGGTTTCCTTGGCTGGTGTCTTGGTTTGGAAAGACAGGTATCTGCCAGGGAAACTGAGGTTCCCCTAGGATGGAGAATACCAACCCCTCACACCCCGACGAATTATAATTTTGCAATCAAGGGCTCTCAGGCAAAGATGTTGGGAATAGGAATAACAGTTCTTTACTAGGAGGTATTAACAATACAAATATGATAGGAAACAAAACCACCCAATCAAACAAACAATTAAACAAATAAACAATCATTTTAGAAGAAAACCCTGACAGAGTCAGAGTTTCAATCTGACCCTGTGATTCAGGATGTTGAGAAACAGTCCAAACGTAAACAGTCCAAACACTTCTGGAGTGGCAGACGTGATCCTGTTGGAGCAGAGATGATTCTGCGAAGAAGCCAGTTCAGGGACGGCGAGGAGGGAGACAGGATGGCGAGCACAGGAGACGAAGACCTTGCCACACCGCAGCGAAGGAAGCGCCGAGCACCCAGCTCCTGCAGCAGGGCCGAACCGCCAACCCCTGGCCACCTCCCCTCCCCCCCACCCCCCACCGCCAGGGCATGAGATGTATAGAAATGCAAATGCACCGCACAGGCTGGGGAAGGTAACAATGGCCTATCAAGGTGGGTCATCAGGCCCCAAAACAGATGTAAATAGAATATACAAAACCCAGCTCCACAACCCAGGACAGCTGGAAAGACACCACCAGCCAAAATAAGTACTCAACATATTCCTTGCAATACTTCTTAAATTTTTCTTCTATCTTTTTTAAACACGGTGATTTTGGGGCATGGGGAAGGTTTGCTGATCAAGGTCCTTGGGAATCCACCCTCATTACTCCTGCACATGTGACACAACGCAACCACGTTATCTGCACACAGGAGAGCATCTCTAAGCCTGGAGTGCACAGAGCACAAGAGCAACCATGGGAACTTCCAGCAGCTCCCTGGGCCTTGGGAGAGTGGCTTTACAGGAAAGGCTCCAGCTGAGCACACAAGATTTTTCTCAAGACAAAATGCCTTTCTTCCTTTTTTTTTTTTTTTTTTTAATTTTTTTATTTTTTTATTTTTTTTTTTTTTTAATTTTCCTTCTCACTGGGTTGATGGGAAACTGTTTGCAAAACTAGAAATATCCCCTATGGAAAAGTCTGCAAGAACTCAAAATGAATGAAACAGCTGCATTCTTTAAAAATCACTGGAGTGGAATTTGACGGAAGGTAAGGTCTACACCATAGTGTTTTCTAATGCCTTTAAGAATTTGGTGGCAAAGATCTAATTTTCTATTAAGTTCCACAAGGAGGTTATGAACAAAATCCATTGAGATAAAACTCTGTTCAGTATTATACGCTTATGTTTTTGTTTTTGTTTTCTTTTTTCTTTCTTCCTAGATAATCAAACCTTCACCTGGATTCTAAACTGCAGAGGTTTAGCTGTAATTCTAAGATAGAGCTCACACACTGAAAGACAGATCATGTCTTGAGCATATCCTGAAACATACTTTTAGGTATTAATTCTGTCATGAAAGCAGTAACATCAACCCCCAAATTCAGATGGAGCTGGCTCTCACTTAGAACAGAGTTAATCACACTGATACATGTGGAAATAAAAAAAACAAAAAAACCAAACCATAAAAAACCAAAACCACAAAAAAGGAATACCTTCTCCAGGCATATGGCATCAGGAACTTCCAATTGCCAGTTTGCAAGCTGGACTTGCAGGTTTGCTCATCAGCATTATTACATCATTTCTGGAGATTGGTTTTAGAAATGAATAGTTTGTGATCAGACATCTTTTCTCTTTTAGTGCCAGAAGGGCACAGGTCTGCTCCAGCTCCCCCATTCAGAAATCCTGCCTATAAGGGTGGGAGTGATGGAGGGGGACATGGTTTAGTAGCAAATGGACACTACTGCTAAATACAAAATCATATCCATAGCAAAGCAGTGAAGTTTTTTTTATCTTCTGAGAATGATGCACTTTTATACCCCTTCAGAACAGCAGAAATTTAATGGATCACTAAAAAACAGTATAAATAAGCCTGTGCTACTAGAACAGTGGTTCTGACTGGGAAAGACCTTACTGGGAATTGCCCGAGTTAAACAGGAAGCTTAGGATCAGACCTTTGGGAAGAGTTTCTGAAAGAAATTAGCCCCAGGTTATGCACTCCCGAGTTGTACTGTTACATTGTTTTGCTGTAAAATTAAAGTTGCACTGTTACTTGCTTGTTTCAAACCGTTCATGTTGAATCTGTACCCTGAATTTCTGTTCGTTATGTCCAAGTTCTGTACCCTTTCTCCCTAAATCCTCGGCTCTCCCCTCTCCCGACGAAACGCCGCCGCCGCCTTGCCGCTCCGCCCCCCCGCCGCTTCCTGCTGCTCCCTGCCTCGGCCGTCGAGCTGTGGGCTCCGCCCAATATGGAGATGAAAGAACTCCCATGGTGCCTGGCTGCGGCCGAAAGTCCAGTTGGAGCTAGAAAAACCCCTGGGACAGCGAGCCGACACAGAAACTGGACCTAAGAAGGACGGGACTGTGCGAGGCACATGTCTAGCTACCTGCAGGCAGCAGGCATTCTTTTGTTACTTTGTCGCCATGGCCTGAAAGAAACTGGAGAAAGGTAACGCCCCTGGACCACACGAGCCAAAGGGATTCTATTGGAACCCCCGTGAGGACGGAATCCCGACTCTGCAGCAGCAGCAGCAGCAGCAGATTCGACCTGCACCTCCTCCTCCGTGGTGTCTTCAGGGAGCAGCGGCGGCGTGCGCAGCCCCTCGGGCCCCCCACCCAGAGCTGATTCCTAATAAAGGCTTTTTCAAAGGAGCTGGTCTCCTGGCCCATTTATAACAAATTGGGGGCTCGCCGGGACGTGACCACGCCTGAAGAGGACCGAGGACGGGACGGCTGACCGCTCTTTGGATCCCTAGGACAGCTGGTCACACCGGACCAAGGAAGACAGCCTGGGATTGGACAGCACGGAGGAGCACCGGTAAAGTATAGCCGGTGGCGGGAGTGGAGACGAGCGAATGGTGTGTGAGTGAGACAAAGACCGGTAGCTCGGATCTTTGAAGCGAGTGTGGACCTCTTAATACCGCGGTTCCAGTCTCCCGCGAGGGACCTGGCCGGGAACGGAGGGAAGCGAAAGGAGAACGGTGTGAAAGAGGCGTCTCCAGGGGCATAGGCGCCCCCCTCCGGGCGTGCGGAGGTAATTTAGAGGGTGAGTGGCACGTCACAGGGTGTGTGATTGTAGGATAGGCCCGCCTCCATTCTAGAATCTACGGAGGCAGGCTGCCCAGGCTGATCCAAGCGTGCGGAAAGCCTGGAGCTGTGTGTGTAGCACGCACCACACTGGCTGAGGTTACGGCCCGGGGTATCCACGGGTTGGGATACTGGCTGGGGTAGCTAACAGGGTGTGGGGAGTGAGAGAGGGTACTGGCCGAGTTACGGCCTGGGGTGTCCAGCAGCAGTGGTGGTCAGACCCTGAGGGTGGGTAACTGCAACCACTACTGGCTTGGGACACCGGCTGGGGTAACTACCGGGGTAGAGGAGTGGGCGCACTGGTTGGGGGTACCTAGAAGTGAGAGGTATGCGTTCCAGGTGCGGAGAGCCTACAGGGCCGGGGGTCTTTTGAGTATACCGCCTGGGTGTAGGATGAATGAAAGTTAGGGAAGTCCCAAGGTGCGAGGGATTTAACGATGGGGAGAGTGAGTGAGTCGCACACTGTATGTCCGAGTCCTGGCTGTAAGTGGTGACTGGAACTCTGGGCCCAGGTTGACCGGCCACTTATGGAAACTCGATAGATATACAGGAGAGGAAGAGGGGTGCTGGCTGGGGTAGTGACTGAATCTCTAAGGGCGAGATATCAGACTACCGACAGGGCACTCTGAGCACTGGCAGGAGTGGCCAGACCCTGAGGGCGGGTAACTGGGGCCACTAACGGGTGTTCGTGGAGTGAGTGAGAAAGGGGTGCTGGCTGGGGTAGTGGCTGAATCTCTAAGGGCGAGATATCAGGCTACCGACAGAGCACTCTGAGCACTGGCAGGAGTGGTGCCACTGGGACCACTGACGAGTGTTCGTAGAGTGAGTGAAGATTACCTAGTGAGAATGGGAGGATATATAAATAAGCAAAAACCACCTGAGGAGGAAAAGGGGAAGATAAAGAACATTCCCCCAGATAGTCCATTAGGACAAATGTTGGAACTATGGGATACTGAAGAGGCCACTAAAAATTTGAGCAAGGTTAAAATGATCCATTATTGTATTGAGGTTTGGCCCACTTTGAATTTGCCTGGAGGATGGCCGTGGTGTGGAACTAAGGACCCCTGGATGTGCTCGCAATTAAACCAGTATCTGAAATCCCGAGGGGACTCAGATACTGAGCAGATCCTTTATGCTGCCTGCTGGCAGAGACACAGAACTGAAAGTGAAACAGTTAAGATTTGTAAGCTACAAGAGGGAAAGAGGAGAAATGAAAAAGAGAAAAAGGAGGAAAGCAGTCACCATTGGGACCCTCTTGATTATTTGCCTGCTCCTCCTGTTTACCCTGGGATACCCCAAACTGTCCCTGCTAACCCTCCAGCTTTACCTGTGAACCCCTCCCCATATCTCCAAACCATGATCCCTATTCCTTCTTCAGCTTGCTCCCCAACCGGATTAACCCCTACAGCTCCACCCTCTCTACCACCTCAGTCTAACCCGACTGTCTTGAGTACTAACCCCTTCTACTCTTCAACTCTATCCTCGGCCTCTCCTAGCACTGGCCGAGGCCACACCCCCTCACCATCTACTGTCCCTGCACCCCCAAACAACTGGGAGCTGGACTTGCCAGCCAATAATATAGAAACCCCAAAAGGACCCTATTGTGGCACCAGGTCAAGAACAAAGCTCTTCCCCCTAAGGAAAGTCCCGATAAGTGGGGCAGCTGGGGATGCACCTCTGACAGCTTCAGAAGTTGGGGGCTTTAAGAAAGAGCTGGGAGGCCTGGTTGGGGACCTGGTGGGGGTGGCTGGCTGGGTGGATTGGTTCCTGAACCCTAATGTTTGCACCTGGAGTGAGATGAACTCTATTTTGGGTGCCTTGTTCAGCCCCAAGGAGATGGCCATGGTCCATGTCGCGGGGATGCAAGTCTGGGAACACGGGAGCAGGTTTGGGCCCCGGGCAGGGGATGGGCTCCCGCGGGCGGATCCAGGGTGGGATCCAGGTGGAAAAGGGGAAGGGCAGAATGTGGGAGACTGTGGAACCCTGGAGGTGAGGGGCATCGGAGGGTCTGTTCCCCGGGGTGGCAGCACCAGGCTGGCCTTTGATGGGACCCAGGGGGAATGGGACCCCAGCCACCTAGTTAAGCAGGGGAGGAGATTTTTGGTTACGTGGATCCCGACAGTCCTGAGGGCCAAGTGCTGTTAGAGGTGCAGTTCTGTGCTGGATCCTGGCCTGATATCAGGAAAAAGCTAGAAATTAGTAACCCATGCTGCTGTTTGGACCCAAGAAAAAGAGTGGACTGACGTTTCCCGTGTAAAAGGACCAGTATCACCTCCTCCTAACTATGGACAAAACCCAAAAAAATCCCCCACGAGTCTCCCCAAGTGGACTGCCATCCAAGATCCTGCCAGCTGACAAAAGAAGAGAACCAATGTATGATGAACATGAGTTGAGAGAAATAAAGAGGTTAGGGTGGTACCAAGGGAAGCAAGGGGAATGGTTAACCCCAGATAGATAAAAGTTTTTAAATTAAGCCCTAGCTTGAAAAATGCTAACAGGAATACAGAGCCTGACCCACTGGGGCACCCAAGGGTTATATGATCATTTTTTTAAGAGAATATTTATGTATTGGGGTATATGGTCTGGCCAAAGCAGTAACTGAAGGATGCCTTATATGCCAAAAGGTAAATCAGAAAGCGATGGGGGGAGTGCCCCAGGAGGAAGACGGATGGCATTGGGACCCTTTCAAAATGTACAGGTGGATTTTGCCGAGGTGCCTTCAGTACAGGGTTGCAGGTATCTACTTGTTATGGTTGGTTGCTTGGCCCATTGGGTGGAAGCTTTTCCTACAAAAAGGGAAACGGCACAAGTGGTAATAAAAATATTATTGGAACACATCATCCCCCGGTATGGGCTAGTGAATAATATTGATTCAGACCGAGGTCCTCATTTTGTAGCCAAAATTCTACATGATGTCATTAAAGCCTTAGGAATCAGGTGGCAGTTGCATACACCCTGGCATCCCCAAAGTTCAGGGAGAGTTGAGAGGATGAATAAAACCCTCAAAAACGTATTAACTAAATTGATAAACGAAACAGGAATGAATTGGCTCAAGTGTCTGCCCCTGGCCCTTCTGCGAATCCGGGTCCGACCTAGATCTGACATAGGGGCTTCACCATATTAGATGATGTTTGGATTCCCCTTCTTACTGACCCCCTATAGCACTGGGGATTATTTAGAAGGAGAGGCCACTACCCAAGAATATGTAAAAACAATTGGAAAGACATTGGCAGATCTTAAAAGAAGAGGGTATCTTCCTCAAACCTCTCCCTTGGACACTGACATGCACCAAATAAAACCAGGAGACTGGGTTTTAATTAAGTCCTGGAACACCACCCCACTAACCCCTAAATTCGAAGGTCCGTTCCAAGTTCTGCTCACTACTCATACTGCAGTGCGAACCCAAGAAAAGGGCTGGACCCACATCACCAGAGTGAAAGGACCATTACCACCCCCGAGTGATCCCTCTGATCCCAACAAGGGGTCAGATCCCTCTGACCCTGCAACCCCAACAAGAGTTCCCTCTGAGTGGACTGCCACTCGAGATCCAGACACCCTCAAAGTAATTCTCAGGAAACAAGCAAAAACCAGTTAAAGCCAATAAGGGACAATAACAGTTATTACAAGCTGTCCGTTACCATTGTTAAAAATCCACATTGTTATAAGAGGTTAAAAAGGTGTTAATATAAAAGTGTAAAATAATGGTTAAATCTGATGTTATAACTTGTTATAATGAGTCACAATGTGTTAATGTAAAAGTAATGAGTAACAGTAATTCTTAATTTAAAAATTAAATCTCTCATAGGGCACACCCAAAGGGAGCTAACTAAAAGTAAGAAAAAGGTGGAAAGTGGGAATAAGCAAGGGAGAACTCCACAAATCCAGCCTAAGAACTCCCCGACCCAAGAGGCAAGACCAGGTGAGACCAAAGAGAACCCTCAGAGCGAGATGGGGGCAGGTTCATACTGGACTCTTGGAGGGACTAATAGTAGTCCTACTGATATGATGAGGAGAAAGAACCCCCTGACCCAAGAGGCAAAGCCAGGTGAGACCAAAGGATCCACAAATAGAATGGTTCATACTGGACTCTTGGAGGGACTGATAGTAGTCCTATTGATAAGCAAGTTTACAGATGGGGCTTACTCCGAATGCTGTCATTCAGTTTGTGATGGGGAGAATCTACAATCCCTTATGAGAGTTCACACCCATGTGAATCCCACATGTTTTGACATGATCCAATTATCCACCTGTCAAAAAGAGAAAAAACAATATTGGATTGCAAAAAATGCTGCCACATTTAAGCAGTGCCTGACTGGGGAGTGCCCTATCAGAGAGTGGTTCTGTTTTAAAAAGTTAAGAAATACAGAGGGAGTAGCAGACCTGATAAAAAGAAAATACCAAAAGGGGAGGAGGGGCAGCACACAAACATGGAAAAGTAAAATACAGACACCAAAAGGAATAGTAAAAACATATAAGCCAGCAACTTGGACACAAGATAGATCATGGAGGTGCCGAACTCCAATTTACATGTTGAATAAAATTATCAGATTATCAAACAAAACAGCCCTTGCCCTTGATCATATCAGTAACCAATTGGCACAGACAAGAGCAGTAGTTTATCAAATCAAACTAGCAGTCGATTATGAAAGTAAGGTAATAAAAAATATTTCCAAAGAAATACAAAAAAATTGCATATGTAAGTACCCAGGAATGGAAGCCCTTAATTAATATAGACTGGTGGGACAACTTCTGGTCCTTTGAAGGGACCTGGTGGGAAAAAGTAGTGTTCATTGCAATAAGTGCCTTTGTCAGTCTCTTACTTCTCCCCTGCATACTTCCCTGTCTAATTCGAACTGTAGCCACTACTGTTCCAGCTAGTCTCCAAATCCCTAAAGTAAAGATTCAGAGATTAGAACCCCAAGAAGAACTGAGCACAGCAAAAAGAATTTATGACCAATACCAAGAATTAAAACAGATTTATTCCCTTGAGTCAGACATGACCAATTGATGCGGGCTAAAGCCCGATCAAAGAAATAGAGGGGGGATTGAAAGAAATTAGCCCCAGGTTATGCACTCCCGAGTTGTACTGTTACATTGTTTTGCTGTAAAATTAAAGTTGCACTGTTACTTGCTTGTTTCAAACTGTTCATGTTGAATCTGTACCCTGAATTTCTGTTCGTTATGTCCAAGTTCTGTACCCTTTCTCCCTAAATCCTCGGCTCTCCCCTCTCCCGACGAAACGCCGCCGCCGCCTTGCCGCTCCGCCCCCCCGCCGCTTCCTGCTGCTCCCTGCCTTGGCCGTCGAGCTGTGGGCTCCGCCCAATATGGAGATGAAAGAACTCCCATGGTGCCTGGCTGCGGCCGAAAGTCCAGTTGGAGCTAGAAAAACCCCTGGGACAGCGAGCCGACACAGAAACTGGACCTAAGAAGGACGGGACTGTGCGAGGCACATGTCTAGCTACCTGCAGGCAGCAGGCATTCTTTTGTTACTTTGTCGCCATGGCCTGAAAGAAACTGGAGAAAGGTAACGCCCCTGGACCACACGAGCCAACGGGATTCTATTGGAACCCCCGTGAGGACGGAATCCCGACTCTGCAGCAGCAGCAGCAGCAGCAGATTCGACCTGCACCTCCTCCTCCGTGGTGTCTTCAGGGAGCAGCGGCGGCGTGCGCAGCCCCTCGGGCCCCCCACCCAGAGCTGATTCCTAATAAAGGCTTTTTCAAAGGAGCTGGTCTCCTGGCCCATTTATAACAGTTTCTAACCTGCTTTTCCAAATGAAGTCACATGTGGTCCTGTCAGCTCCAAGGCCAGTCTTGTCAAGAGATTTTCTCAAGCCAGTGACAATGAGTAATGTGCAATGAAAGTCCAACCTGGCAGAGTGAGGGACAGCTGAACACTCAGGCAATTTCAATTGTAAATTTGAGTGTCTCACTTGTTATTTACCTGGCAGATGAACACTACTTGGAGTGTCTGTAGCAATCAGAATGTTTGGAGACTGGCATTCCCAGTCATGCATGTGCATAACCAGCTTCTTTAATAAAGCTGAAGAATGACACACTCTCCTGCCCTCCTTCTCCAATCACTTATGCTTAGAGTAGTCTCTAGGATTGTGTCCTACACATTCTTCCTAATTCATCTCATTAGAAAGGACATTACAGATGCTACTGGTTTATTTTCATTGTCTTAACGATACAGGCTGTGCTGCTGGAGGCCTGGTTTTGCACAGGGAACATAATTGGTTTGAGATCACACAAATCTAATGAGATTTCTTTCCTACGTGAGCAGTAAAAACACATTTCTTGTCCACCTCACAGTCGCTGATACAGATGTTCGGTTATCTCAATATGTCCCATCACACAGGTCTGCAGGAATACCAAAAAGTGAGTTTCATTTCAGGTTAGTCAAAAAGGTAGACAACAGTCAATTTATATACATTATGATGGCAGAATTTTTGGCTCCTAAAATAATGTTTGCCTAAAAGAGAAACAAAACTTAAATTCAACTCAGTCTTATAATATGAACCATCAAGTTTTTGCTCAGCATCCCAAGCACAAGACCTGGCACACAAGGGTGGCTCATGTTGACAGGAGAATGGCCATAATCCATCAGAAATGTCAACACGTAGCACTGATGGGGCTGTTTGTGCAGGGCAGTAAATCAGAGGGTTAATTGGAGTAGAGTGTCCTGGAACAGCACTTACAGCTCACAGCTATCTTAGTTCTCTCTGTTTTATGTCTGTACCTCTGAGAGGGTAAAAGATAGAGAAGAGACTTGCCAAAGATCCTACAAAATATCTCATACAAAACAAGGTATGAAACCAAGAATTGCTGACTGACAGTCCTGCGATGGCCCAAACAACACACTTGGGCCAAATCCTCCTTCAAGGAACAACATGGCTACTGAGTACTCTATCCCCACACAAAGTACAACCAAAATGCAATCAATGCAAGTTTTTTCCACTCTCGCTCGCCCCGCAGTTGGGCACCAATAAAAACTGTATGTCCTGGTTTAGGGCAAATTTGGGAGGAAACCTCTGAAGGGGGTTCCTCTGGAAAGCAAACCCAAATGGCCCCTCCCCCCAGCTGGTCGGGGAAAAAAGAACTTCCTCAGAGAAAAAGTGGAAAAAAATTATTTATTTAACAAACAAAATGCCCACAACCACAAAAAAAAATGAATATTATGAAACAATAAAATCTCCTGCCACTCTGAAGAGAGATGGCAAACTGAGAAAGTCCTTGCCGTGGGTGTAGCTCAGCTCAGTCTCTCACCAGTCCCACTCCCTCCGGAGGTCCAGGCCCCGGTGGGCCGCAGGTGCGAGCCCTCGCTGCTCCTCTGGGTTTTTCAGTCCAGAGCAGATTTAAACAGTCCCAAGAAAAAGAAAAAAAAACAACCCAGGGAACTTCTCTGCCTCAGCTAGCTAAAACTAACTAAAAGCACAGGAGATCTCTGTCCCACTGCTGTCCGTGCCTCAGACAAACTGCCCGAGCAAGAACGTGTGGGAGTCAGGCAGTTTCTCAAAACAAACTGCGCACTGCTTCTTTCTCCCCCTTCACTCCCAGAACCAGTTTTAAAGGGACAGAACTTAATATGCAGCACAAACAGAACAGACGATTGGGGATACAAGCCTCATAAAGTCACCTTAGGACAACTAGTTTTTTGAAGGTTGCAGAAGGAACCAGGGGGAGATTTACCCTGAACATTTTTCACGAGCATTTCTGCAGTGCCAACACTGATCACTTAGCCGATCAGCATGGAAAGTCACACGGATCTTTTGAGATACTAACACAACACAAATAATGCTTTTGCTGATCATTAGATCTGTTGGCAGTCACACACCAGTGCCCTGAAGGACACCCCAGGCAACCAAGGGGAACTCAAAATGAAGCCTTGGGGCTGACACTGGCAGGACAGGTGGTACTCACAGTCTTGGAGCACAAGAGGGGCACCAAGCAACCCCAGTTGTTTGTTCCCACACTGTTCAGCATTCCAGAACTGCACAGTGGGGTAGATGCCCTAAAGAACCTGCCCTGGGGTGGGTTTCCAGCTTTCAGGGATATGATTGTGCTGCAGATCCAACACAGGCACTCGATTTTACTGATTTGCTTTGCTCTCTGCAAATGGATGTAGGGTTATAAAACAACCAGCAACATACCTTTGGCCTTTAAAAAGCAGCTCAGAGTTCAAGGAGCAAATAACAGTTTAGGAAGGCTCTCTGGATTACAATTCCTCCATTTTTTGCATGCTTTCATGTTTTTCAGGCATTCGGTGCCAGCTGCTGTAGACAAGGAACCAGGTCACAACCCCTCAGGTGCACCCTCTTCCCACAACTTTCTGTTCAGCTTCAGTGTTACTGATCCCAGCCCAGCATGCACAACCAGGGGAGAAACTGGGACAGGGAGGACAGGGGCAAGGCTCTCACTGGAGACAACAAAAGGGAATAAACAGCCTGAATGGGGAATCAAGAGGCACTGCTGAACTCCTGATACCTCTGGTATTCAGGTTTCTCCTTCAGATCCCACTGACCTGTCCTTTCTCATATTTGTCCATTTCATTTGTTGCAGTTGTTGGCAGCAGCAAAGATCATTTCTGCTGTATGCTCAGCCCATGCCCAAAAGCAAGGACCCAGGCTGGACCTTAGCTATTTGGGATGAGCACAACGTGGGCTCCAGCCATGCCTGCTGTGGCAGCAGGTCTGCGGTGCCCAGGCACCAGCACCTGAGCTGCCTGTGCCAGACACGGCAGCTCTATCATGCTCTCCCTAATACAGAGAACTTAAGAAGTAAAAAATCACAAATGATCATCAACAGCACTGCAGATAATCCCCGCCGGAGCCCACGGGGAGCCCGCAGTCCCTGTAGCCAAGTTGGCAATGCCATCTAGTGCATGCAGGCAGAAATAGCACAGAGCCATAGGTGGGCAGGTGTGCACGGCCCCAGATGTGCAGCCCAGATGTGCCCTCAGCCAGGGCGATGGCACCAGGGTACCCCAGCCCTGCACACTGCCTGCCCCAGATTTTTCCCACCCAGAAAGGGCATGGCCTTACTCAGATATCCCACTTGCCTGGAGAGGGAGGGGAAATCGTCCCCTTTCCCCAAAGGCTTTCAGCTGAATTTTTCCAGCTACATCAGCCAATACAGCTTCACATTTTGGCTCTCTGGCATCACTCAAATGTAAAACATCTCCCACACAAACTTTTTTTTTTTTGAGCAAGGCAAGCACTCTCTCAGTAACTAGAACCATTTCTCTTAAACATGAACAAAGATGAGGTTTCTTCAGACAAAGGAGCTGAAGGTTTCCTTTTAATGAGAGCATTCTCTGACGCAGACCAAAATCTGTGGCATTCTGGTTTTTTGGTTTTTTTTCCTGAGTGCCTACTTTAAAAAAAATCATATCTGGGCTGATCAGTTCTTGTGCAACTTTTCTGTAATTTCACCAGTGATTTAAAACTTTTTTTTTTAAAGGGGAATCATTTGGCTTTTAAAAATATTTTTAGCCAAAAAATGATACGTCTTTGTCTCGGTTTGGAAAGACGGGTATCTGCCAGGGAAACTGAGGTTCCCCTAGGATGGAGAATACCAACCCCTCACACCCCGACGAATTATAATTTTGCAATCAAGGGCTCTCAGGCAAAGATGTTGGGAATAGGAATAACAGTTCTTTACTAGGAGGTATTAACAATACAAATATGATAGGAAACAAAACCACCCAACCAAACAAACAAATAAACAAAGAAACAATAATTTTAGAAGAAAACCCTGACAAAGTCAGAGTTTCAATCTGACCCTGTGATTCAGGATGTTGAAAACAGTCCAAACGTAAACAGTCCAAACACTTCTGAAATGGCAGACGTGATCCTGTTGGAGCAGAGATGATTCTGCGAAGAAGCCGGTTCAGGGACGGCGAGGAGGGAGACAGGATGGCGAGCACAGGAGACGAAGATCTTGCCACCCCGCAGCGAAGGAAGCGCCAAGCACCCCGCTCCTGCAGCAGGGCCGAACTGCCAACCCCTGGCCACCTCCCCTCCCCCCCACCCCCCACCGCCAGGGCATGAGATGTATAGAAATGCAAATGCACCGCACAGGCTGGGGAAGGTAACAATGGCCTATCAAGGTGGGTCATCAGGCCCCAAAACAGATGTAAATAGAATATACAAAACCCAGCTCCACAACCCAGGACAGTCTTTCACTAAAAATGTGTGACTTCTACAAGCAAAATATTTCAACAGCTATTGAAAACAGATATTTTGTTGAAAATGATGAGTTATACACTTTGTGTTTTGTTGAAAAATGGGTCCATTTCTAGCTCTGTAAGATGCAGCTCATTCTCCAACTGTTATTTTAAGTTGTTCTTCAATCCGATTTAAAGAAATTTTTTCTCAAAGCTTTCTGCATTTTCCATACCTTTAACAAAACATTCAAGAAGACTCTGTTCCTCATTACAAACCCTTTGCCTTCTAAGTGCTTTATACATTTAATAGGCATAAAAAGTCAGAGGAGGAGAGGAAATGGGTCTACCTGGGCTTAATTTAGAAATAGAATTTAATATATACACCAGGTCCAACCCACTCACTGCTGCTGGGTGTAAGAGCCAAGATTGGCTCCCGCTGTGATGTGGAGGTAGAGCAGAGGGGGTATTTCAGTGGCTACTGGTGTGCTCCAGGGGTTAAATCCACCTTGGCCATGCAGGGACATGTAAAGCCTCTCTGCACCTGAAGCCGAAGCCACTGGGGCTGGATGAAGCAGGACTGGAGCAGACTGAATCTGACTGCTGCTGGAGTCAGCAGGAGCCACTCTGCAGGCTTGAAGCTAAGTCAGAGCTTAAATAGGAACTGGAAAGATAAAAGCTTGTGGGATCAGGCCTTAAACCAACAGCTCCCGACTCAGTACAGACTCAGAGAATATCTAAAATAACCAGTATTGTTATGGGCCCGCATGTTAAAATAAATGAAAATCAATCATGTTAATAGACATTAATTCATGCTAATAGAATCACTGCTCCAAAAGCAGAGTTATTAAGCCCAGTTAAACCACAACTACTGGCTACATATTAAAAAGATCCAAAATATTTAAATATTGACAACATTCCTTTGAAATTAATAGTATTTCCTTCAGATTATGCACTGATCTTGACTGAGCCATGCTTGACATCTGAAGTAGTTAAAATAGCAACCTGAACAGCCACAGTCTGCCACTAATTTTTAAAAGTAAAAAAACCCCAATTTTAAGTTTTGTGCTCTCATTAAAACCACTCTGCTGTCTCAGTGCAGGGCTCAGAAGAGGAGAGCCATGAATACACTGCACAGATTAGCTGAGGCACTACCAGTGCTGGAGGTGGCTATACCACCACAGCCCCACTTGCCCCAGGTTAAGCCCCAGGGCTCCTTACACAGGTCCTGGAAATCCCTCTCTTCCTGGAGAAAATGGACTTTGCACAGAGCCTGGATTCTCACTCTTGTGGTAGAGACATCATTTCACACCTCACTTTCACAGGAGCCTGGGTTCATCACAGCCAGGACTGTTCCTGTGCTCGGCTCCAAGCCATGGTCCTGTCTGCTCCTGGGGATGTGCAGCCCCAACACAACCTTCATCACTGGTGGGCTGGAGGGGTTTTGGGTGTTGGTGGGCTTTTTTCTCCCTTTGATGCTTTTGAAAACCCAGGGTGGAATCCATTGCTTCCTCCATTCATTGAGACAGGATAAATATATAGGTTTGGTCATGGTTTTACTAATGTTTTCCACACACCTCACAATCATATGGGTTAAGCAACTCCTCACAGCTGGGATTCCTGCATCTTTAATGCTCCATGTGTGAGCAGCAAGGGCAGGACACCGAGGAAGGAAGAAAATCACCCTCTGAAATGAAATGGGGCCGAAATCATAATGGGGGAGGTTTCTCCCTTCCAGAGGCTTCAAATTCATTTCTGATTCCTGTGAATGCCTGGAGGATGCAGTGCAAAACCCACATACAAACCTGGCTCCTCCAGCTGGCTGCCACCTGCATCTCTCTTCCATTCAGGCTCCAAAAAACCTGCTCTGCTCCCACCCTGCAGCAGGACTAAAACATTGTGAAAAGCTCTACCGGGCGAGCATGGCTCCATTGGGAGGGTGACCAGCAAGCACCTCTGCAATGCTGGGTTATAAAGGTGGTCAAAAAGCTGAAACCCCCACTGCCTTTTGATAGAGAAAACCAGCACAGGAATGTGGGCCAAAAGATGCTACTGCCAGCCCCTCTCAGGAAAGGAGTGGCTAATACAACACCAGGAGATGCATCTAATGCACTTTAAATAACAAGAGAGTGAAAGGACAGGAAACAAGCAGTGATACAGCACAAGTGCTGCCCAAGGCACTCCCCTCCTGTCTCCCTCTCATTTCTAACCATCACCTTCTATCCAGTCCCAAAACTCTGGGAGCTCCTGCATGAGCCCGGTACTGTGCCTGCACCAAATATGATGGAGCACAACTTCATGGAATGGAATTTTTACCATTTTTATTCACTAGTTTGCAGTTAAACATGCCCTCAGTGGCAGGACATTCTTGCACCAGGAAGCAGGGCAGCTCTGCCCACCCACCATCTCACTGGGGGATTCACCCCCATCGCTCTGGTCAGCACAAGGCTTCCAACAGCTTCTCCTGCCTGTTACTATCAGTGCAAAGAGCAGCCCCCATCTTCTCCATGGGTGCCCCCCCCAGGGACAAAGGACAAGCTGAGTGTTCTAGGTTGACTTTATGATGCTTGTATCCCCAATCATCTGTTCTGTTTCTGCTGTATATTAAGTTCTGTACCTTTAAAATTGGTTCTGGGAGCAAAGGGGGAGAAAGAAGCAGCGCGCAATTTGTTTTGAGAAAACTGCCTGACTCCTACACATTCTTGCTCGGGCAGTTCATCTGAGGCATGGACAGTGGTGGGACAGAGATCTCGTGTGCTTTTAGTTAGTTTTAGCTAGCTGAGGCAGAGAAGTTCCCTGGACTATTTTTTTTTTTCCTTTTTTTCTTGGGACTGTTTAAATCTGCTCTGGACTGAAAAACCCAGAGGAGCAGCGAGGGCTCGTACCTGCGGCCCGCCGGGCCTGGACCTCCGGAGGGACTGGTGAGAGACTGAGCGAGCTGAGCTACACCCACGGCAAGGACTTCCTCAGTTTGCCATCTCTCTTTCGAGTGGTGAGAGGTTTTATTGTTTCATATTTTTCATTCTTTGTGGTTGTGGGCATTTTGTTTGTTAAATAAATAGTTTTTTCCACTTTTCTCTGAGGAAGTTTTTCTTGGACCAGCTGTGGGGAGGGGCCATTTGGGTTTGCTTTCCGAAGGAACCCCTTCGGAGTTTTCCTCCCAAATTTTCCCTAAACCAGGACACTGAGGTATCTCTTTATGTACATTATCCCTTTCCCTAGGCAGCCAAATGTCAGAATAACTTAGCATGGAGCACACCTAATTTATTTGGCTAATTATTTTTAGACAGCTAGACTCCAGAAGCCCTCTGTCAAAGACAACAGCTTCTTTGTAACACTGACTCTTGGCCCCTGGCTTGCTGAGAGCCCTCACTCGCCCACATAAACACTGACCCCCAACTCTTCCTGATCGAAACTGAAAATCCCACCGTTGTGTAGCACAAATTCCTGTTCAATACTCATGTGGTTTTGAATGCACAACTGTAGCATGTATCTGCATAACTTATGCCATTCTGTGTACCAGCCAAACTGTTTGTAAGTAATCTTATCAAACCACATGCAGTTTTGTTTTCAGAACCCTCAGGAATTTGTCAAGGTTACTGAGAAAAACAGGGCTAAAATAAGAGAAGAGCCTGAGAAACTGACTACCAAGAATGCAAAACCTACATAAAGGAGGCACAACATGATGATGGACCCTGACCAATTAGGTGTCCTGAAGGATGCGTGCTGGATGCGTGGACAAGGTGAGGCAACCAATGAGATGATGCGTGAATGTGTGAACAAGCAGCTTAGAATCTATAACTGTATCTTGTGTAAACAATAAATTTGGCTTCTGCTCAATCACATTGATTATGTGTCCAGATGCCTGTTCTCCTGAACACAACCATCCAAAGAATTTAACAATGAATAAAGAGTGATCGTGCTTTTGGGTTTTTTTCCCAAAAATTTGGATTGTTTTTTCTATGAGAAAAACAAAGGAAGAAGGTTGTGACACACCAGCCAAAGTCTCCACTTGCCCCAAAACATGAAAGGACTTAGAGCCACTCAGAAGTCATCACCTTGTCTCATTTTGTGAGGCATTTTACCTGAAGCACCCTCCTGGAATGCAGCATGGCCTATGTTAGTACACAGAATATTCAGAGCAAACAACAAAGTCACTTAGGACTTTTAAAGTGAGAACCACTATCCATTTATAAGGGTGCCCAGCTCCTCACCTGCAAATAAGGCAGGGTGGCTGCTCACCCAAAATCAGAAAGGTGGTGTGAAGACACATTCATTGAGAGCTGCCTCCAGAGCCCTGCCACACAGGAAATTATATATTTAGGATTGCACATACCAGCTCCAATACAAACACATTCTGTTATGAGGACAAATTAAGGCAGCCATAAAAAAAAAAAAAAAAAAAAAGAAAAGAAAAAAAGAAAACTCTTGGTTAAATCTAAATTGTCTTTTTGTTGCAGGAATCCAGTGGATATGTCCCTGTCACCTTGCTTCCATTAAAGAGGCCCTGGAAATGCAGATGCACCTGCTGTCAACATCAGTGAAATGCCTCCTGTGGACCTAATTGTCCTCAAATCTGCATTTTGCACAAGACGGCAAGCCGTGTGTGGTAGAGTGGCATGGGGGAACTGGCTGAACATGTATAAGAATTAGCTTTAAAAATGTAAGATTCCAGCTATTGGTTCAGTTGCCTGTCCCTGGGGATCTTCAGCAATGCTGTATTATTGGTGATGCTAAATGGGGTTTTCAACAAATCTGGTCTGAAGGCTCGTGAATGCCAAAACAGCATTTCAACCCATTAAACATCACAGACAAAACAATTTCTTCTAAAAATAATCATCAGTTCTTCCCACCAGAAAAAATAAAAGTCTGGCCAATTCCTACCGTGCCAAGTTTTCAGGCAGGCCTGATTTTTATGGCTGAGCTTATTAAGCTCTGAAGAAAAGCAGGTTAATAACGGAAACAACCAACAGAGCTGAGTTACAGGTGAAGAGAAGCCACCCTACACAACAGGGCTGCCAGGAACTGCTGGCAAACTCATTCCACCTTGCTAATCCTGGATTTTCCTGTTCAGACAAAAAGATGTCTTAGCTCCTGCTAACAGCCTTGCCATTATATTGGTGCAAATACAGTCACGAGGCAATTACCAGCCCAGCCAAGGGCCAGCCATTGTGGGCCTGACAATAGCTTGTCAGAGGAGAAACAAATACCCTCAACCTTCTCCAAGATTTTAAGTCTCATTAATATAAATCAGTAACCCAATTAATGAGGGGTTTAGTATATTGATTTGCATCGGATTACACGAATTAATGACACACATAGAGGGAGATAGTGTGGCAGGACACGCTGGGGAGATGAGCAACTATGTAGGGGAATTGCATTGCTGCAATACATGAACGAGGGGCATAGGCACCCCAGATTTTGTGATAGGGATGAAGCTGCTCGCACTCAGCTCCTGTGAAACCATAAGGGAAACAGACATTACCTGGCTGTTGAAATGAATCATAGTCTCATTAAAACTGGGCAAGACGTCTAAGAATATTAAGTTCAACCCTCAACCTAGGAATTCCAGGTCCACTACTAAGCCATGTCAATGGCTAACAAGTGGAGCAGATTTGTTGATGCAAGTAAGAGCTGCTTTTAAAATCAAAACTTCTGTTTTAGCAGTTGCAGCAATCTCCGGCTGGTGTTGAGTGGACATAGCTTGCAAGGGAGACCACCAAGGTCCATATGTGAGATACATTCCCACCTTGCTCCTGCTGGGACACAGGGAATGCACAAGAGAAACCACCACAAAGAGCAAAGGTTTGGGAAAAAGAAGCCAGGGCAGCAAGGAACCACAGGGCCTAATTGCAGTGAGCAGGCTAAACGGCAAAAGGGTCTCCTTTTGGTCAAGGCAGAGCAGGTCCAGGGAGGAAAAACATCCCCAGCAGTTACCCACCCAACAGCACAGGGACAGTAAGCAGACGAAGGCAACATCACATCAGGACTTGCCATCAGCATCCCCCCAAACCTTCTGGGTTTTAGCAAAAGCCTCTTTGCCACAGTCGCCTGCTCCTCCTGCACCCAGCTGGGTCCCCAGCTGTGCTAGGCTGTCCAGCCCCCGGGATCATGAAAAGGACAGTTCTCCCAGAGAAGAGGGACAAAGGGACTGGCTGTGCCCAGGATCCCTTCCCTTCCTCCCAGGGCAGGCAGCCCCTCCTTGCTCCAACAGTTATAAAAGGGCTCTCAATCCATGTAATCCATTAGATACAAATTACAGCAATTTGAGCACACTTAACCTAGAATTACAGCAAGCCCATAAAGAGCTGTGTCTTCCCAGGCAATTTACACTGCTACAAGTGATCAAAGAAACCACAGCAGAGGACTAAGCAACAATAAAAGCAAACCAAACCCAGAAAACCTGATTCCTGAAATAGCATTATCAGGAAATGAAAACTATTACTAGGGTTAGTTCAGACTCAGGTGGTCCTAAAACCACCACTATTGCATCATCTCTAACCAACCTGTTTCTTCCAGATATCCTAAACCATTAAATCCCAGCAATTTGAAAGATGTCATGAAGCACAGCACACTTCACCATTTGGGATCAGGATTGCAGTGTTTCTACATCAATTTTCACCCCCTTCTACATATTTTTATATTTATTTTTAAATTATCACCAGTCCTAGAGAACATTCTGAGGAAGAGAAGCAGCAGAGGTCAGGCAATCCTCCTGCCAGCCTGGACAGAACTGCAATACTGGCTTATGAACCATTGCAGGCAGGTGTCTCCTGGCCATCACATCTGGCAGAGACACTGCAGTTATCCCAGTTGGACTTACATGGAAAAAGAAAGCCATCAGCATTAAAACAACCCAAAAAGCACAAGTAGTTTTCCTCCAATAAACAGATGGATTTATCCAGGCTCCAATTTCCTGCAGCAGCAATGCCCACCAGCTTACACACATCCCCAGTCCTTGGTTCTCAGGGTTCCCAGGATGCTCCAGGCTTGTCTGTGCAGGCAAAACCTGGGTGTCTGACACTCCAGGCTGTGGAGATGTGCCAGTGGCATGGGCTTCCCCAGGGACAAGAGAAAATGTCATGGTTTTGTGCTGGCAAGTGAAGGGCACAAGCAGCAGCTGTCACTGATCTGGTTATTGCTGTCACCGATGGAGGACACTGCCACATTCACACAGTGGGCTGCATGTAGGAGGGAAGAGGATGATGTGAGAAAGGGCTGGCAACTACTGCAGGACATATGATAAGTAAAAGCATCCATTTTAATGGAAGGGATTTTAATGTGCCATGCTCTGAGATGCCCAGCACCATATGCTACAATAAGGAGCCAGGACCAAACCAGAGGGCTTGCCTGGTCCAGCCAGGCATCTATCAAAGCAATTAGGGGATGGTGATAGAAACAGTAGCACAATCTGGTCTAAGAAATGACCACTGTGCTTAGAAGTTGCACCCTCCAGAATTAAGATGCCACCTTGCTTGTGAGGACAAATCCAGGTTGGCTCAGCCAGGAGGAGAAGAGCAGGACCCTGCCCTGGAGTGTGGAAAGACTCCTCTTGCTGCTTTGCCCATTTGTCCTGACTTGGGGGGACACCAACACAACACAAAACGTGAGACTCTGATCACAGTCCCATTACATGCTCTCCTTTCCCCCCTCCACATGTCACCTGTGAAGCCATTTCAGGACAGGCACTGAGCTGTTAAAACAGGTCCTATTAAGAGTTGAGTCTTTTCATTCCAGCACTTTGGGAGAAAGCACCTCCCATGCTGCCAAGGACACCTCCTTTCTGCTTCATTTTGCATTTGAAGCGCACTTATCAGCTCCATTAACTTTAATAATTAATTCTATATATGGGATTTTTTTCTTTAAATCATGCTCATAATGGCACTGGTCACGTAAAAAAAAACCAAAGAACAACAACCATCTGAAAGAGGGGAGCACATGCCTTCCCCAAAGTGAGCAGCATTTCTCATCTTTACCCATATGGTTTAGTTTACAAGCTCATGTCAGAGAGCCAACTTCACAGACAAACACAAAATAAAAGGAGGAACACAACTTTTGATTGTCCTACATTGATGTTTACTTTTGTTTCCTGTAGCCTCAGGTGACAAATCTGTCCTTTATATGCTGGAAGTCTCTTGTGCTATTAACAAAGTCAACTGGACATGCTTAAAACTGTTGGGAGGTCTTTGCATTGGTGGCTTGTACCAAACTAAGGTATAATAATTAGTGAGCAATTAGTTGTAAAAAGATAAATATAAATTCAGAAGTGGTTTTTGTTTTCTGAGCAGAAAGGCTTAAAACCAGGAGAATTTACAAGCAACTTTCTTACATATGAACACTTATGCCAAGAAGGGAGATGTTGGAGCAGGCAGCCACTCCGAACATAAGGGCTTTTGTTCCACCAATCTCAGAGCTCTGAAGAAGTTTTATTTTTTTATTCTTTTTTTCTTCATTTAACTCTGCTGGCCTGCTAGCTGGGTATGAGCCAGAAGGGTTATCCAGTCAGACCTTACTGCAATATATTTACAATGGTAGTACATCTAAGGTTTGTTTATTTTGGGGTTAAAATTCAAATGGCTAGAACCATTTAAATAATTAAAGGACAATCAGGAAAAGTCATGGAAACCATCAGCAATATTTAATTCAGAAATTCTCTTTGTTAGGGAACTTTGCTGAAAAAAAATAGCTGGATGAAGTTCAACCCTCTAAATTAAAAACAATCTAACAAGGTCTGTAGGGATAACTCTTTCAGCTATATATTGGAGACCAGATTCACTTCTACCAAGTAAATGCAATAGCACTCAAAGCTAGAAAGGAAATTCCTCAGAACTGGGGTAGTTTCTAAGTATCAGCATATTTTCCAATTCCTCGCAAGACAACTTAGCTATTTAAAATCCATTTTTTCCCACACATAAATTTAATTTTTTTTCAATTTTATGGTTCCATTATTTATTTTCTAAAGAAAAATAATCTAACCAGAATATCTTTAACCCTACTAACATCATGTTTTAATAAATAACTGGCTACTTCTAGTAAAATTAAGCCTCCAGGATTATTTATACCAGCCAAGAATGCTCTTTATAATTTTGCAGAAATTTGGTGTGAAAATAAAGTTGAGTATAATGCTGACTCTGAGCTCTAAGAAGTAACTAATGCTTCAATATAAAAATAGAAAATTATCCTTTATGACACAAGGGTGGAATAGAGAAAACCTTTTCTCTATGGATTGCTCTCCTGGCCAGATCCAGGCATCCAGCCAGACCTAAAGGCTATCCAAAGCAGGAAGAGACACGCAGAATAATTTTGAGTCTTTCCAAAGACGTTGCTTTTGCTAAACTCTTTTAAAAATTATTTAATCTCTTTTCTTAAAAATATGCATTTCTTTTATTCATGAGTTGCTATTCACCACAACATTGTTCCAACTCCAACAGCACAGGCAGAGAGAGGAGGGTCTCTCAGGTAGTGCTGAAAAGCTACAGGTGCTGGGCATCAGCTCTCAGGAGACCAAACACACCCAAAATGAGGCATCTTCAGCCCTGCCAGCTCCTGTTTCCATGTACCTGCAACAGTGCCTGCTCCTTCTCTTTTGCCCCCATCAGAGAGGAAACAAAACTTGCAAAAACAAACCCAACCTCTCCCCACCTGCCCTCCCACACAGGATTCCTTAAAACCAGAACTGAAACCATTAAAAAATCAATCCAGCATTCACCTAACAAACATGTAGACAAGATACATGCTTGCATTTGGATCTGTGAGACAAGTTGTTTCCAAGACAAGTTGTTTCCAACCAAACAAGTTTAATGCCTCATTCCCATGGAGGATGAATGTTGGGAACTGACCCACAGGAGTTACAGCTAATTGCAAGGATCCCGGGGAACAAATGACAACTCAGTGTCTGCAGAATGGGAATTCTCTTTAGTCCCTTTCAATTTAACCGAACCTCCTGTAAAGCAAGCACAACCTGCTCCTGGCATGTATGCCCTGTGCAAACGGGGCCCTTGGCACGATGACCAGTTCTGCCTTCACCTTCTGTTTTACTGCATAATAAAGACAAGTGACTTCCACTTCTCTCCAGATAAGGCAACTAATATAATGTGGATAAATGGGAAGTTAACTACATGAAACATTTTCTGCTTGTTGGGCAATTATTTTTTTCCTCATAAGATAACAAGATAAATAAAACCTGCTTCTGTACAGATATTTCTCATTCCAGAAACACATACTTGTTATAGGCCAAGAGAAGACCCTAGGGTTTTTGTTTTCATAAGAAATACAGTAAAAGAAAAAAAAAAAGTGATAAAGACACAAATGCAGAGCTAACTACAGGCTTGTATATACATTTTTGTTATCCACCTCTAACATGGACTCTTGGTGAATGGGATAGACTGGTACTTCCTGTTCCTGTACTTCCCATTCCTGTTATTCCCAGGATAGCAAGGGAAAAAAAAATAAATCAGTATCTTAAAACCAGTGGCAACATAGTAAAAACTGTACACTGTTGTCCATTAACTTAAAAGGAATGTCTCTAGATGGTATAAAAGTGAAAGCAGGTGCCTTCTACCTTTGATAATAAAAGTCTTTTCCCCTCCCCCTATGCTGCACAATTATCTCCATTGTCTTTGCATGGCCAAGAACAAAATGCTAAGAAGCAAGGCTGCTTGTGATAGACTGCTTCTGGTGGCAGCAGAAGTGTTAACGGTCTTGTCACTCTTGTTGGAGTTCACAGTGACCTCGGTGGTGTTGAACTCGAACTCCGGGGAGCACTGCTGGAGCTCGCAGCCGCTGCCGCTCTCCTCCCCGCTGCTCTCCTCACCTGGGGAAACAAACACACCTGCTGTCCCCCTCTGCTGGTTGCACAAGACAGCAGGGGGAAAAGGAAAGAGTGTGGCTGTTCTGGTGTGTAAGCATGGGTCCCCTGGTTAATGTGATTTCTGTGTGCAGTCATCACATCTGGGCGATGGTTGCAGCCTAGAAAGTCAACCACATCCTGGGCTGCACCAAAAGCACTGTGAGCAGCAGGTCAAGGGAGGGGATTCACCCCCTTTACTCCACTCATGAGACTCCACATGGAGTTCTGCATCCAGCTCTGGGGTCCCCAGCACAGGAAGGATCTGCTGGAGGGAGTGCAGAGGAGGACACAGAAATACTCAGAAACTGGAACACCTTTTCTATGAGGACAGACTGAGAGAGCTGGGATTGTTTCATTAAGACAAGGGGTAATGGTTTTAAACTAAAAGAAAGTAGATTTAGATTTGATATGAGGAAGAAATGGTTTTATGATGAGGGTGGTGAAGCACTGTGGCACAGGCTGCCCAGAGAGGTGGTAGGTTCCCCATCTCTGGAGAGACTCAAGGTCAGGCTGGTTGGATGGGGCTCTGAGCAGCCTGATGTAGTAGATGATGTCCCAGCTCATTGCAGGGGTGTTGGACTAGATGACCTTTAAAGGTCCCTTCTAACCCAAACTGTTCCATGGCTTTGTGGGAACACCCCTCCCCACACAGCCTGTCAGAGAGGCCGGTTCCTGATGCTGTTCAAGATTACAACGACATGGACTCCCGAGGTCAGAAGGCTGAAATGACTCCAAATCAATCTTTATTCCGCAGGAATTTCTTCCCTTTATACTATTTTACAAAGAACCACCCAAGGGGTGGAAGAAAGACAAACTTCTTCAACTACATTGGTCAAGTCAGAGAGACATCAAGAAGTCCCTCCTAGGGAAAGGAATGTAAAACATAGTTACAGTTAGAAAAACATGTCTTTTGTTGACAGAACAGTGCCTGGGAAAAAGTTTCAGAGAAATCAAAACATCACAGCACGAACCATGACTACAGGTTCCCACCCTCTTCACTACATGCTTACCCACAGCTGAAGCTTAACCAGCTACCCGTGTTAGCATGAAATCCAATTAAAAGGGAAAAAAGAAAAAGCAAAAGGCAAACAACAGCAAACATACTTATGTCAATGAAGTCGACATCGTTCCCACTGTAGGCATTCTTCAGCTTGTTGGTCATCACCCGCAGAGCCATGATTTGCCGTCGAATCACCATGTCTGGCTTGGTAATGTCGACTTCAACCTCTGGGTTATTCACTTGACTTGCTAAGCCATTTCCAGTCACTGCAAAGTCATACCTGAAAAGAAACCATTCCTGCTGGTACCAGAGCTGCAGCTCGGCAGGGTCCCATGCCAAAGGATGACACCAGGAGAACTCTGCAATGCCATCCCTGCTTTCAAGTCTGGGTGATATTCTGAGCCCAGCAGCATCTTTCCACATGCTAAACCTCACACAGCCCTTCTTACCCCATTTCCCTTCCCTGAAATCTCTGCAGCATGTGGAATGAAGCAATGTTTTTATTCGCACTATTCCACAAGGGCAGGGGAATGACAATTTTCTCCCCAACTTGAAAAGGAAGATCTGGGGTTTATATTAATAATGGCTTTCAACAGCATAAATCAGCTCGCTGCAGGCTACAGGGCAATTCAAGGTGCTGAGATGCCTTGATGCCAATTAGATGACACTTTTGGGAACACAACCTTCGAGACCATAGTTATCTCACAGAAACCTATAGTAACTGTGGGAGGCAAGAGTGCCATTCTAGCTTTGAGTAATGCACCTTAACCCTCAAGCTGGGATATTGAATGTGTGCTTCTCACCACACAGACGTGAGATGCAATTTCCCTAATAACCCCAGCAGGAGAAACATCTGTGATGCTGAAGATGAGATCCTGTAGCCCCACACATCAGAGAAGGGGAGAGCCAAGATGTTCAGCTTCAGAAAGGTGTACATGCTCAAGTCTGAACACATGTACAGCCTCCTGGTTTAAAAGAGAGACTGAGCAACAAAACCCAACAGAATACATTTCCTGACATAGGTATTTGGAATATCATCTTATACAGCAGGGATAGGACACATTCCCCTTTCCTTCAATTACCTGACTTGCTAGAAAGAACAATTTAACAGAAGAAGACATTACTTTTCTTAGTTATGATGCCAACATCAGTATCACAAGAGAGAGAAAAACCTTTAGCACAGTCTACTGATCCTGGACACTAGGCAGTGAGATGTAAGCATACTCTGAAAAGCATGCTCAAACCCTGTCCTATATATGAGAGTGACAATGATGATGATAATTGGTGGTGACAGTTTTGTTATTATTTGTGATCAATATTTTATGTTTCAAAGATGTCTCAGACCAAAGTGTGGAAGACTACCAAACATCTACCTTATTGGAGCAATGGAGAAAACAGTAAAGCAAATTCTCTTGCCCAACCCACACAAGATATCCAGCCTGCCCTGTCTCCTTGACAAGTGCTGCCAAGTCTCCATCTCCCCTCAATACTGGTGCCCCTGCACACACTGGAATTATCTGCTATGAAAAGCCCTTAGAAGCTGCTGATAAACAAGATTTCAGGAGGCAGAGCCATTTCTTGTCACATACACCCGTAACATTGCCCTAGCAAAGTATGGCAGAGTTTTAGGCACACACAAAACAGTGCAAAAGTTATGAGGTCTGGCTTAGTACTGTGGCCCAAAACTATCAATGGCAGAACCTGCTATTACTTAGAAAAACTGCTGGAGAACCCCAGACAACTGCTTTTTTTTTTTTTTTTTTTTTTAATGGAACATCTTGGATTGTGCTTATTTCCTCAGTAAGCAAACAGAAAAAAAAAGAGAAACTTTTATTTCCAAAATAAAAGTTAAACAGTTACATAAACCATATGACAGAAAAACTCTGACTTACTCATATGTTTGCAATTTCTTCCTTACAAGAAAAAAAAAGAGTTTTGTAACTCTTTTTTTCCATAAAAAGTGTGAATGAAACCACTGGCCCCCTTGTGCCACTGACCTCAGCAGTGGAGAAGGTCTCCACCTTCCATCACCCTTGCCCTTGATCAACAAAGAGACCAGTTCCTGGTGGAAACACCAACTGGGGGCATTGGGGCAACAGCGCCATCAGACAACACAAGCACATCTGCTCTGTGGCTGTGTTACAGGATTTTGTACAGATCGTCTCCCCAGTTCCATGAACATCTAGGGGCTTAAGTCCAAGAAGAGATGGCCTGTTTGGGTATCCACACTCTGTTCCCTCCTCTAAAAGAAACCCCCATGTAGAGCTTGGACAACACTTTGGTGTTACACTACAGCTCTCCCATCTACAAAAACAAAAAGGGTAATGGCAGCAGCCTGTCTTGGGTGAGCTGAGATCGCTCCTGTAGGAGAAAAGGGCTTAGGGAGAGGGGTCAGGACACAGGGGAAGTCTGGGGTGAGAGGGAAAGGGTTAACCAGGGGTAGCATCATCACCAAACCTGCTCTTGGTGCTCCCATTCCAGCACTCGTTCTCATTGACAGTGCCTACAGACATCTTTTCATCATTGCAAATGTTGCTAGGGAGAGATGACCAAAATTTTTTGGCTTGTTTCAGCTTCTCTTTCACATCAGTAACCTATTAAATAAAAGAAAAAAAAAGGAACACAAGACATAATCCAGAATACCAAATGCTCAGGAAAA
The DNA here is from genome assembly GCA_027886175.1 of Phylloscopus collybita. Taxonomy (NCBI): domain Eukaryota; kingdom Metazoa; phylum Chordata; class Aves; order Passeriformes; family Phylloscopidae; genus Phylloscopus; species Phylloscopus collybita. The sequence goes on from JAJNNQ010000051.1 coordinate 1,208,136, forward strand.
AGTGAAGTTGGGAAGGTATTTTTTATCACAACAGACATGTACAGGCCAGATGTTCAGGCTGTGAGTTTTGATGGTTGATTTACTTTTTTAATACAAAATTAAACACTGCTTCTCAAACACATATTATTCATAAGCCAAGCTTTTAACACAGCCACTTCTCTGACATAGAAGCATTGAGGTAATTAATGTCTAGAGCTATGGGCAGATTACACCCCTTAGAGAGTTTTAAGACAGCCAAGGAATATTAAGAAAGCCTAGCAATTAAAAACGGTATATTATACACTGTGGGACCCAAGTGTGAAGCACCTGTGTGGCACCAGCAGGACCAGGCACTCACCAGTCGGTCCAAGCTTGTGCCAGCAGCTGTTGTTGGTCTCTCCTCTGGGTTGTAGGGTCTGAAATGAGCACTGAAAGTACTTTCAGAGACAGAGCGAGCAGTCCGGCCTTGGGAAAGTGTTTTTGGCTGGCCGCATCCCTGGAAAACCTATGTGAGAGAAGGAAAGGATTATATGAAATAAGGTCACAAGAGCCTCCCTTTTCCAGGCTCCAACACAGTCCCTGCCCAAAATAATGCATTAGCTTTATATATACTTAAAAGGGCATTCAAGAAAAACCATATTGACAAGAATAGGGAAATACAACACATTAAATAAAAAAACCCAAGTGTCCTCTTGGCCCATTTACCTTCTGAGACACCTGCATGCTGTTCTCCTGCATATTCATGATTGCATCTGAAATTTTCACATCAATGGGATCCATGACAGACTCAATGTTGAAAGGTCCCTCCAGCCTCTCCGCTACCAGAAGCATCGAATCTAACACAGAGAGAGAAAAACAAAGGTTTTTAATGGAGTGTCCTGGGTTGACGGAGCCTTATATCCCATATCTGGACTGTGTTGTTATGTCTAACAGCCAATGCTTTGCTGGCTGTGGCTTCTACTGCGCTTGCTGCTTTTGGCTTTGCTGCTGGCTGCTTGCTTGCTTGCTTGCTTGCTCCTGCTTGCTAATTTAGCCGCTTTTGCTTTCTGCTGCTTGTTTTTGTGCTGTTTCTGTTTTTTTTTTTCCTTTTCTCCCTTTTCCCTCTCCCCCCCCCCCCCTGAAGATTTGGACCGGCTCCGGACCTGAGGACCTGACCTGAGGATCTTCAAGGATCTCCGAGCCTGCGGAAGAAGCTCTGTGCCCTCCCCCCACAGTAACTTGAGCCTTTTCCTTTTCTCTTGTGGGGGGAAGAGTTCTTGTTAATAAATCGGTTTTTTCCACTTGTCTCCTCCAAAGAATTTCCTTCCCAAACCCAGGGCTGGGGGCGGGGAGGGGTGGTGGAGGTTTGTCTTAGGGGACTTCCTCTCGGAGGGTCTTCTAATTTGCCCAAACCAATACATGGAGGAGCTTCAGGAATAAGAGTTAAGAAGGATAACAGTTTGAGCACACAGACATTAACCACTGCAGTGTCACCTCTGACCAGCACACATCTCCAGGAAACATTTTGCTCAGTTCCCAGAGCATACACCCTCACCAGGCACTTAGATGCTGCCAGCACCAAACCAGAGGCTCATGTACATCAAAAGCCATCACAGCCTGCCAACAGCAGCCTGTAATCAGCTCCTCCCATCAGAACAAACATTACTAACACTCTCCTTTCCATGCTCGTTCATTAAAGGTTGCCTTGTGCCATTTGTTTTTCAAGACTGCTTTCAAAGCCATCAGCTTCCTCATGCTGGTTTTGAGCCCAAGGCACCAACATACAAGGGTCCAAGACAATCCTTGATACCATCTTTCCCTTATGGACAGCTACAGGCTTTTTCCTGCCTGGGGAAGCCAAGCGATTGCAACTCCTAGCATTACATGGATAATTTGCACAAGGGAGGGAGTCTATGTGAGAGCAGGGTGAACGCTGTGCACTCATGATGTATTTGGCACATCTCTAAGCAAGGGGAGATGGAAAGAAGTCTCTCAGCCAACACTGGGTCACTCCTCCTGTGCCAACATGCACGTCCTCATCAAATGCATCATTAAACACAGCAGCTACTGGACCATCCACTACTTCCTCTGGGAAATTATTACTGGCATTAAGGCTTTCACCCTGCACTGCATTTAAGCCCTCTCTCTGGTTCTCCCCTAAAAGGTGCCTCCAGGAATAAACCTGGCACTAAGCTCTTGTCTCTTCTCACCCATCACAACCTTAATTTACTGTTAGCTTTCACTATGGTCCCTCAACCCCAAAGCATTTGCTGATCTCCTCTCCTGCATCACTTCATGATGCTCTGCCACAAACTCATCTTTTTCCAGTTGCATGTAATTCTTCAATTTTTCCTAGTCTGAGTGATGAGGACAGAACGACCCCTCTGGCCCCAAGGAGCTCCTCCCTGCTCCTAAGATATGCCTGGTCCCTTCCACTAATGAGAAATGGGTGTTCTACACTCAGACTATTAATCTTCCTCATGACATTTATCCTCCTCCTAAGTGTAGAAGGTACTTTGCACAAACAGAAAACTTCTGTGGGCTCTGGCTATCTGTTGAAGCCCTATAAAGAAACTCTACCTACTGAACAATTTAGTAATAGCTCTGCCTTAGTGCCCAAGTCCTGTTAAATAAACTACATTAAAAAACCACAAACGATGAAAAATATACAACTAAGCTATTTGAGTACGTAGTTATTATTATTATTATTATTAATAAAAACAACAACAAAACACAACAATTATAATAATAATCCAACACCATAACCCCCAACATGAACTGCAGATGCCTTCCTAGCCTGTAAATCCACTTTTTAAAGAAAACTCAATATTCTAAAGCTTTGCTGGGTGTTAGTTAAAGGACTATCATTAATTAAACCCCTCTCACTCATTCAGCTCCACCAAGGTGTGGGTGTTTAGGGAGTGAGCTCCAGTGGAGCTGGAGGCCCCAGGAAAGGCCCTCACTCTGCAGGCATGCACCACCAGCATCAATGACAGAACTCTTGCAGGGCATGGCTGGAATTTCACCGTCAGGAACTACAAACAGGTCTGAACTAAATGCATTTAAAAAAATGGAAAAAAAAAAAAAAGGAGACGGTAATAACAAATGAAACAGAGTCTTAGACTGTATTGTGGTGGGATCCAATAAAGTGATGCTTCAAACCTCTGAGTAATAACTGCTAGCATGAATATACCATTGTGCCGGAGGAGAGAAAAATGCTTTTGATGTGCTACCAAATGGAGATTCTTGTAAACAAGTGGATCACAACTTAAATGTGTTCATCATTGTCAAAGCTTTTGGGGTTTTTCACATGCATAAAGAACATCCCAGTGCAGTGTGCAGGAAGCCACTCATTTCAAATAAAAATATTATGAATAGACAGATAATAAAACACACAAAATGCACAGGAGTTTGTTTTTGTTTTTGTTTTTTTTAAGAAAAATCATTCCATTTTGTAACAACTAAATTCTCTGAGTGGCCAGTAAAGGCCTTTATTAAGTGTTTGTGAAAGACTGAAAGTAAACATAAACCCAAATTCTTCTGGCTGTTTAGCATCTTTGTAAACTTTGAGCCGCACAGGCCATCCACAAGACCATGGGAATGTAGAGCGAATTGCGGCCTTTGTTAGCAGGGGTGCCATGGCCTTCCATGTATCACAGCCCAGGAATGCAGCCTCTGTTTTGACTGCCCATAGATAAAATGCATTTGGCCTCCAGCAGAGCTGCCAAAGCTGGCGAGAAAAGATAAGGAAAGTAGTAATTGGAGTTGGGATTGATACCTGGCAAGGAACACTAAACAAAAAAAACTTTCATTAAAAAGGGGTGGGGAGGAGCAAGGGCTGAGGGTGGGGGGGGCTCTGCCTCATCCACAGTTTTGATTTTGGAGGCATCCTGCAAACTTTTACCTCCCACCAGGAGCTGGCTGGTGTCTCCATAGCAGTGGTGGTGAGCAGTGGTTCCCTCTGGTAGCCCCATCTGATGTTGCTAAGGCTGGCTGGGGTTCAGGGAACCGCCAGCACTGCTGCCTGCAGGAGGGGAGGCTCCTGCTCCAGCTCCAGGAACCAACCTTCTGAGCAATTCATCTCCCAGAAAAAGATTTTCCATTATGGGGAGGAGAGAGGAGTTGATTACTGTCTTGGTTTGGAAAAATAACAATTATTTGCCCCGGCTCTTGTGCAAAGCAAATGATATAAGCCACAGTGAGGTGGCTCAGCTTTGCTTCACAAAAAAACACACGACTCTGGCAGAGTTGTACCCCAGAGGAATGTACCCCAGCCATGTATTACAAGCACACAGCATGACAAAGACTGCCTCTCCTCCCTGTGATGGGGAGATAGAAGTGGATTTAGGTGAAAAAAAACCCAACCAAGACACACCATCTAGCACCATCCCTTAAAGACCCTTTTCCTCTTGCATACATTTGTCCTTGCTACTGGCATTGAGACAATCCTTGGCAACAAAGCACCGCCCTCTCATGAAGGAAAGCAATTCTTTCTCATTGTGCCAGCAATAATCATAAACCCAGATCTTCAGCCTCACTGTCTGACTTGAAGAACAAAAGGCAGTTTTCAGTCTTAACCCCAAGAACTGATTTAAAAGGGGAAGGAAGGAGGGGGAAGACCTTGAGCATTCATTAACAACAATCTTTGGTTTTTTTAGCAGGAGGAAAAAAATTCTTTGCACACATAATACTCCAGATATGTATATGGAGCCTGAATTTGACATCTTTGAACAGAGTAAACCTTTGTGGAGGAAAAAAAAATCATGAAAAGGCACTGGAGATTAACACTGTTCATTCAGGAAAGCTCCAACCCCCCAACAGCCTGTTTGAAACAAAGTATACCCCTGTCTAATTGGTGTACAATTGTGTCAGGAATAGAGGAAGAAATAATTTAGATAGTTAAAGGGGACTAAAGAGTACAATTCGTTCATTATTTCATACTCCTCAGCTTTAAATGGTACTTTGGAGAAATAAGGAATTACAAAGTCTTCTTGTCTCAAAAAACCTACAAACTTTACATCCCAGCTTTACATAATTGACTTATAGACCAAATAGCACACACAAATATGTATTTCACATGCACCCACATTCATATAGACTTGCAGCACTTGCTACAAGTTCTCTAATTTAACTATTTTAAAACTGATTTGATAGCTTCAAAATCTGCTTTTGACTCGTAATAAATCATTGCCATAACTTGGCACTTAAACCCACAATGCAAAATCTCATTGAGACCATGGAGGTGGGTCTTTGGGATTTTGTGAGGTGGTTTGGGGGGAATTTTTTGGGGTGCTATTTCTTTAATTATTTAAACCTTTAAACACACACAAGATAATTGTGGCATTTGCCCTGCCCTAAACACCAGATATATTTAATTTAATTTGTCTTGAGTAGCAAACTGAGAGAGAAACCAAAGTCTGGAACATAAACAGCACCTGTTCACTTATTAAATTGTCCAAAGAAAGCACAGCTTAAGTTTTCTGTATCTGTACTCCACTGCAACCATCAACCCAGAGTGCAAGAACCAAACAAATACTGCCAGTAAATATAATGAAGCTTAATACCATACTTAAGTAATGAGTGGGCAAGAAGCCTTTTGAGGAGGAAGCACTGCAAGAAGAAAGCTTTGCTTCCAATCTGGAATCACATGTATTTATTTTGTCTTGCTTAATAATCATAATTATTGTATGCAGTCCCTGATCAGTCTTGTGTGACAGGACTCACCGGCTTCCAAGGTTCATTTCTAGCCACATACCACCTACAGCAATTAGCTGCTTGTGCTTTTGTCTGTTTTCTGGCATTATGCCCTTCCCTTTCATAGGATTCTTCTTTTCTGCTTGGACTAGATGTTTGCAAGTCTCCTGGCTTTGAGGTATTTCAGCAACAATTGTAGTTGAAATACTTAATATTCTCATGAGAAAGACAGTTGTGAAGACTGGGGGGTGGGGTGTCAGCCTCCCAGAGAATGACTTGGAAATCCAACTTAGTGTCACATTTAGCTCCCTATATGGAATACACACAAAAAATACCTTCTGAAAATCACACCCTGCACACATTCAGTTGGCATGGGCAGCAAAGTGAAAATCCAGTGTACAAAACAGAAGAAAACAAGTTCTAAGACATAAATGTAGCCTGAAATGTCAGCTAGCAGCAATTTCTTTTTTTTTAATTTTGCAACTTAGTGAAACAGAAATCTTTTCTTTCTAACAATCTTCCCTCCCCGTGAGTAGAATGGGAAGAGTACCACAGCCTTTTCAATAGCAGCAGATACTTTACATGTGCACTTCATCACACATTAACTAGAGGTGAAGGGACTGCTCCCAAAGGATGCTCAATCACAGATAAATCAAACCTCCTGGAAAAGCAGCACAAATGAAAACATTTAGCATTATCTATTGCCTGTGGCCCAAAATGTGATGCACTGCCAATTCTGATGAGCCTTGACCCCAGGTAGAATTTAACATTTCAGTCTTAATTTTCTGTATCGAATGATACTGTTTATTAGCACAGAACAGAAATAACAAACAGGAGGAAGAGGATGGCAAAAGCACTCACATTGTCATGCAAGACTTGCTCACATTGCAAAAGGATGGTGGCCGAGCACCAAATGAGCTGTTTAAAAACAGATTCAGACATGTCCTATTCAATTTTTTAGTGTAAAATCCAGCCCTACAGCTTTTCCCAAAGCTCTTCATGGCTGGCAAGGAGACTTACAGGCTGCTGAAGGAGAAAACTGACTTCAGGAAGGACAGCTGTATGGTGACAAGGTATAAGTAGCATAGAAAAAACAGCTTGCACACATGCTTGGTCCAGCAAGAAGAAACATTCCAAGCCTACAAGCCTATGCCACCTCCATCCTCCTAAAGCTTGCTGCAACAAAAGTCACCGGCACAACATTCTCACTTATTTAGAGATTAATGTGAATGGCAAAAGGTGTACACAGATGTGTGGAAGGAAAAGATAGCCATCACAGATACCTGAAAAACCTGCTACATCTCAGCACAGCCACTCACAATGCTATTCAGGTGAGGGACACAGTATCAGTGCAGACTTACATGCAGTTTTAACTCATACTGCCTTACCCATAAAGATATTCCACTCAGCATCCAAGTCCCCTTGGTTGGCCAAGCAGCCTCTCATGACATTAAAGCAGTAGTTGTAGCAGGGCTTCACCGACACCAGTCCTCGGCAGTGTGGGCAGTACATCATTTTCAGCAGCGCTCGCGTACCCTGCGGCGTGGGGTTTACCTTTATGAGAGAAAAAGACAAAAGGACAAGAAAATTAGCCCTCAGTCACTAAAGCAAAAAACACCACACATTTACCCCCAGGGTTCATAGGACAGAGCTGTGCAGAAGAGACAGCGGCGGTGTAAGCCATCGCTGTCTGGTCCCTGCTTATGTGGTCCAGAGATCTGGGGAACAGAAGAAGGGGTCTGGCTCACCTCCTTGGGTGTATCTGCCACTCTGGGGGACATAGCCTCCATCTCTGCAAAACATTATTTGCATCATGCACCACACCCTGTATGATGTGGGACCCCTCCCAGGGCTGCAAAGACAGGCAGCACTCAAGCTCAGGGAAGGCAGTAAAATGCACCCAAGTCAAAAGATGCCACACAAAGCTGCACTCTCTGAGCCCTGCTGCAAACATGCTGAAGATGATGATGCTGGGATTTTTCAGGAAAAAGCGGGATGCCAAGATGGGATGTCTGACATGATCCCTGTACCAAACCCACAGGGAGCATGCCCTCCTCCTCGGCGAGGCTGTGGCTCTTCCTGGACAATCACCCAGCAGGCTCTCCAGCACAGAGACCAGCTCCTTTATATCACATTCAAGTCCCTCAACACAGCATTTACATGACAGATACCCAGGTTCATTTATACTCAGCATTCATCATGCTCAGTAATGCCATTCCCCACACCTGAAGGAGGTGGCAGCTACAACCCTGCAGCTGAGGAGAAGCCGGGAGAACCCTCAAAGCCACCGTGCAGCTGCTGGGCATACAAGTGGAGCTGTCTGCAGCAGGCACATCACTCCTGAGCCCTCAACAGGGCTGTTTTCCAAAGTGACTCATGGTCATTCATGTTTGATTCACTCTCTGGCCCAGCTTCAAAACATTCATTGAAACTCTTTCCATCCAGCCAGTCCAAGGAGCATTAGCTCCATCCCGACCCCATGGTGGGTCCATCTGAAGCACTGAACAGAGAAACTCCCTCAAGAGCAAGTTTAAGTGTTAATTAGCCACACATGAAAATAGAAAATTAAGATGCAATCAGAGATACACTGACAAAACAGAAGTGGTGTCTGGTGTTTTAAGCAATGTACCTGAGACTCCTTGTAAGGCATTTAGGGAAGTTCTCTAAAGAGGCTGTGATCCAAGACCATGCTGGAGGAGACACACAACATCCTTGAGAAAGAGCAAAGTCCCTCAACACAAACAGCTGGAGATGTGGATGGCCTTCACATGTCATCTGCTGGAGGTCTGGGAACTGACTTCATGGCAGAGAGGACAATAGGACTAAGTGGAGATGAGTGAACATGAGGAAGATCTGGTACCACACATGCTGAGGACCTTACTGTTGCCCATCTCAGTGTGAGGACTATGGAGAAACTAAGCCTAATCTTCTGGTGCAAAAACTTGTTGACAACCCATGAAACTAGGAGGCAACAGATTTTAACAAATACAAACCAGAAAAGAAAAAGCATTACATAATCAGGCTGGCTTTGTTAATAATATCAGCATATTTTTAAACCTTCTTTTCTTATGGAAAGAGATGACAGATAATGATCTGCTGTGTTTCTGACAACTCCAGAAAAACCACGGTTTCTCTTCAGCAGGCAAGTGAACTGGTTAGAGTGACAAAAGGACAATTTTCTGCAGCTGATGTAGCTCAGCACTGGATTTTGGCTGGCCAGCAATGTTCATTAGCACTTTACCCTTCTTTTGTCCACAAAGAGCCTGTTTGGCTGAGGAAAAGGAGAATCCATGTAGAAAGCTGTTCGTGGTGGCTGTGGAATCTGATTCAGATGGTCCAGAGCATATACACATTTTATATTATATATATACATATATATATTTGGAAGGCACAGTGGGAGCAGGAGCCCCAGCAGAAGACTGCCTATTGGGACAGCATGGCTTTAAAGGAGAGCTGGATCAAATACTAAGAGCTCAAGCAACAGAAACCAACTAAATCAGATCTGCTATCCAGATGGTGCAGTCCTTTCAGAACAAAAAAGTGGCAGGGGGAACTAAATAACATCTCTCACCCAGAGACAAGAGCTCTGAAAGACGTTCAAGTTTAGTAGTTGTTTCTCTGATAAAAATCCCTTCCTGTGTCACTCGGCAGCAGGTGACAGGACCTCCATGCTAAGTCCAGAGGCTTATCAGTTGATCCTGGCCATCCTAGCACTGTTAGCCCTCAAAGGAGTGTTCTGCATCCTCCTTGGGAAGAAAAATTTGGAAAATGTTGATAGCATGAGCCAGGTGCTAGAGCAGTTTGAAATGGAATGAGGAGCAGGAGGATTCCCCAACCCTATTGCAGAAAGCTGCAGCTTTATGAAAGGGATTGCATGGCAGCATGCTGCAAAAACCCACACTCAGAGCTGTGACCCAGGAGGCCCCTTCCCATCTTAGGTTCCCACCTCACCCCACGAGTGCTGAGTGGCTGCAGCCCTGCAGCATCCCCCACTTTGATAGTCCATAGGGGTTGATCTTTACGAATCCCAGCAGATGCAGGGGAAACTGAAGCTGCTTTCCTGCATTCCACAGCAGGTAATATGCAATGGTCACTTGGATTAGGTCCTTTGAGCAAAGACAAGATGATTTTAAAAGCAAGCGAGGTTTCACTTCCTTCCCCACATAGGTTTGAGTCCTGCACAGAGCTGAGGGTGATCACAAAGGGGTGATGGAAAAGACAAACCCCAGCCTGCAGTGACTGCCAAACCAAGCCCTGCTACTGATGCATGTAACCCACAGGGAAGCTGTTAGTGTGCAATACAGTCGCAGGTAAAGAGGAAGATAATGAGCAAATTTGTCAGTCTAGAAATTGGCATTTTATGGTGTCAAAAAGCAACAGGAAGGTACAATCAGAGATCACTCTAAGAGAGAGTTTTGGGGAACACTATGAGCAATTACACCTCATTACAACAGTGATAAATGCTTAACTGCTGAGTATCACTGCAAGGAGAACCTTAACCCCTGGCATGGGGCCCGTACCCAGTCCAGACCAGCTCTGCCTCTGTCAGTGGGGTGTGCCATATGTTGCATTGGCAATTCTTCACAAGCTTTTAATGTTGGCCCTGCCACGCCAGGTGCAAGCTCTTAAAATACCATTGTATGTAACAGTAAACCCAGATATGCTTTGTTCTGAGGCTGAGTTTATTTTGGAAAGCAACTCAAGTTAATTCAAACTGTACTCTAGAATGACCCTCAAAACCAAGTAATCTCCTTTCTAATAAAGCAGAGGACCAAAGAAAGCTTTATTTGCGGGAGGGGATTTATCCTGGTAGATTTGAGCCCAGGTAGGAGTAGGTGCAGTGCACATAGCCTGTAAAAGCTTCTGATAGAAGTAAATGCACTCCAGTCCCTTCCTTTTATCTTGTGAAATTTATTTCCTTTCCATGGCGTTCCACACCACTGCAGCAATCCATCACCCTGCGGTTTCATCATGTAAATTACAATTTGTCCATATCTATATGCTTTGTCAAATGTGAAGATTAAAAGCTGCTAACAGATGTGTTTTGGCACCAATCTTCGTATTGAACTTGCTCCTTAAAAATAGAGATTTGCACACAATTCACAAAATTAAGTGAAAAGCAAACAACTCAGGGTTTAATGCAAACATTTTGTATCACATTTGTTGGGGTAACGTCCCAACTTATATTGACTGGTGAAGGTAAAATCATGTTCCTGTAAAAATGACATGCTCTTGGCATAATAAAATCTGTTTTTTCTTGGTACCTTGTCATACCCATCCCACTTCAGAGTTTCACATGAGGGAAACTTACACCCTTAGCCTTTTCCAACTTGCTGGCAATTGCAGCTGGATGCATTCCTCTGGTAGAAACATCATCACTAAAGCACACACCTATGGAGTGCAATGCTTTATTCACAGGCTACCACAAAACCACCAAAACTCAAGATAAACCCATCTGTTCAAGCAGCTAAAGTTCAGAGAAGCAACCGGATTCTTTTTCATCTCCTTCCCAAGGCAAGGAATAGCTGAGAAAGGATGACAGAGCTCCAACCATGGACAGTCCTGCAGGGAGCTCCCACCAGCTGTCAGAGAGCCAGAGCTACATTACATTCTCTCATTCTACCCTCCAGTTATCATTAAGAATGTTAATAATAACATTTAAAATCTTGTCAGCTTTAATAACTATTTATAATAATACTGATAACTCAGGCTTTCTTATTTTCCATGCTTGCACAACAACAGCATTGCCATGCCAGCAGCACAGCTGCCAGAAAACATAAAAATCCAACAATTTGAAAATAAATGTAGTGAAATTACTTTTGTTTTCTACTGTGCTTTCTTTGCAAAAAAATATGAATGACAGCAATACTGGCTAAAAGACTGAAGGAGTAACTTCTCAGTGACACAGAAAGATGATTTCAAAAACATACTCTGAAGCTGCCCATGAGATGCTCTAGGTGAGCAGTCATCTTAGACAAGTGAGTTGTCATTGATTTTTGGGACCAACACAACCCTACTTGCATCATTTTTTCCTTCTCTCAGTGTTGTGCAAGAACATCATCTTGGCACATGCTGGTCCTGACGTTCAGCTCACTGTGAGGCAGAACATCACTTGGGAGGCTCCTGGTTTGCTTCCCCACCCCAAATATTACAATAGAAGTGTTTTAGAATTAACTCCATATTTAACCAATTTTGCTGGCCTGGTGCTAGAACATTAATAATTTAGACAGCATCTGGTTCAACCACAGATTTGGGCCTCTGAGGTCTTGCATAAGGGAACACATTTAGGAGTGATTTTGGGAACTGCATGACCATCTCAACACTTGCTACCCACTGCAATGTCTGCTGCAGCATTATCTTGTGCAAGGAAAAGTTCAAGAGTACAATTCCCTACTTACAGCATGCTCCCCCCACTCCAGATGTGACAGTGCCAAGAGGAAAAGCAGAGCTCCTGAGACTCACACCACCAGGCACTCAAGCTGCTCAGTCTTAACATTCATATGCTTGTCTTCCCCAACAGCAACCCCAGCTCACAAGGGGCATGGGGGACCTCAGAGTGCCAGCCAAGTGGATGCCTCCCCCTCTGAACACTTACATAGCAATGCCAGGCTCAGCATGTCCTGCTCATGGTGCCCTTGGGACCAAAGGGCCTTTCACATCAAGCTTGTTCTCTGTAGAAACAAGCCTCTCCCTGCCTCAGACACCAAGGATCATTAGGAGCGTTCCATTTGCTTTAATGAGCAAAGCAGCAGGGACATTTATCTGGGCATCTACAACCAAAACCATCCTTAATTATTCCTCACATTGTTTTCAAAATTAGCAGCAGAACCACAGTGCAGGGCAGAGAAAGAAAAAGCCAAAACCATGCCAGTGGACTGAAGTACTCCTACATGACACCATCGGCTCCAAATCCAGTCCTATCCACGCACTCCCAGCCCTAAATCTGAGCTGACTGCTGCTTCAGCATGCTTTGAAGGCCTAGCACAGGCCCTCAGATGGCTGGAACTGAGGCAGATGCAGTCACATTCTTGGCAGGTCTTCTCAGGGTCATCTTTGATGTGGAGAAGTGCTTGGTATTGTTTTCTGCACTGATGCATTCCCCTGGTATGTGGAAGGAAATGTCCTTGTGCACCACAGCCCCTTGGTCTGGCCTCGTGGCTTGCAACCTGCTGCCTGGACAGCACTGCCTCTTTGGAGGTCCCTCTGCTACACACTAAAAGGGCTCCTTAGCTCCTCTGGCTTTTTCTTAGTTACCCACATAGCAGAAGTGTTGTCCTCCCATCCCTTCCCAATGCATGCAAGCAACATATTCCATTTCTGTTGCTTCCCTGGCAAGGTTGACTCTTGCCTGAGCAAAATATTGCAGCCTTTGGATAGAGGAACATTAAATTCCTCCTGAAAGAGGATTACAGTCATATTCCCCTTAAGTCAAACCAAAGGTAAAACTGCACATAGGGAGGTCAGATCTCTGACTAAACTTTTAGATCCTCAAATTGTAATTACAAGGGGCACAACTTTTACCAAAATCAGATCTCGGTGCCCTACTATTTGTGATGACACAGGCCTTCTTATTCATTCATTGTTTTATTATTTTTGTCACTGCTTCTCCTAAGCCAATGGCTGGTCCACATTTAGCACCCATGCCAAAAATGACACGAGCCACAGTTCAGGTTGCTCATGCAGACCAGCAGGTCAACCAACAGCTCAACTTGTGCTCCACAGGTGCCTCATTCAAGATGAGGCAACTCAGCAAAAGTGGGTAAAAAGCCACTGGGCTCCTGCTCCAGCTCTGGAGCACCTGTGGGAAGGCAATCACCTGTCCCCCTCTGCAATTCTCTTCATAAACAGTTTGAAGAAAATTCCCTCCTTGGCTGTTACCATTACACTTCATTAGGGCAGAAATGCCAATACAAAGAAAGCTGACCTCCTCCACCCACTGGGGACATCTCCAGCAGCCTCCTCTTGGTTGCTAATGTCAGCAGAGGACAGCAGATGAGGAAGTAGGTGTAATCCTCATATGAAACTGCATTATTTCATACAGCTCATAACTGGGCTTCCAAACTAAACACCATTTCTTGCATACAGCTTTCAAGCTGCTGCCTTTCTCAGGGTTCCCATGGATAGGCTGGAAGACCCTTGCCAGCAGCCCTGATGCTTTGGTGGCAGTTACATCTCATGTGGCTTTCAGCACACAAATGCTTGTTGAGGGGGTGATTTGAGAGCCTCCTGAGCTCCCAGCAGTTCTGCCTCAAATTATAGGACACAAGGGCAAGAGGGAAAAGTGGTAAAAGAATCCCAAAACAACAGTTTATCAGTATAAATTTCCTGGGGGGCTCCAGAAAACTCTCACCACCACTGCCAAGTGCAGGTCACACCCACACATCCTGGTCTGCAGGGAGATGGTGACACAGACACAGGGATTCAATGCTGAGTGGCTGCATGCTTCAGCCTTCATGTGCCTCTGCTGCTGACCTCCATCCAGACCTCCCCTCCCAGCTCCTCCTGTCCCTACAAAATGCTGTCAGGGAGCCTAGCCCTTGATTTTACTTCTTCCCCCACAAACAGGGACTTCCACCCCATACCTGTAGCTGACCTGCACCCCACAAGCCCCAGTGCACTTTGCCCTCAAAGATGTCATGACCCTCCACCAGGCTGTGGATTTAATGGCATGCAACTATGGGAACATCTCAGCAGCCTGAGAACTGCCCAGTTGCAGCTTCTCATCCTTTTTCAGTCACTCATGCCTCTGGCTTGTATTTGCTCCTTTTTCCCAGCCCTGGCCAGGGCAGGAAATGTCACTGCTGGCAGCAATTTAACCCAGCTGACTTCAGTGCTTGTCCAGGCCTTAGTAGCAGGAGAATGATTAGGGGACAGGCAGATTTCCATCTCCCAAAGGCAGGGGCAGGAAGGTCAGGGAGAAAGCACCCAGCACCAGCACAGGACAGAGAGAAACACTGGAGGCCCTCAGCCCCTTGCAGCCAGCCTCAGAGGTGGGGCACATCTCTAACAGGCAGAAACAGCATCCTGTACAGATCTGCTGTACAGAACAGATCTAGAAAATATTGTACTTTTTGGGTCTAAAGAAGGGAATTTGAGGGGTGAAGACTTGAGCATCGAAATTGTGGGGTTTAGACAGTTTGAAAAAAGTCTGTACTTTCTCTCAAAACCATACAGCTTTCTCTCTGTTGTGTATTTCAGCACAGTGGTACAGCTTTTGATCCATTCAAGGCTGAATTTAAAGTTATTTTCTAGCATTCTGGCTCAGAAATCAAGCATACTTACAGCTTTTCAATATTCTCTCATCTTTTACCCCTTTATTCCCAAACTCACGCAAGAACAGTATCCTTCTAAATGCAACTCCCTAGTGAAGATGTAAAAATATCTAGGATCATTAAAAAGCTATCAAGACCATTGCACTGTAGAGTGCTCTTTGCTCTCCTGATAGTATCCCAGGAAAGTACACAGCTGGGCCTTGCAGTAGTTTGTATTTCTCTTCCCGAAGATTTTCAGTTAAACGTTTTTAACTTGCTTGTCACAAAGCACATTAAAACTAATTTGCATTCCTTTGGACATTTTTTCATAAAGAAGAACGAAGATTTATCCCTCAGGTTAATCCCTGGTATAAGTAGTCATTTCACTACTACTCCTGAGTAAAACTAATAAGGAAGAAAAGTCAATGGAGTCATGATATAGAGCTCAGCAAAGTCAGGCTAATCTATATGTAATGTGGGAAGGCCCAAAACACAACCGCAGAGCAGCAGGCATAAAAACACCAGCTTTTAAATTCACATCTAGGATTTCCCATTGTGTCTTGCAGAAACATGATGTTAGATTCCCACTGAATGAGATTAAAACACTACAGAAAAGATTATTATTCCTTCTACTGTTATAGATACAAGAAAACTGAAATTGACTACCTGTATGCTTCATTTTCTACTTGTAACTGTTTATTTTGCAACGAGTTCTGAATTGTTGGGGATATTCACTGTTGTAATGTTGTTCACTAATTGTTAGATATTGTTACAAGTGTTTAGTTAAGAAGTTTGTAAGAGTTCTGTGCAGCTGCCTTCCCGAATCTAGTTAAAGGGACAACACCAAAGCGCAGGGGGATCTTCTACCCTTCCCCCAAACAACTCAAAACTGAGACCACCACCCAGAGCCCTCATTGGAACATGACCACCCAATCAAAACGTGGCGGGAAGGAATGATTGGTGTGGAAAGCACCCCGCTAACAGCCAATGAGAGCCCGAAGAATGCACCAATCCGGGAAAGGATCCAAAACGGACCAATCCCTGAGGGGACAGAGGCTTTAAAAGGGACTGACCACCCTCAGGGGGGTTCTTCTCTCGCAGGAACTGGACTGTCCTGACGGGGGGGGGGCCCGTGCGCCCGTGCGCCCATTTTTTTGTTACTCTGACTTGCCGTGTGAGGCTGGGACTAGCCCAGCCTCCTGTTCCTGTAGCCAAGTTTGCAACAATAAACGATCGGCCATTCCTTTTTAACACCTTTGGATTTACGGCCTCGTTATTAACGTTGTAACATTTTGTAACAATTTTGGGGGTTCACCCGGGATCCCACACCCTGAAGCGATCCGGAAGAAGACGGACCTCGGGACGGCGCGCCTGGAGGATTTTTTCTCCACCTGAGAAAGCCGGATTCTTCTGGACCGTGGACGGGACAGCTGGGAGTTTCCCGAAGGGCTAACAGGAACCCGGCAACTCAGATTGGAAGACCCTCTGAGAGGGAGCGAGGCCCGCAGAGCACAGGTCGGTTCTGTGGGTGGGGTTTGGCACTGGGTGTTGCAAAGTGAGTGGGAGTGTAAAAGAGGATTGCCGGTGAGAGCATGTGTGTGTGTGTGTGTCAGTGAGGGTGTGAGTCTCCGGGCGGGTGGAGACTGTCTGAGGTGTGACTGACCTGCAAGACTAGCCTCAGTTCCTCGGGCGTGTGAGGAACTGCAGCGAAGGTCGGAGTGACACGCAAACCGTGTGAGTGCGCCCTGAAGTACCTTGTGGAGGACGGTGAAGGGGAAGTACCATACCTTTAGCCACCCTTACTCGTGTAGGCTCCCGTTCCTCCAGTGAAGGAGGCTCCTAGGGGTGCCCTGGAGTAGGCTCTCCCCAGGGTGGGACACTGACGCACGAGTGGGACCCACCAGGGAGGGAACCAGGGATATCTGGAGGGGATAGGTTCCTAGCACTTGGCCACAAGGGAGGTGGTTCAAGTGGGGAACTAGGACCCTTAGGGTTGGGAAAAATACTCCCCTCCGGAGATTACGAGGTCAGAGTAACCACCGGAGAGGAGATTGCCTCCCTTCTGGCAGGGGGGGAGGAAGGTGCCCAACATAAGGGGGAGAACTAGGACCTTCCCGAGTTGGAAACCCATCAGGGGGGTTTGTAGGGAGGGGGAGTCTTAAAGCCTCCTAACAGAGTAGTTCAGAGTGCGGGAATTACTTGTTGGGAGGGGTAAGACAAGTTTCCTCACAGTCCGGCGACCAGCTGGGTTAGAGGGGCCGCCGGCAGTGAGAGGACCCCTCATTCACTAGGAGTGAGGTGGGCGTTTTAGAACCTGCCTGGTTAGGGAAGTTTTTCTGTTTGGTTTGTGAGGTGAAGGCGACATTTTGAGTTTGGTGGTTTTAGTTCTTGTCTTTTTGGTGTTTGTTAAACAAGGGCCGGTTTTAAGTTGTTTAAAAGTTGTGTTGCCTGTCAGTTGCTATTCCGTTCAGGTAGAGGCACCGTAAATTTAAGTTGAAGCCCAAAATATATGTTGTAATTGCGGTGAGCCTGACGAGTGAGGTGCTGGGGTGAGGACTATCCAAGAGTCCCCAGACAGCTCGTCAGGAGAGGGGAATCCAGGGATCCGAGGAGACCTGTTAGTGAGGTCCGAACTAGAAGACAGCTGAGCTTAAAGTGAACGGTCGCCATTTTGGCAGTGGAGTGTCTTAGAGAGGGCGGTGCCAGTGGGTGGCACTTAAGGGCGGAGCCACAGTTCATTTAATTCTATTATTTTAGTAGTACTTACAATTGCACATATATTTCTTCTGTTGTTTAATTGTTATAATTTAATCATACATATTTTGTTGTTTAATCATTATAATTTAATTAAAAAGGCCTCAATTTTTTTTTAGGGGAGCCATTTTTTTATTCCCCTAATTTAATTGCATAGGCCTCCATTTTCTTTTAAGGCAGCCATTTTTTTCCCATAATTTAATTGCATAGGCCTCCATTTTCTTTTAGGGCAGCCATTTTTTTCCCCATAATTTAATTACATTGGCCTCCATTTTCTTTTGAGGCAGCCATTTTTTTTCCCATAATTTAATTACATAGGCCCCCATTTTCTTTTAAGGCAGCCATTTTTTTCCCCATAATTTAATTACATAGGCCTCCATTTTCTTTTAAGCCAGCCATTTTTTTTTCCCATAGTTTAATTACATAGGCCTACATTTTTTTATAATAATAATTTATAAGTAACAGGATGGGACAGTGTACTAGTCATAGTACAAAAAGTGTAAAAAGGGCAAGAAAGATAAAGGACATTCCTCCCAACAGTCCATTGGGAGAAATGCTGGAAAATTGGGATAAAGACAATAACTTGAAAAGCTTAGATAAGATTAAAATGATAAAGTATTGTGTTGAGAAGTGGCCAAATGAGTGCATAGAGGAAGGACCAGTTTACTGGCCCTGGTATGGAACTAAAGAAAAGTGGCTGTGTGTGGCATTGAATAGGCATCTTAGATTAAGAGAGTTACAAAATGAAGAAGAGGTTAAATATGCGTCTTGTTGGTTAGAAAATGATATATGGGATAAGAAAGTAAAGGTCTATAAAATGTCAAATGAACCTGAGAAGGAGAAGGAAAAAGTATTGGAAAGCAAATGGGATCCACTAGACCACCTTCCCCCACCACCTCCTTTAACTCCACCAGCTGCACGACCACCTAGTCCATATCTGCCACCTCTAACTCACATGCCACCACTATCATCTCTGCCAGTTCCATCTACATCACCTCCTATTCTGTCCTCATCCCTAACCCAGTCTCTGTCACCCTTTAATCTGTCATCATCCCTAACCCAGTCTCTGCCACCTCTTGAGCTCTCCCAATCTTTAGCCCCATCTCCTTCTGCTGTACAACAACCCACATTTCCAACACAACCTTCACCATCTACTGTGAACCAACCTATTCCTCAGAATACCTTCACCCAACCTATTCCACCTCCCTTACCTACCATTCAAATCCCATCTCCTCCTCCTTTAGTTCAATCTCCAGTACAATCCTTATCTCCACCCTCATCATCTAACACTGTGTGCACAACTCAACCCCCACCTTTACTACCTCCAACCAGGCCTGAAGCTCAATCTTTACTTTATTCAGAACAACCCACACTGTGTCCAACACCAATTACATCACAGTCCCCCCATACTATTGTATCTGGTATCACAGACCCCAATCTAACTCCCCAGAGAGTCCAAAAGCTAGTTTTAGCACCGACTTTTCAAAATACTCCCATAGCTCTCTCCCCAAACCAACCTGCACAAAAAGTAAGGAAGGAAGTAGGGGAAGTGTCAGGAGACATTTTAGAACCAGGAATAGAAGGTCATCATTATAATACACGATCAAAAGCAAAGAGAGAACCAACAGAAGTAGTAGGGAAGTTATTTCCGTTGAGAGAAGTACCTATGGGAGGGGTAATAGGAGGAATAGGATTTGTAGACGCACCGTTAACTGCTTCAGAGGTTAGAAATTTTAAGAAAGAGATAAAAGGATTGCTAGAGGATCCGATTGGAACATCGGAACAGCTTGACCAGTTCCTGGGTCCCAGTGTTTATACATGGGATGAACTGAACTCCATCATGAGTATCCTCTTTTCCACAGAAGAAGTACAATTGATTAGAGCAGCGGGGATGAAAATTTGGGAGAGAGAGAACAGGACAGGCCCAAGAGGGGAAGAAAAGATGCCACAATATTCACCAGGCTGGGATCCAAATGATGAGATGGGTAGAAGGAATATGAGGGAGTACAGAACATTAATAATAAGAGGAATTAGGGAAGCTGTTCCTAGGACTACAAATGCAAAACTAGCTTTTGACAGCCAGCAAGAAAAAGATGAGACACCTAGCGCCTGGCTAGAAAGATTAAAAAGAAACTTTCGACTTTATTCAAGTGTGGACCCTGATAGTTCAGAGGGCCAAACATTAATTAAAGTACAATTTGTAACAAAAGCTTGGGCTGATATAAGGAGGAAACTAGAGAAAATAGAGGAATGGAATGAGAAAACTCTTAATGAGTTGTTGAGAGAAGCGCAGAAAGTATATCTAAGGAGGGAAGAAGAGAAGACAAAGACAAAAGCAAAGATCATGGTGGCAATAGCAAGAGAAAGTGTGGAAGCTGGAGGAGGTGAACCAAAAGAGGATAGACCGAAAGGAAGTGTTGAAAAGAAAACAGAACCAGATAAAGGAAGGAGGACACCGAGGGCTGATTTAGTATGTTATTACTGTTGAGAGAAAGGGCACACACAACGATTTTGTAGGAAAAAGCAAATGGATGAAGCAATTGCTAGAGAACAGGACACCCTTGAGAGGATCCTCCGAGGGGACAAGGGAGAAGATTAGGGGTGTCAGGGGCTCTATGCTCTGGGGGAAATAATAAAACAACATAATGAGCCCTTGGTAAACTTAGAAGTTGGCCCCCAGAGCGAAGAATTTGAGTTTTTAGTTGACACTGGGGCCGACAGGTCCAGTATCTCGAAGTTACCTAGTGGGTGTAAGTTAAGTGACAGGACATGTAAAGTAACAGGAGCAGAAAGTAATCCTATCAGTGATTGAACAAGTGCAAGTAAGAGGAAGTTTTAGGGAAGGATGTGCTGATTTATTGTATATGCCAAATTTAACTAATAATCTCCTGGGGAGAGATTTGCAAATACAACTAAGGATTGGTATAGTCCCAGAAGAAGGGCGCATGGTAGTCAAAATGATGGTATTAAAACAAGAAGATGAAGCAGAGATCCATCCCAGAGTGTGGGCAGAGAAGGGTAAACATGGGCTGCTGAACATCCCACCCATCGAAATTAGAATGAAACCAGGGATACCACAAATTAGAGTGAAACAGTACCCGATATCAGCAGAAGGAAAAATAGGTTTAACACCAGTAATCAGAGATTTAATAGAAGCGGGGATCCTAGAACCATGCATGTCACCACATAATACTCCCGTGCTGCCAGTTAAGAAACCAGATGGAACATACAGACTCGTTCAAGACCTGAGGGAGGTGAATAAACAAACGATTACCCGATATCCCGTGGTAGCGAATCCCTACACTCTGTTAAGTAAAGTATCTGTGAAACATGCCTGGTTTAGTGTAATAGACTTGAAGGATGCCTTTTGGGCTTGCCCCTTAGAAGAGTAGAGACTGGTTTGCCTTTGAATGGCAGGATGGACAAACAGAAAGAAAGCAACAGCTAAGGTGGACAAGATTGCCTCAGGGATTTACAGAGTCAGCCAGTTTATTTGGCCAAGTATTAGAAGAAATTATAAAGCAGTTTACCCCTATAGGAGAAGTACAAGTCTTGCAGTATGTTGATGATTTGTTAATATCAGGTGAGCAGAAAGAAGAAGTCTGAGAGACAACCGTAAAATTACTAAATTTCCTAGGAGAAAAAGGGTTAAAAGTATCTAAGAATAAATTGCAATTTGTAGAATCTGAAGTAAAATACTTAGGACACTTAATTGGAAGAGGCTACAAGAAATTAGATTCAAATCGCATACAGGGAATATTGGCATTAACAGCACCAAAGACCAAAAGGGATGTAAGAAAATTATTAGGATTAATTGGTTACTGCAAAATGTGGATAGATGGACATACAAAATTGGTTAAATTCCTATATGAAAAATTAGTGCAGGATGAACCTATAAATTGGTCAAAGGAAGATGAAGAGAATTTCGAGATTCTAAAAAAGAGGCTTATGACAGCTCCAGTGTTAAGTTTACCTGATTTAAAACAGTTATTTGAATTGTTTGTGAACGTTGAGGAAGGCATAGCTTATGGTGTGTTGGTGCAAGAGTGGTGTAGTGTAAAGAAACCCATTGCATATATCTCTAAATTGTTAGATCCAGTGGTAAGAGGGTGGCCTACATGTTTACAGGCAGTGGCAGCAACAGTAGCACTAGTTGAAGAATGCTACAAATTAACTTTTGGAAGTAAAATAAAAGTATACACTCCACATGATTTGAGAGCAATGTTGAGCAAGGGAGTAAGTCAGTGGATTTCAGACAGTAGGATCTTGAAATATGAGCTTATTCTGAACAATAGTGAGAACTTAGAGTTGACCACTACAAAAGTCCAAAATCCAGCACAATTTCTATATGGAAAGCCAGATCAAGATAATGAATTAGAACACTGCTGTCTTGAACTAGTACACTTACAAACAAAAGTCAGGGAGGATTTATTGGAGTGTCCTCTAGATGAAGGAGAAGTTCTTTTTGTGGATGGTTCCTCCAGAGTAATTGAAGGAAAGCGAGCCTCTGGTTATGCAGTTGTGGATGGAAATAGAATGACAGTCATAGAAAGAGGGAAACTTCCCACAAAGTGGTCAGCACAGTGCTGCGAAGTCTATGCCATGCTTAGAGGTTTGAAATGGTTGGATCAGAAAGCTGGAACAATCTATACAGACTCCAAATATGCGTATGGAGTAGTACATACATTTGGGAAGATTTGGGTTGAAAGAGGATTTATAAATTCAAAAGGAAAGACTTTAACGCATGAAAGTTTGATCAAGGAGGTGTTAGAAGCATTAAAAGGACCTATAGAGATTGCAGTGGTACATATTCGAGGGCATCAGAAGGGAAATTCCAGAGAAATAGAAGGGAATAATTTGGCTGATCAGGAAGCAAAGAAGGCAGCTCTTGAGGGAGATGAAGGAAAAATTCTACATATTACAAGTAAGAATGAAAGAGATGAAGAGGAAGTCCCAATTCTTAATGAAAGAGAGCGGGCAGAAATACAGAAACATGGGGCAACTGAAGATGATAACGGCAGATGGAAAATGCCTGATGGGAGACCAGTCTTGAATAAAGCATTAACGAGAAAAATCTTAGAAAGTCTCCATGCCTCAACCCATTGGGGAACACAAGCCCTCTGTGACCATTTTATGAGAAGTTATGTGTGTATTGGGGTGTTTGAGATAGCAAGACTAATAACAAGACAATGTATGATTTGCCAAAGAATAGACAAAAAGGTAATGAGGAAGATGCCCCAAGGGGGAAGAGAGTTAGCAAAAAGACCCTTCCAAAATATACAAATAGACTTTACAGAACTTCCCCAAGTACAAAGATACAAGTATGTTTTAGTTATAGTAGATCATCTAACCCATTGGATTGAGGCATTCCCAACTGTAAGAGCCACTGCAGATGCAGTGGCAAAAATTTTACTAGAGCAGATAATACCTAGATATGGGTTAATAAACACTATTGATTCAGATCGAGGCCCCCATTTCACTGCCCAAATAATCCAACAGATAACCCAAGCCCTAAACATTGTATGGAAATTCCACACTCCATGGAGACCTCAGAGCTCCGGGAGGGTAGAGCGAATGAACCAAACTCTGAAAACAACCCTTACTAAGTTAACCGAGGAAACCAAAATGAATTGGTTAAAATGTCTCCCTCTAGCACTGTTAAGGATAAGAACAAAACCCAGAGCAGATGTTGGTGTCTCCCCATATGAAATGTTGTTTGGGCTCCCATTTTTAACAAATTCCGAGAATTTAGGGACTTACGAAGAAGGGGAACAGCATGTAAAGAAGTATGTTCAAGTCATTGCAAATACTTTAAAACAGTTAAGAGAAAAAGGTTACCTTGCTCAATCAACACCTATTGATTTTGTCATTCATAAGTTTCAGCCTGGAGATTGGGTACTGATAAGAACTTGGAAAGAGCAACCACTGGTCCCGAAGTGGGAAGGCCCCTTCCAAGTCCTACTGGTCACGGAGACAGCAGTAAGGACACAAGAGAAGGGATGGACACATGCCTCTCGAGTTAAAGGACCAGTTTCGCCTCCAGATGAATGAGCTGTAGTGGAATCCACTGATACAAAGTTAATGCTGAAGAAAAGACCGACAGAAAAACCCACAAGCTAAGTCTGGACATGAAGTTCACAAACTCCTTGCTAAAACTTCCTGATGATTAAAGAGTTTTAAAAGTTGTGTACTAATAATTGTAATCTTTTGCTGTTTCTTGTTCTAGGTTAATCTTCTGTGATTAGAGCATTCCCCTGCATTGTAGCAATCCGGCCCAAAAACGATATTGGAAGCACAAGTTGATACAAGAAGGAGAACCCTACAATGAAAGAACAGCGACCTGCAGAAGTGTTGCGGGAGGCAAGCCCGGGCCAAGATCCACGCTGGTCCCCAGGAAAGCACATGAATAAAGGGACATTTGGTACCGGACTCCCGTGGGTAGTCCTCCTGTTGATGATCGTCACCACAGGAGAGGCAGGAAACTGTGATAAGTGTCGCTATCCAATTTATGTAGGGAATCTCCGAACATTTGTCTTCAGGGTTCATACAAACCCAAATCCAGACTGTATCAACTTGTCTTGGTTATATACTTGTGAGGAAGATGGGAAAGTATATTGGCTCTTTAAAAATGTAGGGAGTTTTAAGCAAAAACTGGTAGGGGAATGCCCTAATGCAGAAGAATGGATGTGTTCTGAAAAGAAACCAGTAGATCTAAAAGTAAAAAGAGTTTATAAGTTAGATACAATTAAAGAAAAGTTAATAACTAGTAAAGCCCAAAAGAAACCTGAGCCTCAAATAGGAGAAAAGAATTTGTTTTTGGATCTAGTAGAAAAGATAAGCAGAGAACTTAACATAACTAATTGCTGGATATGTGGGGACACCCATATGGCAGAAATTTGGCCCTGGGAAGGAATACCTCTGAGCACACCCAATGTGTTCAAGATAGTAGGAAGAGAAGCATCAAGGGTAGATCAAAGACCAGAAGAAGAAATTTGGGAATTAAGGTCAGAAGTGTTTGGGGAAGAGTGTATTTGGAGAAAAGGACCTAGGTATAAGAGTTATGTGGGAGAAATACCATGCAAGAGGTATTATGTGACAAATGAAACCCATCAGTGGTGGATACCTGACCCCCCTATAAAGTATTGGACTAGACACCCAGAAAAAAACTGCACATGGGTAAAAACAAAATTTTCACATGAGTGTATTGCACAGCAGAGTTGTAATTGGGTTGTAGCAGAAGGTCTGTATGAATGTATGGCACAACAATCTAACCCCTTCCAAGGCGAGGCGAAACTTTCAAAGTTTTGGAGCAAAGATGGAATAGTGGAGATTAATTCTTCAAAATATTGGAAAGCTCCAAAAGGCCTTTTTTGGATCTGTAATAGAAAGGCATATGTGATGTTACCAAAAGACTGGGCAGGAAGTTGTTCCCTTGGAGCTATAAGACCCTCCTTTTTCCTCCTACCCAGAGTTGCAAGTCAACAATTAGGAATACCATTATATGATGAACTGAAAAGAAGAAAAAGAGATGTACAAATAGGAGGCACTCAAAGATGGAAAGATGACGAGTGGCCCCCTGAAAGGATTATTGAGACTTATGGTCCTGCTACCTGGGCACAGGATGGAATGTGGGGATATAGAACACCTATATATATGTTAAACAGAATCATCCGTCTACAGGCCTTAGTAGAAATAATAACTAATCAAACAAGTTTCGCCTTAGATCTATTATCTGCTCAGTCCCGCCAAATGCGTACTATGATATACCAAAACCGACTAGCAATTGACTATCTGTTAGCAGAAGAAGGAGGGGTGTGTGCCAAATTTAACTCATCAGAATGCTGTGTTGAAATTGATGACCACAGTGAAACAATCAAAAATATCACTAATAACATCAGGAAGCTAGCTCATGTGCCTGTCCAAAAATGGACAACGATAATGAAAAAAGACTGGTGGGACAGTATCTTTTCAGGGGAATGGTGGAAGAAAGTATTATTTGTGCTTGGAGGTGCATTAGTAAGTATTGTTTTTCTTCCTTGTATAATTCCATGCTTGATCCGAACAGTAAAGAACATAGTGCAAACCTCAGTCCTTGAAATATTAGATAATAAAAAGGTTGAAGATGTTAAAATAATAAAATTAGAACAAGAAGAGAGTGAACCAGAAACTGCATAAGAAATGTATGAAAAGTATCAATTCATTAGAAAAGTATATAGAGTTTATGAAGAAGAGTTGTAAAAGTTTTAATAGTTGATGCGGGCCTACAGCCCGATCAAAGTTTTAGAGGGGGGAGTTGTTATAGATACAAGAAAACTAAAATTGACTACCTGTATGCTTCATTTTCTACTTGTAACTGTTTATTTTGCAACGAGTTCTGAATTGTTGGGGATATTCACTGTTGTAATGTTGTTCACTAATTGTTAGATATTGTTACAAGTGTTTAGTTAAGAAGTTTGTAAGAGTTCTGTGCAGCTGCCTTCCCGAATCTAGTTAAAGGGACAACACCAAAGCGCAGGGGGATCTTCTACCCTTCCCCCAAACAACTCAAAACTGAGACCACCACCCAGAGCCTTCATTGGAACATGACCACCCAATCAAAACGTGGCGGGAAGGAATGATTGGTGTGGAAAGCACCCCGCTAACAGCCAATGAGAGCCCGAAGAATACACCAATCCGGGAAAGGATCCAAAACGGACCAATCCCTGAGGGGACAGAGGCTTTAAAAGGGACTGACCACCCTCAGGGGGGTGCTTCTCTCGCAGGAACTGGACTGTCCTGACGGGGGGGGGCCTGTGCGCCCGTGCGCACGTTTTTTTGTTACTCTGACTTGCCGCGTGAGGCTGGGACTAGCCCAGCCTCCTGTTCCTGTAGCCAAGTTTGCAACAATAAACGATCGGCCATTCCTTTTTAACACCTTTGGATTTACGGCCTCGTTATTAACGTTGTAACATTTTGTAACACTACTGCTGCAACTAAAGCTTAGGTATTCAACAGCAGGGACTTTTATTACTGCTTGGAAAAGTCAATCCATTGTAGGATTTCCAGTGCAACTTGTGAAATTGAAGTGGAAAGTAGAGCAACTGTGGTTGTCCGCAGCATGTGAGCTATTTTTGCAGCTGCGTGGGACTCTGGGTAGCTTTCCACATTCATTAAATTAATTCTAGAGTTGAAGGCAACTCTACACTCAAGGATCTTCAAAAGGGAAAGAAATCACGACGTCACCTCGGGTTCACAACTGATTCATAACAGATGCAGGGACTGTAGCCCTTGTGGTTCCGTGTCAAAGTCTGGAGACATTTTGATGAATTCTGAGCAGATGGAGCATAAACATGATCCCTCACTCATGCACATTTACTGCCTATCAAGTAATTGCACTGTACAGGGGCTTAATGGTCAGATCTCCCACCCAAATATTTCATCCACACTCTACACCAGTAAAAACCCCATTCCCTGACCACAAGAACTTCCACAGCCACAAAACAAGGGCCACCAAATCTGAAACCCCAACCAGGAGTCAGCAGGCTTGGCCAGTGGCCTGGCACAGAGACATAACACTTCATCTGCCATCACCCCTCCCTCCCACCAAGACAGCATCCCTGAGGCTGAAAGGTTTTGTGATCTTGTAAGAGTGACCCCACATGTCACACACAGAGCTCCGCACACCCATCCTCAACCAGCAGCATATTAACTTGAGAGTCATCTCTATTAGGTGGGGAGTCAAGGTGTCCAAGGACCTAAACCTGTCACTGCTAACTTACAACTCACTCCTGGAGTCTGGGTATTTTAGTTAAGCAACTCCTTCCTTGATAATATTCTTTGCCCTTCCATACATGTTCAGGCCTATTGCCAGCTGTTTGCCTCATTTCTCTTGTTGAAAAATTAACATGAAAGCTGACTTCTTTTTTTCCCCTATCCTCAGAGACAGTATTTTAATATTACCCCCATAAATCAAAGAAATTTGAATGATTATCTCATTTAAGGATGCTGTTTGTGATGCTTACAGAACTGCATTCTGTTTCTAATGGTATCTGAACAGCTATTCTTTTTTTCTTTTCCTGGAACTTGGGGTGATTCAAACTCCTGCCTGCTCTTTCAGCCTCACATTTTATTACTTCATAACCAGGTAGAGAGAAAGTAAACATCTCTCTGCTCAATTAAACGATTGCAATAAATCTTCCACAGCCCACAGGAAATGAGTTGAGTTTCTTAAAAGGAAATCACTAATATTTGTTATCTTACATAATCACTTCAAGGGGATTATTGACTGTTCCCTATACCATACAACTCAGACTAAAATTAAAGACAAATCTCATGTCAAAAAAGCAGTCACCCCACTTAAACAACTCCAAGGTGATTTATATGAAGAGGGAGGTAAACATTTAAGTGACCAACACATCACAGCTGTTTTATCTCCCCCAAAAAGTGACTTTACTATAAAAGTCTGAGGTCTAACTTGTGCTGCACGTGTGGCACCAAGTACAAGTGGCTTCTGCCCTGTGCAGATGGCTCTAGCTTACTGTTATCACAGAAGTGCTGTTTGCTCATGTGAACTGCCTCTCCCCGTGCCCTGGAGCAAGGAGCAAATCATCAGCTGCTCCATAATAGATGCCTGTAGCATCCGTGACTCACTGTAATTTAAAGGCAATATTAAGAAGATATGGCCATTACACAAGCAAACACAGTTATTTCCACTGCAAAAGGCATTTAATTTCCTGCTGTTGTTGTTCCCTAGACAGAAGGAAAGCATCCATCTGGGGAACTGGGCTACAGCACTGGGCAGTGGTGTCCTCAGAACATGACTCTACCATGCAACAGCACAGCCTACATAGGTGGTGCTGGGTCCCACCTGTGCTCAACTACCACCACCACCTTTAGGCACGGGACAACAGGGAGAGATGCTGCCCATCATGGGTCTGAGGGACATGGGGACAGTCAGGGGATGGAGCTCACCGCAGACACTTTGCTGATGACGTCCCTGGCGACGGCCAGGCCCTGTGCGAAGGTGCGGGCAGCCACGAAGGCTCGCGTCACTTGCAGCTTGAGCTTCCGCGGCACATCCCCAAAGGGCTTCAGCTGCTCCGTGTACTTGCTGACACACTCCAGGTACTCGTCTGTGAAGTGGTACTGTGGGTTGACCAGCCGGAACATGCGCTCCAGCAAGCGCGCCCAGAACTCGTTGAGCATCTCCTCCAGGTTGACGTTGCCGCCCATGTAGTAGCGCTTCAGCTCCACAAAGAGGTCCTTGAACAGCTCCGAGTTCTGCATGTACAGCCGGCCGTACGTCCGCACAAACATGTTGTTCAGAGACTTCGCAGCATTCTCCAGGAGTTCTTTGAAGAACTCTAGGAAAGAGGGAGAGAAGATTTGGTAAACACGGGCACTGGGTTGTGTGTTCACACACTCCTACAACCACTGCTGAACTGGAGGATTACCACAACGAGACCATCATCAAATTGAAATGGAAAATTAAAGGACTCCCCCATAAATTTTCATCAATGTCTATATCTCAAAAATTTTGATTACTCTTAATAAACCAATCCCCAAAACTCTCTATAGACTGGAAGACTTGTATGAGTGAAATCTCTCCTGATACAAATATGAATATCATGGTTAAGAGTCAGCAAAAATACAAAGAAAGCGCAAAAGTTTCTGATGTTTCCATTTAGGCATCTTAAAAGATGTAATTTCAAAGAGCAACATATTGGAAAGAAAAAAGGTGGTTTTGTTAAACAGATGTTTTGCACAAATTAGTCCTTCTTTCCAGTTCTTGACAATTCATTTTCCAAGATTATCATAAACCAGCCTCAAAGATGAACAAATTTTAATATATTTAAAAAACAAATTTAAAAAATCTACCTGCAGGTTCTTTCTCCCATCTTGCAAGTTCATCATTTCTCAGGGCAGGGCCTGACCACTTACCCAATTGGTCCTGATTGCAGAAGGGGCTTCAGATGTTTGCGGCAGTGTGAAAATCCCCACAACTATACCAGAATTTGCTTAAAATCTAAGGGCTAAACACTTGGCACAATAACAAGAGATTTTTCAAATGACAAAGGACAGATAGGGTTTGTGATTTTTATCACTTTCTAAAAGCAAATCCCCACTTTGGTTCATTGTCTGGGAGCACTGGACAGCCCAGAGAGTGGCTGCTGCCATGTCTTGGCAGTGCCACATGTGTCTTCAACACTGATAACAAGTTGACCTGATGATGATAACACTGCAGAAGCAGTTTAAAGAACATGTCCTCCAAGAACACATCACCACAACCTTGACACCTGGGTCTAAGCACAAACTACTCTGCCACAAAGCCTTTGCCTTGGAGATTTGGCATAGACAAGAAAAATAAAATAAAATAAAATAAAATAAAATAAAATAAAATAAAATAAAATAAAATAAAATAAAATAAAATAAAATAAAATAAAATAAAATAAAATATAGGGGAGGGGTCTACTAGGCCAAAAGCATTTGGGCCATTTTGGAAAAAAACTCCCTGCTCTATGGCCTTGGGGGCAGCTAAGGAGAGCAAGGGAGGTGCCACTGGGACAAAGCCTCCCATGCCTGTTTGCTCCAGCCCCACAGGGAGCACTGGCACCCTGGGGAGCGAGCACAGCCAGGTGAGGAAGCAGGTTATTTTATGCATGCCACCAGCAATTGAGGATTCTGACCTCTGCTTTTCTGTGACTCATATTCAATAAATATTTTTTAAAAAAACATGCCTCTGTGGTTTTCTAAATCCTCAAAGGAGCAATGCTTAGAGCTACAAGTTGTTATAAGGGGGAGGGGGGGGCGATATTTTGGCCCAGTGCGAATTTAAACCTTGTTAAAAGATGTTAAAAGTATGCTGAAGTTCAGATTTTCGTCTTCGGTGCTCCAGTACAAACAAAGCCTAACACAGAAAACATTTTCTGGAAAAACTGAAACATCCCATGAGTTCCTGATGAACAAAGTCATGGGGTTCAGTGCCTGACATGGCTGTATATAATGCAGACTCTTAGGTGCACAAGGGAAATGATCCAGGGAAAAGGAGACTGATTTCAAACACCCAACACGTCTTCTGTCCAATATCAGCAGGAACCTCCACTTTTGTTCCCATGACTGGCATTTCCTCCTCAGGAAGATTTTTCTTCTGTTGAGTTTATACTATAAAGATTTGCTTGGTGTATATTAATTTATAATTCACTTAATCGTTTTGAAGGCTCACTTCCTTCCTTTGCTCAGACCTTTTAGTATCACCAAATAAATTGTTTATTTAAATACTTCTGTACCAGGCACAAAACCTGCTAGATGTGTCAGCAAACTCTTCAAAAAGAATTAGATTTTTGAAATTATATTGATAGCAAACCTATCAGATAGCTCCAACCATCAGTCTAAAGAACCCAAAGCAATGTTTTAAGACAAGAAAATTATCTTACGTAATACATCCATATTACCATAACCAATTTATTCTCCTGCCCAAACTCATTTTATCGGTTACACTCCAAAGTGGAAGTTGAATAAACTGTATCCAGGCTTTAGAGCTCATCTCTTAGCAATTTTTCATGTGGGCTAGAACCAAGTATGTTCATTAATTATCATGAAAAAAACCCTGCAATCGAATTAGCAGCAAATACCTGTGCACCTGCAGCCTTCCAGCCAGCAGCTTTTCCTTGCCCGAAAGTAAGGTAAATAAAGGAAATGAAAACTTCCCACCAAAACCAGGCACTTCCAAAAGCCCAACACAGCACTGCTGAAGGAGGCAGCATGCATGCACAGTGCTGTTGTCTCTGGTTCAAGCTTCAACCATCATTTTCATGGACAGAAAACTCCTGTTCTCAAGTGCCACTTCCCAAAGAAGAAGGGGAGGAGGGCAGAGGAAGCTGTGTCTGCAGCCTGGAGTCAGCATCCACCCCTGCCAGCACATGCCTGTATCCCTGAACATGCCAGATGTGCCAGACAGGATGCCCTGGTGACCTGTGCCTGTGGCTTGGCCACCGGGTGCCACTGCTGGCACCTCAAAGCTCCTGGGGTGGAGCCTCCTGTTGGGGAGGGGTGATGTCAAGCATGGCATTGGGGATGAAGGGTCACTCAACACCAGCAAGCAGGGATGGACCCAGCAGTGGGATGTGCATGGCATCTTCGTCCATGCAACGCACAGCACTCTTAACCTGGTCAGCAGCATCAATTAAATTACATCTATAGATATATATTTAGTGTAGCTATTGGCACAGTGTAAATCTGCATCCTCAGTTTCTATCTGCACATCAATAAATCAGCTTGGGTGCCAGAAGGAACATTGATCTTTTCTCTGTGCAAACTACGGGCGTAGATGTCTGCAAGGAAAAGAAAAAAGCCTGAAAGTCCTTTTTATGAGTTAAATGCTAATCTGACTAGTAACTCCCTATATCTAATTAGATACTAATTCTCTCCTTCACAGAAATGAGCTAATTAGCAAACACCAACATAACCCAGCATTAACCTTGCCACCACAAGAAGAAAAATGGCAGGTTCCTCTCTTACGTCTTGGCTGTTTGCTGGGTAAAATAAATGACCACCTTTCATTTGTATTAGAAGTTGACTTGTTCTCAAACAAAGCAAACACACAAAGGCCTCGGTTGCTTATTTTACAGCACTGTAAAAGCATGTTTTACAGCTGTGTTGCAAGCAATCTGTACTCATTAAATTATCACTCTGACAGGCTTCCTGTGAAAAGCTGTCAAATGCAAACATTTTTCACACACAACAAATCATACTTTGCCGGTGCTCTCTCAGACACTGCTATCTGGAGGGATGGCAGGCTCTCTCTTCCCTCCATTTATCTTGTTTAAAACTCCTCAGACAAGGGCTGGCCCTTCTTGTTGACAAACAGGCGCACACACGGTTGGGAAAGGCTTCACAAACTGACCTGTGAGAGCAGCACGTGGCTCCAAGGTCTCCCTGGTTCTCCTGACTAAGAGCAGAGCCTGCAGAGAGGGCTGGGTTACACAGAGAGGATGAACCACAAAGTCTTGGGATAACATGGCAGAGCCAGCTCTGCTCCAACCTGACTGAGGAGCAAGGCCATGTTGTACTGCTTCAACACACCTCAGCCAAGTCCTGCTGATGCAAAGTCACCTTCTCATTCAAGGTGATGCTTAGGAGGACAAGCTCCAGGCTGAGGGAACCAGCACTGTGGGACCAGAGCCACAAAACCTTTCTTAACGTCAAGAAACAATTTTAAAATTTGTCTGTATTGCAAAATAAATCCTGTGCATGCTACGGGCTTTGATGCTGAAAGGAAGATGACATTTCCAATGCAATTAACTTTAAGAGGCAGAAAAGGCAGTAATCTGCAGTCAGGCAATCTACAGCTCTGGGCTCTATTTATTCTTTTCACATTTTTGAATTTCAGGGTAGAATTTCAATGCCCACCACTTGGTGAAAGCCTAGAGATGTCAAGAAATGGTAAGAAAGACAGGATGTGACATATGTGCCATCTCTGCAATAAAAATCCTGGGGAAAAAAAGTCTCTGGTTTTGAACAAATCCTTCTTTAAAAGAGCACATTGAGAAACATAACCATAGTTACTTGGCAATTTCCTTTTTTTCAAGTAATAAGATGTTTTACCTCTTTGGAGCTTGAGGGCAGACCAGCCCTGCCAGTAACCCAGTGCAGGAGAGCATTGCATCTCCCCAAGGTGCTTCCACATGACATCAGATTCCACTACCAGAATAATTCAAAACAATCTTTCTTCCAAATTGCAGATACATGAGCTAACTGAAGAAACACAGTCACTCCACCCACTGTGAGACCGAGTAAATCCCACCTCCAGACAATACATCTACTCCTTTTGACTTTCAGACCCAACATATTTTTGATCTTGGATTCATGGGTGTCACCTGAAAATATTCTCTTTTTTTTTTTTAAAGTAAGAAGGGATGCAGTATTTTCCTAATCCTTGTGCTAACATTTTCAGATATTTCAAAGAGTGGGATTTTCATACAAGAGGGTTTTTGCTGAGGAGAGCCCAGTGCTGTAGGGCACAGTCCTACCTAAAACAAAGGCAGCTCCTGGAAATGAGATGAACACATCAAAGGGGCACATTCCCCTTCACCCACAGACAGGTTTGGCATTTCTGTAGATGCGTTGGCAATAAAAGAAAAAGTAGCAAAAACTGCCTGGTCTGAACTGCCTCCTGCCACCACCTGCCCTGTGTCAGGACCTGAGCACTGGTGTCCTCAGCCTCCCCAGCCCTGCCCCAGGCAGAGTCCTCAAGGCTGAATCCATAGCTGACCACTGCAGGAGTGCAAAGCTGTGCCTTTAACTTCTGTATCTTCAGGAGCAAAACATATTTATTTCAGGGAATACTTTCACACAGAGAGGCACAGTGCTCCACAGCACTACGCTTACTCCTCTTGTAGCCACTGCAGAGTCAAAACATCAGTGACCCAAGGGCTCAGCACCTAAAACCCCCACGTTTTATAGAACAAAGGAAACCTTAACTGCAGTGCAAAAAAAGGTCAAGTCTTATCCAAGAGTTCAGCAAGGTTGCTGAGCCAATGTGCTTGCCACAGACACCCATCTATTGGCCATGTTCAGGTGTGCTGGTGCCCTTCCTTTTGGACAGCAGGGCTGCCACATACCTTTCTGCTCTCAAAAGCCACCAGACATGCTGCATTTCCCATGCACCAGGTTTCCTTAGTTAAGAGCCGAGTTTTCACTTGGCCTTATTCTGTTTGAGGTTTGGAAATGAACTACACAAACAGATCCCAGGTAGACGTGCAATTACTCAACCACTTTAAAAAACAAATAAAACCAGGTTCAAGCACACATATGGAACATGTTGAATTTTTATAGGCACAATTAATTAGTTTCAGATAATTTGCCACCCAGATTTTTGAGCATACTCTTAATATATTGTCCAGATTATGATTAATTAAGGACCATCTGTCTTACCAAAACCTTTAATTTGCTTGTCTGTATAGACAATTATGCTTTCTAGTGTGTACAGGAGAACACTGCCACAAAGATATTAATTATATTTTCTCCTTAAAAGGTTTACTCATAAAATGTCCACAACAGCAAGATGGATTCCCAGACAAATGCTCCTGGCCCAAGCCATGGCCCCGCAGGCTCCGTCCCTGCATTTTCCAGAGGTGCATCTGCAGATGCAAACTCCACCCTGCAGCTGCTCCTACCGTGTGAAGCAAAATTCAATCCAGACAGATAAATGGTATTTGGGAGAAAAGAAAGAAATGTTTCACAGCTCTCTTCACCTGGAGGCTGAAGTCGTCCACAGCCATGCCACCTAGTCCAAAGGGAGGAAAGCAATTATTTTTTTCTGAATGTGCTTCATTATTTTTAATATGTCTTCACTTCCTTTATTGCATATACAGCATTTGTAATTTCCACCAGGGAAAAACAAATCCTAGCTTAACAACCTTTTTCCGGAAGTATTGAAAAACCGATGAATACATAGCGTTAACACATTTATTGAATATGAACTCAGAAGGGCAGGGCAGAGCCACAAGCTGTTTATCTGTCCTGTTTTCAAACATGTATTAGCACTTATTGACATGGGAAGAACTCTTTCACAAGGCTTGAAGAAGTACAGGCTTAAATCTTGCCAGTGTCACAGCAACAGCCCCAATATGTGAATGATTCAGAGCTAGGAGGAACAACATCTCCCTAAATTTTGCTTGATTAGTGAAAGTCAAGACAACAAAAACAACTGGGCCACAGCCTCATAGGTTAAAAAACAAACAAGCAAACAAAACCACCAAAACCCAAGATTTCTAGAAGTTCTGGTTTCTGGAGCACTGTGGGGCTAGTAGGAATCCAGAAGAACAGGGCAGAAGATAACACACAACACTGGGCAACACCATCACACTGAGACTGAGCTTGTTAGAGAATAAGGTGCAATGAAGGAGGAGGACAATGTGGAGATTCCTGTCTGTGATTCAAGAAACAAACAGCAGCACATTGCATCCTGCTGTATGTACCAGTCATCCTATGAATTAGGAAAACAGCGAGAAATGCCCTTGGTCCCTTCTTAGTCCATCCTGCTCTGCTACATCTCACGCAGCAGGATGAGCCCAGACTTCATAGCTCCTCATCCCTGGTTTCAGGGACTGTCACTGCTCACACATCCCATTTTCTCCCATAGCTATACTGAGTTTTCTCCCACTGCTTCCATGTCGCCTCCTCCCCAAGCAGCAAGTCCATCATTCCCAGCACTTCCATCCCCCTCCTTGCAACAACTCTTCCTCAATGCACCTCTCTGCAGCTGTTTCTTCTTCCTCCATTGTTTGCTCTTCCCTCTACTCCTCCCCTAATTTTCACTGCACCCATTCCTCAATCTCTTCAGACACACCTGTGATTTCTCGGGTGCTTCAGCCTTTGCTCCACATCCATTACACCAAGTTCCCACCCCAAACTTCACCTGGAAGTGAGCTCCTTCAGGCTGCCTCCCACATCCTCCCAACTCAAAGGAATTTTCTGGGATACTCACGAAGGTATTTCACAGGTACATGTTTTCCCAAGCCTCCCTTCCTACTGCTGTCAGAGTGTGAGGAGGGCCTGCACTACCAAACAGTGGGGATGTCTTTCTTGTTCCCATTACCTCAGTTACCCTCATCTCATTACACTTGCAGGGAGAGCTCTCCCAGCTGGGGCCGCCTCTTATTTGTTCAGCCAGCATGTGAGTGGCTGGACACTAAGATATTGCAGTACATTAAACACTAATAAAATAGCTCCAGCCCTGCACCAGTGGGTTAGCACACCCCCAAAGCTGAACCACCACCAAAACAGGCATCCAGAGGAGCAGCTACCAGGACTATGCACATAGGCTTGGTGACACCTTTGTGCAGAGAGGAGGTAGAGAGAGTTAATTTTAAACAGACAAACAATAGCTCATTGACTGGCTGACAGCAATTAGTAACCAGAGAGCACCAGGCACGTTTCCTGTAGCCAAGTACAAAGCCTGTTGCCCACATCTTTGGTTTTGGGGAAAAAAAGCCAAAAGGATAAGAGCAGTTTACCTGTGACCTTAAGAGCAGAACTGCTTTGACCTGAGATCACGTAAGAGTGTTTGATCCCTCAAAGTCCATACATAAACTGCTTTTGCCCCTTGCTGAAGTCTTTGCTAAGTTACAAGAGTTAGTATCTTTTTTTTCCCCTCCTAACCAACAGTGCAGGAACCCCCTTCACCTCGCCTCATGACATTTCCTACTTCTGCGGTAACTTGAACTTGACGTTAGGATCTTTCCAAGCTTCCTAAAAGAGAGCTCTGGTTCTCACCACTGTCAGACAAGCATCACCTTTCTCAATGAACAAGACTAAAAATCATGGTGGTGTATGAACCTCCTTAAAAACCTCCAGATGGAGAGGAGCCAGTTGAACAAAAACAAAGAAGAAACAAACTTCCAAGGCACAGACAGCAGACAATTTGTTTCATTGCTGTTGCATTGAGTGGGAAAGCACAAACAAAAGGCCACAAGTGGGATTTTCTAAAGGAAGTGTATTGGTGGTTGCTCCCTCCAGCTTCTCCTCAAGTCACTCCCTCCCTATCCTCAGTAAGCACCAATCCAAAACCAAGTCCAAAGGATTGCCTCTTCACAACAGCTTCTTTGAGGTATATCTTCCCAACATCATCTGCCCTGGTTGATATGAGGTTTGGTGCCATCTGTTTCTGGAGAGGGCAGAACAAGACTGTGCCTTCACCTCAATGTGAGTGGCAGCATAGACCAAACCACCCTATTATTTGTACCTTAATGATGCCATGGTCATCAGTGCACTCACCTGAAGGTGGATGGCAAGGGAGAGCTCTTCCTACCACACAGGTTTATTCAGAAGCTTGAACTCCATGCAGCTCTGGCACAGCAGAGGTCCACCAGGTCTCTACTCAGTGCTCCGGCTGTGACAACACACCTGGAGCTGCTCCCTGCAGATATGAACGTGCTGGCAGCTAGTACTGACCCCATGGTCCCGGGTGCCACAGACACAGGGGGACCCTGCCAAAGGAGCAGGATGAGGGCCCAGGTCTGCTCTCACAGGCAGTTTCCAGTAAAAGAGTTAACATGAGATGAAGGTCCCCAAAGGGCAGTTATTTTGGTAAGGCAGAGCACCCCGATGGGCTGCCAAATTCTAACTATAGGAGCAGCAGGCTGGGCACCTGTGGGGTTCATCTTTCACTGTTTACCTCCACACTGCCTGAAGCAGCAGAAAGGAGACCACCAAAAGCTTTCCCTTGTCCCTTCTGTGTCTTTCCCAGTTACTAATACATCCCAGCTATGCATCCCACTGCACCAGCACACCTCCCTGATAACTCATAGCTGGAGATAGCAGCTGGAAGCAAAGGGTTATCTGAACAACAAAAACTAAATTCAGAAATGAATTCCAGGATTTTTCCTCCAGTTTCAGCAGAGCTTGGAAGCTATTTGGCCAGTGTTCTCCTGACCAGTCTCTTGGATTCAGACACAAGCCAGTTATTGGAAGAAATTCATGCACCCAGGAGTAACACAGGGCTCACACTAGAAGGTCAGTGGTACCCTGGGATGCTTCAAAGATGCTCATCATGATCACACTTTGTACCTGTAGCTACCCTGCCCAATACAAACATGGAGCCCACAAACAGGAATCCCTCTCCAGCCCCTCTGCCTGCTCCTTGTACAGCAGAGGGGTTGTGTGCACCATGGACTTGGGGACCCCTGGCCGGCTCTTTCTTCTTGGATTTGATTTCTTTCAACTTATTGTCCCCAAAGGGTTTCCTTTTACACTTCTGTATTTGTTTTATCTTAAATGCTAATGGAAAATTCAGGGAGACTGGATCAGAAATTGAACTCTCGGCATTTAATCGCTTCCCAGATGCTGGCTCGGGCTGTGCTATTTAATACAAATCCTTCTGTCATCTGGGCACTGGGAACACCAAAGCCTCTAGGAACTGCCAGCCCAGCCCAGAGACAGACCATCTCACACACTTCCTGTGAGTACCTTCCCTCCTGTACAATGAGGGTTGCAGAAGTTTGTTGCCTTGCCTAAGTCTAGAGTGCACAAAAGAAAGGGACACAACTTGGTTTAAGTGCAACAGCAGAAGTGCTTGTGAAATACAGGGGCAGGAGAAACAAGGAGCTTGTGGGACTCAACAGCCTCTCTATTTTTCCCCCCAGAAAAGGGCTTGGCACAACAGTTATGTCTTCCAAGAGATTCAGGATGTGTCTTTAAAAAGTAAAAAGTAAGAACACCTTATCTAGGAAGCAATAGAACAGCAGAAACACTGCAGAAGAGTTATGGGCTATGTCCTGTCCTGGCTCCAATTCCTCAAAACAGCTGAGCAGTTTCCCCAAAGCACTGTTGGCTAGCACAGACCCTGGCATGGAAAACTTCAGCCTCAAAGGGCAAAAGAGGTGAAAGTTCAAATTTAATACATGGAACTGAGCATTTATGCAGTCTTAACGTCAGCATTAATTCTATTAATGTTATTAATCCCCGAGAGTGAAAGGGAGGGCACTAAGTTGTGAAGATAAGACAAGGCACAAGACATTTTATTTAAAAAAAGGGAGGGGGTGTTTAAATCCCTGACTGGTATAGCTGCTTCTGTGGCATGAGATGTCACCACAGTCAGTTACAGCTTTGCTATGAATGTCATTGTCATGGAGGGAGACACTTACATGGCCAGAAAATTTTACCCACTAATTTCTCAATGAAGCCCATAAACATATCTGAGATTAACCGGCAAATCTTCACCTCTAAAATCATTTAGCAACGGTGAATCCAACAACTCACAAAGTATTTTTTATTTTAACAAAAAAGCATTTCCCTTGCTGCTGAAAATACATCTCTTATTGCTACGCTGGCATCAGGCTAGTGGTTTAAATTACAACAGGGGAGACCTCCAGGAGCATACATACCTGTACTGTAAGCAAATATTTAGACAGAATATGTAAGATATGGGACTCCTGAGCTCACAAGTTCTCCCAGTGCCTGCAAACCAAATACATGCAGGAGGATCTGATGCTGTCACATTATGCACTGAGAGCGAAAATGACTTCTGGTCAGCCCTTTGGGGATGGAT
The DNA here is from genome assembly GCA_027886175.1 of Phylloscopus collybita. Lineage (NCBI taxonomy): Eukaryota > Metazoa > Chordata > Aves > Passeriformes > Phylloscopidae > Phylloscopus > Phylloscopus collybita. The sequence goes on from JAJNNQ010000051.1 coordinate 1,247,820, forward strand.
AATCAGCAGATTGTTCCATGCTCCTGATTAAAGAGGAGAAAATCCATTTCTGTATGCCTTTGGTGTCAGATCAGAGCAATTCTGGCAACAGTTCCAACAGCACACAGCGCTCCAGCAACAGCTGATGCAAATGCTCCAGAAGCCACAGGGCATCCCAGCTTCCATCCAAAGGATGTGCCACCACTTGGACTGTCCTTCTGCAGCAGCAACTGCTGCAAAGGTCAAGCACATAATGGAGGCAGAACAGGTTTGACTCTCCTCCCAGACGTGAATGTCAAGGCTGGGAGATTAGCAGCCAGAGAACCCACAACAAAGATTTCCAAAGGGCTGGAGGACAGGGTTTGCTGTTTGGGCTGCATCCTGGAGTGGCCAATCACAGCCCGGGGAAGTGTCACCCTGCAAGAGAAGTGTCCACTCCACTTAAAGACTTTGGTCTCTGTAATAACTCATCTTGCCTACTCAGTCACTCCGCAAGACTGTAGCACAGAGGATTTCATGTTAAACTAAGGAAGGTGTACAGCTCATTTTTGCCAGTTTTATTTCCATTTGAATGGATTTAGCTACAAGTGATAAGGAAGCCCTGAAGAGCTGCAAATAGTAATATCAGAACTTGGGCCCATGCAGAAGAGCACCTCTGGAAGGGATTGTGTCCTTTTCCAGTCTCATCCCTAAGGATCAGGACAAATATATGGGTCTCGATTGCCCCTCCTTCCTGTAGTTTGGGTATGTTGTCTGGATTTTTGCTGTTTTCCTCTCTTTAAGGAGTTTTCTAAAGTTTCATTTTTAGCCTTCTGTGTGTACCTTTTGCAATGGAGTCATATACAATTTTACATAAACAGCCTTTTGTTACTGTAACCATCTAACAATGTTTACATTCTTCTCATAAGGAGGAGACTGTGGATGGACTGCTGGGTTGCCCAGTGTGGTTGAAGAGGAAGATTTTCTTCCTCCAATCCATGGTCACTGCTGGAATTCAATAAATGTTGAAGTTGTAAATAAACCTCCTCTTTTCTGCCTTAGACATCGCAACGTGTGGGTGTCATTTCTTTGTGTCGTGTGCGACAGGGTACATTAGATCAAAAAGTGTGGGATGAATTATGCTGGGCAAGAGGCACTCAAATGTGTAAGACACAACTGACTACGGCTGATCTGATGACCAAGCACCAAGACCAAAGGAAGGAAACGCCATCCCACAAGCAGCCAAACATTCAACAGCAGGCTCTTAAACAAACAAAACACAGCAGTCTAGGGCATGGAACTCCAACATTTTTGCAGAAAAGTCTGAGGACCTCAGTGGGGAGACTCCTTAACCTGCCCCAGCAACCAGCAGGAAGGTGTGCCTTCAGCCTCCAGATGACTGGGCTGGAGGGAAAGAGGCAGTCATGATTAAAAGCCACACAAGAGGTAAATGATGGAGGGTGGTAATCAGTTCATCTCTACTTCCACTCCAGGTAAGATTTAAAAAATCCCTAAATCAGCTTTGTCAGCAACAAGTAAAGATTTTGTTCTGATATTAGCACTCAGAGTCATTAGGCTTTGGGACAGGCTGAGGAGGTTGCCAATTCTCCTTCATATGAGGCAGAGACACACCCTTGAGGGACAGGCTGGGCACAGTAAATCCAGCTTTCAAAACAACACCATCCCCTTCCAGACTTGCCACTCAAGGACTTCCCAGGCTTAAGTGAGAGTGAGACCAGCACAAAGGCTGTTCTAGGGGGCTGACAGGAGAACCACAGAGCACAGACAGAATAGCTTATGCAGGCTCCCTTCCAAAGCTCACCTATTTTAAAGCCTTGTGCTTTGACAGACATCCATCTCAGCTTGGTTTAATGTCTCCCTGCCATCACACAGCCCTGCAGCCACCCCTCCCCCCACAAAGGGGCAGATGCATCTCACAGGATGTCTGCTCCACATCAGGGATGCTAATGCAGCGATGTGTGCATGCTCTTTGTTTTCAATGCAGCATTTCAAAAAGCCTCATCGTTCATTTAAGGTGAAGCAGATGCTGTTCCTCTGGTCTCTTTGAACAAGCTTATCTATGGGCTGGATTTCATTAAGTGTCTTGTTCTGCATTTAATAAGCTTGCAAGTCTAGACACTTTGGTTCTCCCTCTATCACCCCTTTGGTGTAGCAGCAGGTAGAGACAACAGAGGTTAAGAGGGAAATATTTAGCCAGCAGATTTAGATGCTATCAAGATGATTGCATAATTCTACTTTGACTCACTGCAATTTCATACCCAGCGATTTTTTCTCTCACCCTAGTGCAAATCCCTTTTGAAAGCAAGAGACTGCTACCCACTGTAGAAGTGCAGAGGAGGTTGCTAGGAGGTTCAAGGCACAGACTTTGGGATATTCATAGAAAACTCATGTTGAACCAATGACCAAACAAGGGAACAAATGTCCAAAGGAGCTGCATGGGGGAACTGTCCTTTACCACAGAGTGTGATGGTGATGTACAAGCAGAACTGTGTGAGCAACCCAGTCCACTTGAGTTGCCATATACTTCCATATGCAGCTGGCTGTCACCTCACTCCCCCAGCCAACAAGGACAACCCAAGCAGCAGCCTGACATCCTGCTCCTCCTCCCCAGATGCCCAGGCAACAGGGGGCTGCAGTGTCTGGGAGCACTGAGGCACCTACAAAGCCCCACAGGAACCAACCAAGAGCTCAGAAGCAAACCAAGAAATGCCCTGGGACCTCAGCCAGGTGCTGTGCCCAGTGTCTAGGCATCGACTTCAGCTGTTTGCAGAGGTGCTCTCAAAGGAAAAGCACCTGGCTGCAAGGTGGGCAATGCTGGCTATGTGCCAGCTACCTCCAAAGGGAGATCTTCCTGCAGCTCCCGTGAGCTAGGCATGTCCTATGGAGAGCCAATCTGACAGGACACATTGTGGACCCAAGGGCAATACCTAGACCAGTCATTTCCTTATCTGTCAGCAGTTATCATCACTCCTGTGATGGAAACTCAGCCGAGACTTGTTCATTATGGTTCTGACCCTGCATCACACTTGAACCCTCAGCCTACACACAAAATCACTCTGTTTATCTGCTGCTCTGCTTAGCCCCAAAGGCTAAAAGTGAGATGGATACAAATCCTGTGGGTTCACAACATGCTGGGAAAGATCAGCATTGTTGTGGATGGGGGCTGCAAGATGTACACATTACAATTACGTACGCTGCGGGGATGTACCAACAAAACCAACTGCAATCTTACATTAGAGCAAAATGGCTGTGGAATCCTTTGAACCCCTTTAGGGGAATCCAGAGGGCCTTGCCCTTGAAGAATATACCATAGAATCTCCACCTAAGCTGAAAGAAAAGACTTCCCCTATGGTGCCTTGCAACACTGTGATTCACCTCAGTTCTGCTCTCCCCATATGCCCCTAATTCTTGTGGTTTCTCCTTTCCCTGTTTCCCCATTGGTTGTGGCATCCCTGGTGGCTGGCCCCATCTTCCCTATAGGGCACTGCCCTTTGTACTGCCCCTGTGCCCTCAGATCATTGGCCGCTGACCCTGTGCACACCACATGGCCAGGTCTTTTGTCCCTGATCCCCTTTGGCATGTTGGAATAAACCTTCACTGGAATTTTTCGTACAAAAGGCCCTTCTTGCCTCTCTTCACTGAGCTAGCTGTGGTGTGTGTGGTGTGTGGACTTGACTGCTTTGCCTGAATGCCTACCCAAGTGGCCTTTCCACAGGAGATGCTTATTGGGAAATAGGTAGCAGCACCACCATCTAAACCTTGCATTGCTACAAATGGCTTTTCAAAAGATTAATCAGAAAGAAAGATCTCTCTCTTTGGGAAACAAACAGCCATAATCAGCGAATACTTCTCTCTCACAAGATTGCAAAACAAGGCATGCTCTGCCCTCTGAGCCGAGTCATGAACTTTCCCAGCAAAGGGGAAGACAGAGCAGTACAACTGCATAGAAAACAACAGGATGGGGATTTTTCACATTTTTATCCCAAGGAGAGCAAGTTCAAGGTCTCTGCACTTACCATCAAACTTCTTGTATCGGGAACTAAACATATTTTGTAGGTGATTGCTAAGCTCTACAACAGCATTTCTGAAGTCGTGTTTACTCTGCTGACTGTACTTCTCCTCCATTACTTGAGAGCAGCATGTGTAGCCTTGCGAGCAGACTTTCAAGTGGTCACCTGAAAAGCAGAGAAGAAAATATCCCAAGTTAAAAGGATTCTCTGCCAGAGAAAAGAGGTCTCATGAGGCAGGGTGTGTGAAGATTTACAGCACCATTTACTTGCAAGGAGATCCTCCTGCTGTGAGTGCTGGACCAAGCACAACAAAACCCGATTCCTTAGAGAAACTTTATAGCAATACATGTAAAAACCTTGTCTTTCTGTGAAAACATTAAAGAGTGTCTTCTTACTTATTCAGTTAATAAACAGAATAAACATATACTCATCCTGTACAGTATAGTTTGAAGAACTAGAAAATTGACCTGTATATAGATATATTGTATATGGTAATCTGCATGAAGTTTTTGCTGAGTATTTTAAATACTTCCAGTTCATTCAGTTAATACACATCAGTGGCAATGGCCCTTTTTGTCCAGATAAGTGCTTTTTTCTTCACCCCTCCCCAGTCCAATTATCAGAGGAGAAGTAGTCTCTCTCAGAAGCACAGTTGTCACTGACACTAAATTATACTTGCTTTATGCAAATGGCTCATGAAAACGCTTCATATTTCCCAGCTCCTAATTTTGCAGTTTTCTGTCATTATCCTGGAGGAAACAGGGGGTTTGTTTTTGGAGACTTCAAACAGATTTTTTTTCCTTAAGATAATTCTTTCCTAAGAGTCATCTGGCTCAAGCTGGCTTGGTCAGAGGGATCATCAACAAGTGTTTCAGTATCTGCAACAGCTCCATTTCAAAATCTCTCAGACAATCTGGACATAGGATCTGGACCCATATAATTTGTTTTTAGATGCCTTGCAGCAGTGTGGGATGAAGCTGTCCCCTTCCTGCACCACCCGTAAAATGCCATTGTCAAGTTTTGTGGGCCAAGATAAACCCTTGGAACAGCAGTCCTCAGCTCCAGCTCTCTGACAGGCCCCACACCGCAGCACCAACACAAAGTAGGTGGGCTGATGCTTAAGTGGTTCAAATTTGGGTAAATTGTGCAAATCTTTGTCAACACAGAAGATACGATCAAAACAAGCAGTCAGGGTGAGAAACTCATGTTTCCAAGTCAGATGGTATTTAAAAAGACAGCCAACATGTAAGCTGCTGCCTTCTCTCCCATTTCACACCCTGCTGCCAGACCTTATCCTTCATTCTGAAGAAACAGATGGAGAAGGGAAAGCTCTTCCCTGCCTGCTCCCACCCTGGAAGTACACAAGGACCTCCAACCACTGTGGAGGTTCAGAGACTCACTGTCAGAGTTGCAAAGGACTTGTCAGCCCCCATACAGAAAATAACATCTTCCTGACAAGCAGTGCCCCACACATTTAAGGAAGAGCCATCCATCCTACCTGCTAGAGCATCAAAACTGGGTTTAGAGAAACAAAAGCAGGTTTTGGACAGTTCAAAGCCTGCCCATGGTTAACACAACAGGCTGATGTTCTGCCTGCCTTGTGCAAGATTTCTCAACAGTGTCTTTTGCCCAGGTAGTGAACCTTTGTATCACTTTGGATGACTTTCTAGCCCAGAAAAGTTAGTGTCTCTCCTAACAGACACTTCAGGGCCATCTTAAAAAAAGACACAAATATTTTTATCTCTCTGTTTATATATATAGTTCCTAAGAACCTCTCTTCCTGTTGTGCTACAGGGTTTGTTTGTTTTCTGTGGCATTACAGAGAGACCTTGACCAGCAGATAATTCTGACACAGCTAATTTATTGCACAAGACCATCCACTGCTCTTCAATTACGGAAAACTCAAGAGTCTGCTACGGGAAGCAGCACTGCTTAAGCACAGCTTTCGGAAAACACAGAAAAATCTCACTGACTCCTTACAGATACATCTTTTTTTCACAGACTACTTCTTACTGTCTCAGAGGAGCACCTCCAAGCAGCAAACACATGGCTCCAAGGGAGGCACCTCCAGGTAGCTTCGTAAGTAATTTAAACAAGATGAAGGGGTGCACCCAGATTTTCAGATCCTGCCCACTAAATTCATCATGGAGCATGCCTGAGCACTCCTCTCTGAGCCCACCTGTCTTGGTTTGGAAAGACAGGTGTCTGCCAGGGAAAGCCAGAGCCTCTCTTGGAATGGAGAATGTAAACCCTCTCCCTCCAAATTATTATAATTTTAAAATTACTGCTTTTAGGCAAAGATATGGGAATAGGAATAACAGTTCATTAGGAATATTAAAAATAAAAATGTAGTAGTACAAAAAAGCAAACAAGCAAAAAAGAAAACACTGACATAGAATACAACCTGACACCCTGTTGGTCAGAGTGTCGGTAGCAGTCCAATTAAGTCCTCCTGGAGTGACAGATGTGGTTCTGTTGGAGCAGAGATGATCCTGTAGAAGGGTGTAGTTTTCCTCTGAAGGTCCACTGGTGGTGAGATGTGTCCAGTCTTCCTCTGGGAATCCAGTGGAAACAGGCTGCCCTGGTGTTCTGAATCTCAGATTTTATCCAGGTAGGAATGCTTGGCTCCTCCCACTGGGTGGAGCATCTCACAATGGGACGATGTAATTTTATCAGTCATTCAGTGAGCCTTAATGGCCCATTAACAGAAGATATCCCCCGGAGGGAAGATGGGTCGTGGAAGAGATAAAGAACACTGCCCCACCTGGTTTTAGCAACTGGCCCATTAACAGAAGACACCTGCCTCCTCCCCCCTGGAGTTATGAGAAATGGGCCATAGAAGAGATAAAGAAAACGCCTCCCCAGCCGATTTCAACAGATGGCAATAGAATACATACTTTGGTTACATCTTGCATTGCAACCCAAGACACCACCTTACCAGCAAGCATCAAAATAAGAAAGTGCCCAAGCATCATTGCTTTATTTCACTTTCAATCTCTGCTCCAATTCCAATACAGGACTAAAGACTATCACACAACATTAAGCAAGAATAGCAGCAAAGCCAATTCAGACCTACTGATAGCAGGATTTCTTTTCCTAGTTACATTTCACAGACACTTCTGAAGTTGTCTGTAGATGCCCTACAACCCCTAATACAGTGGTTTTAACAACTTATCCAATTTATTTATTATAAAAAATCCCAGTGTTATTTCACAAATACAGGTACCAGTTTCACATCTATTTACATTATTAAACTACAATTACCATCCTGCCTAATGTTACAAAGAAAAATCATTTCCTCTAATCCCCTTTGACCCAGATTTGACAGTGCCTCCCCAAGACACACGTGTAAAGCCAAGCAAGAACACTACTGACAGTAAACCAAGCTTGTACAGATCCCATTTGGTTGATCATTAAGAAATAATACTCCAAAATGTAACTCAGACATTCAAAAATTAATGACTAAGCAATCTAATTATGGAAGATATTTTTCAGTCATGTCAGCACTATGTTGTCTTGCTTCATGATCAAGAATTAGCTCTGTCTGGAGTTCTTCAACTCCAGCTCTGGCTACTCAGTGCTAATCATAGGAAGATGTACCCTGCTACCCGGCATTTAAAAAACAGAAAGTTTAGATCTGTGGGCTGCTTTTCTTGCAGTTTTCTTATGCCAAAGTGGGAGATGCCACTGGAAAGTCACTGGAAGACACTGGGGGCCCCAGTTTTCCTACACAGAGATTTGTCCTTAGCACAACCCCATCCCTAAGAATATATCCAACCAACACAGGCACAGTGTATGAGAAATCTCATGTCTGGCCTTTTAAATCTGCTAGCAGAGCTGATCCATTCAGGATCCATCCATGGGACTCATTCCATGCAGACAGACCCTGATGCAAGGCATCGTCAAACAGCTTTCAAACACCATGGTGCTACAACCAGGGGAATGGAAGGGATGAAGGCTGGAGAGCTCCATGTGAGCATGGACCAGTTATGCACACACAAACACCGACCTGGAGACAAGATCAAAGCCAAAGCTCTTTGTCAAACTGGCAGTGAACTCCTTTAAGGAAAATGAGTGAAAAATATGTGTATTGAGGCGTACTCAGCAGAGATATAATGTTTATGTATATTATGTAGAGAATGCTCATGGTGTGCACTTGCTGTCAAGGACACACTTGGCAATAATTATTTCCCAAGTTAAAACTCATCAAACAATGCCCATACAAGGCAACTCTTCACCTACTGTTGAGTGTGAAAACCTTGGCAGCTTTTGTAATTTATCACCATGTGAGCACAGCAAAAATATAACTCTGCCACAGCCTCCTTTCAAGTTAGGCTTTTTATTGAATTGTTTGGCAGGGTGTGCAATCATCACATCGGGGACTACATGGCAAAAAGAGCTCAAGTAGCAGAGATTGACTCCAAATATCTACCGCATATGCACACCATCACCACAGCTTGACATGGATTTGTAGATCTTTCTCATGGCCTGTTGCAGCAAGACCTTTCCTTATTTTAAGATACATATGAGTACAGAGACAGAAATGAGGGACCAAAAATTATGAAAGAAATTTGCTCCTTGGCTGGTTGACAGCACACCTCTGGAGAATGAAGGTGGTTGTTTAAAGACAGAAATGTGACGGTATATGACGTTACCATCTGTACATCCAAGCAAATGCACTTAGAAAGGTAATCTTGCAAAATTATGATTTAAGCCATTACAGAAACACCACATTTAGCAGACTCCAGGCACACAGAGTTTCTTCTAAATCAACTAACTATTTTGCAATGTGTTGAAAAACAAGTTTTCATTAAATAAGTAAGTGAGCAGTGCAAACTCAGGGGCTACGTGGTACTGAAGAGCAGTTCTCTTTACCAAACAATTTTCCAAGACCTTTTCAAAATGCTGTTTCTGGATGTCTAGCACACCTTCCCAGCCTGCTTCTCCTCACCTTGCCCAAGTTCATACTTTAAGGACAGCTAACTGCAAAACTAGCTAAAGCTCCAGGAGCAGTTTACTGGGAGGCAGGGGGTGGGTATTTCTTTAAAAGGCTCCCCACACAGTCCAGCCCTTCACTGGAGCTCAGTAAAAAGCCAGAAGTGGTTTATGGTCTGAGACGTTACTCCTAGACTTTGCTCCCATGTGAGAAATCAGGCTGGGGTAAGGTTGGGTGGTGGAGGAGCAGGAGGCAAACACTGCTGAGGACCCGAAAGCAGGACCAGCATTTCAGCCTCTCCCCTCTAGCACACATGGGCCTGTGCCATCTTTAAAGGAGTTTTATTACTTCCTCTGAAGCAACTACCAAAGGAATCCTGGACTGTAATGCTGGACCCTAATCCAATTTCACACTAGACTTGACTTCTAATTATCACAGAATATTAGGCTTCTACCCATCAGATATAACCGACATGCTACCGAGGCTTTACAAAACCCCCAACAAAGATGACAAGAAATACTAGCATCACCCCTGAGCACAGTTCCACTGCTCCAGCCCTGCATTAGCAAGGGGAAAGAAGAAAGAAAAGCATGAGCTTGTGAATGACTCTGGTGGAGTCACCGAGACAGACACATCTACCAAACTGTCCACTCAAGCCAATCATCTTTGATTTACCCAAAATACCAAAAATGCCCCCTTTTCCTAGCTACAAAATGATCTGGGGATGCTCAGCACCTCTGGGAATGGACCATGAGCTCTTGTCCATCTTCAGTGGCACCGCCTAATCCCTACAGGATGTTGGCACAGCCACAGCATAATCACTGTTTACACTGTTGTTAGACACCTACTAATGAAAAGCACTACCAAAATGCAGAGAGTCTTGAAATTTAACTATTTCCAGGTGAAATTACACTAAGCTGTGAACACCAAAGGGAGGAAAAAATAGCTGTCTCTGGGGTATACTGCACCCCCAAAGCAGCCCTGCCACCTCCTCCCTCCTCTTGTCACACACACACGCTGCTTCAAGGCATGCTTTCTTCCTGGCAGAAGCAGCAAACTTGAGTTTTTAGTTGATGCCTCTTATCAGAACTCTTTCACTGGGTTGTCAGTGTTCTCCGCTTGCTTTAAAGCTGTGCTGCTGTCAGCCTTGTGTTTATTTTACCAGGGGGAATACTCCTGTGGAGATGGTCGCGTGCCAGGAAGGAAGGGATGTAAAACAGCATTGAGGTCCTGCTAACAGTGGTGACACATCCACCAAGGGCAGCAGAGTTAGAATCCTATGCTCACATCCTACAAATGATGCAGAGCTCCTGGTACCCTCTGATCAGGGCAGGGCAAACCAGGCTGGCACATCTGGGGCTGTACTTCCCTTGATGCTCCTGAGTGCATGGTGTTACAACCATCCCAAACCCTTATTTCAACTACACACTTCCAGGAGAAGCACTTTGTGCAGCAGCCTCCCTACATCTATTACCAGACACAAAATAACATACCCCATTTTCCAATCTGATTAATTTCCCATTCCCATTCTAAAGGCTCATGCAACCAGAGTCAGCTTTCCTTTCTTCCCTCCTCAAAACATTAGTAATTCCTGTTGGGATCTCACACCTAAAAAGCACCAGAAGAGTGAGCATACACCATGTTCCCTAACTCAGGTCCTCACCATGAAGGTCAGCAGCCAGCACCACTCTCCATCCAGGCATGGGGCTCCAGCCCTGTGGTGATTCATTTTTCTGAAATGATTGTTCTGTTCTCCCCCAAAATGTATGGTTCATTACTAAGTTGTTGTAAACCACCCCCTAAGTTGCCATTCATTGTAACCCAATTGTTACCCAACCCCCCCTACCCTCAGTATCCCATTGGTCCGAGCCTTGGATCTGCCCCCTCGCTGGAAAGCTCTTAAGCTGAAATACACGAGGCAGGTGGCCTCTTGCTCTTACCCTTGCTCTCCTGCTCTCTCTCTCTTGCCCCTTCTCCCTCTTGCTCCCTTCCTCACCCTCTCTCTCTCTTTTTCCCCCCTCTCTCCCTCCCCCTCTCTCCTGTGGGAGCCATGCTGCTCCCCCCTGGTGTGGGACCCCCAAATAAACCCTGTCTAATCAACACCCTCAGAAGCCGTCTCGTGTCTTGCCTACCTGTATGCTACCATTAGCTGCTACATGCTGCCAAGAGAATTCTCCCTGAAAGCTCTGGTAAGGCTCCTGTACCTCACCTCCCTTCCTGGACCCAGAGAGACTTGTTGCCAGTTCTCCTGCAGCTGCTAGCTGGGCAGGAGGAAAAGCAGAAGAAAGCGACACGGCCCTTTCAGAATCACAAAAGATCTTGGTCCTGGATTCAACCATCATGTATTCTCATCCCCACCTGAATCTTTTTTTCCAACCACACAGGATTTTTTAAGCCAGAAGACATATTCAACATGTAGTCAGCTCCAAAAGCTGACTTGGTAGGGTTATGGAAGTACCACAGTTTGGCACCATGTGCCAGCATGCAACATATTTAACATCCCCCACCCAATTAGCAACCATTTTATATAAATGGTTTATTTGCCTTATTAATGTTAAAGCCACTTGTTTCCACTGCACTTCCACTTAGGTTATTAATCAATGTGCATTTCAGTTTTTTGCTGATTACTCTAATGGCACAAAAAAATTCCCCAGATTCACTGAGAAAGCTTATAATAGCGAAATGATTTTTTTTTTTTGCTAACTTGTCAAGCAGTCAAAATACACTCTTTGATACCTAAACCAAAGCCCTTTCACCTACGCTTAACAACAGTAAACTATTTTCAGTTGAGCTTTACTGCATCTGTTAACTCAGCTGCTAATCCATCTTGCAGGCACGGGAATGGCAGTGCACACAATACTTCAGTGACATACCTCCCTTCAACACAACAAATAATCCTAATTATTTCCATAGTGTGAACCTACAGTTACTTAAAATATATACAACTGAGGTCTGTCTAGCTTCTATTTTTCCATTTTGCTTTGTTGACAGTTTTGGGTTCCTAAATTTACTGCCAAGAGGGTCAGGGGGTGCAGAGAACAAGAGAGATTTATATCCATGTGTGTACATTAAGCCAAATGCACATTAAGAAACTTAATTTTCTACTGAAAAGAGCAATTTAGGACACAAAGAGGGCTCTTGCAGCCACCTGCCCAGGTTCAAATAACCACTTCAAAGCTCATCCTGGACCTGATGACAGAGCCAGTCCCTGAAGGACCAAGTCTGGGTAAATGCTGTCTGCTGAGGTCAACCAGAGTGATTCTGGGACATCCCTCCTGGGCAGGGATAGACCAGGAGAGCTCTTCCCACACTCCTAATCCAGCTCTTCAGCCCCAAACTGTCGCTGTGGGACACACAGGAACGAGGCAGGGAGTGCATTCAGAAGAGGCTGCGTGATCTCTCCAAGCAAGAGAGACCCCGGTTTATTTTTCTCATTCCTATTATACTTTCTCAGATGTGCCCACCTCAGAGGTGGGACCCTTGGGAACCATTGGTCCGTTCCAGAGACCACCACAGAAGTCCCTCCTCTGGGAACAGATGTGGAAAACACACAATAGTTTACATTGCATGTCCTTGTGTATGAAAACCGTGCCTGGGAATGGAATTTCCCAAAACCAAAACAGGCAGGCACGAGCATGGCAACACCAAACAAAAGACAAAGATCTGTATCTGCTCTCCATAGCAGCCCAGAGAAGCATCACTGGTCAACTGAGATCCCCTCCTGCCCAGCTCTCAAATTGAGGTTGGGGCAATGGAAAGGTTCAGGTGGGAAGACCCAAAGGACCAAACCCATAAACTCTACAGCACATCTGGGCTGGGGACTCTCCCTTTGCAGGTGATGTCTATGCAAGGAGGATGCAGGATCTTGCCTTCAGCGAGGTTTAAAGAGTTCATTAAAAGCTAAAACTCAGCTCACCTGAGGAAAAATACCATCACTGCTTCATGTGATGTATACTAATGCACGCAATATGGGTAATAAACAGGAAGAGCTTGAAGCCATGGTGCAACAGCAGAACTATGATGTAGTTGCCATCACAGAAATGTGGTGGGATGACTCACATAGCTGGAGCGCTGCTCTGGATGGCTACAAGCTCTTCAGAAGAGACAGGAAAGGGAGAAGGGGTGGAGGGGTGGCCTTTTATATTAGGAAGGCTTTTGATGCCATAGATATTATAACTAGTGATGATGAAGGTGAATGCTTATGGGTAAGAATTAAGGGGAAGGCCAATAAGGCTGACATCCTATTGGGAGTCTCTTATCGTCCACCCAACCAGGAAGAAGAGGTGGACAATCTATTCTATAAGCAGCTGGAGAATGTTTCAGGAGCACCACCTCTTGTTCTTGTAGGTGACTTTAACCTACCAGGCATCTGCTGGGAACTTAATATAGCAGAAAGGAGGCAGCCCAGGAAGTTCTTAAAATGTATTGAGGACAACTTCTTGTTGCAGCTGGTGAGTGAGCCCACCAGGGGTAGGACTATGTTAGACCTGTTGTTTACAAATAGAGATGGGCTGGTAGGAGATGTGGTAGTTGGAGGCCACTTGGGGCATAGTGATCGTGAAATTGTAGTGTTCTCAGTATTCGGTGAAGTTAGGAGGAGCATCAACAAGAATTTATATTGGACTTTCGGAGGGCAGACTTTGACCTATTCAGGAGGCTTGTCCAGAAAGTTCCTTGGGAAGTAGCTTTTAAAAACAAAGGAGTCCAGGAAAGGTGGGCATGCTTCAAAACAGAGATCTGGAGGGCACAGGAACAGACTGTCCCTGTGTGCCGAAAGACGAGTTGACGAGGCAAACGTCCAGCCTGGACGGGTAACGAGATTTTGAAGGAACTTAGTGTAGAAGATACGTCAATGAAGGATGTTTGGACAACAGGTGGCTCTTCAAAATGCTGTTTATTGTATAGAAGATGTCACAGCATTCATGGGTCATGGGTAGCAGAGCCACGCCTTAAGCTGCCAGCTACAGCTTGTAGGCAAGCCTGAAGCCAAGTTAGCTCTGGTTACAATGCATCATATAGCTTTCCTTGCTGGAGCATCTTAATACATAAAAACCAATCAGCATCATACACAATACTTTTACCATTATCTATAGCCTATCATAACTACTATCATTACCATATTATGTTACAGTTTAAGCTTAAAGTTGTTTTTCTGTTTTCTTGCAGTGGAAAATTCTTAAACTTTTTTCTACTTGGTAAAAACATGTTTTTTATTTGTCTATGGTACCTTTTGCTTTTCTTGAGACCTCTTTCTGCTTGCTAAAAACATCTTCTTTGTTTGTGGTCAACATATCCTTTCCTCCAGCCATAAAACCTCCTTCCAACTCGACTTAACCTTTGCTTTCTTAGTTGTCCAGTAACAACTAGCTCAGCAATTCTTAATTTAGACATCTTTCATTCTTCTATATCAAAACTTGCTTCCACCTCTATTCCTCTCTCAGGTTCCACATTCAGAAAGCTTTCTGCTATGCATACATATCTGTGAAACTTTCTTGTCAAACTTTCATCTTTCCCAACAATTTAGGAATAAAAAAAGGATGTATCATCTCTGGAAGGAAGGTCAGGTCTCTGCTGGGGGTTAGGTTTGTTCCTTTTTTACTTAGAAAATTTTTCCCCATAAGTTGCTAGGAGACTAAGTACTGGGTGCTTATGGGTGCTTGACCAAAACAAAGAAGTGGCCAAAAGTTGGAAGGGGGAGATGCAAGTTTTGGGGCAGGTAAAGGGCAGGGCTGGGGGCAGCTTCTCTCTTGCTTTCGGCATCAGAGAGAGGATGGGAGGCTGCTGTTTGCTGCGGCAGGAGTTCGCTGTGACCACCAGGTCCAGTCCAGAGAAAATCTACCAGCATCTGCTCATGTGTCCCGGAACTCTGAGCTGCCTCCTGCCCTGCTAGAGCTGGGCCAGCCCTGTCCCACCACCACTGTTTCTTCGGCACTGCCTGTAGGCTTTTTGCTACGCTGTATCCCCGCACTGCCCTGCCCTGCCGGAACATCCCCACCTTTCCAGCTACCACCAACTGAGCTTCTGATGGCATCCATCAGCCTGGGATTTTTCCACCATTCCAGCTTGGTGGTCTCAGAGTCCCAAGAGATCAGACAGTCCTGGGCTTTGGGAAAAAAAAGCCCCTGAAGGTCCTGGTTCTGTTTATTATTAATGCTGTAGTTGATGGGTTTTTGTCTTGTTGTACATACTAGTAAAGAATTGTGTCTTGGTTTGGAAAGAGAGGTATCTGCCAGGGAAAACTGGAGTTTCCCTTGGAATGGAGAATGTAAACCCCTCACCCCCGCCAATTTATAATTTTGCAATTAGGGGTTTCAGGCAAAGATTTGGGAATAGGAATAAGTTCTTTACTAGGAATATTAACAATACAAATGTAGTAGAAAACAAAACCACCCAACCAAACAAGCAAACAAACCAACAAAAATTTTGGAAAACCCTGACAGAGTCAGAGCTACAACCTGACACCCTGTTGGTCAGGGTGTTGGAAGCAGTCCAAAAGTGAGTCCTCCTGGAGTGGCAGATGTGGTTCTGTTGAAGTAGAGATGATCCTGTAGAAAACGGGTCCAGTGGTGGTGAGAAGGGTCCAGTCTTCCTCCAGGAATCCGGTGAAGCTAGATGCCTTGTGTTCCTACATCTCAGTTTTTATCCAGGTAGGAATGGTTGGCTCCCCCCACTGGGTGGAACATCTCACAACAGGATGATGGAATGTGGATGTACTGCTTTGTGGATGTACTGCTTTGTGGATGTACTGCTTTGGGGAGGAGAACACCTTGGGGAGTCTTAATGGCCCATTGTGAAAAGAGATAAGAAACACTGCCCCACCTCGTTTTAACAGTTGGCCCATTATCAAAGGCACCCGCCCCTCTCCTCCCAGAGTTACAAGAGATAAAGAACATCTCCCCAACTGCTTTCAGCAGATGAAATAGAATACACATTTTTGGTTCCATAACCCAAGACATTATCCACCCCTTATTCTATTATCATCTGCATCATACCTAAATCAATAAACTCTACTATACAGAATGAACCCTTACACTCAGTTCTTACTTAGGATTAGGTTTTCCTGTGGTACACTGTTGTATCCCTCTGGGGAATGGTTTACCCCAAAAGGAACCCCAAAGCCTGTAACTACATAGTTTGACCCTACCTTCCCCCCTATCTCTGACCAATTGTCTCAGTGCCAGCTATCTGTCCTGGGACAGAGGGTCTAGATAAACCCATGCTCTTCCTTGTTCGCCCTCTTTGCCCCTGGAACCCCTTCAAGAATAAAGCCTTGGAACATCCTGAGGTAAGGAGCCTCTTTTGGTTCTCTTTTCCCTATCTTGAAGTCTTCCTTGCCCAAAGCCCCCAAGAATCTGAGCTAGCGGCCCGGCCAGGAGGGCAGATGGAAGGGAACACTTCAGTTGGCATCCAATCGTGGTCTACCGAAACTACGCAAGAAGCTGGAGTCTCTTATTCCCGAGATCTCAAAAGCTTTTGGACTGTTCAACTACTTTTTCAACGATTCAGCCGCTTTTTGTGCGGCTGGAGGTGTTGAAGGTGAATCGGGAGCCTGTGTTACTCATACAGGTTGGTTCAGATAGGGACCTTCTGTAGGTGAAAAGAGCAGGGAAACCTCGTAAGCGCTAGACCCCCCCTGTATCTTGGTTGGGGGGGAGGGTGATTTTGGCGCAACGGGAGAAGGGCCTTTGGCTGCGGGTGGACCCCGCGCGCACGGTAAAGGTTGCGAAACCGCGAGGTTTTTTATTTTCCCGGAATGTCAGGTGCCAGCGGTCCTGGAAATCCCACGTTTTTGGGGGTTGCAGGCTTTGGGGAGGTCCCCGGACAGCGGAGGGACCCCCACACAGCCCCCGGAGCCGGGTAGCTTTGGCACGGCACCGTTTCCCCCCCACCCTAGTGCACCCCCATCCCCTACCGGGTCTCTGGAGAAAGCAGGAGGGAAAAGAAGTCCTGCTTGCCTGTTATATCTCGCTCAGAAGCTTAGAGATTGGACAGGATTGCAATCTAAAAACACCAGAAACATGGGATCGAAACCATCTTGTCCGCAAAAGAGTTTATTAGAACAGCTTAAACTTGTTTTAAGAGATCTTAAAATCCCTAATAAGTTACTAAAGAGTTTTACCCATTGGTTGTCTGCTGAATTCCCAGATTCTAACCTGCACAATATAAATTTGGTCTCATTTTGGGATAATATAGGGCAAATACTAACCGTGAAGGCGGAGAATAATGACAAAAAGGCTCCAAAATTCATTCCAATTTTCTTAGAAGCACGCAAGTATTTCCTAGAATTGGAACACAGCACCCAGCCACAAGAAACCAACTTAAACAATCCCTTTCTACCCTCCCAGTCCTCTGTTTCCAACAGAGACACCACCCAGCTGCCTGATTACACGCCGCGGTGGCACAAAAATGGCGGGCACCATGCGGCTGGGTCACCTTCTTCCCATAACCCATTTCTCTTCCAAAACCACGCCCCTCACTCTTACTCCTTCCCATGCCATCCCTCCACCCCCTGTTACCCTGGCAAGCACGAGCACGACATGCCCCTCCCCAGCCAGCATCCCAGCACGGGTGTGGGTGGAGGACGGGGGGCGCAGCCCCTGGTGGCGGCAGCGGGCGTGTTTGGCGGCGGCGGGTGCCGCCACCGCAGTGGAGTGGGGCGCCCGCACCACGGCAGACCGTGGCGGCGCCGGCCCCGGCAGCACGGGCAGCCCTGGCAACGTGGGCGGCCGTGGCGCGGGTGGACCCGGCAGCGCGGGCAGCCGCAGCACAGGCAGCGGCATTGCGGCCCCGCATGGCGTAGGCGGCGGTGCCACCCCCTGACCCGGCGGGGGGGCCCTGCCTCCTCCCGGCCACGGTTGGGGGGGTGGTTCCCTCGCAGCTGCAGACCAAGAGCAATCTATATCGGGGCCCCAAGGAACGGGGAGGGAACTGCATGCTACTGAACCCTACGGGGGAGGTTGTACAATGCCCTCTCACAAACCCAAACTGAATCTGTTGAAAACATTCCCTTTGTTGCTCCTGTTGTATATCTTGGTAGGAAAAATGGAAGGAAAGAATATAAGCCTTTTTCTTATCAAGATAAAAAAGAGATATGCAAAATACAGAGAGAATTTGGGAGAACCAGTGAAATTTTTAAAAGCATGATGACTGCTACATTTAGTTCAAATGAATTGGTACCTACGGACATTAAGGATTTATTCAGATGTTTATTAACACCCTCCGAATATGAATTATGGGAATGCATGTGAAAAAAAACTTTAAAAACAGTATTACAGGAGATTGAACAAACTCATGAAGCAGTACAGGACAATGTTGATAACGATATAACACTAGATCATCTGTGTGGTGAGGGTGAATTACATTGTCCTGAAAAGCAAACTTGATTATTATCAAAGCAAATTTTAAATAAAATTTGTAGTGCTGCAGAAAAAAAAACATTCTATCAATTACCAACCACTGACATTAAGGCCAGTTATACAGATATTAAACAATTTCCTTCTGAGAATTTTTTCCAGTTTGTCGATCATCTGAGAACACAGCTGGAAAGACAAGTGCAACAGCCATCTATCCAGAATGAGCTGATTAAGGTGATGGCTCAGAGGAATGCTAATGAAACCTGTTGTAGGATTATCCTTAGTCTTCCCTTAGGCTCATTGCCAACCCTAGCTTATAACTGATTACGGCGCCGAGGAGATGAGACAGGGAGGCATCAGTGAAGGCTGCATGGTGCTCTTGCAGGCAAGAGAGCACACCTTTATTTTCTGACTCCTTTTGTACATTTTACAAGTTGCCCACCCCAGAGGTGGGACCCTTGGAACCACTGGTCATTTTCCAGAGACCATCACCGAAGCCCCTCCTCTGGGAACAGATGTGGGAGCTTCGGTTGTTTACTGAACATGACCTTGTGCTCAACACTGTGCCTGGGAATAGAATTTCCCAAAACCAAAACAAGCAGGCACGAAAGCATGGCAACACTAGCTCAGATAATCGAAGCCTGTACCAGGAAAGCAGAGCTGTTCAGCGCATCTGAAAGAAATCCAGGACTGCCACACCCCAGGACTTCAGCACCTGCGCAACCTGAACCAAGGAGGCAACCAATATCACAAAATCGCCTACAGCATATCACCTGTCACCTGTGCAAACAGCCTGGACATTTTGCAAGAACGTGCCCTAAGAACCAGAACCAGAAAAAGAAGTCCAGCAAACAAAAAAAATAATTTCTCAGCGCGTCCCTGTCGTTAATGCAATTACGCACACAAACACAAATATACAGGGTCCCCCACCAGTTGATACCTCTCTCTTAACAACAAAGGGGGAGGGGGTGGGGGGGCAGGAAAATGAAAATGTCACATGTTCAATTAACAAGGTTTGGAAGCCGTGTGGCCGGCATAGGCTCGTGACTACCAAAGGTTTTCATTTCAGATCTGCTGAGTGGACAGTCATTACAGTGGACCTGTCAAACATCACACAGGACCTGACGGCTAACCACATGGAAATGGCTAGTGAGTATTTTGTTATTGGGGATACTGCACACACACCAGAAGAGACTGAGGTATTTCCAATGACCATTAAGGGAAAGATCGCAAGCCTTATGCTGTTGGCACGCTGCAAACACCCACCATTCTACCTGGCAGAGGGGCAAATCCTTGCCCAGACCATTCCTGTTTTGGCAGAGATAGTAGCAGATGGAAAATCACCGGAAGTCTACTGGGCGGAGGTGGTGGGAGAGGACAAACCTTCCATGGCATGCAATATAGCAAATGGGCTAGAGCGCCTCCATGTGGAGGGAATTTTAGAAACAGGAGAACACATCACGGTTTTCCCAGAGAGCAAGTGGCCATCACACTGGGAATTGCAACCTGTGGCAGGCAAACTTCAGGGCATAGGAGGAATCACATTGGCAAAAATCTCAAAAAACATTGTGCAAACTGAAGGACCTGAGAGAAAAGTGGAAGTGTCTGTCCATTTGTTGCAGACAACAAAGCCACCTTCTGGGGGAGAGACACTGTTGTATCCCTCTAGGGATGGTTTACCCCAAAAGGAGCCCCAAAGCTTTAACTGTGTGGTTTGACTCTACCTTCCCCCCCTATCTCTGACCAACTGGCTCAGTGCCAGCTATCTGTCCTCGAAAAGAGGGTCTAGATAAACCCATGCTCTTCCTTGTTTGCCCTCTTTGCCCCTGGAACTTCCTTCGAGAATAAAGTCTTGGAACACTCCTAGGTAAGGAGCCTCTTTTGGGTCTCTTCCCCTATCCTGAAGTGATCCTTGCCCAAAGCCCCCCAGAATCTGAGCTAGCAGCCGGGGCCAGGAGGGCGGTGGGAGGGATTACTTCGGTTGGCGTCCAATCGTGGTCTATCGAAAACACGCAAGGAGCTGGAGTCTCATTCTGAGATCTCAAAAAGCTTTTTGCACTGTTCAACCACCTGCTCACTGATTCAGTCGCTTTTTGTGCGGCTGGAGGTGTTGAGGGTGAATCGGCAGCCTGTATTTGCTGATACAGGTCGATTTAGATAGGGGACTTCTGTAGCAAAAGAGCAGGGCACCTCACTAGCGCTAGACCCCCCCTGTACCTTGGTTGGGGGGGAGGGTACTTTCGCCGCCGCGGCAGGAACACCTTAGACCGTGGGCGGACACTAGGACCCAGCGCAGCGTGTAGTAAAGGTTGTGAAACCGCGGGTTTTTTAAAATTTTTTCTTGGGTACGTCAGGCGCTGACAGCCCGAAAACTCCACGTTTTTGGGGATTGCAGGCTTTCGTAAGGGTTTCCCCCAAGAGCGGTGTGACCCCCCATAGCTGCCGGAGCCAGGGAGTCCGGCACGGCGCAGTTCTCCCTGGAGCACCCCCATCTCCTCCCGGGACTCTGGGATAGCGGGGGGGGGGGGGAGTGAAGAGTGATGTCCTGCTTGTCTGTTATATTTCGCTCAGAAGTTTAGAGATTGGACAATATTGCACTCTAAAAACACCAGAAACATGGGATCAACATCATCTTCATCTTGTCCCCCAAAGAGTTTATTAGAACAGCTTATACCTGTTTTAAAAGATCTTAAAATCCCTAATAAGCTACAAAGAAACTTTATCTCATGGTTAGCGGTTGAATTCCCAGATTGTAACGTGCTTAATGTTACTTCAGTTTCATTTTGGGATGATATCGGGCATATACTGACCATAAAAGCAGAGAAAAATTATAAAAACACTCCAAAATTCATTCCAATTTTCTTGAAAGCATGCAAGTATTTCCGGGAATCCGAACGCAACAGCCAGCCAGAAAAAACTACCCAACCACCTGATTACACGCCGCAACCTCTAACTCTGTGCCTCAGCAATGACGGCCACCGTACGGTCGCCTCACCTTCTTCCCATAACGCCTTCCTCTCCCCAAACCCCGCTCCTCACTCCTACTCCTTCCCCTGCCTTCCCTCCGCCCCCTGTTACCCTGGCGACCATGACCGCGGCACGCCCCTCTCCGGCCCCAGCCTGGGCTTGGGTGGGGGGAGGGGAGAAGCGACGCAGCGCGAGCACGGCGCGGAAGCAGCGGCCGGCGCGGCCAGCCCCGGCGCGGGCGGCCGCGGTGCAGGCGGCACCGGCGCCAGCCCGTGCCACAGCAGCGCGGGCGCCCGCGCCACAGCTCTGCGCGGCGGCAGCGGCGGTGCCCCCCTCAGAAGCAGCGCAGGGGGAGCAGGGCCCCCACCTCCTCCCGGCTAAGGGTGGGGGGGCGGTTTGCTCACAGCTGCGGAATCACAGCAACCGATAGTGGGGCCCCCGGGATGGGGCAGGCACCTGCATGCTACTGAACATTGCGGGGGGGGGGGGGGGGGGGGGTGGGGATATGCCTTTTCTTTCACAAACCCAAACTGAATCTGATGAAAACATTCCCTTTGTTGCTCCTGTAGAATATCTCGGTAGGAGAAATGGAAGGAAAGAATATAAGCCTTTCTCTTATCAAGATAAAAAAGAGATATGCAAAATACAGAGAGAATTTGGGAGATCCAGTGAAATTTTTAAAAGCATGATGACTGCTACATTTAGTTCAAATGAATTGGTACCTACTGACATTAAGGATTTATTCAGATGTTTATTAACACCCTCAGAACATGAATTATGGGAATGCATGTGAAAAAAAAACTTTAAAAACAGTATTACAGGAGATTCACATAACCCCTGAAACGGCACAGGACAATGATGGTAATGATATAAAATTAGATCATCTGTGTGGTGCGGGTGAGTTACACCGTCCTGAAAAACAAACCCAATTATTATCAAAGCAAATTTTGGATAAAATTTGTAGTGCTGCAGAAAAAACTTTCTATTACCAACAACTGATATTAACGGCATTTATACAGGTATTAAACAATTTCCTTCAGAGAATTTTTCCAATTTGTCGATCGTCTGAGAACACAGGTGGAAAGACAATTGCAACAGCTATCTATACAGACCGAGCTGATAAAGGAAATGGCTCAGAGGAATGCTAATGAAACCTGTCGTAGGATTATCCTTAGTCTTCCCTTAGACCCATCGCCAACCCTAGCTCAGATGATTGAAGCCTGTACCAGAAAAGCAGAGCTGTTCAGCGCATCTGAAAGAAATCCTGGACTGCCACATCCCAGGACTGCAGCGCCTGTGCGACCAGAACCAAGCAGGCAACCAATGTCACAAAATCGCCTACAGCATATCATCTGCCACCTCTGCAAACAGCCTGGACATTTTGCTCGGGTCTGCCCTAAGAACCAGAACCAGAAGCAGAAGCAGAAGTCCAATAAACAAAAAAACTAGCTTCTCAGCGCATCCCCGTAATTAATGCAATTACGCGCGCAAATACAAATATACGGGGTTCCCCACCGGTTGATACTTCTCTCTTAACAACAAAAGGGGAGGGGGTGGGGGGGCAGAAAAACAAAAATATCAAATGTTCAATTAACAAGGTTTGGCAGCCGCATGGCCGACTTAGGCTCGTGACTACCAAAGGCTTTCATTTCAGATCTGCTGAGTGGACAGTCATTACAGTTGACCTATCAAACATCCCACAGAATCTGACGGCTAACCACACGGAAATGGCTAGTGAGTGTTTTGTTATTGGGGATACTGCACACACACCAGAGGAGATTGAGGTATTTCCAATGTCCATTCAGGAAAAGATAACATGGCTCGTGCTGACAAACCTTCCATGGCATGCAATATAGCAAATGGGTCAGAGCGCCTCCATGTGGAGGGAATTTTGGATACAGGTCCGAGTGTCACGGTTTTACCAGAGAGCAAGTGGCCATCACACTGGGAATTGCAACCTGTGACAGGCAAACTTCAGGCCATAGGAGGAATCACATTGGCAAAAATCGCAAAAAACATTGTACAAATTGAGGGACCTGACGGAAAAGTGGCAAGTGTCCGTCCATTTGTTGCAAAATACAAACCCCCCTTGTGGGGGAGAGACACCATGTCCCAGTGGGGAGTCCAACTGGTCATTCCTAAGACACCCCGGGATTTTTAGAAATAGCCACTGTGACGCGCACTGCCCACAAATTAACATGGTTAGATGACACACCAAAATGGGTAGCACAGTGGCCATTGAGCAAAGAAAAACTCAAGGCACTTGAGGAGCTTGTGGAGGAACAGGTGGCTCAAGGCCACCTAGAGGAAACAACAAGCCCTTGGAATTTCCCAGTCTTTGTAATAAAGAAATCGGGAAAGGACAAGTGGAGGTTGCTCCATGATCTCATGGAAATAAACAAAATGATAGAGGACATGGGACCACTCTAACCAGGGATGCGTTCTCCAACAATGCTCCCTCGAGATTGGCAATTGGCTGTTTTAGATATCAAAGATTCTTTCTTCCAAATTCCTCTACACCCAGAAGATGCCCCAAGGTTTGCATTCTCAGTTCCCACCCTGAATTGCCAAGCCCCCATGAAGAGATATCACTGGAAAGTTCTTCCCCAAGGTTTAAAATCGTCGCCCTTCATATGCCAACAGTACGTAGCATCATTACTGTCACCTCTACATGCTGTTCTTTCCGTGGGTCGCAGCAGCCAAAGCTCTAGGTGAATTTGGCCATCTAGAGTGCTGTGTAGTCAAACAGGCAAATCTGACATCAACCGCCATCAGTGCCCTCCTAGAAGAAGAGGAAATTACCAGACAGGCCACGCTGCAGAACCGCACAGCAATTGACTTTCTCCTGTTACTTCATGGACATGAATACCAAGAATTTGAAGGACTTTGCTGCATGAACCTGACGTCGAAAGCACCAAACGTCCACGCTGCCCTTCGGAGCATGAACAACCTGATCGGACAAGTGAAGCAAGAATCTGAGGACTGGTTCAAAGAACTGTTCAAGGGCTGGGGATTCACAGGGTGGTGGATTTCTATAGTTAAAACAATTTTGTTATTCCTTGTTATCCTTTTCCTTGTAACCTTAGCATTCGGGATCCTACGCCGTTTAGTTTTCAAGGCTATCAATGGTCTCATACCTCCTACCTCAGAAGTCAACCACATAGACTTAGCAAACTTAAGCCAAACTGATTTCCCCACCAATTGTAACTGGTGGGAGAGAGAAACTCCACATTATGTATAACCTAATACTTTTCCTCTAACTTTCTTAAACAAAAAAGGGTGAGATGTTGTATCACTCTGGGGATGGTTTACCCCAAAAGGAACCCCAAAGCCTGTAATTATGTATTTGGACCCTACCTTCCCCCCTGTCTCTGACCAATTGGCTCAGTGCCAGCTATCTGTCCTGGGACAGGGGGTCTAGATAAACCCATGTTCTTCCTTGTTCCCCCTCTTTGCCCCTGGAACCCCTTCAAGAATAAAGCCTTGGAACATCCTGAGGTAAGGAGCCTCTTTTGGGCCTCTTTTCCCTATCTTGAAGTATTCCTTGCCCAAAGCCCCCCAGAATCTGAGCTAGCGGCCCGGCGAGGAGGGCAGAGGGAGGGAAAATTTCGGTACACAACTTGTTTTTCCATCTTTCTGCATTACCCACCAAGTGTAACCAGGTCCTTGAACAAAAACAATCCCACGGGTGGGTTCGCCTTTGCCTGAGGTGAGGTTTATCCAAACAGTCTTTCCTAAAATACCTCTCAAGTGAACCACAGGGACTTTATCTCCATCTACTGTGTGCAAAGGGGTAGACTGGGCAAGACCAGCTCGATTGATGGAGCCTCGGGTGTTGACCATCCAGGTGGCCTTCGCTAAGTTCACTTCCCAATTCTTGAAGGTCCCCCCGCCAAGTGCCTTCAGGGTGGTCTTAAGTAGTCCGTTGCACCATTCAGCTTTCCCGGCAGCTGGTGCATGATAAGGGATGTGATATATCCATTCAATGCCATGTCCTTTAGCCCAGGTGTTTAAAAGGCTCTTCCTGAAATGGGTCCCGTTGTCCAACTCAATTCTCTCAGGGGGGCCATGCCTCCACAGAACATGCTTTTCCAGGCCCAGGATGCTGTTCCAGGCAGTGGCATGAGGCACAGGGTAGGTCTCCAGCCACCCAGTAGTGGGTTCTACTATGGTCAGCACGTAGCGCTTGCTTTGGCGGGTTTGAGGCAGGGTGATGTAATCAATTTGCCAGGCTTCCCCATACTTATATTTGGACCACTGTCCACCATACCATACGGGTTCCACCTGCTTGGCCTGCTTGATGGCAGCACACGTCTCACAGTCATAGATAACCTGAGAAATACTATCCACGGTTAAATCCACCCTTCGTTCTCGTGCCCACTTATAGGTGGCATCTCTGCCCTGATGACCTGAAGCATCATGGGCCCACTGAACTAGGAACAATTCTCCCTTGTGTTGCCAATTTAAGTCTATCTTAGACACCTCTATCATCGCGGCATGATCAACTTGCTCCTTGTTCCGGTGCTACTCATTAGCCCGACTCTTGGGGACATGGGCATCCACATGACAGACTTTCACAGGTAGTTTCCCTACTCTGGTGGCGATGTCCTTCCACTCATCAGCAGCCCAGATTGGTTTTCCCCTACGCTGCCAGTTGGCCTT
This sequence comes from Phylloscopus collybita, assembly GCA_027886175.1. Classification (NCBI taxonomy): domain Eukaryota; kingdom Metazoa; phylum Chordata; class Aves; order Passeriformes; family Phylloscopidae; genus Phylloscopus; species Phylloscopus collybita. The sequence continues at coordinate 1,273,727 of JAJNNQ010000051.1, forward strand.
TTTCCACCTTTCCAGCCAGCCCCACAGAGCATTAGCTACCATCTCTGAATCAGTGTAGAGTTTTGGCCACTTTGCTCTTTCAGCAATGTCCAGGGCCAATTGAACAGCTCTGAGTTCGACAAGCTGGCTTGACCCACCTTCTCCTTCGGTGGCTTGTTCAACCTGTCTTGTGGGGCTCCATACGGCTGCTTTCCACTTCTGGTTCATCCCTACGATGCGACAGGAACCGCCAGTGAAAAGAGCGTAGTGTGTTTCTTCTGCTGGAAGTTGGTTATACGGTGGAGCTTCTTCAGCCCGGGTTACTTACTGTTGTTTTTCTTTGTCAGTGAGACTGAATTTTTCAGCTTCCTGCCAGTTGGTGATTACTTACTTCCAAAATCCCTAGGCAATTCAGGTTTCCAATACGGGCGCGCTGGGTGATGAGGGCGATCCATTTGCTCCATGTGGCGTCAGTGGCGTGGTGGGTGGAGGGAACCTTTCCTTTAAACATCCACCCCAGCACCGGTAGTCGGGGTGCCAGGAAGCGTTGTGCTTCAGTACCAATCACCTCTTAGGCAGACTGAACTCCTTTATAGGCAGCCAAGATTTCCTTCTCTGTGGGAGTGTAATTGGTTTCAGATCCTCTGTAGCTTCGGCTCCAGAATCCCAGAGGCCAGCCTCAAGTCTCACCAGGCACCTTCTGCCAATGGCTCCAGGACAGACCATGGCTCCCGGCTGCAGAGTAGAGCACATTCTTCACCTCTGGTCCCGTTCTGACATGGCCAAGGGCTATCGCATGAGCGATCTCCTGCTTGATCTGAGCAAAGGCATTTTGCTGTTATGGGCCCCAGTGGAAATCATTCTTCTTGCGAGTAATCAGGTAGAGAGGGCTCACAATCTGACTGTACTCAGGGATGTGCATCCTCCAAAAGCCTATGGCCCCTAGGAAAGCTTGTGTTTCCTTCTTGTTGGTAGGTGGGGACATGGCGGTGATCTTATTGATGACCTCAGTGGGAATCTGATGCCGTCCATCTCGCCATTTCACTCCCAGGAACTGGATCTCTTGGGCAGGTCCCTTGACTTTGCTCTTCTTGATGGCAAAACCGGCTTCCAGGAGAATCTGGATGATCTTCTCTCCTTTCTCAAAGACTTCCATTGCCGTGTTCCCCCACACAATGTCATCAATGTATTGTAGATGATCCGGAGTCTCGCCCTTTTCCAGTGCAGCCTGGATCAGTCTGTGGCAGATGGTGGGGCTGTGCTTCCACCTCTGGGGCAGTCGGTTCCAGATGTACTGTACGCCCCTCCAGGTGAAAGCAAACTAGGGCCTGCACTCTGCTGCCAAAGGAAAGGAGAAGAAGGCATTGGCAATATCGATGGTCACGTACCACTTTGCTGCCTTGGACTCCAGCTCATACTGAAGCTCCAACATGTCTGGCACGGCAGCGCTCAGTGGTGGCATGACTTCATTCAGGCCACGGTAATCCGCTGTCAGTCTCCATTCTCCACTGGGCTTACGCACTGGCCATATAGGGCTGTTGAAAGGTGAATGAGCCTTGCTGACCACCCCTTGGCTCTCTAGTTTATGAATCATCTCATGGATAGGAGTCACAGAGTCTCTGTCAGTGCGGTATTGCCGACGGTGTACTGCTGCTGTGGCGATTGGTACCTGTTGTTCTTCAACTCTTAGCAGTCCCACAGCAGAGGGGTCGTCTGAGAGACCAGGCAAGGTATTCAGTTTTCTGATGTCTTCTGTCTCTACAGCAGCTATCCCAAAAGCCCAACGATATCCTTTTGGGTCTCTGAAATACCCATTTCTGAGATAGCCTACGCTGAGGATGCACGGGGCCTCTGGGCCAGTCACAATCGGGTGTTTCTGCCACCCATTCCCAGTTAAAATCACTTCGGCCTCCAATACAGTCAGCTGCTGGGACCCTCCCGTCACCTCAGAAATAGAAATGGGTTCTGCTCCTACATACCCCAATGGCATCAGGGTAAATTGGGAACCAGTGTCAACCAAAGCCGTATATTTTTGTGGGTCGGATGTGCAAGGCCATCAGATCCACACAGTCCAATAGATCCGATTGTCCCTTTCCTCTACCTGGCTAGAGGCAGGGCCTCTAACCTTGTCAGGGTAATTATCATGCTGTCCGCTCCTCCCAAAAAGTACCTCCAGAACTGCCATTTCCCTCAGCTGTTAGATTCCTTCCTCCAGAGTTTTCCAGTGCATTCTTTCTCTGTGGACAAATCTCTCTCTTACACTCATTAAAAGCCGCTCGCAAAGGGAAAGGGGCCCTGGCTCCCTTACAAATACCTGATTTATACCCGAGTCCTGGGTCAAGGGTCCCAAATTTCTTGCCTCACCACTATCTAGTTGCACACCAGTACCCATAAGGTCCCAGATAAAGTAGCCAGGCTGTGTAAGCCTCACGCCCCTGTCGCTGTGAGACACAATAAATGGAGACGCGAAGTGGACAGAAGGCTGCAGGACTCCTCAAGAGGAGGAGCCACAGGTTTATTTTCCAAGCTTCTTTTATACTTTTTACAAATGTGCCCACCTTAGAGGTGGGAGCCGTGGGAACCATTGGTCACTCTCAGAGACCACTATGCGAAGTCCCTCCTCTGGGAACAAATGTGGAAAAACAAGATAGCTTACAATAAGTGACCTTGTTTACAGTAAAAGTGCCGGGGAACAGAATTCCCTAAAACCAAAACATGTCAGGCACGAATTGTGGCAACACGCCCCCGTCGTACAATATCTTTTTGCAGATTATGGAGACTTTCATACGACAGGGACTCGGTGAAGATCTGAACGTGTGATTCCCCTGCAGGTTGTGAGGGCCGTCCTTTCTTATCCTTACTGTCTGGGTTCGCTGTTTTCACCTTAGATTTCTTTGTTTCCACAGGGACAACTGTTGCTGGCTGGGACTGCCCCTGTGGTTTGGCTGGAACCTGGACAGTTGTAATATCTGTGGGTTCCATTGCTGCACCATCAGACTCTCTTTTGCCAGGGCAGGGGGAGGGTTTCCCACCAGCTGGGGAAATGTACTCCCTCAGCATCTGGCCCATCTCATGTATCTCCTTCACCCAATCCGGGTGGTTTATCTCTGAGGCAGGCTGTGGGGCAGGGGCAGGCTCTTGGGAAGCATCCTTATTCTCTGGGGTACGTATCAGGGTGCTTACCAAGGCCAACCTCCCCTTATCTCTGAATGCTAAACAGAACAGGCATACCAGCAACACTAGCCACTGTATGATATCATTAGCATTCAGAGATTTGAACCCTTCAAAAACTGGTGGGGTAGACCCAAAGAGCTGGGTGAAGGGTTGGGAGAAAATTTCCCCCAGTGCAATTTCCTCACAATAGGTACCATTGTTAAAGTAACCCCAGAAACACAGAGTTAGTGTATGATAGCCCTGAATCCATGTGCTTGCCTTCCAAAGGAAGTTAAAAATCCTTGAATTCCTCACCTTATTAACCCACAAAATAACTGGATGCCAGCCACAATAGCGTTAGTTATAGTGCCCATGTTTAGATAAGGGCCTGCAAATGGCAGAAATACAGCCACGACCACGTGCCACCCAAACCAGGGAAAGCTAGACCACATGATTCTGTCCAGTGGGCTTCTATCTACTACACAAGAACTGTTATTCCTTTCTCTCAATGTCCTCGTGCCCCACATTGGGCGCCAAAATCTGTCTTGGTTTGGAAAGACAGGTATCTGCCAGGGAAAACTGGAGTTTCCCTTAGAATGGAGAATGTAAACCCCTCACCCCCCACCAAGTTATAATTTTGCAATTAAGGGCTTTCAGGCAAAGATTTGGGAATAGGAATAACAGTTCTTTACTAGGAATATTAACAATACAAATGTAGTAGAAAGACAAAAGCAACCAACCAACCAAACAAACAAACAACACTTTTGGAGAACCCTGACAGTGTCAGAGCTACAACCTGACACCCTGTTGGTCAGGGTGTTGGAAGCAGTCCAAAAGTGAGTCCTCCTGGAGTGGCAGATGTGGTTCTGGTGGATTAGAGATGATCCTGTAGAAAATGGGTCCAGTGATGGTGAGAAGGGTCCAGTCTTCCTCCGGGAATCCGGTGAAGCTAGATGCCTTGTGTTCCTACATCTCAGTTTTTATCCAGGTAGGAATGGTTGGCTCCCCCCACTGGGTGGAACATCTCACAACAGGATGATGGAATGTGGATGTACTGCTTTGGGGAGGAGAACAGCTTGGGGAGTCTTAATGGCCCATTGTGAAAAGAGATAAGAAACACTGCCCCACCTGGCTTTAACAGTTGGCCCATTATCAAAAGGCACCCGCCCCCTTCCTTCCAGAGTTACAAGAGATAAAGAACAACATCTCCCCAACTGCTTTCAGCAGATGAAATAGAATACACATTTTTGGTTCCATAACCCAAGACAAACTGTTATTCCTATCCCCATACCTCTGACTGAAAGCCCCTTCAATTTTCTAAATTATAAAAATTTGGAGGGAGGGGATTTGAATTCTCCATTTCCTAGGGAAGCCCTGCCCCTCCTTAGTAGATACCTGTCTTTCAAAGCAAGACAGTCTCTCAGGAAGCATTTAGGGAGGTTGCTAGGGCATGTAGGAAGAAAATAAGGGAGGCCAAAGCTCAATTTGAAATTAATTTGACAACTTCTGTGAAGGATAATAAAAAATATTTTCTCAAATACGTTAATGGTAAAAGGAAGGATGAGACCAACCTTTTTTATCTATTAGATGCAGGAGGGAACTTAGTAACTACAGATGAGGAGAAGGCAGAAGTGCTTAACACCTTTTTTGCTTCAGTCTGTCGTGGGAAGGTGGCTTGTCCTCAGGATATTTGTCATGCTAGGTTGGTGGATGGTGTCAGGGAACAGAATGGTCCTCCTGTTACCCAGGAGGAAGCAGTCAGAGAAGTGATGAGCTGTTTGAATGTCCATAAATCTATGGGCCCAGATGGGATCCATCCCAGGATGATGAGGGAGCTGGCAGGTGAGCTTGCAAAGCCACTCTCCATCATTTACCAACAAACTTTGCTCACTGGTGAGGTTCCAGATGACTGGAAACTGGCCAATGTGATTGCCATTCATAAAACGGGTAGAAAGGAGGACCCTGGTAATTATAGGCCAGTTAGCCTGACCTCAGTACTAGGTAAGATAATGGAGCAATTTATATTGAGAGCTATTATGCAGCACTTACAAGATGGCCAGGGTATCAGACCCAGCCAGCATGGGTTTAGGAGGGGTAGGTTGTGTTTGACCAACCTGGTCTCCTTTTATGACCAGGTGACCCACACTTGTGGATGCAGGGAAGGCTGTGGATGTTGTTTATTTGGAATTCAGCAAGGCCTTTGACACTGTCTCCCACAGTATACTCCTGGAAAAGCTGGCAGCCCGGGGCTTGGACAGGAGCACTCTTTGCTGGATTATGAACTGGCTGGATGGCCAAGCCCAGAGTGTGGTGGTGAATGGTGCAGCATCCAGCTGGCAGCCAGTCACTAATGGTGTACCTCAGGGGTCTGTGTTGGGGCCAGTTTTGTTTCATATTTTTATTGATGACATGGGATGAGAGTATTGAGTCTTTCATTATTAAATTTTCAGACAACACTAAGCTTGGGAGCATGTGTCGATCTGTTGGAAGGTAGGAGGGTTCTGCAGAGAGACCAGGAGTGATTGGATGGATGGGCAGAATCCAATAGGATGAAGTTTAATAAGTCCAAGTGCCAAGTCCTGCATTTTGGCCACAATAAGCCCCTGCAACGTTATAACCTGGGGACGGTGTGGCTGGACAGTGCCCAGGTAGAAAGGGACCTGGGGGTTCTGGTCGATAACCGACTGACCATGAGCCAGCAGTGTGCCCAGGTGGCCAAGAAGCCAGTGGCATCCTGGCCTGTATTAGGAACAGTGTGGCCAGCAGGACCAGGGAGGTCATTCTTCCCTTGTACTCGGCACTGGTGAGGCCGCACCTTGAGTGCTGTGTCCATTTCTGGGCCCCTCAGTTTAGGAAGGATGTTGAGATGCTTGAGCATGTCCAGAGGAGGGCAACAAGGCTGGTGAGGGGCTTGGAGCACAAGCCCTATGAGGAACAACTGAGGGAGCTGGGGTTGTTTAGCCTGGAGAAGACTCAGAGGTGACCTTATCACTCTCTACAGCTTCCTGAAAGGTGGTTGTAGTCAGGTGGGGGTTGGTCTCTTTCTTCAGGCAGCAACTAACAGAACGAGAGGACACGGTCTCAAGCTGTGCCAAGGGAAATATAGGCTGGATATTAGGAAAAAGTTTTTTATAGAAAGGGTAATGAAGTATTGGAATGGTCTACCTGGGGAAGTGGTGGATTCACCATCTCTGGATGTGTTTAAGAAAAGACTAGATGTGGCACTTGGTGCCATGGTTTAGTTGAGGTTAGGGTTGGGTTGGACTTGATGATCCTGGAGTTCTCTTCCAACCTAATAGTTCTGTGATTCTGTGATTTCCATAGCACAGCCAGCAATTTCCTACCTGACAGGGTGGCCCGAATACTGCAAGGTTTTACACCCTGGAAAAATATGCCATGATAGAGCCTGCTTTCATTCCAGCAAAGAGGATATTGAGTCAATTAGTGGCACACCAAACACAAACCAGACAGATGAAGATAATATATTTCTGCAAACATCAAAAGAGAGAGAAACCACACAAAGACCTGAATATACAAATAAGGCAAGGGAAAAAAAAAAAAGAATATTAAAATATTACATAATTAAACTCATTATTTAAGCAAATCTGAAAAGGAAATAACTCGGGCTAACTACAGGATTTTTCCTGGCTCTAGCTAAGACAGAAACCTTCAATGAAAACCAAGAGTTGGTTCTTAATTAAAAAAAAAACCAACAAACAAACAAACACCACCACCCCCCCAGAAAAAACCAAAAAAACAACCCTCCTTGGTATCTCTTAGTGAGAACTTAGGAAATGCAAATTTTCTTTATTATCACTAAATTCTTCAGGCATGGAATAGTTTTCATAACATGTCTCTGCCTACATGCACTAAGTGAGTGGTGTTATACAAGGGTCAAGGTATGCTGAAAATTATTGGTTTTTTCTCACTTCTCTGGTGAGGAGGTTGGATAATAGACCAACCCACCTCCAGGACGATTGAGCCCCTCTATCAGCTACCAAAGAACATGTAAAAAGCTCAATACCTGCAGTCAGTAACTCTTACCTTTACCTAAGGGCAAAAGTCACAGGAAAAAGAAGTTGCATACAGCCAGTAATTAGACTTCAAAATCCAACAGAGACTGGCCAGCAGATTTTACCAGGGTAATCCAAAAAACCTCACCAAGTATAATTTAATGCAATTAAAGGGGGCAAAAGGGGTGGCAGGGAAGAGAATCCATTTGGAACAGCAAATACGCAGAATTACTGAAGCCTCAGGCACAAGGAACAGCAAATAGAAGAGATGTGGCTGAGAGTTACTTTCATTGTGAGGCTTCTCATTTTTTTTCCTCAAATTCCCCATTAAGAAGGCAAAACAAAGTCAAAAAAACCCGCCTGTTTGTATTCCCCCCCCCCCCAAAGTTTTTAGCGATTTGCCAGAAAAAAGCAGCCTTTGACCAAAACTGATTCCATCACAACCAATGTAATTTAAATTGGAATATTTTTCCACCTTAACATTTTCTCCCTCCACTTTTGGCCCCTCTCCCTCTGCATGCCCCAGACCCTCCACCAAGCACCTCCAGGGATGCTCACACCAGTGCAGGGTGGCACCACATGTGGGCAGGCAGGAAAAAGCAGAAATGCCACTGGCAACCACTTTTCCAGTAATTTTTCCCTTTTCAAACACGGCTGATTCCAGTGTCAACACACAAAAACACATTTCAGAGCCACAAAGTAGGTTCTTGTGAGATGCACCCAGGCTCACCTATTTGTGCCAGCAGACTGGTCATCCACTGGCAAGTCCCATATCTGGCAGTAGAAGACCCTTGTGATTCTGAGAATCATGCTTTATGTGGAAAAATACCCCCAAAACAAAAGAAACTCAGAAGGATGTAAGACATGGTTTTGTGGATGCACTCAGTAAGACAGATCTCAGCTGAGAGCTGCACTACCATGGGAAGCCACTGTTGTCCCAACTGGTGGCACTGGCACATTTCAAGGCAAGCACCACTGTCCCAAGGCACTGGAACTGTGGCTGTGGTGAAACCCCCTGAACATCTCCCTTTTCCAATGTTATCAGCTACACAGGGGGTCAAGAGAAGTGACGCTTTCCTGCTTGCACAAGCAAAACCACACGCACACCATGACACAAAGCAGAGCTACCGTTTCCATGAGTTCCACAGCAGTAAGAGCACTAAGGGCATGCAAACTGGCAGCTGTGACCCAAGCAAAAATTTCTTAAGAAACCCCAAAACCTAAAGATGTTTTTAATTCCTCAAATAAGAAACAAAACTTATGGAATTCAGCCACAATTTCTTCTTTTCAACTTAAAATTAAAAAAATATCCCAGGCTTTATACAAACAATAATCTAATCTTCAAATTGGAGCACAAGAGAGATGTTAATTAACTTCCAGAGAGATTAATTCCCTATTGCAGGATCCAAAATAGGCACTGCAGAACCTGCTGTAATCTGAGACCAACTTTACACAGAAGAGAAGGGGAAAAAAACCCCAAGAAACAAACAAACAATCCCAAACAAAAACACAAGACCAACTGCAAGCAATTATATTAAAGGGCAGTGTATTAATAAATACACAAATATCTGGGAAGTAGCAAGGCAATGTTTTCCACTTTTAAGGACACGGTCCTTCACCCTGCCTTGGGTAGTTTTGGGCAGGGAGAAAAGTAAGCTGGATGCAGGGGCTCAGCAAAGAGCCAGGACCAGCCAGGGTCACCCAAAAGTCTTAAGTGACATGGACAGGAGGACTGCTTTTACTCCTCTTGCTTTGATAGCAAAAGCCATGTGAATTCCTTGTCGCACGCACCTGCCAATGGCAGGGCTCTCTTCCCAATAGCACAGGCAGCCTGGACTTCGGACCAGAGCACCAACTCCTTATCTCCTTCCTCCTGGTGCCCTGCATGCCACCAGCCACCCACACTGCAGCACCTCCTGATCCCAGGAATCCCACTCAGGGAGGGAGTAAAAGTGAGCCCAAGCTCTGCACCAAGGAGAAACACCCTATCTTCTCCATTTGCAAGAGTATTGCTTGCTTGGGGTTTTGGGGGTCAGGACTTAGGACTTGTGGTAACTGGAAGTATAAACAAAGAGATGACATGGTTTAAGGGTTCAGGTGTGGCAAAGTCCAGCTGTAATCTAACAGTTGGGAAACCAGGCATCTCCCCTGTCTCTGCATACCCCCAATGTCACCCAAGGACCTCTGTACAGGACAGAAAACTGAGCCTTGGACTGCTTCTATTAGGAACAGCTAAAACCCAAGGCCCAAGGAAGAACGAGTTTGCTTGGGCAACTTGTCCATCCATACCTGCTAAGAATCACAGGCCCCCAGTGTGCCCAGACCCTGTCCAGCAGACCCCACTCTGATCCCCTCCCTTGACACAAGGCAAATAAACAGGGGTTTGCCCAGAGGGTCCTGCAGCCTTGAAGGGCATCATCTCTCCATTCTCTGGCTGGGATGCTTGCAAACTTCACTTTCTTCCAGGCAAGGACAGATCTTCCCCAAAGTGCATAAATACAATGGGAATAACTCTTTTTGGTCTGGCTGCCCTCTAGTACCACTTGATGATTGTTGGTTGGTTCCAGACAGCATTTCACACACTCTGGCTTGCTGAGGACCAACCCTGAGGGCTTTTGCTTCTTAAATCCCCCCTTATTCAAGCTCAGAGATACCCA